>NW_026847660.1:64421452-64638345 GCF_025583915.1 Anolis sagrei ordinatus | reverse complement strand
GGGTGGATTTTTCCCTACGCTGAACGAGAAGAAACTGCAGCCAAGATCGGGGTGAAAAGCAGAGAACGCCCGATTAGCTCCTCATATCTCCGCTCCGCTGCCGGGCAGAGAGGTGAAGCCTCAAAACTGCCTCTGGTAACACCCCTTTCTCCATGGCAACCTAACTCAGAGTGCTGAGCTTGGTCCCATCCCCCTAGTTCTGCCATTTCTAAATGGTTAACCCTTTATGTACATCCATAACCTCCTGAACACATACATATAATAATATTCAAACATCTAAGCATACATATATATATATATATATATATATATATATATATATATATATATACACATACAATATAACTGTAGAGACACATATACATAACTACGCTTATTACAGTTAAAAATCAATGCTTCATCATACCTAAACGATTCCGGCCCAGCTTACTTGTCCAAACGTATCTCCTTCTATGAACCATCTAGGAGCTTAAGATCGTCTGGGGAGGCCCTGCTTTCGATCTTGCCTGCCTCACAAGTACGATTGGCAGAGACGAAGGACAGGGCCTTCTCAGTGGTGGCCTCCCAGCTATGGAACTCCCTCCCCAAGTATATTAGATCGGCCCCCTCCCTCCTGACTTTCCAAAAAAAAGTAATGATGAACATGGAATGGCCGGACGATCTTACTGGATAAGGTTTTTAACAGATGACACCGATGATTATATGCTTTAATGGTTTTTATTTATGTTTTATATTGTAATGTTGATTGTTTTTAATGGCATTTTTATGAATGCCTGACATCAAATTGTGCCAATCTGTAACCCGCCTTGAGTTGCCGTATGGCTGAGAAAGGCGGGCTATAAATAAATAAATAAATAAATAAATATCTAGAAGTCCATAAAGTGCCCACTGATTATAAAAAAAAATGTTCAATGTGCATAATCAGTTCACTAGCTAGGTAATGTACCCCTTCAGCAAAGAGGCAGAGATTCACGTGACTAAATTAATAATTTCTCTGTGTTGATATTATTTTAACATAGACATCTCAAAAATGCAGATAAGGGTGCAAGCCTAGCCATCTCGATGATATGGTCATTTCTTATATGGCTTTCTATTGTAAGGTTTTGCATGCAGAAGCCTTCATCCACATGGGACCCTTCTGCCCTCTACTGTGATACAGTCCAGCTATCACCTCAGGTAGAACTTGATCAAATACTCAAAATAAACTTGATAAATTTATGTCACTAATGGAAAACACTATATAGAGAGCTGCAATGCAGGAAGCACATTAAGACAGAAAGCAAAAAAAAAAAGTATTTGGAGAGGTGTATAACATTATTATTACCTGTACTCCACAGATGATGAAAATGACTTTTGTTCAAAGGCTGGTTGAGAATCAGAAGGCAAATCTTCAGGTTTCCTGAAAAAAAGGAGAGGAAGGTAACTAATTTTCACTTCTTGGTATTCTGTTGTTACCTCTGTCCATGGTCCATGTGTAACCAGAAAGCCTAGAAAAGATGCTTTATTGTATAGATTTTGGAGTGAACAAGCAATTTGCAACAAGTTATATAATTACAAGAGAGATTTTTCCTTCTTCTTTTTTTTTTTTTGGATCTCTTTTACCAATCTACTAACATTTATTTTAAAACTAGAATAGAAATACATTATTTTCATGGAACATTTCTAAGATCAGTGAACATAATTGGACTATAATAGTAAGTGCTCTCAGATATTTAAATTTACAGATATATTGAACTTAGCCAGTGTTCAGCAGTCTCTACTATGGAAAATTCAGATTAAAAACCCAAAACAGTTAAAGCTCATTGAGTGGCCTTGGGAAATAACTGTTTATTTCCCTCAGCTTGTCACAGGATTAGTTTGGGGTGAAAATACAGCTCTTGAGTCTTTGGATGAAACCAAAGTACATAAATATACATGAATAAGTAAGCACTTCTCCTTGCACCAAATCAATCGTCCTTAGTCCAAGCTAAAGCAGGCATTCGGTACTTTCTCACTCAAAACAAACCAAAGTTGAGTAGTATTATGTTGAAATTTCTCAATATTCAGAAAAAAATATGGGAAATGTAGTACAATAAGTTAGCGTAGTTACCATATTTAGTTAGGTAGTTACTGCAAAATTAAGGCACACCTTTTTGGCTAAATGATCATGCCAAATTTAAGGTGCACATTGTTGTTTGTTGTTCATTTGTTCAGTTGTCTCCGAGTCTTCGTGACCTCATGGACCAGCCCACGCCAGAGCTCCCTGTCGGCCGTCACCACCCCCAGCTCCTTCAAGGTCAGTCCAGTCACTTCAAGGATGCCATCCATCCATCTTGCCCTTGGTCGGCCCCTCTTCCTTTTACTTTCCACTTTCCCCAGCATCATTGTCTTCTCTAGGCTTAGAGGGGGAAAGTGGAGGGAAGCATAGGAAACCATGTTCCCTCGTTCCCTCCAGTCTTTCCCTATGTTGTAGGATGGCCATCCCTCCTATGTCCTTAACTGTCTTTCCCTCGCTTTCTCCCTTCATGAATCCATTGGGAGTCAGGTAATACCTGACTCCTATAGATGGGCTTCTGCCTCTGTTTCCATGTATTGCAGAAACAGAGCCCCACAAATTCCCACTGGTAATGCCCTCACGTTGTGGGATTCTGTTTCCTGAGTACATGAAAACAGAGCTCGAAGCCTGTGGGGTGAAGCCCTAACATTAAGCACTAACAAAACTAATCTACCACCCCACCACCATAAAAAGATACATAAAGGTTGACTTATAACACTCCAATCCCAACATCTAAACCTCTGATATAATCTGAAACTTTTTTTATATATCAGACAAAACTGCTTTTCTTCTGAGTAAAAATAATACTCAAAAGTAAAAATAATAATTCCATATATGGTATATCAGTCTTGAATTCTGCAAGCGTAATCTTTCCTTCTTTCTTCTTTAAACAAATAAAAAACAACTCTCAACCTTCTGAGTAAAAATAATAATTCCATATAGGGTATATCAGTCTTGAAGTCTGCAAGCACAATATTTCCTTCTTTCTTCTTTATATAAATCAAAAACAACTCCCAACCTTAAAAAAATTGTCTAATGACTTCTCACTAATCAAATTTGATAATATGTCAATTTCTGCTATTTGAAAGATCTTCAAAAATCATTCTTTTTTGGGAAGAATGGTAAGTTTCCACTTAATGAATCATCGTAAGCTTTACACCTTTAAATCATTCATTAGATCTTCCCAACCCTGGCTTGAATTTTATCTTTATTTTAGGATCCGCATTACTCTCTGGATGATTTTCCAGTACATCTTAGTCCACCACATAGGACCCTTGTGCTTCTCTCATGTCCAACATACATTTTTGACTTCTGCTATATATCTAAGACACTTTTGTTGGAGTCAAATACCATCACAGTGGTTCTCAACCTTCCTAATGCCACAACCCCTTAGTACAGTCCCTCATGTTGTGGTGACCCCCAACCATAAAATTATTTTCGTTGCTACTTCATAACTGTAATTTTGCTACTGTTATGAATCGTCATGTAAATATCTGATATGCAGGATGTATTTTCATTCACTGGACCAAATTTGGCACAAATACCCGATATGCTCAAATTTGAATACTGGTGGGGTTGGGGAAGGGTTTATTGTGTCATTTGGGAGTTATAGTTGTTGGGATTTATAGTTAACCTACAATCAGAGAGCATTCTGAACTTCACCAATGATGGAATTGAACCAAACTTGCCGCACAGTACTCCCATGACCAGCAGAAAATATTATGGAAGAGTTTGGTGGGCATTGACCTTGAGTTTTGGAGTTGTAGTTCTCCTACATCCAGAGAGCACTGTAGACTCAAGCAATGATGGATCTGGGCCAAACTTGGCACGAATACACAATATACCCAAATTTGAACACTGGTGGAGCTTGGGGAAAATAGACATTGACATTTGGCAGTTGTAGTTGCTGGGATTTATAGTTCATCTACAATCCCACCAATAATAGGAATGAGTCAAACTTCCCACACAGAATCTCCATGACCAACAGAACATACTGTGTTTTCTGATGGTCTTTGGTGACCCCTCGGACACCTCCTCGCGACCCCCCCAGGGGTCTCGTCCCCCAGGTTGAGAAATGCTGACTTAACAGCTCAGTATGTTTAAAGCAATACATACGCTCGTTACAGGAAAGAGAAAGAATAAAAATAAGATGGATACTTTATATTTCACCCTCATATTCCACTGCCAAAGTAAATGCAACACTTTCCCTTAATAGGTACCTGTGTAATGGGACTTTGCTTTTCCTAATTATCCTAGGCATTTGTGCAAAAAGTTCTCTTAGCTCTTTAGTGCCTCAGGGCATCATTTTAGCCTCCATTCCAACACTAGCTATTTCTAAGAAATAGTCTCTATTTTTTATTTCATGTCTCTAAGAAATCACTTTCTCTAATTTATTCCCCCTGCTTTCAAGAGAGGAGATTTGGGGGATTTGGAGGATTAAATAATATGGCAGTGCCTTCAAGGCATCATCCTTCCCTCATATCTCCAGAAACAAAGCTACTTATGGAGGAGAAGAGAAAATGGGATTGAGGGAAGAGGAAAAATGTAGTGAAATCTAATGTAGACCTAATCCTTCTGTATTTCTATGTAAGTGGCACACAATACTACAGACTAAGCCACTACGTAAGTCACAACTTGCTACTTCAGCTATTTAGGGCGCATCCAGACCGCCCTTTAAAAGCAGGAGTTCCCACTTCTTCAAGTGGGGTGTCCAGATGACATCCCACAGAAAAACAATTGCATTTGCCACAAAGCAGGAAAACCATGCTTTATAGCTAATTAATTTGATAGTGGATTTAATCTGCACCTTCTGGAAAGGTGTGGGTTGAACCCACTATTTCCGCTGCTCTCACAGAAGTTCTGGACAGCAGTCCCATATTTTTCTGGGTTAAATCAATCTGGAAAACAGTGAGGGCATCAACCCCCTCCCCAAACCCTCCACAAAAAAACCCTTTAAAAAGAAAATAACTTATGGGGCCAGCATTCCTCTGCTGCCAGCCCTCTCCTGGCGCTTAGGAATGACATGCCAGGAGAGGAGAGGAAGAAGGAAAATTGCTTCCCCCCTTCTCCTGGCATGTCATTCCTAAGTGCTGGCCCCATAAGTTATTTTCTTTTTAAAGGGCTTTTTAAGGGTTTTGGAAGGGGGGGGGCTAGGGTGTCTGGGTCTTCTCCCAGAAGGTTCCGGGAGCGCATCTGGACACCCAGCGCTGAAAGGTCAAGCTTTCGGGCTGCTGTGGGGACAGAAGGCTGCCCTGACCCGGGTTTTTTAAACTCAGGTCAGCAGGGATTTCTCCGCTGTCTGGAACCACACTCAGATTCAGCTCAAATTTGTTTTTTTCCATTCACTAGCACCCAAGCACCCTTTTCTTTAAAAGCAAGTCAGGAAAGTCCACACATACAATAAATCCACAAAGTAATCAGTTGATTCCTTTTAGCAATATGCAAACAGGGAACCAAAACCCTCGGTGTATAACAAGATCATAACATTATTGGTATCCTATGCTGAAGAGCATATGATAAAGATATACTAATTGGACCCACCGCTAAGAGTTAGAATATTGTATTTTGTTTGGAGTATAAAATCCCCACTCAGCCATGATATTCAAATGGCAATTTATCTCAGCCTAATCCTGACTTGCAGTGTTTCTCTCTTGAAGAAATGTACTAAGCATTTTGGATGAGAAGTAGGATAAAAGTGCAATAAACACAATGAATTGAGTTTATTCTGTAGATCACGGCTTCTTAAATTGTGGGTCCTGACCCAAAATGGGATCCCCTTAGCTCGATGTTTTCTGAATGTCCCTTAGTGGTAGTTTTAGACCAGGGGTTCTCAAACTAAGGCCCGCGGGCCGAATACGACCCTCCAAGGTCATTTACCCGGCCTTCGCTCAGGGTCAACCTAAGTCTGAAATGACTTGAAAGCACACAACAACAACAACAACAACAACAACAATCCTATCTCATCAGCCAAAAGCAGGCCCGCACTTCCCACTGAAATACTAATAAGTTTGTATTTGTTAAAATCGTTCTTCATTTTAATTATTGTATCCTTTTAAGTGTTTTTGCACTACAAATAAGATATGTGCAGTGTGCATAGGAATTCATTCATTTTTTTCATATTATAATCCGGCCCTCCAACAGTTTGAGGGACTGTGACCTGGCCCTCTGTTTAAAAAGTTTGAGGGCCCCTGTTTTAGACATTTACATAGATTTGTTGTGCAGCGTTAACAGTGGACTCTGCAGAAGGTGCTTCAGTTGTACTTCATAAAAAGGAAAACCAGCCTGCTTAGCAAGCCTTGCAAATGCTATTTATTATAGTACATGATCGATTTTATACCTATTTTATATACCCATAAACCTGGGGTCACATAAAAATTTCTCAAGCAATGGGGTACCAAGTAGAAAAGTTTAAGAAACCCTACTGTAGATAACTGTTTGGATTAAATATGTACAGCAGATTTCAAAAGTAGAGGTGGTGAAAGGGTACTGCAATGTATCATCAGGTATTCCTCTATTCAAATTATATTTTGGTGGAATTGGGGAAACTGGAACTCATTGTAAAATGCAATGAAGAACTATCATCTGGAATGCTGTATCCAGCTTTTATATTGGAAAATTGCCTGTATTGGAAAATTGGCTTCAAGATGAGATAGGTGCAAAGAAAAAGCACAGAAGATTGACAAAGGAAGGTGGTGGATATTGATGTAATGCAGGTTGAGTATCTCTTATCTGGACAGCTGAGATACTTCAAAATCTGAAATTGTTCACATGCTTTCTGATGATTCGATGTATACATTTCATGTACAAAACTGTTTAAAAATATTGAATACAATTACCTTCAGGCTATGCGCAAGAAATGTATATCAGACATAAATAAATATAGTATTTAGACTTGGGTCCCATCTCCAAGATACCTTCATGTGCATGTATATGGAAATACGGATATTCCAAAATCTGAAAAAAAAATCCCAAACACTTCTGATACAAAGTGTTTTGGATAAGAGATGTTCAACCTGTAGTATCCTATGGGACCAGAGGTAAAGTTTTACCTTACTTTTCCCCAGACAATTCCACCCTCCTTTCTTTTTATGCGTGCATAATACGACGTTTGGTTCAATGCCAATGCTAACAATTATTACTTTAAGCAAGAGGATAAAATGATTTTGTAAACTATATTTAAAGAAGCAAATGCTTGGGATTTATCTCAGTACAGACATAGCAGTACACAATACTTTTTTCATTGCATAATAATTGCCACTGCATATAAGTTGCACCCCTATTTTGCGTTTAGCAAAATTGGTATTTTTGATGTTGCTCGCAGGATAGTCACACCCACCCTACGCAACTACCCCTTGGAGCTACAGGGCTTACCAACTGAGATAAGCCCTGTAGCTCTCATCTGAAGATCTATGGGCAGGTGAAGCCGAGGCAAGCCCTATAGTTCAGGGCAAAGACACAGGCGGGCACACTTTTTTCACTGCATAATAGTCGCCACCACAAATATTATGTGGTGAAATATAGTAGTTTATTGTGAAAAGGGGTAGGATGAGGGGGGAAAAGGATGAATGAGTCCTGCTAATCTCTTTGCCCTTGTTAAGGGATGTGAGAAACATTACATCAGCACTGGACCCATTTCCAGGAAGGTTAATGCAGCAACAGACAAGGAGGTTAAATAACATCAAAGACTTGCATTTTCTACAACTCAAGACACTTACAATTTGCAGTTGGAGATCTATCGAAAAAGCCCAAACACAGAAATAATAAATTCCTTTTGAATCACACAAAATAACACAAAGACAGCTTCTAAAACTTTAGGTAGGTGGAATTTTTCTTAGAAGATATATTTCTGACCTCAACAATTGCTGAGGCATACAGAGGGGAGTTACTCTCTGAGGCAATGTCCTAACTGTTTTTAAGTGTATTTTTGCTGCAATTTTATGATGTGCTTCCCTTGCACTTTTGCAGACTGAGCAGATCTACCATCTGCAGTGTAAGAAAGAAATAATAAACCTGAAACAAAGTTAACACAGGTATAGTGCTTAAAATCTGGGTTTTCGTTTTTAGCTTTGGTGAAGGCACAGGGTTTCTTTTTTTGAAAAAAAACATGTTTTTTAAAAAACAATTACAATAAAATTATTGCATTTAGTAGTTAAGAAACATTTAAATGCACTGTTCTTCTTAACTGCTATTCTGACATAGTCTGCCCTGCTTTTTAACAGTCCTCAGTATCTGCAGTACCCTGATCTAGTACCACATTTAAAATGAGTTGATTTTCTTTCTCACTCAGATATTATTTATTTATTTACTTACTTACTTTATTTGTATACCGCTGTTCTCAGCCCTTAGGCGACTCACAGCGGTTCACAACAAGAACAGCAGAAATTCCATACCATAACACAGTATAAAAAACAGTTAACATCATAACATATTATAGAAAAGTATACAATTAACAACAATATACAATTAACACCAATAGCCATTCGCTAGCGTCTCATCACTAAAAACATGATCCAGATCCGTCATCCATTGTTCCAATCCTATGTTCATTACCTTCATTGCACTAATTATTTGAAAGCCTGCTCAAACAACCAGGTTTTCACTTTTTTGCGGAATACCATTAATGATGGAGCTAGTCTAATGTCCGTGGGAAGGGTGTTCCACAGCCGCGGGGCCACCACCGAGAAGGCCCTATCTCTTGTCCCCGCCAGCCGTGCCTGTGAGGCAGGCGGGATCGAGAGCAGGGCCTCCCCGGAAGATCTCAAAGTCCTGGTGGGTTCATAGGCAGAGATGCGGTCGGATAGGTAGCTTGGGCCGGAACCGTTTAGGGCTTTAAAGGCCAACGCCAGTACTTTGAATTGAGCCCGGTAGCAAATCGGTAGCCAGTGGAGTTGGCGCAGCAGGGGGTTGTATGCTCCCTGCGCTCCGCTCCTGTTAAAATCATGGCTGCCGAGCGTTGGACTAGTTGAAGCTTCCGAGCCGTCTTCAAAGGCAACCCCACGTAGAGAGCGTTGCAGTAGTCTAAACGGGATGTAACCAGAGCGTGGACTACCGTGGCCAAGTCAGACTTCCCAAGGTACGGGCGCAGCTGGCCACAAGCTTTAGCTGTGCAAATGCTCCCCTGGTCACCGCCGAAACCTGGGGTTCCAGGCTCAGCGATGAATCCAGGATCACACCCCAAGCTGCGAACCTTGTCTTCAGGGGGAGTGCGACCCCATCCAACACAGGCTGTAACCTGATATTCAAGTGCAAGAGGTGATTCAAATTCAGCATCATCTCATCGCAGCCAAAACAGCAGCATTACCTCCTCCTCTTATTCTCCTGCAGTCTCCAGGACACCAAACTCTGCTAGGAGAGAAAAGATCTCCAATTGGAAACATGTTCCCTTGCAACTAGGTTCCTGTTGTTTGAAATGCAGAAGACGCGCTTGACAGAGGGCAAGGCGCCAACTTAGGAAGTGTTCAGACCTTGCAAGTCACATAAAATGACATTTAACTTTGATGTGTGTGGTTTAGAGTTTGATTTCCTGTTATAGCACCCTCCTGACAAATATGGCTTCATCTGAGTTGAAGCTATCTGGCAAAGGTTGAGGGTAACTCTGTAGGCTTCTGCAATGACATTCTCTGGTGGACGTATAACTAGTGTTTCATAACTATGCATGCCCTGATCCATTTGCTCAGGATTCAAATACTCAAAGAGTGGTATTATTAATACCTTCAAGGTAATGTGGGGAAATGCTGTGTTGTGGGTTGAGTGTGATATAAAGGAGTCTCTACAGCCATGGGAAAGAGAAAGAGCATCCATGTCTTTGAGAGCATCCAAGCTGCTTTGAGTCTCCTTCTGCAGATAAAAGGCGGAGTATAAATCATCATGATCATCATCATCATGCCTCTCTCCCTCCCCTGCTCAGTCCCTGGCTATGAACTTCCTCACCTTGATGTTTTATCGAAACGTAGAGATCCATGTTCAGGCAGCCGAATGTTCTTGTGATCATCTGGAACACGTCCAGATGTAGGCTCCATTCCCCCCTGGTTTAATATCAGTCCAATTCAACCAGACTGCTTGAGTATACAGATATCTTGTAGATGCTCTACATTGAGCTAGCAGTAGCTCATAGGTCTCCTTCACTAAGAGTTATGACCTTGTTTGTCCTTCACAATTCATGGGGGTATTGGAAGAGATATTGCATGTCCCATTCTGCCCTGCACTATTTGAGGACCACAGTGTAACTGTAACTGAGCTTTCTGAGAGCCCAGGGGCTTTCTACTAGAGATGGCTGGACAGCCACCAATTGAAGAAGCATTGGACTGAAGAAGAGATCTTGGTGTCCTGATATCTTCTAGTGGCTTTTTGATGAGGAGGGAGATCACCACAGAAGCATAATGCGGAAGTGAGCCCAAGGCAGGCTTTCTGTTGTGGGTATCATCTGTCCTGGAAAGTAGGCCAGTAGAGTTAGGTTCAGATGGTTATTTCTTGACTTTAGAAATGAAAGATGAGATGATATGGATTCTATCTTGTTGAAATTATACTATCTTGAACCAAGTGCTGATCAAGGCCTTGGGGAACATGCTCTCAACAAAAGGTCGAAGAGACTTTTCTTGAACAGATAGATATCCTGTAGGCCCTACTGCAAAGAAGTTGAGCAAAACAGTAGATTATCCAAATACGGATAAATGTGCAATCACACTCTCCTCCAGTAGGCAACCAGGGTCACCATGATTTTGGTGAAAATCCTGGCACTGATGACAGTCCAAAGGGAGAGCCTTATGCTGGAAGTCATGTTTCCCATATGCAAAATGCAGGAACTGTCAATGCAGCTGATGGACTAGAAAGCGAAGTAATGCTTTCTGTAGATACAAAGATGACCAGAAGCACCCTGGTTGCAGAGCCTCCAAGATGTGCTTCAACATCTCCATGCAGAAGCACCACTTCCTGATAAGATGGTTCAACCTCCTGAGGTTCAGGAGGTGCTCTCCAGGTGCTATTCTTCTTGAGTACAAGAAAGAAGATGAAGTAGAAATATCTGTGCCTTTTTGATGATGGCATTTTTTCTACTATATCTATTGTTTTATCTGAAACAGATGATTGATGACTTTCAATAAAAGGTGATATTTCTGTGGATTTTTGGCCTTCAAGGATCTGATGAAGATATTGAGCAGTGTGTAGGAGAACTCTATCCTACCATGATTGAAACTGTTCTGGGTGAAAGCTCTCAATTCCTTTGAGGGAGATCTGAGTCTTGAGAAGGATGTGACTCAAAGGGAAGAGAAAAGCCCAGGGCCCTTGCCACCTTCCTCAACAACAAAGTAAAGAGCCTTCTGGAAACATATATGCATCCCTTGTCTTTTCTCTCCAGAGTTCTTTTAACTTTGCCTCCAAGGTACATGTGTCATTTTATGCCGGACTACAACTCTTGTATTCCTCATCATTTGACATTATGGTTAAGGCTGATGGGAGTTGTGATACAGAAACATCTGAAAGGCTGCCATTTGTTCTGTTTAGTCAGGAGAGTAGGTTTTGGATTTAGATACAAGGCTTGTGGATATGATGTCTGACATTAAAATATCATTTCACTTTCCCTGACCTCAGAGCCACAAGTGCTGTTGAGTTGCAATCCCATTATCCCCAGTCTGCATAGCAGATAATCAAAAGTGATGCGATTTGTCATCCAATAATATCTGAGGACCCAAACTAGGTAAAAAAAGAGCGCTGACTGCTTTGTAAAAAGATTATAGTTGGCTCTCTGTATCCATGGATTGAATGGGCCTTTGAAGGCAACCATAAAGCAGATGTGACCCTTAATTAAAATGAGTTTGACACCCCAGATCCCAGGAGTGATAGCTCTTCTCCATACTCCCTCAGGGCAGCATATTGATGCCTACGATGCTTCTTGGGGATCTATGTATAGAATAAATGGCTTCCTCAAAAATGGATGCTGAACTCTCTCTGCGTGTCTGCTGTTGTTTGGCCCCTCTTATTGCTTATGTGGCCAGTATGGTGGTGCGAGCACTGGCAAAGGAAGCCTTCCTTATGACCTTGGTGCAGGAACTCAAACTGGAGTACAATCTATCCTCAACATCACTGGGATGTGCTTCTTGGGTCTGAAAATGACCCCTCCCCGCAAATTCAGGACAAGAAAGATTGTTTCTAGGCACCTCTGATGAAGCAGACTTAAGTCTATAAGATTTTGCTATCAATATTTTTCTTTCAGCTGCCCCATAAGGTGCTGAGAGATCCCTTTGCATAGTGATATTCCAGGCTAATGTGGCTGTGTCTTTTAAGCGGGTATAACCTAATATTTAGGAATTAGGTACATGGGCTACACAAGTTGTTTCATTATAGAAAATGTTGATCATTTCCACTACCTTGGCAGCCACTTCTCCACAAAAGTCAACATTGACCCTGGATTACAACACCGCCTGAGCTCTGCGAGTGCAGCTTTTTTCCAAATGAAGCAGAGAGTGTTTGAGGACAGGGACATCCGTAGGGATACCAAGGTGGTTGTTTATAAAGCTATTGTCCTCCCAACCCTGCTATATGCCTGTGAGACGTGAACTGTCTACAAACATCACATGCAACTCCTGGAACGCTTCCATCAGCGCTGCCTTCGGAAAATCCTGCAAATCTCTTGGGTAGACAAGCGAACAAATGTCAGCGTGCTGGAAGAAGCAAAGACCACCAGCACTGAAGCAATGGTCCTCTGCCATCAACTCCGCTGGACCGGTCACATTGTCCGGATGCCCGACCACCATCTCTCAAAGCAGTTGCTCTACTCCGAACTGAAGAACTCAAAGCCAACCTTAAAAAATCTGGCATAGATACTGAGAACTGGGAAGCCCTGGCCCTTGAGTGCTCCAGCTGGAGGTCAGCTCTGACCAGCAGTGCTGTAAAATTTGAGGAGGCACGAATGGAGGGCAAAAGAGAAAAACGTGCCAAGAGGAAGGAGCGTCAAGCCAGGACCGCCTTCCACCTGGAAACCAATATCCTCACTGCGAGAGAAGATGCAAATAAAGAATAGGGCTCCACAGTCACCTATGGACCCACCGCCAGGACACTTTTATTTATCGTTTCATCAGCAACTAGACATTTGTATTACATTTTTAACAAAAACAAACAAACAGACAGACAAAACACAGAATTTGCAAGCTTGGTAGTTGATTAAATGTCCTTTGACCAGTAGCTGGCCACTTGGAGTACCTCTGGTGTTGCTGCAAGGAGGTCCTCCATTGTGCATGTAGCAGGGCTCAGGTTGCATTGCAGCAGGTGGCCTGTAGTTTGCTTTTCTCCACACTCGCATGTCGTGGATTCCACTTTGTGGCCCCATTTCTGAAGGTTGGCTCTGCATCTCGTGGTGCCAGAGCGCAGTCTGTTCAGCGCCTTCCAAGTTGCCCAGTCTTCTGTGTGCCCAGGGGAGTCTCTCATTTGGTATCAGCCATTGGTTGAGGTTCTGGGTTTGAGCCTGCCACTTTTGGACTCTGGCTTGCTGGGGTGTTCCAGCGAGTGTCTCTGTAGATCTTAGAAAACTATTTCTAGATTTAAGTCGTTGACGTGCTGGCTGATACCCAAACAAGGGATGGGAGATGTCACTGCCTTGGTCCTTTCACTATTGGCTGCTACTTCCCGGTGGATGTCAGGTTTCTGATACCAGCTAGACAGTGTAATTTCTCCAGTGGTGTAGGGCGCAGACACTCCGTGATGATGCTGCATGTCTCATTAAGAGCCACATCCACTGTTTTAGCGTGGTGAGATGTGTTCCACACCAGGCATGCATACTCAGCAGCAGAGTAGCATAGCGCAAGGGCAGATGTCTTCACTGTGGCTGGTTGTGATCCCCAGGCTGTGCCAGCACCCACTTTTTGCTTGATGTTCAGGCAGTGCTTCTTGTAGGTCAGAGCACGGTCCAGAGTGACTCCCAGGTATTTGGGTGCGCTGCAATGCTCCAGTGGGATTCCTTCCCAGGTGATCCTCAGAGCTTGGGATGCTTGTCTGCTCTTAAGGTGAAAGGCACATGTCTGTGTTTTAGATGGATTAGGAATCAGCTGGCTTTCCCTGTAATAGGCAGTCTCCTGGGCATCCCCTGGGCAATGTCTTCGTAGACGGCTGATTTTCTCGCTCCAGAAGCCAGGACACTGATCTTGGAAGACTATTCTACTTGGCCAACGAGGGATTGCCTAACTAACTGACTAATGTACATGGGCTACATTATAGGACATTTTTCTTTACATTTATAATGGAGCCACAGTGCACTGATGTATTTTACATGTACAAAATACTTAGGTATTCTAAAGAATAAGGGCATAGTATTGAGAGACCTAATGTCCAGTTTCTTGCTGAAGAATATAAGCAGTCTGGCATTCCTGCCAGCCAGAGGGAAGCAACTGCCTCTGGCAATAGAGGAAGCTCCAAAACTTATCCTCCTGAATCCCCTAGCAGGTTACTACTGAGTTGCCAAACCTATATGTATTTTGACATCTGCCCTTCTCCTCTAAATTAGTCAGCTGCCCTTGGATATGATGAACATGTTCTTCAATTGCGAGTATTCATCTTGTCTATTATTTATTTATTTACTATATTTCTACCCTGCTCTATCTCACCTCGGGGGGCACTCATTATCTCAGGAAGCAAAATTTCTTGAACCGCTTGTAAACCTAAAAGATAAACAAGTGTGATAAGGCACATACTATTCTTTTCAAGAATTCAAGCTACCAACCTACACCAATAATCCACCACTGATCATCTCATAATCCGCTACAGGTAATGCCGCTATAGGCTTTTTTCACACTGAACAACAAGCTTTGCCTCATGTATGTTGCAATATCACTTTGTTAATCCTATACTATGTTGTTGATACTGCATGCTCAGGTGAGAAGAATAAGCTAAAAACTACAGGAAAAGTGAACAGGACGCCTGAGTTTCGGAAAGTCAACTAAAAAAAACATATTGAGGTGAATTAAATGCACACAAACCTACACACTCACCAATTCAAAATATTTGTATTTAAATTCAAAACTTGTTCTCCTATTTTCTTTAAAAAATGACTGTACTGACTGTTCTGTCAGTACATTTTTTCTGGGCCTGTAAAAAATTTCCTTTGGAACAGGACGTGCAACCTTTGCCCAGTGGGAAGCCAGGGGGCCCAAAGAGAAGTTCTCAGAGGTTTTCCATCGCAAATTATCTTTAGATGGCTTGTGAAGTATAACAAAGTTCTTTATTAATGAACGATCAAACAGAAACTTCTCTTGTCTTCAGAAAGTTAAACAAATGATTCCAAGCTTTATGCAACTGGTGACTTCCTAATCTTGTCCATGAAGGACAGGCAACTGTCTTCAATAACTTCTTTACTTTAAAGGGAAATCTCCTTTTTAACTTCTCCCAGGCTGACTGTAATCTAAGCCTTACTGATGTGGGCTCCACTACCGGGTCGAACTGCGTCTCGAGCACCGAGTGGACCTACCAGTAAGGCAGTAGATTCTCCAGCTGGAGTTCTTTGGTCTTTAGGGCTGTTTCCCTGGAAATCTTTGGAGACTCTTAAGACTGTTCTCCCCCGGAAAGTCTTAAGGGTTGAAGCTTTTGTACAGGGGAAGCTTGCACACGTCCTGTACATTAGCTTTCCTTGCTGAGACTAAAAAATGTCTCCCTTCCCAATTGCCCTGAGTAAGGGGCGGAACCAAAATTTAATGATGATGGACAGGTGACTTGCCCTATGACTGCAACCAAAGGAAGCCACCTATCTGCAGAGTCCCTGAAAGCCAGGGCTGCAAGCAAACTTTTAATACAAAGCAAATAAATTTGGAGCTCCTGGTACAGCCGTACCAGCACAACTGACTCTCAAAAAGACTTGAATCATAGAATCACAGACTTGGAAGAGACCACATGGGCCACTCAGTATAACCCTCTGCCATGCAGGAAAAATTACCCCGACAGAAGGCCATTCAGCCTCTGTTTAAAAGCCTTCAAAAAGGAGCTTCCACCACACTCTGAGGCAGTGAGTTCCACTGTTGAACAGCTCTTACAATCAGGGAGTTCTTCCTAATGTTTAAGTGGAATCTCCTCTCCTGTAATTTGAACTCACTGCTCGAAGTCCTAGTCTCCAGGGCAGCAGAAAACAAGTCTGCTCCCTCTTCCTTATGACATCCTTTCAGATATTTATACATGGCTATCATGTTTCCTCTCAGCCTTTTC
Source organism: Anolis sagrei ordinatus (assembly GCF_025583915.1). Classification (NCBI taxonomy): domain Eukaryota; kingdom Metazoa; phylum Chordata; class Lepidosauria; order Squamata; family Anolidae; genus Anolis; species Anolis sagrei. The sequence continues at coordinate 64,622,132 of NW_026847660.1, read as the reverse complement.
TTCTGAAAGCTAAACAAAGCAAGCTCTTTATGCCACTACTCATAGGTCATGGTCTCCAGATCTTTGATTTGGACATGTTTCAGTTTGTCAATATCCCTCTTGAATTGTGGTGCCCATAATTGGACACTATATCTCAGGTGAGTACTGACTAAAGCAGAATAGGGGAGCATCATTATTTATCTTGATCTTCTAGATCAGTGTTTCTCAATCTTCCTAATGCCATTACCCCTTAATACAGTTCCTCATGTTGTGGTGACCCACAACCATAACATTACTTTTGTTGCTACTTCATAACTGTAATGTTGTTCCTGTTATGAATCACCATATAAATAACTGATATACAAGATGTATTTTCATTCACTGGGCATAAATACTCAATATGCCCAAATTTGAATACTGGTGGGGTTCGAGGGGAAGATTGATTTTGTCATTTGGGAGTTGTAGTTACTGGGATTTATAGTTAACCTACAATCACAGAGCATTCTGAACTCTGCCAACAATGGATTTGAACCAGACTTGGCATACAGAACTCCCATGACCAACAGAAAATACTGAAAGGGTTTGGTGGGCATTGAACTTAGGTTTGGGAGTGGTAGATGACCTACATCCAGAGAGCACTGTGGACTCAAACAATGATGGATCTGGACTAAACTTGGCACAGATACTCAATATGCCCAATTGTGAACACTGGTGGAGTTTGGGGGGGAAAGTGTTCTTTGAGGACTGGTAACTTAGAACAGTTCATAACCATCTGAGGTGAAAATTTCTCATACTGATCTCTTCTAGCTCACAGATAATTAAATTGTTTATTACAACTCAAAATCCACTGCATTACATTTTTTGCACTTACTACTAGAACATATAACTTGCAGATATTACAGTAAAATTTGGTGACAGTTTTATATAAGTTCAACAGAAACTTGAAATAGAGTTTGTGAAAGTTCCTCATACCTCTGTGACTGAGTATTTTATTTTCACAGCTTCTAAAGAGGACACTGGCATTGTTAACAAAAGATATCCTTTCTTATCCTGGGTATATCCAGCAAGCACGGGCGTTTCATAAATATGTATATCATTATAAAAGTTTCATAGAGTGTCCCTTACCATGTATCAATCTTCAAGCTATATAAATCTCAGAAAACATGTTTGTGAGTAATATATGTGGCCATGGTTTCAGATTCAAGATCTTTGTCAAAAATGTCCAATAATTCAACATGCAGTTCTTATTTTTCATATACACTAAGCAATAGCTAAGCAATTCAAATTATAAACACTCACACAGATTCTGATAGGATATGTTTGCATGATGAGCAGAAATGTCTTTCTCAGTTCCAGTGATCTCACAAAGGTTACAGGAGGAGTAGAAAGCTTTTCTAAGAAAGTGAACTGATGCGCAGATAAAAGATTATTATTCATCTTTAGAAAGGGATTTTTAAAAGCCTTCCAGAAAAATATTACACTTGAAATTTAAGAACATGAAGTCACAACGATAGAAGAGAATCATGTCTTGTTCCATGAGTCCTGGTATCTGGGCTGAGGTATAATTAAACAGAAGCAAATTAAGCCAAGATCATATATTTATTTACTAAAAAACCCTCCTAAAGCAGTGTTTCTCAACCTGGGGGTTGGGACCCCGGGGGGGGGGGTCACAAGAGGGTGTCAGAGGGGTCGCCAAAGACCATCAGAAAACACAGTATTTTCTTTTGGTCATCTGGGTTCCGTGTGGAAACTTAAGTCCAATTCTGTTGTTGGTGGGGTTCAGAATGCTCTTTGATTGTAAGTGAACTATACATCCCATTAACTACAACTCCCAAATATCAAGGTCTATTTTCCCCAAACTCTGCAAGTGTTCACATTTGGGCATATTGAGTATTCGTGGCAAGTTTGGTCCAGATCCATCATTGTTTAAGCCCACAGTGCTCTCTGGATGTAGGTGAACTACAACTCCAAAACTCAAGGTCAATGCCCAACAAACCCTTCCAGCATTTTCTGTTGGTTATGGGAGTTCTGTGTGCCAAGATTGGTTCAGTTCCATCACTGGTGGAGTTCAGAATGCTCTTTGATTGTAGATGAACTATAAATCCCAGCAACTACAACACTAAAATGACAAAACCAATCCCCCCCAACCCCACCAGTATTCAAATTTGGGCATATTGAGTATTTGTGCCAAATTTGGTCCAGTGAATGGAAATACATCCTGCTTATCAGATAGTTACATTGTGTTTCATAACAGTAGCAAAATTACAGTTATGAAGTAACAATGAAAATAATTTTATGGTTGGGGGTCACCACGACATGAGGAACTGTATTAAGGGGTTGCGGCATTAGGAAGGTTGAGCACCACTGCCCTAAAGCCTTCAGTCTTTCAAGGTCTGACAGAACAACAGAATTGTAACACACAAAAGGAGTAACTATGAACACTGAACTTGGTAACTGAACTTGGTCAAGAGTTCAGTTACCAAAGACAAGCCAAGTACTACAGAGCCTGGTCAGGAACAAGAAGAAACAATGTAGCCAAGGTTATAGTCCAGTAGTTAGATGCCATTAGTTCAATTATCAGTGTTTATAGATCCCAAACCAATAATCTTGGGGCACAAATCAAAGTCTCCATCCAGAATTTAAGCCAGATAGTCAGGAATACAAACAGATGGCAAAGTCCATGCATCAAAGCCAGGAAGTCATAGTCAAGGATTCAGGATACAGATACAGTCCAAAGAAGAAACCAAAGTCAGAGTCCAGAATTCTAACCCAGAGACAGCAGAGCCAAGGTTCAGGACAGAAGTACAAAAACTACAAAATAGCTATTCTTTCCAGGCCCATTCCTCATGAGATCTTAGCTGCTGCCTATTTCAGCAAGCCACCACAGATGATCACTGAAGCCCATGAAGCTTTCCATGATGAGGAGGTTAGATTAACCCCTTCCAAGCTTGCTGGAATACCGGGAAGAGTCCTCCTCTGCTAGAGACCTACCCACAGCCGAGTCAGGCCAGACAAACCAGAGTGTGACCACATCTGAGATTAATATTTTCCAACATGTTATCCATGTAAATCGAACCCATTTTTCAATCTATATCCCACCTTATTTATTTCATTTATACTCCACTCTCCTACCAGCATGAGACTTAAGGCAGCACTGTAGCCCTACTAAGAAGTAGACCTTTGGCCCAGCCTTTGTGGATGGAGTCTCTTAGCTGATCGGCACACTCTGGTTCAAAATACGTAGTAGTGAGGCTTGGGAGGGGAGTTTTTTCTGTCTGTACCACCATCATCACATATGCCCTCCCCTCCCCATTTTTTTTTCAGGATTTCTCCATATTTTCCACATTTCTGCAAAAACCTGAACAGAACTCCCTTGAAAGGCTCAATTCAGAACTCCTCACTCAGAGCCTAGACTGTTTACAGGAATTGAATCCAAAGGCTATAAATGCTGATAGGAAATCAAAACAGAACCAATAGCTACCAATTAGAATTGAATTAAAACATCACAACACCTGAAGAAGATATCGCGAAACAAGGGAAATAACCCGGGAGACCTTGTTGTGTGTCACTGTCACTGATGTTGTTTATGGAAGAAGATCTTTCGACAACATGTTGTTGTTGTTCATTCGTTCAGTCGTCTCCGACTCTTCGTGACCTCATGGACCAGCCCACGCCAGAGCTCCCTGTCGGCCGTTACCACCCCCAGCTCCTTCAAGGTCAGTCCAGTCGACATAGTTCGACAACATAGAAAGTGTTAATTTTGTGTACTAGAAAGTGTTAATTTTGTGTCACTGTGCCTGACATTGTTTAATTGTTATTTTGGAAGCTCTAGTTTCACTGTGTTGACAAAGTATTGATAAACTATCTTCTATTTATAAACAGTCTGTAATTAATCATGTGAATGTTACATTCTATGTAGAAATTCTTGGAACATAGAAATTGTGATTTGCAATCTACAGTTTTGGTTATTGTTGTTATAGATATCTGTGCATGTTACACTTATAGTGGCTTACATAAGGCCAAGCCCAATAATACAATTACAATAAAATGAATACAAAACAGCAAAAATAACAACGCAATAAAATAAGGCAAAAACATAAGTAAACATAAGAACAAAACAGAGCAGTATGGAATACATAAATGAGGGTTTAAAAATGTATTATTTGTTTTCTGAAAGAATATTGATTGATCTGGGAGCAATATTTTAAAAATAACATCTATGTATTAACTAGTCCTTTCCTTCAAGGAGCTTAAACCAGTGCAAATGACCCCATCATCATACAATTCTTTATTTATTTACTGCTTTTATATTCCGCCCTTCTCACCACGTAGGGGACTCAGGGCGGATTACAGTGTACACATATATGGCAAACATTTAATGCCAATTCTTGACATACAAACATATACAGACATACACAGAGGCTATTTAACTTTTTTCTGGCCACCAGGGGAGCTATCGCTTTCATCGTCCATCTGCGACGCTGATGAAGCACTTCCGCATTCCCCGCATGCTTCCCTGCTGGAATGCTTTGCTGGAGTCTTCTTTATTTATATACTGTATATAAAATGCTCCGTGCATAATGAGTACCTTAAAAACAAAAGAACAAATGAATAAAATCACACCAAATTTGGCAACAAAACGTCTCACAACACAAGGAGTGACCATCACTCAAAAAATATGATTTTGTCATTTGGGAATTGTAGTTGCTGGGATTTATAGTTCACCTACAATCAAAGAGCATTCTGAACTCCATCAACGATGGAATTGAACCAAACTTGGCACACAGAACTCCCATGACCAACAAAAAATATTGGAAGGGTTTGGGGGGCATTGACCTTGAGTTTTGGAGTTGTAGTTCACCTACATCCAGAGAGCACTGTGGACTCAAACAATGATGGATCTGGACCAAACTTGGCACAACTATTACGGCCAAATATGAACACAGATGGAGTTTGGGGAAAATAGACCTTGACATTTGGGAGTTGTAGTCACTGAGATTCACAGTTCACCTACAATCGAAGAGCATTCTGAACCCCACAAACGACAGAATGGGGCAAACTTCTCACACAGAACCCCCATGACCAACAGAAAATACTTAAGGCCATCCATCAACTCCCTTCATCAGGGCAAGAAAACGTAATCAAAGTCCTCCTGACAAAGAGCCATCCAGCCATAGATAGATAGATAGATAGATAGATAGATAGATAGATAGATAGATAGATAGATAGATAGATATGATTCACACACACACAGATATAGTATCCTAGATTTGAAAGGGACCCTTAAAGAAGGACAATTATATGTTGCATGTTCCAGGGTGGGAAACCAGACACTCTCCACATCAACACTGACAAAGAAACAGCAAGAAATACTGTTTACCCACAAGCATAAAGAAATTATATATATTAGAAACCAACACTTTCTCATTACTTTATTTTCCAGATCAACAGACTGGGCCACAGCAACGCGTGGCAGGGCGCAGCTAGTGGCCTCATAAATCAGTTAATTTAGCCTCCCCACACTTTAAGGTGGTACCTTATTTTCCTACTTGACAGATGCAACTGTCTTTCGGGTTGCAAAGGTCGACAACAGGCTAGCTACACACAATTGGTTGGAAAACCACTCCAACCCGGGCTGGCTTCAAACTCATGACCTATTGTGTGATAAATGATGATACTAGGTTCTTGTAGGTTTTTTCGGGCCATGTTCTAGAGGTATTTCTCCTGACGTTTCGCCTGCATCTATGGCAAGCATCCTCAGAGGTAGTGAGGTCTTGCTTTTGACTTCCACCGGCTCGTGGCCCAAACTCCGCAGACTCTGGGAGGGGGGGACCGACGCCCGGGAAAATGAATCGGAGCTTTAACAAGTCCCAGAGTCTGTGGAGTTTGGGCCACGAGCCGGTGGAAGTCAAAAGCAAGACCTCACTACCTCTGAGGATGCTTGCCATAGATGCAGGCGAAACGTCAGGAGAAATACCTCTAGAACATGGCCCTATAGCCCGAAAAAACCTACAAGAACCTAGTGATTCCAGCCATGAAAGCCTTCGACAATACGATGATGACACTGGTCCAAGATTGAATCAGTTTTTGCATTTGGTATGAACCTGAAACATGCACCATATTGGCCTTATCCACAATATTAAAAATAATAACAATAATAATAATAATAATAATAATAATGCTATAGTGAAGTGCTCATAGCAAATGAATTCAGTCTAATATTGCATGAAGATCTGCCCTATCTTGTCCCATACAAGCTTCTATTTTAATATTCCTGTCAGCTCAGAACAGGACAGCTTTTCCCTCATTGCACGGCAGGAGCCCGAAGTCATGGTCTCACTTGCATAGAAAAGTGAAATATTGTTCTCCTGACAAGAAAAGCAGAACAACTATGTTCTCTATATCACAACTAATTTTAGCAGTAGTTGGTTGACTGGATCACAAGGCCATCTTTCTGTTGTCGCATTCATCTCTTTGCATGGCTTTCATAAATCACTGACAGGGAGAGAAAATGCCCCAACTGCATGGGGGCATTCACCCAGTTTCATAACTTTTCACATGAGGAGAGCAAAGGAAATAGAGATGGGAGAATGGAGCTACTCTTTTTTCAGTCTGCACCGGGAAATGTGGAGTCTGGAGTCTAATGGTGAACTATACATTCTGATTTAACAAAATGACACTAAAAGGAGCTCTTCCTATTTCATGTACAGGGTTTTATTCAACAGAGTACTGGTAAGAAAGGCTGGGTTTAGATGGCCAAATGAGTTTTCTAAACTGTAGTGTAGGAATGAATAAGATAAATGAATGAATAAAACATAAAATCTACAATAGACAGTAGTATTGTCGAAGGCTTTCATGGCCGGAATCACTGGGTTGTTGTAGGTTTTTTCGGGCTGTATGGCCATGTTCTAGAGGCATTCTCTCCTGACGTTTCGCCTGCATCTATGGCAAGCATCCTCAGAGGTAGTGAGGTCTGTTGGAACTAGGAAAATGGGTTTATATATCTGTGGGATGACCAGGGTGGGACAAAGGACTCTTGCCTGTTGGAGCTAGGTGTGAATGTTTCAACTGACCACCTTGATTAGCATTTGATGGCCTGGCAGTGCCTGGGGCAATCTTTTGTTGAGAGTTGATTAGATGTCCCTGGTTGTTTCCTCTCTGTTATTTTGCTGTTGTAATTTTAGAGTTTTTTAATACTGTTAGCCAGATTTTGTTCATGTTCATGGTTTCCTCCTTTCTGTTGAAATTGTCCATATGCTTGTGGATTTCAATGGCTTCTCTGTATAGTCTGACATGGTGGTTGTGAGAGTGGTCCAGCATTTCTGTGTTCTCAAATAATATGCTGTGTCCAGGTTGGTTCATCAGGTGCTCTGCTATGGCTGACTTCTCTGGTTGAAGTAGTCTGCAGTGCCTTTCATGTTCCTTGATTTGTGTTTGGGCATTGCTGCGTTTGGTGGTCCCTATGTAGACTTGTTCACCTCTCAACAAAAGATTGCCCCAGGCACTGCCAGGCCATCAAATGCTAATCAAGCATTTCAGTGGTCAGTTGAAACATTCACACCTAGCTCCAACAGACAAGAGTTCTTTGTCCCACCCTGGTCATTCCACAGATATATAAACCCATTTTCCTAGTTCCAACAGACCTCACTACCTCTGAGGATGCTTGCCATAGATGCAGGCGAAACATCAGGAGAGAATGCTTCTAGAACATGGCCATATAGCCCGAAAAAATCTACAACAACCAAATAAACAGTAGGTTTGTGTTTGGTTCCCTTCGGACAATATAGCTTGTTTGGCTTGACTGAATGGCCGTAACGGTAAGTGCCCAGCCGTCACGTCTTTTCATCCGTAATGGGATCATGTGGCAGCCGATCACAGCTCTTTCTCCCCTATTCGGCATCACATGGTGGCCTGCTCCCATGGGATTTCCCTGTGAGCCCTGCCTGTTGGGCCAGTTGGAATAGAAGAATGCCATGACTTGTCTATCACAATCTGGATCTGCTTCTGCAACTCTGTTGCTGAAATCCAGGCTCCCTTGAAGGGAAAAAAAGGAAAGAATCCCAGGAATGGAAAGGGGAGCCTCATAAGTTCCCCATTGTTGCCAAAGGGTTGCATCTAGCCATATTTTTGGAGTAAAAAAATCTACCAAAAATGGGTAGGGAGCCAGGTTTTGGTAGGTGCCCATTTTTGGGAGGTAAGCAAAAACAGATACAGGGGTCTATGGGAATCCTGCAAGCAGAAACCAAGATACATCGCATTTCAATAGTCCAGTTTGGGCATTACCACAGCATAAATAAGCAAGGAAAGACCAGCCTTTTCCAGATAAGTTCACAGCTAGAATACCAGTCTTAAGTCAGTAAAAAGTATGCTTGGCACCATCAACACACGAATACATCCCAATGTTTACATTCAGTCTTTCAAGAAGGGTACAACATAATTCAAAGCCAGATATGTTATTACTAAAGACTAGTTACTTTCCTACTCACAGTACACCTTGATCGTTAAACCTCAGTTTTTGGGGAGAGAAAATAATAATAATAATAACAACAACAACAACACTTTATTTGTACCCCGCTACCATCTCCCCAAGGGGCTCAGTGAGGCTTACATGAGGCCGAGGCCGAATACAACAAAACAAGCAAAACAACAACAGTACAAGCAATTAAAATAAAACATAGACAATAAAATATACAACATTATCAATAATACAAAACGCAATTAAAAACAGTGGGAAGGCCAAATGTAAAGTTAAAATGGAAATAATACTGGGACATGGACTAAAAGTGATAGTAGCGTTTGTTGAAGGGCATACGAGCAGATCTAAAAAGTGTAAAGTGCTTTGGAGGACAAAGTGCTATGGGATCATTATTCCGGGAAGGCACACTGGACCAACCACGTCTTCAAGCTCCTCCTAAAGACTGCCAAGGTTGGGGCCTGTCTGATGTCTTTGGGGAGTGAGTTCCAGAGTCGAGTGGCCACCACCGAAAAGGCCCTCTCTCTCGTCCCCACCAACCGCACCTGCGATGCTGGTGGGATCGAGAGCAGGGCCTTCCCGGAAGATCGAAGAGATTGTGTGGGTTCGTATACAGAGATGCGGTCACGCAGGTAGACGGGTCCCAAACCATTCAGGGCTTTGTGGGTAAGAACCTGCACCTTGAATTGGGTCCGGTAAATGAATGGCAGCCAATGGAGCTCCTTGAACAGGAGGGTTGACAGCTCCCTGTAAGGCGCTCCAGTTAGCAACCTGGCTGCCGCCCGTTGGATCATCTGAAATTTCCGGGCCATTTTCAAGAGCAGCCCCACATAGAGTGCATGCAGTAATCCAATCTAGAGGTGACTAAGGCATGGATTACCCTGTCCAGATCTATCCAGATCTGCCTTCCCGAGGTATGGTCGCAGTTGGCGCACGAGTCTTAATTGTGCAAAGGCTCTCCCGGCCACCACCGACACCTGAGCCTCAAACGTAAGTGAAGAAGCCTTCCTTGGAGTTAAGTGGAAAAGAGTAGTAGAGTTGTGTGTCATCTGCATAGAGATGGCACCCAACTCCAAAACTCCGGATGACCTCTCCCAGCAGTTTCATGTAGATGTTAAAAAGCATGGGAGACAGAATGGAGCCTTGCGGGACCCCACAGGTCAAAGGCCAGGGGTCCGAGCAGGCATCTCCCAGCTTCACCATCTGGGATCGACCCTCCAGGAAGGACCAGAGCCACGTACCTCCAAGGCCCATCCCGGAGAGTCGTCCCAGAAGGATTGGATTGTGATTCTATGATGAGACGTCGCGAATGATTTAGTGTAATTGTATTATTGATAGTGATGTTGTTATTGTTGTTTGTGATATTGCCTTTATTGTAAATTGTTTTTATATGTTGTACACCGCCGTGAGTCGCCCTAGGGCTGAGAACGGCGGTCTACAAGTGCAGTAAATAAATAAATAAATAAATAAGGATACCATGATCGATGGTATCGAAAGCCGCTGAGATGTCCAAGAGAACCATCAACACATAACTATAGCATACATCCCAATGTGTACATTCAGTCTTTGAAGAAGGGTACAACATAATCCAAAGCCAGATATGTTATTATTAAAGACTAGTTACTTTCCTACTCACAGTACATCTTGATAATTAAACCTCAGTTTTTGGGGAGAGAAAACAAACACACCTTCCAAGAGGCACTGCACAACATGAGCGAGATCATGAATTCTAATAAAACTGGACTCTCAGTGTTTTGGTTTAGAGGTCCACCCTCATTCTGTACACAATCTGGATGATATTTCTGGTAGAAAATTCCACATTTGATTAATTTGCAGGAGGAGGGATCCGTACGACCTTCAGTTTTATGACAGTCAAGGAAAGAGAAACTTAAATTTAAAAAAATCTTCACAAATCCAAACAAACAGCACAAAGGCAAGGCAGCGCTGGATCAAACTTGAGCCTTGGATTGAAAAAGGGAAAGCCCATTTAATGAAAAAAAAATCACAAATGCCATTTAAAAACTTAATAGCTTCAAGGCCTAATAACAAATGTCAACTTCCTTTTTAAAACCTTTATTTTTTAATAATCAAAGCCTGTGCTGTATGCAGAGGGAGCCATTTTTAATGAAATGGGTGCTACCTATGTCAGCTCAATTCTTCAGAGAGAGTATTGGTTATATTAATGGAAAATGAAAATGCATATGCCTTGGAGCCAAACAATAAACACAATAAAAATCAATGAAGGAAAAAGAAACTGGCACTTAATACTGTCAGTGTCTATTGTTCATCATGCTTCAGTAAAAAGTGTTCTTGTTTGGTTATAAATCCCACAACTGACACTTAAGACCACAGATACCAAGTATTTCTCTTCTTTTGTTCACATAGTTTTCATAGCAACTTGTCCAACATATGCATGTACATGCATACACACACATGAAATATAGGCAGCACTTAAATATTAATTGGTTTAGATTTCCAGAGTTGCAGTCAGTTGACTTGGAAGTCACACAACAACAAAGAACAGAAGTTAATAAAATTCACACTACAATCCTACACACATTTAAAAAGAAGTAAGCCCCACTATCTGTCTATCGGACAGATGGCAAGCTATTCAACCTCAGCAGACTGAAAGCCAAAACCAAGGTTACAACAACATCTGTTATAGAACTCCAGTATGCTGATGACAACGTCGTCTGTGCGCATTCAGAAGAAGATCTACAAGCCACTCTAAACACCTTCGCAGAAGCATACGAGAAGCTCGGCCTGTCATTGAACATCGAAAAAACCAAGGTGCTGTTCCAGCAGACACCAGCCAACCCCTCTCCAATGCCAGTGATACAGCTTAATGGTGTAACATTAGAAAATGTTGATCATTTCCTACCTTGGCAGCCACCTCTCCACCAAAGTCAACATTGACACTGAAATACAACACCGCCTGAGCTCTGCGAGTGCAGCATTCTTCCGAATGAAGCAGAGAGTGTTTGAGGACGGGGACATCCGTAGGGAGACTATGGTGCTTGTTTATAAAGCTATTGTCCTCCCAACCCTGCTATATGCCTGTGAGACGTGGACTGTCTACAGACATCACATGCAACTCCTGGAACGATTCCATCAGCGCTGCCTCTGGAAAATCCTGCAAATCTCTTGGGAAGACAGGCGGACAAACGTCAGCGTGCTGGAAGAAGCAAAGACCACCAGCATTGAAGCGATGGTCCTCCGCCATCAACTCCGCTGGACCGGCCACGTTGTCCGGATGGCCAACCACCGTCTCCCAAAGCAGTTGCTCTACTCCGAACTCAAGAACGGAAAACGGAATTTTGGTGGACAGGAAAAGAGATTTAAAGATGGGCTCAAAGACAACCTTAAAAACTCCGGCATAGACACTGAGAACTGGGAAGCCCTAGCCCTTGACCGCTCCAGCTGGAGGTCAGCTGTGACCAGCAGTGCTGCAGAATTTGAAGAGGCACGAATGGAGAGCAAAAGGGAAGGAGGAAGGCACGTCAAGCCAACCCCGACCAAGACCGCCTTCCAATTGGAAACCAATGCCCTCACTGCGGAAGAAGATGCAGAGCAAGAATAGGGCTCCACAGCCACAAGAATACTGGAAGACAATCCTCCTCGGAAAATGAGGGATCGCCTAAGTAAGTAAGTAAGTAAATAAGCCCCACTGAACAAGGCAGGTATTGTTAGGGAACTGGCTTCAATAAATCTATTTGCCATAAATACTACTGTGACTGAGCAGCCATATACTGACAAATAGCTAGCCTCACCTTTAAGCTAGATAAGTTTGCAGTGAAAATAACCAAGCAGTTGTACAGAATTCTCCGTCCTTTTCTATTTCCAAAGAAAAGAGAAGGCACTGAATTGTTTGGTACCTGTATGGCTGAAGCAAGACCCTTGGCCATGCATACCAACTGCACAGCACGGAGTACAACAGGCATTCTCCCATCATGTCTGGCCTTTTTCCAAGAGAAAGATCAATCGCAGCAAGTTAGCAATTACAATTTTGCACTTGGCATGGAAGGTTGACCCAAACGGCAAGCCTTTGCTTTTGTTTAAATGTGTGGTATTCTACCATCAGAGTCCTTTCTCTGCCCGATTCACTTTAGGATAGGCAGGATGAAGGAAGAAATGCAACCTCCTCAGAGTGAGAAACATATGTATTTATGGGTGTGTGTGTGGGAGGGGGGGGGCGCGGATTTCTGGACATCTCACGGAGGTGCTTCAATTGTGTGTTTTTCTGCATGGCAAAGGGTTGGACTAGATGGCCTGTGTGGTCTCTTCCAACTCTACTATTCTATCCAGCTTATCCCATTGAGAAACTTCCCAGTTGTAGAACACTTCAGCCTCTTTTCAAGCATGGAGAGGCACTGAGATCATCACATGAGTTAAACTAATTCTGGCTGTCATGCATAGCCTATGCGGAAGCTACCCAGTAGTCTTCCCAGCCCCAGCCCTCTAGTTGAATCACACAGAATCAGAGTAAAAGGAAAAACAAAATTTATTCTTGAGTAGTCAGAGATAAATATGCAGCTTTACAAAATAACCAGCCATGAAAATAAACTTAGTCCATTACAGCAAAATAACTCACACAAAAGTTCAATGCATTAAAATCATGCATTCTCTGCTTCTTCATTGGCGCAAGGAATCTTGTAGTCTCTTCCTGATCATCTGATCACCATTTCTGAATACACCATGAAGCACTCCTCGTGTTATACTCCATTCAGGGAGTGGCTCAAGCTTAATTGCTTAATTGTCCAGGTGTTCTTCCTCAACACGCACCCATACAGGTAATGATCCTTGTAAAAACTTAGCATACATATGCACATTCTGTAATATAAGTGTTTTAAAATGAGGGAACTCCAGCAATCAACGTCATTACATTGAGAAATTTTCCCCTCATAGAAGAAGAAGAAGAAGAGGAAGAAGAAGATGAAGAAGAGGAAGAAGAGAAGAACTTTATTTTTCTACCCCACCTTCATCTTCCCGAAGGGACTCGGGGCGGCTTACATGGGGCCAAGCCCAGGCAACATACAATTAAAGGCAAAGCAATAACAAATTACAATGTAAAAAGCATAAAACAGCATAAAAATAATAGACAGCATCAAGCAGCAAAAGACAATTTTGAAAAAAAAAGGGGGGGGGAAGGAAGGCCAATATACAAGCCGATTAAAGGATAACTGGTTCAATGGGATGGATGGAAACGTATAATAGCATAGGAAATATGAAAACAGAGCATTTCAACAGGATCAGAGTCAATTCAGTGTAACGTAACTTACAAAATCTGACAACTAATGTGATATAGGAATTCAGGTTGAATGATGATTCAAGTCACGATATAAGTTGTATGTCATAGGAGTTGTCAATTGAAAGCACAATGAAACATCCAAGTCTTCAATTCCTTGCGGAATGTGGCTAGGGAGGGTGCCAGCCTAATCTCCCTGGGTAGGGAGTTCCAGAGACAGGGGGCCACCACCGAGAATGCCCTTTCCCTCATCCCCACCAACCAGGCTTGAGAAGGAGGCAGGAGCGAGAGAAGAGTCCCCCCTAGGGGGTTGAGAAGGGTGGGGTAGAAATACTCGAAATAAATAAATAAGAGCGTCCCCAGAAGATCTTAAGGATTGTGTGGGCTCGTAGGGGAGGAGACGGTTGCGCAGATAGGCAGGTCCTGAACCATTTAGAGCTTTATAGGTAATAACCTGCACCTTGAATTGGGACCGGAAACTTATCAGTAGCCAATGGAGCTGTTTAAACAGGAGGGTTGACCATTCCCTGTAACTTGCTCTGGTTAACAATCTGGCCACCAACCTTTGCACAAGCTGTAGTTTCCGAACCATCTTCAAGGGCAGCCCTACGTAGAGTGCATTACAGTAGTCCAATCTTGAGGTAACTAAGGCGTGGACCACCATGGTCAAGTCAGACTTCTCGAGGTACGGTCGCAGCTGGCACACAAGTTTTAACTGTGCAAAGGCCCTCCCGGCCACCGCCGACACCTGAGCATCAAGTGTCAGTGCTGAGTCCAGGAGGACGCCCAAACTGCAGACCTGTGTCTTCAGGGGGAGTGTAACCCCATCAAACACAGGTTGCCACCCAATACCCCGTTCGGCTCAGCGACTGACCTGGAGAACCTCTTTATTGTCAGGATTCAATTTCAACCAGTTAGCCCTCATCCAGTCCATCACAGCAGCCAGGCACTGATCCAGGACCCAAGCGGCTTCCTTGGATTTTTAGTGGAAAGGAGTAATAGGACACTTCAGCCTCTTTTCTAGCATGGAAAGCCACGGAGCTCATCACATGAACTAGGGTTGAAAAGAGGCAGAAATGTCCTGAAAGGAGGGAACTCTGAACACGGGCCAGCAACCATATTCAGAGCTCCTACCTCTTATCACACATTACTCCTATGCTTACAACCATAACAGGTGCAATGGGAACAATCACAGTTTCCCATTCTGTTTCATTGCCCACTCATCAGCAATGATTTTAACCTGTATCCCTGTCTCTTCCTCTTGTATCCTATGGGCTTTGTTGCAGAACCATGAAAGAAGTGGTGTCATTCACTTTTAATGTAAGGGGCTTTGGCCAGGGCAAGGGATCTCTTGGTTTTAGGATATTGTTGTTTCTCCTAATAAAAAAAAAAAAAAGTAATAGTAGCAGTGTGATGACTATATGAATGTATTGTCAACTCTTAAATTTCCATGTGTGAGTGTCAGGGCGAGGCAGAACATGAAATGGGGCTGCTGATGATGTAAGAGAGGCGATTCTCTACTCTTAAAGGGTATCCCCTCTCAATGTGACGGGATGGTATGATCCTATGATCTCTGCACATACGTATTTTGGACCCACAATGCCTGATTCCGCAACTCCCACTATAATGAGTCCTCCTCCGCAAATAATCTGTCTCTCTTTTATCTCGCCTGGGTTTTTAATTAGTTTTAATCAGTTTTTCTTTTAATCATTACATGTAGCCCACCCACTGTCATTGTGATTGTGCCTATTATAATTTTATATTGCTATGTATTCACATGTTTTATGTACTTATGTTGTTGTTTATGGTTTGCGTTTTGTGTTTTCGGTTTTACTTTATTGTAAATTGTTGTTTGGGCTTGACCTCATGTAAGCTGCTCTGAGTCCCCATTGGGGAGATGGTGGCGGGGTATAAATAAAGATTATTATTATTATTCTCTTTCTTCTAGATTAGATATCACTTTGTCACTTTCCATCTTTAATTAATGAAATCTTTTTATTTGTTTCTTTTATTTTCTACCTTTCAGCATTAATTCTTTTCAAACAGCTGAGCAAGCAAGCTACAGTTATCTCGACAGCTTTCTTTCTTGACATCTTTACGCCTCAGCACACTAGGATGTAATATTTTTCACACAGATTCTCTTTTGCCCCTTTTTCATTAAGCAGGGGTGAAGAAATGCAAGAATCCTGGGTTCTTCATTGCCTCAAGGGGACCAACCAGTTACCAAACCCACCCTTGAAGACATACACCCCTCTCCCCAAACAGGAACTGGTTCATGCCTTCTCAGAGCAGAGGAAGGTACAGAATTTTATGCCTCTCGTAGCATAGAGAAGGACTCTGCTATCTGCAGTCTGTTCTCTCTGACCATTGAATTACCAGAGATTAACTACCTCTGACAAAAAATAACAGAGGCCAGGAGTTCGCCTTTCTTGTCAAAAAGGCTCTGCACAAGTGCTCCCAAAACACTGGTTTTAAAGGTGTTATTTATGTTAGGTCGGTGGATGTGAATACATTCTACAATGCACACAATCTCCCAGCACAGGATATAAACTACAGAGCAAGACTGGTAGTATGTGCATGTTCTTGTTATTTGCCATTAAGTCGGCTTCAATGTATTGTGATCCTAGAAACACACACACATATGGGTAATAATAATAATAATAATAATAATAATAATAATAATAACACTTTATTTGTACCCCACTACCATCTCCCAAGGGACTTGGTGCGGCTTACATGAGGCCGAGCCCAAAGACAACAATACAAGCAATAATAACAACAATACAAGCAATTAAAATAAAACATGGACAATAAAATAACGAAACATAACAATAAGACAACACACAATTAAAACTAGGGAAAGGCCAAATGTAAAATTAAAATTGAGAATAATGCTGGAACATGAGCGAAAAAGTGATGGGGCATTTGTGGAAAATATACAAGCAGACCTAAAACAATGTAAAGTGCTTTGGAGGACAAAGTGCTACGGAATCATTATTCTGGGAAGACACTCTGGAACAACCATGTCTTCAAGCTCCTCCTAAAGACTGCCAAAGTTGGGGCCTGCCTGATGTCCTTAGGGAGTGAGTTCCAGAGTCGAGGGGCCACCACCGAAAAGGCCTTCTCTCTCGTCCCCACCAATCGCGCCTGCGATGCAGGTGGGATCGCAAGCAGGGCTTCTCCAGATGATCGAAGAGCTCGTGTGGGTTCGTATACAGAAATGCGGTCAGGCAAGTAGGCGGGTCCCAAACTGTTCAGGGCTTTGTAGGTAAGAACCTGCACCTTGAATTGGAAAATGAATGGCAGCCAGTAGAGCTCCTTGAACAGGAGGGTTGACCGCTCCCTGTAAGGAGCACCAGTTAACAACCTGGCCGCCACCCGTTGGACCATCTGGAATTTCCGGTCCATTTTCAAGGGCAGCCCCACGTAGAGTGCATTACAGTAATCCAGTCTAGAGGTGACTAAGGCATGGACCACCTTGGCCAGATCCGCCTTCCCGAGGTACGGTCGCAGTTGGCGCACGAGTCTTAATTGTGCAAAGGCCCTCCCGGCCCCCACCAACGTCTGAGCCTCAAGCGTAAGTGATGAATCCAGCAGGACACCCAAACTGCGGACCTGTGACTTCAGGGGGAGTGCAACCCCGTCCAGCATAGGTAGCCACCCTATACCCCGATCCGGTTTGCGATCGACCAGGAGGACCTCTGTCTTGTCGGGATTAATCTTCAGCTTGTTCGTCCTCATCCAGACAGCCACAGCGGTCAGGCACTCGTCCAGCACTCAAGGGGCTTCCTTGAACTTAGGTGGAAAAGAGTAGTAGAGTTGTGTGTCATCTGCATAGAGATGGCACCCAACTCCAAAACTCCGGATGACCTCTCCCAGTGGTTTCAAGTAGATGTTAAAAAGCATGGGAGACAGAATGGAGCCTTGCGGGACCCCACAGGTCAAAGGCCAAAAAGAAAAAAGAGGGAGAAAAGGAAACATTGCAACATTTCTGGGTTTTATTTTGACGTGAAGTTTCATGTATACAAACCCACATTTTCAATGCAGCAGAAGTGGGTTTCTATCTGTAAAAGCTCATGCAAAAATAAAAACCAAGAGGTCATAGAAATGCTGCCATATTTATTTTTCTTTCCTTCCTCTTTTTTTTAAGAGACAAACATGGCTACTTCTACAAAGCGATTATGATCTTGAGTTTCCTATATGAACAACCAGGTGCTCTTTCCTTGAAACAGGTTGGGGAACAAACCACTGTATTTGTGCAAATACTCAAGAAACGAAACAAGTGCAGCAGAACATTAGCTGTAAGGATTATAGCCTGCAATGCCAGCTGCACATGTGCTTACAAAGCAAAGCTTCCACTCCCCGAGGCACCTCCATGTTTCTAGCATTCTAGGAGGAACTGAAGATGCGGTTTTTTGAAGACAGCACTTCCCTGTGACTTTAAAATGATCCCCCATGGGGCATGATTTTCTTGCAACATATTTTGTTTACTGTTGCTGCTGCTTCCAGCTAACCCCTTGATAGATATGCCAGAGAAGATAACAGCTCTAGCGTTTGCACATTAATAGGTAGCTAAAAAATGAAATTTTCTGCTTCTTGGCACAGTTTCTAATGTAACTTGATTGCTATGCTGTGGTCAAATAATCCTATTTACAATTGTGTGGAATAGAGTTTGAGCATGCAGCAGACCATATTTAACAAAAACAACCTCACACTCAATGGCTAGATTCTCTTTTGCATTTTCCATGAAGACCTTAGTGCTTTCCCAGGTGAAAAATAACGGTTTTGGTCAAAAAGCTCTGAAATGCACGTATGCTTGTTGCACACATGTAGCTTTATTTTATTTTGAGGCTTGGTATTTATTTATCGTGTCAGGCAACCGAACAGTTGTATTACATTTTGTGACAGAACAAAAAAACATACAAAAGACACAGAGTTTGCAAGCTTGGTAGTTGATTAAATGTCCTTTGACCAGTATCTGGCCAGTTGGAGTGCTTCTGGTGTTGCCGCAAGAAGGTCCTCCATTGTGCATGTATCAGGGCTCAGGTTGCATTGCAGCAGGTGGTCTGTAGCTTGCTCTTCTCCACACTCGCTTGTTGTGGATTCCACTTTGTGGCCCCATTTCTGAAGGTTGGGTCTGCATCTCGTGGTGCCAGAGTGCAGTCTGTTCAGCACCTTCCAAGTTGCCCAGTTTTCTGTGTGCCCAGGGGGGAGTTTCTCATTTGGTATCAGCCATTGATTGAGGTTCTGGGTTTGAGCCTGCCACTTCTGGACTCTCGCTTGCTGAGGTGTTCCAGATAGTGTCTCTGTAGATCTTAGAAAACTATTTCTTGATTTGAGTCATTGACGTGCTGGAGATGAGCTGAAGATGTCTCTGCCTTGGTCCTTTCACTATTGGCTGCTACTTCCCGGCAGATGTCAGGTGGTGCAATACCGGCTAAGCAGTGTAATTTCTCCAGTGGGGTAGGGCACAGACACCCCGTGATAATGCGGCATGTCTCATTATGAGCCACATCTACTGTTTTAGTGTGGTGAGATGTGTTCCACACTGGGCATGCGTATTCAGCAGCAGAGTAGCATAGCGCAAGGGCAGATGTCTTCACTGTGTCTGGTTGTGATACCCAGGTTGTGCCAGTCAGCTTTCGTATGATGTTGTTTCTAGCGCCCACTTTTTGCTTGATGTTCAGGCAGTGCTTCTTGTAGGTCAGGGCACGGTCCAGAGTGACTCCCAGGTATTTGGGTGCATTGCAATGCTCCAGTGGGATTCCTTCCCAGGTGATCCTCAGAGCTCGGGATGCTTGTCTGTTCTTGAGATGAAAAGCACATGCCTGTGTTTTAGATGGGTTGGGGATCAGCTGGTTTTCCCTGTAATAGGCAGTAAGAGCACCTAGAGCTTCAGAGAGCTTCTGTTCTACCATCTGAAAGCTCCCCTCTTGAGCAGTAATGGCGCGATCATCAGCATAGAGGAAACTCTCTGTCCCTTCTGGCAGTGCTGGTCATTTGTTTAGATGTTGAACATGGATGGAGCAAGCACACTCCCCTGAGGCAGGCCGTTCTTCTGTTTCCACCATCTACTTCTCTGGCCATGGAACTCAACAAAAAAGTTCCTGTTTGGTAGCAGGTTTCCTATGAGCCTGGTGAGGTGGTATGGGTTTAGTATTCACTGAAAATAATATGCCAAGACACACAGCGGCTTCACAACAAGCACTCTTTTTAGTGTTAATCACAATCATAAAATACATTTAGAAACAATTCATTAAAAATACATTATATTAATAAAAAGGTTTTAAATCCCGCCGGTTTGAAATCAGTATTATTTTCAGGATGGAAATGGTGGTGATTTTGGTCTAGTTATAGTAGTATCATTGCCAGTAGTACTAAGTTTTAAGTAGATATTGCATTGAGAATTTATGAAACAAACAATTTTACTCATATAGTTAAAACCCAACCATATTTATTCAGAAGTAAATTCACCTGAGACATATAATGAGATTTATGTCCAAGTAAGTACGCTTAAGCTTGAAGCATTTGATAGTAAATTTGTTCTATGTCCGAAGGCAAGAAAATGTTCTGACTCTGCACTGCAGCATTGCTATACTCGAAATCAATGCATGCATTGTATAATCAGTGCAGTACCTACATTTTCAAACTGCATTTTGAAAGAATGTACATTTAAAATCTTTTCTTAGCATGTCAGCTGAATCGGAATTTCTCCATTTGTCAGAAGTGATATATTTTAAATGAAAAAAAAGTTATTAAGAACAAGCATTCATTATATGCCTTTGAACTGTAATACTTTATGAGAGGCAATCACATCAAGCAGGAACATATATTGTATCTGTCCTACTCTAGTTGCAAGTAAATTTTAGAAAGACAAAGCGATTAGCAAAAGCAAAACAATTCCCATAGTAATAATGAGACCACACCTTCCAGATTTCCCTGAGACCATACTGTGGAGGGAAGGCTATACAATGGGTCCTTGATATCCTCAAGCATTTGGTTCCAGAACCCCCAGTGGATACCAAAATCAATGAATGCTCAATTCTCATGTCCCTTATATTATGAGTGTGTCTCTTATAAAATGGCCAAAACAAGGATTGCTTTTTCCCAATTTTTAAAAAAAATCAAGCCATAGATAGTTGAATATGTGGGTTCACAATCCATGGAGACGGAGCCAACTATAATCAAGACTTTTCTTACATATAAGATAACTACCCCATCATAATTTCCACAATAATGTTTGAAATGAGAAAAAAAACAAGTGTAGCAGATTAGTGAAGATGTAGGATCAGAGAAGGCGCAGGAGGAGAAAACAGACAAACTTTTTTTTGTCATGTCAGGTGTCGACTCCTGGTGTGAGAGAATTGGCCGTCTGCAAGGACGTTGCCCAGGGGACGCCTGGATGATTTGATGTTTTTATCATCCTTGTGGGAGGCTTCTCTCATGTCCCCATGAGGAGCTGGAGTTGATAGAGGGAGCTCATCCGCCTCTCCCCGGATTCGAACCTGTGACCTGTCGGTCTTCAGTCCTGCCGGCACAGGGGTTTAACCCACTGCGCCACCGGGGGCTCCAACAGACGAACTGAATCAGGTGAAAACAACCAGATTTATTTTCTGGCCAGAAAGTAGGTGAACAGTCTTGCTAAGGCAGGTAAAAGTGAAACTGCTACACAAAACATGAGTGGGTGGGCTTTTTATACTTTTTCTCAAAGTTAACTTTACATTTCTTAAAATCCATGGAACTTCTCATGCTATGAAACTTTCATTTCCCTGAAAGCAGAAAGAAATCATGTGGGTATTTGAGGCCAATCAGCTCGTGCTTACATGATTATTAAATTAGGCTATATGATTTGCCCAAAGATCATATAGCCATATGACCGCATAACTCCCAAGTTAAGCAATGAAGCAGGGTTTTTTTGTGGCTTCTCTATGCAGCTTCTTAGCCCCCTTACAATGCCATTCTCTAATTTCTCTAAGAACCTTTCCTAAGTCTTGTCTCTTGTCAAAATACAAAGAAATTGCATATGCCCTGAAGAATAACTTTTTTTCATGGTCACACTGCCATGAAGAAATTAACAGAAAGAAGAAAAAGAGCAGACAATAATATTTCTGTATAAGCACATCAGGAACAGTTCTGGTCAATCACTGGAAAAACATAGTTAAGAAAAAGATGTGTATCTCATTAAGTGAATATTTTGAAACTATTCAAATAAATAAAATAAAAATTAGAGAACAATCTAGTCCATCCTCTGCATTTAGCAACCTACATACATAACCTCCTTTCTGTGTAATCAAAAGTCCATTTGTGGAGATGTCCATTTGCGAATGCATCCGCCCCTACGTCCCACCTTGTAATCTAAAATCATCCGGGGAGGCCCTGCTCTCGCTCCCGTCAACAGCACAGATGCATCTGGCGGGGACGAGAGACAGGGCCTTCTCAGCTGTGGCCACCCGCCTATGGAACACACTCCCAAATGAGGTAAGATCCGCTTCCTTCCTCCTGACTTTTAGAAAAAAAAATTAAAATCATGGTTTTGGGACCAGGCCTTTGGACAGTAGAAATAAATGTATGCAGCATTTCAGAAAGTCAATGACTGGAACAGCGATTTGACGGACGAGACTGTTTTATTGTTTTAATGATTGTTTTAGTTGCTTGTGGATGTACTGTTTTTAACTTGAATTGTCTAATTGCAGTGTATAATTATAATTGTTTGTACTGGCATTGAATTTTGCCATTGCTTATATGTAAACCTGTTGCAGTAGAGTGTGCTGGTCAAGCTACAACTGGTAGTAGAAGGGGTAAGAGGGCTGCTCAGGTATTGGAGCAAGAGAAGCAAAGGAAACGAATTAGGGAGATATTCATGACACCTATAGATACTGATTCGTTTGAAGGTTTCTCAGATTCTGAAATGGAGGAGGGAGATGGAGGCAGAGGTTTGAAGCAGGATACTCGGGAGCAAGAGGTCAGGGACATATGTACACAACCAACATCTAGCGATGAGTTTGAAGGGTTTTCTGGAGATTGGCAACTTGGTAATACATGGGGTGATCTAAGTCTTGATAGACGCTGGAAAAGTTGGAGGGACGGGCGGTGGCGATCAGCTGTGGAAGCTAAGGCAGCTGAGAGTGATGAAGACAGGGTGGAGAGCAGTTCATCATCCAATAGAGTTATAGGATAAAAGCAGGTATCAAACTTTGGGGACTTTGCAGTAGGCAAAGTGTTGTATTCGTGCTTGGGACTTTGTTGCTCCCATTACTCTTGAGCTTGGGTCTTGGGACTGCAGATTGCTGTGCTTCCGTGCTTCTACAGACTGGAATCTCGTAAGTGCTGACTTCTACTCCCGTTTTGACTTTGGATTGAATTTGGACGACGACATCGCTTTCTGGACTTTAACATCTGCTTCTGGATGTGCTTTGATTTGGGACTGTTTTCTGACAACGTTTTTGCTTGCTTCCACCTTGTTTCCTTATGCTTATTGAACTCTGTGATTTTGAAGCAGTTTGCTAGAACTTTTTGTTATCCCCGATTATATTCCAGTATAATCCGGATTATTCACTAAGTTACGTTTTTTGCACAGCAGTTGCAGCAGAGTTTTAGTTATTGCTAGGAACACTGAGTTAAGTGTTTCTAAGCTATTTTTGTTGTGTTAATAAACTTTGGACCTTTATTTTGTGTACTATAAGAGCCTCATATAATAATAATTACTCAGAATAAAACTTATTCATAATTCAGTCTTATCTACCTCATAGGGTTATTGTAATGATACTTTTGACCAGATTTGCACATATTCTTTAAAAATCTAGTTTGCTGCTTTCTGCAAACACATCTAAGAGAAACAAACCTATTACGACCACTAGTTCTTTGGAAGAAGTGTCAAATTTTTAATACAAATAAGAATATTAAGTACCATGTACCCCAGGGACAAAGATACTCTGGAGGAGAGCTAGATATAAATTCAAACATGAATGCAAAGGAGAAAACTTAGTGGATCCCCTTTTATTACTTCAAAAAGGGTGGCAAATTTTTATTTAGATTTAAGCAAATATTAGCTGGCTGAACAGGTTAGAAAAGGTGGCTGGTATAATTGAGTACAGTGTAAGAACATGAGCAGTTTACTCTTGCTGATAAATTGGACAGCTGTTCTGAATTACACTTCATGCTGTTTTCGCACAGCAGCTAATTTCCTACTGCTAGTTCAAAAGTGACTTGGAAGTGTATGCAATTAACTCTACCACCTTTTCTTTATCCTTCAATAAAAGCATCAATTTTATTTGCTTACAGTGAAGTCTGAATGTTTCTGAGTTTTTTCTTTAACGCTCTCTCTCCCTGTAACTTTACCAAAAATATAAAGGTACTTGATTTTTGAAGACTTAGATGCCTAATGAGTGCTCCATAACAAGCAACTTATATTATGATTGCATTTTTAGATTGTATTTTCAAAGCCAACAGGCTCGGTATTTTGTGGCAAGCTTTGTTGAATTAACGGGTTCTTTCACTTTGCAAAACTAGGTTTCCTTATCTCCTCCTATCCTCAATAATATCACTATGCATAATTACTTAAAATGAAAATGGGGTTATGTTAAGACAGTTGAAATTGCCTGGCATCCAGACTTCCTCTAAGGATTTATCACATTAAGAAATACTCATTTTCTGAAATTGTTTCAGAACGATTTTAAACGGGTGCCATCACATGACATTTTCACCATACCGCCTGTGATCAATCAGAATCAGTCCGTAAAACATAGCAGAGAATGATTATTTGCACATGGGATTCTAATGGTGTTTATTTGAAATCCTATAGATGTTGCTGAAAGCACTATTTTTCCCACTGGAAAATCTGTAATCATCAGCAATTATATAACCTGTCATTCAGGGGTATGTCCAGGAATAGAGTCTCGTGACCCTATACTATTTGTGGTGGAAGAAGCTGCCATTTCTGTTTTGGATGTTGAAGGGGAATGATAGAATCATAGAATCATAGAGTTGGGAGAGACCTCGTGGGCCATCCAGTCCAACCCCCTGCCAAGAAGCAGAAATATTGCATTCAAAGCACCCCCGACAGATGGCCATCCAGCCTCTGTTTAAAAGCTTCCAAAGAAGGAGCCTCCACCACACTCCGGGGCAGAGAGTTCCACTGCTGAACGGCTCTCACAGTCAGGAAGTTCTTCCTCATATTCAGATGGAATCTCCTCTCTTGTAGTTTGAAGCCACTGTTCCGTGTCCTAGTCTCCAGGGAAGCAGAAAACAAGCTTGCTCCCTCCTCCCTGTGGCTTCCTCTCACATATTTATACATCCCAGATCTCGGATTGAGATGTTGTTGACACTTGACCCAATGATATTTTTCAATTTTTTAAACTGAAATTGTGCCTCTTCTGCCCTGCATTATATCTGGTAAATGAAAAGGCTTATTTCACACAACCATTCCCCCCCCATTCTTTCCTCCTGTTGTGGGTAGTGCTGCTGTACTACGCTATCTGCTATCATATGTTGTTGTGGTTGTGGTTATTGTTAACCCCCTGCCTGATTTACTCGGCAGAGAATTTGCAGCGGCAGGCACTGCCCACCACTTTCTCAGGGCTCTTTCTTCCCAGGGAGCCCTGTGTTCTACGCACCACAGCGAGCATTCTGTCTCACCATGATTGGCGGGAGTGGGAAGACCAGAGGAAATATTTCTTACTTCTCCTTTATGATGAAAAGCCTTGATCACAGACTTCCTCCTTCAATTTCTGACATTTTCTGATATTTCTTTTTATGGTGCCATAAAATACCTCCCCACTTAAGTGATGCCTAGTTTCTCTACTCACAGCTGTTTTCAAACTGCTCAGGCGGTCAGTAGGCTGGGCTGAAGGTCGGGTATGCACCCCAACCCAGACTTCAAACTGCCAACCTTTCTATTAGTAAGATACCTGTCTGAATGTATCTCCTTCTATGTCCCATCTTGGAGTTTAAGATCTTCAGGAGAGGCCCTGCTCTCGGCCCCGCCTCTATCACAAGTGAGGCTGGTGGGGACGAGGGACAGGGCCTTCTCGGTGGTGGCCCCTTGCCTGTGGAATTCACTCCCCGGGAAAATTAGGTCATCAACATCCCTCCTCTCCTTCAGAAGGATGCTGAAAACATGGATATGGGACCAGGCCTTTGGGTAATCTGGCAGACTGACAAGGTAATGACAACCAGAAATTAGAAAGGACTATGGTAATGCTGAATGGACTTACGGATATCAGAACTCGGTGAACGTTGGCCACTAGATTGGCTTTCAATTGTTATTGTTTCAATTGATTGTTTTAACAACTGTGGTTATTGCTGTTATGTAATTTATCTGTTGAATTGTTGGCATCGAATTGTGCCGATTGTAAGCTGCCCTGAGTCCCACCCCGGGGGTTGAGAAAGGCGGGGTAGAAGTGCCTGAAATAAATAAGATGTATTCTGCAGGTGATTAACCAGCTGTGCTAAAGCCTGGCCCTAGGTTCCTTTTATATCTCTACCATTGTATTGATTTTCCTGATAATCTAAAAATAGAGATGATATTCACTATATGCAATAAAGTAAGGTAAGAATCCTCAATTGGCTTTTTGTTTTTGTTTTCATGGGCACACAAAAAATATAGTAGGAATGTATTATGTATTATACATTGCTTTTATTAAACAGCAGCAGAAACATTAAAATCAGGGCAGTCAGAGAAAAATTTTTCTGTCTTTTCCCACAAGGAATATAATTATTACACAAAGGTAATTATAATTTATATCATCTTTTGGTTTGCCTAGAACAAAAAACCTTTGATACAACGGCACAGTTTTCCCAAAGAAGCAGCATCGTAGTGGGAAGACAGAGTCCTAGAAAAAAATGCCGCTAGGAAAGAATGAGATCTTTCAGTAAGAAAGTATTGCTCCTTCCCTTGAATTGTTCCCATCTTGATCTCCTTCTGTGGAATGACAATGAAATAATGTCAGCATATTTTAAGACATCTGTGGTTACCCAAAGAAATATTGTTTCAACCTTCTCAACCTCTGAGGATGCTTGCCATAGATGCAGGCGAAACGTCAGGAGAAATGCCTCTAGAACATGGCTCTATAGCCCGAAAAAACCCACAAGAACCTAGTGATTCCAGTCATGAAAGCCTTCGACAATAATATTGTTTCAATTTATAAATATCACCCTGTTGCTTTTTCCATCTTTCTCTGTCCATTCCTCTTCTTCCTAAGGAAAAGTAGCAAAAATGGTCATGTAACCAATCTGTATTTACTTGAGTCTAATGCGTCATTGAATCTAATAAACACTTTTCAAAATCCTGAAACCAAACAAAATTTTTGCTTATGAATGTAAGCACAGCGGCAAAAAGTGCCCTCTTTGTAATTTGGCCAAAAAAGATGTGTATTACAGTGGCTGCATACTTATAATTCCTTCTTTAGAAACAGAAGTTTTAGAACAACAAAGCTTTCAGCAATGGCAAAGAAAATTTGGGGGTTGACTCTATACTGTAGAATGAATCCACTTTAACTGTCCTGGCTTAATGCTATGGGGTCATGGAGGCTGCCAAAGAATGCTGATGCCTCATCAAACTACAAATTCCAGCATTGAATAGCACTGATCCGTGGCAATTAAATTAGAAATGAGATCCCCCAAATAGGAACTCCAGGTGCTCCTGAAGTGCTCCTGCTTTGGCTCAGCACTAAGATTACAAAATTAGGATTAATGTACATCCTCATTTTGAGAAAGTAATGTAAGAAAAAAAAGAGAGGTGAGCATCAGATTAAAGTAAATCTAACAATATTTAATTCATAATAATCAATCAATAAGCAGTTGCGTGTGGATGGGCGACACTCCTCCCGCCCGCAGAACCAGAGATGACACGGACACATAGATGGAATAAAAATGGCCACAACTTAATGTATTAATTACAGGAACACAGGGTTGGCTGCCAGGCATGGGTTCTGGATCAAGATCGATCAGCCCACTGCTGACCGATACCTGATGAGTCCAACAGGGGGCCCACCAGCACAATACGAGACACGGCACCCCTGGAAACCGCCGGATGTTCCCTTCCCAGCCAGTAGAGGAAGGGCAGAACCAGATCCAGGGCCCATGCCACATGCCAACCGGAGTTGTGACGAACAGGTAATGAACAACAACTGCAACACTGAACAAAAACATGAACATGCAGGGTGGGTGGGAGGACAACTCGAAGCAGGCCTGGTACCTGCTAGGCCCTGCACAGCCTTTTTAAGGCTGCTGGGCACAGGGTGCAACCAGCCCCTGGCCAATGCCAGGGGCTGGGTGGGGCTGGCCGCTGGTTGGTCAGCTGACCCAATGGCGGGAAACTTCCCGCCATGCAGGGGCTTCTGGGAAGGAGAAGCCCCTGCTACCAACATGGCCAGAGGGATAGGCACCCCCCACCGCAACAGGCCTTGCCCGGTAAGTTGGGCAATGAATTTCTTTTTGCATCTTGAGTTAGGCAGGCACAAGGTGTTAGCCAGACCAATGTCTACTAAATTATAAAAACTGAAATATTTGATTTGGAGAAAGGATTTATGTGTTTCATCAAGTCCACCATTAACATGTAAACTTATGATAATGTTATTGTGAAAATTTCCTTCTGACAATTAGCAAATCTAAGTTATTTTGAAGGCAATAATACCTGTATTTTGCACTTACACCTCATATGATCCTCGCAGGATGGTTCTCCTGCTGTCTTTCTCAGTTTTCTTAGTTTGTAACAGTACTGTGGTATATTTTGCTCCAGCAGATTACCACTAAAAACGAGCATGTGTATAAACTATTTATTTTTAAAGACTTCTACTTGCTGATCACTTGCTGTGTGGTTCGTCTATATCATACAGCAGTGAAGCATTTTGCTATTCTGCGGTACAAAGCCTTGTTCCAAAGTGTGGTTGTTGCCATTATACGTCTTGGGTTTGGGTTTGGCCAGAAGAAGGACCTCCTCATTCCTCCAACATGTTCTTTAGAGAGACATCTCTTTAAAGGGAAGTTCTCTGCTGCAAAAATGGCTGCAAACACAAAACCCCACCACATGCTCACTGCTTACAATGCTCATGGGAGGAGGGGGCGGCTAAGCATATATAAGCACAGTGACATCAACATAGACACACTGTGTAAAACTGAAGATTGTAATTCGGCACTTTTTTCTGCTTCGACTGTCATTGGAGTTTGGAGAGGGAAAAGAGTGACTGCGAGGACTACTCAAGCAATCACAGAATTACACGTTTTTTTTAGTTGAAGTAGCAAAATTAAAATGTAATTGTTTCTATTTAAATTTTAATCATAGCTACAAAGGAAGGCAATCCTGACATGGTGAAGGACACTCAAGTTAACGAATATTCCTGCTGGTAATGACAGTTAATTGTTGTACATGCTGTTTCTGAAAGACAAGAATGCAATGTGGAAATTTTTATTTCTTTTTTGTTTGTACCCCAACAGAGTGCTTTGGTGTTGAGGGTTGAGAACCTAGATATTCCACTCGCACTGTTGGAGATGAGGCCAGAAACCAATGTAGAAGAAGGTGACCATCTGGAGGAAGGGAGAAAAGACCACCAGGACAGGCAATCTGAAAGAAGTATGTAATATCCATTTAGGACTTGTAAGTGCAACACAATGTAATGTAATGGAAAGGAGATAATGGGGAAGGAGATGTTTTCAGTGAACTTTGTGAAGATGGAAATTACTACTGGTTAGTAATACATATTTCCGCATATGTCTGCAAGTCTAGCACATTCCAGTACTGGCCAATTTCTCTTCTTTTTTCAAGAAGGACCCAAACCAGAAGGATTAGTCACAGGACTGCTTGTCTGCTGGTTCACAGCAAATGAGGACAAGAACTGATCTTGGTGAGAGGTGGCACCTGGCCTCCATGAATTGTGACTGTAGGATTGTCAGGTATAAATTTACCCACCTACACTGCCTGCTACAGAGTAGCACCAAATGTGGCTTCATGGTTTCCTCCACAGTAATCTAGCTCAGAGTCAATAAAATGTCCCATGTGCTCGATGGTTCCTTGTGAGACAACCGAGAATGTGTTTTTCCTGTTTATGAACTCTTCAGCCTTCCAGACAGAAAGGCAGAAAGGAATATAAATGGCATCCACAGCTCTAACACAGTGAGGGAAACCAATCCTCTGGAACCTATCTATGATCTGTAAAAGAGATTTTTTTAAAAAAATAGTAATTGAAACTATGTTCATAGAAATGATTAAGAAACTTTTTTAGCAGTTGAATATTTCATGTTGTCATTCTTGATGATCACAAAAAACACATCTCGAACAGAAATATTTATTTTCTAGGGATTACAGTGCTGCATATTCCTTTTTCTTGATGTAATCACTTCTGAACAGGTAGAAGCAAAGGGAGCTAAGGACTGGATTAAATGTAAAATGTAGTTGACCTATAAGTCATGTCCATTATCGGAAGGTCATACTCAGGTTGAGGGATTTATTTCACAGAGGCATCAAGGCATACTAATCATAACATGACTGTAGAAAGACTAAAATGTTTTAAAAACAGCCTTCAAAGATTTAAATGACATTCACTTTTATGTTATCTAGCAGTAGAACCATTGAAATACCATTTGGAAATAGCACTTAATGTAAGATATAAAAGTACATATAATGTACTAATAGCATTATATGTTCTTCACAAAACATTTCTGTAGTCACCTAGTTGCATTGCTCTTCTCAGCAGTACCTTCTCAATGGCAATGCAAGGCTCAATTGCAATCCTGGAGACAGTGGAATTCCCCACACTAAAATGTGAATCAACCATTTGGTACAGGAGGTGATGACAACCACCAGTTCGCTATGGCAGCCCTCTCCTCCATGTTAATTGTTGTTGTTTATTCGTTCAATCGCTTCCAACTCTTCATGATCTCATGGACCAGCTCACACCAAAGCTCCCTGTCGGCCATCACCACCCCCAGCTCCTTCAGAGTCAAGCCAGTCACTTCAAGGATACCATCCATCCATCTTGCCCTTGATTGGCCCCTCTTCGTTTTTCCTTCCATTTTCCCCAACATCATTTGTTTTCTCTAAGCTTTCCTGACTTCTCAATATGTCGTCAAAGAACTTCATCTTTGCCGCTAATATCCTTCCCTCCAATGAGCAATTTGGATTTTTTTCCTGAAGTATGGACTGGTTGGATCTTCTCGCAGTCCAAGGCACTCTCAGAATTTTCCTCCACCACCACAGTTCAAAAGCATCTATCTTCCTTCTCTCAGCCTCCTTTATGATCCAGCTCTCATATCCATAGGTTACTATGGGGTTACCACTGTTTTAACTATGCGGTTCTTCGTTGCCAGTGTGATGTCTCTACTCTTCATTATTTCATTGAGATTGGTCATTACTCTCCTCCCAAGAAGTAAACGTCTTCTGATTTCCTGGCTGCAGTCTGCATCTGCGGTAATCTTTGCACCTAGAAATACAAAGTCTGTCACCGCCTCCATGTTTTCTCCCTCTATTTGCCAGTTATCAATCATTCTAGTTGCCAGAATCTTTTTTTTTAACTGCAACCCAGCTTTTGCACTTTCTTCTTTCACTTTGGTTATAAGACTCCTCAGCTCCTCCTCACTTTCAGCCATCAAAGTGGTATCATCTACATATCTAAGGCTGTTAATATTTCTTCCAGCAATTTTAACTCCAGCCTTGCATTTGTCAAGCCCCGCACATTGCATGATATGTTCTGCATACAAGTTGAATAGGTTGGGTGAGAGTTTACAACTCTGGCGTATGCCTTTCCCAATCAGTTGAAATATTCACATCTAGCTCCAGCAGACAAAAGTCCTTTGTCCCACCCTGGTCTTTCCACAGATATATAAACCCATTTTCCTACTCCCAACAGACCTCACTACCTCTGAGGATGCTTGCCATAGATGCAGGCGAAACGTCAGGAGAGAATGCCTCTAGAACATGGCCATATAGCCCGGAAAACCTACAACAACCCAAAACTCTATCTGCTCTGATTTCTCCACCACAGCAGGAGTTATTTGCTGCTCTGCTGGTGTAGGGAGTGGAGAAGTTTGGGATACATTGTCTAAAAGGCATACTAACGGCCCATTTTTTCTAAACTCAGATACTGCTGGAGACCAAACATCACTGAACAAAGATGACAAGGGAAAACAGGTTTCTATACTTCTAGCTAGCCACATTTAGGAAGAGTAAGCTGTAACCAGATGCTGTGGTCCAGCACACAATTATGCCTCCAAATAACTGCAAAACGCTGTGTCACACTTCTAGTGATCTATTGAAAAAGGAGAAGTAATGTTTCTTCTTTGTTTTAAAATTATGTTCTCTGAGCTTTGGAATATAAATCCTTTCAATGAGAAGGTTGTTTTGACACATGTCTACTTAGCTGTCAAAACAAGTTACTTACAGGAGGCAACTTTCTTTATAACGATCCTCACAAAACTTCAAAGTTCTATAAAACGATCCCCACATAGCTTCAAAGTTCTAAATGCCATAAAAGCAAAAATCACCACCTCTGCCCTAGTGTGCATATTTGAATTGCACAAAGAAGAATTCTGTCAAATTGTCTGCTGCTGCGTGTGGAGGTGCTCTTTAAAGATGGAGTTTCAAAGTTACATGGAATGCCTAAGTATATAAAAAGGCTCAGATACCCCTTTCCAGACATCCATGCTCTTATGCATGAGCACTAGCAGTGGAACCTATAGATGTGGTCCCACTTTACTCTTCAGTGAGAACACAAAAAGCTGCCTTACACTGAGTTAAACCACTGGCCCACCTAGTGTAGTACTGTCAACTCTAAATGGCAATTTATTTCTTAGCCTTACCTGGAGATCCTCTGTATTCCCTGGCTATTTGTTCCTCAATAACTTTGAAAATCAGCTAGAAATGGGTGTATTTAGATTGGCATGTGATTGTAACATTTTACTTACATGACTTCTGAGCTTGAATTTTTATCAACTATACCTATTAGAACCTCCTGGCTGACTAGAATAAGCAAGTGTAAGACATAGTAAGGACAAGTCTACAGGAAAAGATCCATATTTATAGTGGAGCAAGGAGATTATCTTTGCTTCACTGTAAATGATAGTAGTGTTGGTAGGTTTGCCAATATTTATTTATCGTGTCATCAGCAACCATACCATTGTATTACATTTCTAACAGAACAAAACAAACAAACAGATTAAAAAAACACAAATTTTGCAAACTTGGTAGTTGATTAAATGTCCTTTGACCAGTATTTGGCCACTTGGAGTGCCTCTGGTGTTGCTGCAAGAAGGTCCTCCATTGTGCATGTAGCAGGGCTCAGGTTGCATTGCAGCAGGTGGTCAGTGGTTTGCTCTTCTCCGCACTCGCATGTCGTAGATTCAACTTTGTAGCCCTATTTCTCGTGGTGCCAGAGCGCAGTCTGTTCAGCGCCTTCCAAGTCGCCCAGTCTTCTGTGTGCCCAGGGGGGAGTCTCTCATCTGGTATCACCCACGGATTGAGGTGCTGGGTTTGAGCCTGCCACTTTTGGACTCTCGCTTGCTGAGGTGTTCCAACGAGTGTCTCTGTAGATCTAAGAAAACTATTTCTTGATTTAAATCACTGACATGCTGGCTGATACCCAAACACGGGATGAGCTGGAGATGTCACTGCCTTGGTCCTTTCACTATTGGCTGCTACTTCCCGGCGGATGTCAGGTGGTGCAATACCGGCTAAGCAGTGTAATTTCTCCAGTGGTGTAGGGCTTGCCAGTGCCAAACAGACATTTGCTGAGGGAATTGGACTAAATGTATCAAACAGCTATTGGTAGCAGAAATAATTCAATGTCTGTGGATACTGGTGGAGGATCTCTCAGAGACAATGGCAAAAGTACCATAGCTAATACTTCTTAGTACCATCTTTAAAAGAAAAGGGAAACACCCTTTACCATGAAAACTCTTAGATGAGATGATCCAAAACAAGAATATTACCAGAAGATGAGACTCTCAGTTACACAAACAGTTGTTGCAGCACAGCAGGATACAGATGTTATAGTCAATGACACAACTGAACTCAGGTTGAAAGGATTTTCAGCTGTTGACATGTTCAGAAGTGAAAGGAAAGTTTGAAACTGAAGAAAGTTTGAAGAAATGTGATAAGTATTAATCAGGAAAGTTAGTCATTGTAGAACATTGCAATAGTTGGGGTGAGAGAACTAAAGTGAACAGGAATTGAGCATTTTGAATCCGATAACAAAATGTTTTACTCAGGACAAATGTTTTACTCCTATGCTGTTATATTATGGGGGAGGGAATGGCACACAAAAGTTCAAGTTCACTTCTTTAATGGATATTGCACAGTGACACCCCAAACCTCTCTTTCTCCCCATAGCGATACAATATTATAGTGCTCCAATTTGTAGCAGGCAATACAATTCAACCCGAAGGTTTACATAGACACCCTATACAGTTCAGGTGGGAGGCTATTCACAATATTCCTCTGCTACGGTCAGTCCCCTCCCCAAAGCGATCTGGGTATTTAAGGAAAAAGAATTTTCCCTTCCCCACACAAGTCCCTATGGTCCATCAAACCTCACTAACCTTTCCTATTCAAACATAAAAATGGTTTGACATCATGGATTACACCTTCTATCTCTTTTTTAAAAGTACATTCCATAGTAAATTACTTGAATTAATTAAAAAGAAAATTGAACTTCTTCCTTGATTCTCCCAAGCCACTGAAAGCCTAGAATATATGCACGAAATTATATCTGATTTATAAAACATAAGTTTCAGATCTTTGAGAACAAGCAGTGCCTGTTCTGAATACATTTCCTCGTATTATAACTCAGAAGTTATTGTGCTACATTTTGTTCCCCTCATTATGACTTAATCAAAATGCTGAAATATCATTCTAGGGGCTGCTCTCAGCACCATTACAAGCAAGGAAACCAAAGGGGAGATTAGGTTATTCATGCCTAGGGCTGAATTTTACCCCACATTTTTAGCCATCCCTCCTCTTGAGATCTGCTTTATATGTTAATGGAAAGTGTTTCTAACTTTGGTAGTTTTATTACTTTTTCTTGATACAGGACATGTTTGAACTATTTGTTTACTACTGATTGCTGATCTGCCTTCTCTGATCCACATAATCTGCACTAATATCAAATCTTTCATTTAGTTGTAAAGTATATTTGCATATATGATAAAGTTAATTAATCACTTCTGTTGATGCTCAGTTGCTCTCATTTTCCCAGGTACTTGATAAAGGGCTACTTTGGAGATAGTTTATTGATTCTATGAAGAATATTAATTCTTTCTTTCATCTAGAAGTGTAACAACTTCATTTTATTGTGTGGGCTGTAAAGAAATAACAATTCAAATAACATGTTGTGATAGAGTCTGCTGGCAGTGATAGTAACACTAGTTGTAGTAGGAGAGGCAGGAAAACTACTCACGAGCAAGACTATGATGAAGAGCAACAAAGGAAAAGAATCCGGGAGATACTTAGTGAGCCAACAGATGAGGATTCTTTTGAGGGTTTTGAGGCAAATGAACTGGATGATGGGATATCAGATTCTGGGTCTGATGGGATGGATTGGACAAGGGTTCGAGAGATTCAAGATATTTGTGCTGAACCCACAAGCAGTGACACATTTGAGGGTTGGAATAGTGAAGACTTGGATGAGACTTGGGAACCTTCAGGATTAGACCAGAGATGGACTACTTGGAGGAGTGGTGGGAGAGGCACAGCTGGGAATGGGTTGGGCCGAACTAGGGGCGACTCCAGTTCGGATGAGTAGCTGCAACAAGATACAGCTGGGACACGGGTGTTGGCTGAATCAAGCTCTGATGAGGACTTGTAATAAAAAGGGGAGTGTTTGCTATTGTAACCTTGCAATCAGCAAGGAGTCTTGTTGGGTGCTTTATGGATCTTTGCTACAGAAGACGGGTTTGAAAGAAGACTTTGGGGCGTAAGTTATGCTCTGGGCTTTAGCAGCAAAGGGGGCTGGAACTGTGTGGGTTTTTGCTGGATTGCATTGTTTTAATGTTTGCATTAGCTGCCGCATTGCCCCGCTGCTTTGGCTCCCTGTGTTTACTCATCGAATCGGGACCTGACCTGGCAGCTGTTTTGTCTCTCTTTGGATCGGATTGGACCGAACTGGACTTCGTTCCTTATCGTTACTCTCTCTCCTCCACATCTACGGCTGAGCGTCTGGAGCTGGCGTCGACCACATTCCTGCATAGCAGTTTCTGCTGTGTTTCTTTAGTTTCTTTTTACAACCCTTGAAAGGCTGCATTTAAGCATTTTTTGAGTTTACTTCAAGTTTTATCTCTGGTGAATCCAGATTATTTTCTGTTGGGGTTTTCTGGGTCTTTTTGTTTGTTTGGGCTTTTTCACACTGTAAACTGTTTTTTGCCCTGTGATTTTGTTTTGGACTAATTCCGTGCTTGTTTGAACAATAAACTATACTCCTTTAATTGGCTGGCGTCTGACCTTGACATAACATTTCACAGAGTTGTAGGAATATTTCAAGGAGACATGGCTTTATGAAATGGTCTCTCCAACTTGGTTCTCTAAATCATTCCCACTGAATTCAATGTGTATGCATTTGATTCATCCTGTACTACCAAAGCAAGACATCAAAACAGGGTGCCTTTTAAATATTAGGGCATACCCTAGACTGAGTTTATCTGTTATTGGCATTGAATATTTGCCTCTTTTATTAGAAACCGCCCTGAATCCCCCAGGGAAGATAGGGCGGGTAACAAATAAAGTATTATTTTAGGAGAACTGTTTTCAACACATTTTTATATTACAAGAAAATAAATCCACGTTTTTTTTAAAGTTCTTCCAAGTAGTTCAGTGTTTAAAAATAGAATTGCATGGAAAGTAACTTTCTGGTTTGAAGCAGATTAATCATTATTACATCATTGAAATCAATAGGTTTATTCTAGGTATGACTATGTTTAGAGCCCAGTTTATATTTTTAACTAGCCTACTTAAGTCATTGCCCTGTCTTTGAAATGGCATTTAACACTACATATCTCAATTAAAATTAACACCGAGAGATGAACAATCCTACTACTCTTTAAAGTATATTTTTATATGCATTCTATTGCTTCCCACATATTAAATTATCCACCATTGATTGGTAATGATGGCAACTACTTTTAATTATAGTAGCTTTTTTGAACTCCCAGACATTTAAAAATAAACAACTACAGGCAGGCCCATTGCCAGGATTTTGATTCGGGGGGGGGGGGGGGGCTGAGTCTGAGGGAAAGAGGGTCTACCCTAGCAAACCTTTTGTATCGTTACCCCAATACCCCCATGCATATGGGATATATTGAGCATGGTGATCAGATCATGATATGAATAAACATAACAGTTTAAATAATGTACCAGTAAGGCCTTCTTGCGGACCACCATGAGAATTTGGGGGGGGGGGGGTGAAGCCCCTCAAGCCTCCCCCCCCATGCCTCACTACAGGAATTTGTTAATGAAGTTGCTTCGTATATGGTACAATCAGCCAAGCAATATGAGCACAGGAGGAAAAGGTTATTTCTGAAACAGAAATGTGGTGTTCCCTCTGGAATGTCAAAGTCAGAAACTGCACTGGTTTCAGAGTTCCAGATAGATAGATAGATAGATAGATAGATAGATAGATAGTAGATAACCAAATTGTAAGGGAGATATTATCTTATGTCAGCACGAAGAAGAATTTAACACCAGATCAATGCACATCCTTTTAGTTCAGTATGCATTCCTTTCTGTCTGCCACATTAGTCATCCCAAATTATCCCAGAGAATTGGCTCTTTTTGTCCTTAAGACAACAGATAGCACAAGAAATCCAAATAACAGGTACCAAGTGGGATCCTTACTAGGACTTTTTAATAAATACTTGTGGATCAGGAAGGGAAAATTAAAATAGAGAACAAGCTCCTTTTCACAGCTATGACACAATACTGGAGAGCAGGCCTGGGCTCGAATCAGTTTGAACGAAAATGATTTGTAATATTTGGTGGTCTGTTTCATATAATCTCCAAAAACAGCATGGGGAGGAGGTAGCCGAAAAGCCAAGTGAAACAGATTAAGAGAGCCAGAATTTATTGGAGCAGGGGTCCTCAAACTAAGGCCCGCGGGCCGGATGCGGCCCTCCAAGGTCATTTACCCGGCCCTTGCTTAGGGTCAACCTAAGTCTGAAACGACTTGAAAGCACAAAACAACAACAACAATCCTATCTCATCAGCCAAAGCAGGTCCACACTTCCCATTGAAATACTAATAAGTTTAGATTTGTTAAAATTGTTCTTCATTTTAATTATTGTATTGTTTTTAAGTGTTTTTGGACTACAAATAAGATATGTGCAGTGTGCATAGGAATTTATTCATGCTTTTTTCAAATTATAATCCGGCCCTCCAACAGTCTGAGGGACTGTGACCTGGCCCTCTGTTTAAAAATTTTGAGGACTCCTGTATTGGATGCTGGATAGGAAGGAATTGTCTACAATATACCTGAGGCAGGGATCTGTCACGGGGCTCCTGGGGAAGATGGGATTATTGCCACATCTTTTCTCCCTCCCCAGAAGGAGTGTCTGTCCTTTTCTTTTTGGAAAGTTTTCTGGGCTCCTCCTCCAGAGCGGGCCCTCCTGGGAACTCACTTTTCTAGCAGCACTTGCATGGGGCGGGCACTGAAAAGTCTCTGAGTTCCTCTCAAAGCATGATGGGAGTTGAAGTTTCTCTCTCTCTGTTTCTCTGCCAAAAAAAGGCTGGTTGTATCTATGCTCCAATTGACTGAGAATGGACACAACCGGCAACTACAATTTCCAGAACCCTTTCTTGTGCTTTGTCTTATTTTTTAAAGATGTTGTGGTTAAAATAATTCAAAAAAATCAGTACACTGGTGAATTGTTTTGAAACTTGGCAGGCCTACAGTTGTAAACGAACTCTAAATCTGAGGTGGCTTTCATGTAGATAGGCCTTAAAATGACTGAAAATTGAGTTTCTGATTGTAGCCAATGGGCCAAATCTTTGCTGAATGAAAATGGCAACTCCCCTCCCGATTTGGGTAACTTCCCGGTAAACAGAATGAGGGGTCAGCTGACAATGGACCACAAAATGTCATGCCTTTTGGCCGAATTGCACACCTCTACTGGAGAGGTCTGTGTTTGCCTACATGACTGTGTTGCTTCAAGGGAATTGAGACTTCAAGTAGGATTTGTTTCCTTAAATTAATATTTTAATCACAGCGAAAAACAAAATGATAGATGTTCCAATTCTTTTTTCAAAAGATTCCCAAAATATAACTGATACAATTAACAAATTGTCCTTATTTGTTTAGTATTTATTTATTTTACACATCAAATAAATATACATGTGCTTTTAAGGAGACAATACACTGAGCCGACGTAGGATGTAGCCATTTTGCTTGATATACGAGGGGTATTTTTTAAGTAAGGTCCGTTT
This sequence comes from Anolis sagrei ordinatus, assembly GCF_025583915.1. Classification (NCBI taxonomy): domain Eukaryota; kingdom Metazoa; phylum Chordata; class Lepidosauria; order Squamata; family Anolidae; genus Anolis; species Anolis sagrei. The sequence goes on along the minus strand of NW_026847660.1, from coordinate 64,583,039 downwards.
TGTTGTAGACACTAGTAGTTCGCGTGCATACCACAACGAGTGCGTGCGTCATGTACCCACATGCCTCGGGAACAACTGTGCTCAGTTTCCGCTCTGAACGGTTCTGTTCTGTGCTTTAAAAATGTTTAAGACTATAAACTCACGCGCTGCATGTGAGGTTCGTTCAGTGATACGGTTTTTGTCAGCAAGGAACCTGCCTGCTGCAGAAATTCGTCGACAGATTTGTGAAGTGTACGGTGATACTGTTATGAGTGAAAGCAAAGTGCGTAAGTGGGTAAGACAATCCAAAGATGGCTGTGACAATGTCCATGATGAGGACCGCTCCGGTCGCCCTTCTTTGATTACAGACGATTTGGTGGCTTTAGCAGGTGGCAAATTTTTATGAAGAGGGTGTTTTAAAATTGGTTCAGAGGTATGATACGTGTTTGAACAAACTTTGCAACTATGTCGAAAAATAGAGTGAAGTATGTACTTTCTGAAAATAAGTTTACTTTTTTGAAATAAACTTTCGTTGTGTACTTATGTTCCAACGGACCTTACTTAAAAAAATAACCCTCGTAGTTCCTTGCTGTTTTACTCCTGAGGGTGGTCTGAAAAAATCTCCAACCTAGTGCCTATAGGAAATCTGAGAGTTGTTTTGGTTCAGGTTTTATAAATTTGGTTTTGTTCTTATAAGTATTTTTTACATCTTGCACATTTATCCTGGTACCAGTGGCAACTTTCCTCTCCCGTCAACAGCTTTAAAGGAGAATTTTTAAAAACAGGTTTGCTCATTAATTATCGCTGTTCCCCTTGGTGGCAGATTTGGGCATTTAAAGAAATGCAAGTTAAAAATGAATTTGACATCACACATCTTGTTTAGTCCCAAACCCTGCCACTATGCCCTTGACAATATGAGAAGTAGGAAGTAAGGATATTTGTCCTCCCTCTAAGAAATCAACACTACTCAATATTCCAAGTAATTTTTTTTGTTAAGTATCATTCTAAGAAACTGTAATCAGTAACTAACTCAGAAACACATACCTTCGTGCTCACTGGTTAACTCTCTCGAGATGCATATCTAACAGAAAAAAATTGCAGAAGCTAGATTATTCTGGTGACATACACATCTCTGAATATATTTACATTTTCATTTGGCAATGTGAATGTTCAGCAAGTGTCCTGGGCTCGCTGTGATGGTGAAAGCATAAGGTGCAAAGTGAATAACACCCTGCCTTTTTTAAATGACATCTTAAAGTGAGAGGTGTCTAATTATTTTTTATGTGTACATATGCATATGAAAATTGATACTGAAATCTTTTGCAGCATTCATAGGACACACACCCACATACTAATCCAACCTCAGGATTCATATGGGTGGTGTTACAGGGAATAATAATTTTCATTCTTCTCCATATCATATTTCCCAAAAGATTTGCTTTCTTCTGTATTGTTTGATCTCCTTTGAAATGAAGGGAAAGCACACAGTAGTAAAATATGCTTGGCTTTAGCTATTATTTTCTTTTGCTTATAACACAGCTGCTTCCCTTTCTACAAAAGCTTCCATGCAAAGAATCCAAAGCAGCTTGCAAACACCAAAGGCGTAGATTCTGAATCTACAAATACGGCTGTACCCCAATATGTCAAACATTGCTCCAGCAATTACCTCACTAAGTCATAATAGAACTATTTAAACTCCTCAAATAAAAACACTATTATAACATGCATCCTTATTGAGTTCTGAGGGAGAGAATAAAGAATTTGTTTGTGTTCCACAAAACATCAAATCTTGGGGTCTGTCTGTTAACTTGATTTGCAGTACTCAGGATAATAAAAAGCATGTATTCTCAACATATCAGTTATAGAAGTAGATTGCTGTCGATCATAAATACCAGTTTTAAAGGGAGACACATTCATGTGAGAAAAATCGCTTGGTGATAAAGTTCTGTATGAAACCACAAAAGCTCAAGTGGAGTCAGATAAAAGATTCCTTTGAAGGCATCCAAGTAGTGTTTTTCTTGTTTTCTATCACAGATCAGGAAAAGCTTGAAGAAACAAATAATAGCAGCAATATTCAAGAATGACAAATGTTTTCCAGAAAAACATTTATTTATTTATTTATTTATTTATTTGGAGTGCTTCTACCCCGCCCTTCTCAACCCCCTAGGGGGGGACTCAGGGCAGCTTACAAAAGGCACAATTCGATGCCCAACAGTTCAAAAATACAATATACAAATTACAATATAACGACAACAGTTATAACTAGTTAAAATAATCAAATTAATACAATAGCAGCAATAAAATCATCTTGTGATCAACGTTCGCCAGTTCAGAAATCCATAATCCATCCAGCATTGTCATTGTCCTTTCCTACTCTGGTCGTCATTGTCTTTTATCCATTTGCCAGCTTACCCAAAGGCCTGGTCCCATATCCAGGTTTTTAGCTTCCTTCTGAAAGAGAGGAGGAATGTTGATGACCTAATTTCCCCAGAGAGTGCATTCCACAGGCGAGGGGAGAAGGCCCTGTCCCTCGTACCCACCAGTCTCACTTGTGATAAAGGTGGGGCCGAGAGCAGGGCCTCCCCAGAAGATCTTAAACTCTGAGGTGGGACGTAGAAGGAGATTCGTTCGGACAGGTATGCTGGGCCGGAGCCGTATAGGGTTTTGTAGGTCAAAACCAGCACTTTGAATTGTGCTCGGAACTGGATCGGCAGCCAGTGGAGCTGACATAACAGGGGGGAGGTATGCTCCCTGTATGATGCTCCGGTGAGTAATCTAGCCACCGCCCGTTGGACTAATTGAAGTTTCCGAACAGTCTTCAAAGGCAACCCCACGTAGAGTGCTTTGCAGTAATCTATTCGGGATGTAACAAGAGCGTGGACCACCGTGGCCAGATCAGACTTCCCAAGGTACGGGCGCAGCTTGCTCCACCCACATTGCAAATATATTCCTCTTAATTTCATATGAAGATAATACCCGACCCCACACACTCCAATATGCAATACTAGTTCCTTGGCTAGTGAATTTAATTTGTAGTATAGTCAATGGATTCTGTATGAACTGATGCAATCATCCTTGGAAATATTCCAAGGGGGGAAAAATAGAAAATGTTGACATCCATTTTTCTATGCATTTTTATATAATGCGACTTGAGCATCCATGGGCTTTGGTATCCATGATTCCTGAAACGACATCTACATGCATGGTCTCATCACTTCTAGTTAGCTCCCACAATGTCCTCATTAAGTAAATGTGATTGGTAGCAGTGCAGCATTATATCCAATCTCTCTCTCTCTCTCTCTCTCTCTCTCTCTCTCTCTCTCTCTATATATATATATATATATATATATATATATACACACACACATATATATTCGTATAGCTTTACAGTGATCAAATATCACAGATTATTTACAAAGAGCTGCTAAGAGGCAGACTGTCTGGAATTACTTACTCCCAAAGACTATGCCTCTGTGAGGGAAATAAAATAGAAATAGAGCACATTTTATTGCAATGCTGGTATTACACAATGAAACGTAGCCAACTTTTATATCTAATTTTGTCCCACAGGACCAGCCATCCCCTGCAAGGGATTGTTAGATATCTTTTAGAGGACAAGTGCCATGGGGTGACCTTCATAGTGGCAACATTTCTTGCAGTGGCAATATGGCTGAGAAAGAAACTAACTTTGGATAGGGGTATTACTTGAAACCATGTATATTAATTTTGGACAATGAACTTCTCCTGAAATGGGAGAATTAATTGATGACTCTTTGTTGACTGATGTGTCTATGGACTATAATAAAACTGTATGTAGCATATATTGCAGCAGGTGTCCCCAAACTACAGCTCGTGAGGCGGATCCAGCCCTTGCCCTAAACTTAGGTTTAGAATTATCCTAAGTGTGAAATGACTTGAAGGCATACAACAACAATCCTAATCCACACATCCATCTCATCAGCAGAATGCAGATCTACACTTCCAATTGAAATATTGGTAATTTTATGTTGATTAAAAATGTTCTTCATTTAAATATTGCATTGTTCTTTCATGTTTTTGTCACTACAAATAAGATGTGTGCAGTGTGCATAGGAATTCGTTATTTTTTTTCAAAGTTAATGTGCCTCCCCGCCCCAGCTTACATTCGAGGGACTGTGAACCTGCCCTCTGCTTAAAAGGTTTCAGGACCTCTGTATTACAAAGTTTAAACATTATTGCATTGGAATTGAATAGAATCCTAGGTGATAAAGTCTATTTGCTGGCCACGGCTGTTTGCTGTTCTTGGGAAAACAATTCCTTGTGACAAATTCAATCCCCCAAAAGTGGGGTGGGTGGGTAGGTGGCTAAACATACAGAAAATTTTCCTGGAAGACATATTACTGTATCAGTTGACTAAAATATTTACATACTTTACAATAGAAATAACTATTGTCATATACCTAATATTTCTTTTCCATGCATTTCTCTGCCAAAGCTGTATCTTGGTTCTCCAAACGATTCCTCCAAAACCAATTTCTGGATTTCAGAGGTGTTAAGGGGAGATAATAACTGATAATGCTTATTTTATTAAGTTTCCTCAGAGGCTTAATTCCTAAAGAAAAAAAAAGCACAGCTATAAAAATGCTAATTAGGAAAGTTTTAGAGGAATTGCTGCCAACTAAATACAACTCCATGCACTAGAAATTAATTCTGTAGATGATGTGGAAAAGATGGCTTATAAAGTCAGCGAGATATTACTTAAGGCAAAAGAAACAATTAGGCTATGAACAGTGGAAATAAACTAAACATTTGTCATCAAATATAATGAAACTAATTAAAAGTGCAATGAAAAATAAGACATGAGTATGAAAACAAATTCAAAAGCAATAAAATGCAAGAGTTTAACATCAGCAGGACTCAAAATGATATATAATACAGGGAATTCAGTCCTCACAAAATCTCCTTAGTAAAATAATTATGTCCTCCACATTTCCAAAATCCTGTGAAATATTTTTTCTTATTTCTTCACTGATTAGATTATCAGCTGAAAAATTAAGCCTGTGGTTTCTTGCAGAATTTAAAGAACATTTTTCATGTTCCTTTTTAAAACCATTTCTAATAACACACGGATCTTGCTATTCATGAATGGCATGAAGATGGAGAACTTGCAGCTTTGCATGGCAAAATACATGGAAACGAACTCTTGTCCTTATTAAACCATTGTACAGAAATGCTACAAGCGAAATGAACATTAATTACAGAATGTATCATTCTCAGCAATCAATTTTGTATTACCAAAAAAAAAAAAAAAACATATCCGGAGCTCCTTGTAGAAATGTGATTGCTAGAAGCTTTGCAAATCAACCTCAGCTATTAATGATAATCACAAAATTTATGGTTATTTTTTAGTTTATATCATACATTCTCATCATTTACATTGTTATCTAAATTTATATTGTACTTTCCCTTATAACTTAAAAAAGATGTAGTTGAGCCAGATCAGGCACACTACAAGGCCCAAAGTAAAATTAGAAAGATTTATATTAATCATAATTATACACCAAAAAAATCACACAGTCTTTGGTAAATGTGTGCACTTCTTAAGGATTCTGTTCAGAAAAACTCAGAAATGTACTTTTGAGAAGAATTAAATTAAATGGTAAAGAATCTCAAAACTAAATGGTGTAAAGCCATTGTTCAGGTTTCAGTGGTTTCAGAGTATTATATTCATTTTGCCCGAGTTTAGCTATTAAGTCTCAAGTTCCACTGTTAGGATAGAAAAGGAGTTCTGAGCGCAGTCCTGTTCCACTTCAGCAGAGAAAGGTCAGTTATAGAAGTAAATTGAATATTCAAGGTGGGTAATGATTGGACAAGAAGTGTGGGAAAAAACAAAAACGATGGAAGCTTGTGGATACAGGGTCACAGAACAGAGAGAAATGGTCAAAGGGAAAAACAGGAAGTCCCCAAGTTATGAACAAGATAATTTATGTAGAGTTGTTCTTAACTTGAATCTGTATATAAGTCAGAACAGGAATTTTTGGGGGAAGGGTTAACACTCCTGTGACATTTGTTTTGCTTTCTGTGCCCCCTGTTCACAAGATTTCATCCTACTTTTTGTCCCTGTGATAATTGGATTTTGAAAAAATTGGCTTGTTGTGGAAACAAAGATTGAAGATAAAGCTTCGGCGGAGACCCCATAACTCTTTCAGAAATGAATTTCCCTTCTTAGGGGTGGATTTCTTTCGCTTCCTGTTGTCTCACCATGTTCTTAACTATGAATCCTTTGTAAGTCAGATGTCTGTAACCTGGGGACTCCCTGTAGTACACCAGGTCGATGTCATGGGCTACTCTTCTGAGGTTACAACATTTGTTGAGTTCTAAATGCATTCGTTTCATTATATAGAGAAGCGATTTTGACCATGGAAGCCAAACACGGAGCTTCTGTGTTCAGTAAAAAGGAAGAGTCTATTTTCAAATAACAACTTTTCAGGGTAGAGTAATTTTCAAAATCCAAGGTTATTTAATAAACCTGCTACATTTCTTTGGGGAAAACAATAAACTGCAGTAATATTGGGAAGGCGGTTCTGTTTTTGTAAATGATGGGAAAAAATGTATTCCTGATTCAATTTTCGACCTATTGGCTGCAAAGATAACTTCCACTGTACACATTTCAAATTATCTTAGCTCCACTTATTTCCACAGTGGCTCTCATTTTCTGTCACTATAGTTATATGTTGCTTCTGAATACACCTGTGGTTACAGATTTGATGTGGATACTTTGATGTTGCTATACAATGCATTATGCAAAAAGATACCACTTTGATCGGACAGGTAAGGGAAGAATAACTTCTAGGTGGCTAGACAGGAAAGCTGTACTTATTTTCTATGTCAAGATGTCAAATTGAGTCACAGGGCAATTCAGATGGATTGCTCAAAGGGGCAAAGCCACAACCTCCTTGTGTCTTTTTCTCTTAAAGAAAGGCAAGTAAAAATTTGTAGGCAAGGTGATGGGAGATAAAGTGGCAAGGAAGATAAAGAAAGAAGCAGAAAGATTAACATAGTTCATGGGTTCTTAAGCCATCACCCACAAACTGGGTATAAACATATTTTTTTGCTTTTGTTATTTTGCTTTTTTTTTCAAAATAAAAATTTAGTCTTTTGAAGTGTTCTTTTTTATTTAGACTTGTCTGCATGAAAAACATCAGTCTCCAATATCACAAAATTAACTATGGATTTCCTAAATGTGTTTATTTGCATATAGGTATTTATTTAAATAAATAAATTTATTTATTTGCATATAATGTATTTTTCTGGGGGTAAACCTATAGCTTCTATGCAATTCTCAAAGATTCCCCCCCCCAAAAAAAAAAGATTTAAGAACCACAGCATAAACAATAAACAATGAATAGTTGGTCCCATGCTGTAGGTTGAGGTCAAATGTGGGTTCTGATCTGAAAAAGGTGAAAGATTGCTGCTCTATAACATATTAACTTCCTAAGTAAAACAATGCAAATGAGACAGACTTTACAATTCCAAACATCATTATCGTCTTGGCGTGAGTGCAGCTATAATACTCACACATACATTTTTCAGAGTAAAGTATGCCACTTATTATTAAACACCCTGCACTGAAGTGAGAATTAAAGGTAAATTACAAAGCACCCATTATTTTCTCTTCCAAAAGTGAGAACTCCCCCATCTTTCTCCTAGACAATGAAAAGACAAACAAGAAAAAGCAATAACAAGTTGCCAATACTATTCATCATAGACCTACACTTAAAAGTCTGGCATTGGGACTATTAATTTTAAGGAAGCCACTTTTGCATATTTAAGGGACTTTGTCTAAGAGGTGTTCAGCATGCACAACATTTACAAGTTGCAGTATGAATTAACCTCATTTGGTCAGGATCACACTCTCGCTATAACTTCCACATATTTAATCTTTAGCACGGCTTCAATCACTGCAAACCAATTTTGAGAATATTAGGGAGCTATTAATTTTTCTCTATCAGAGTTTTGATCACAGAAATAATAGAAAATTAGAACTGGCCTTATCTACACTGAACATTTATTGCAGTTTCAAACCAGTATTGAAGAAAGTAGGTTCACTGCACAAATGATTGCATACGAAATCCTGGAACCATTTTGAGGCTCAGATGGTGATTACACAAACCACAATACACTGATGCTCATTAAGAGTTTTCTTTCACGTGCTTTTGCGGGAGTTTGTTGCTTGGTGTTGCAACTCAGAGCAGGAAACTGGACCCTCAGACAACAATCCACCACACTTGGCTTCACGAAAACAATCCTTTTTTATTGATGAAAGATGAATACAAAATAGAGGAAAAATGCAAAGGTAAAAAGTCACAGTAAAAATCAGCAAAACGAAATGTCCATAAACAAGATCATAAAACCCACAGCAAAACTGCTGAATCCTGGAACCTGTTAGCAATCCACTAACCGTACTTGAGACAACTAGAAAACCTCCAAGGAACAAGGCTAATGGAATCAGGAGACCTGCAAACGCTGGCACATGAAACTGGAACGATGCCTGGTCTGAAGCTGCATTCAGGCCAAGCATATTTAAGGCCGAGAAATCTATTGCGAGACACTCCCGCAGGTTTTGTTTGGATTTCTTTCAATCTAGCTGACCTGCATAAACTTTGTGCTTCTCCTCGACTCTGCCAAATCTGCCCCCTCCTATCCTCATTAGGCAGGCCAGGTGTCTGATTCTCTGGAGAACTAAGACTGGGAGGAAAAGGGAGTGAACCGTCTCCTCTCGGCTCGGAATACATGTTCTCAAAGGAATCTTGACTATCGTTTTCCAAGGCTGAAGGATTTTCACTACTCAAACCATTATCATCTAAATTGGCCTCAGAATTCACATTGACATCTACATGGGCATCAGGAAATACAATCAGAGAATCAGGTTCAGGTTCACACACAGGCTGAACCCCAACACCTGGCCACAGCAGTTTGAAGTTAGCTTCTAACTACTGAATTAAATTACACTATGTAATACAATTTTGTTCCTGGGTTATAAATGTCATTTCCTAATTGGTTCTGTCATAAATACATGGAAAAAGTTTATTAAATTGCAAAACCTTTGTTTTTTGTGGGACATCCTGCAGCTATAGTTTTTCAATGAATATCACATTTAGTCTCAACCAATTCAACATAGTTTGTGGCAGCCACAAAAGCGAAGTTTCAGGAGTATAACAATGTAAGTACCGCACAATGAAACAGGAAACAGCCCTTTCAACCAGGAACAGATCTTTTATTTCAAATGTTCTTACATAGATGGGAACAGTGTTGTCAAAATCATTTAAATGTAACAGCTCACTCATACTGATATTCTGAACTTAATAATGCTCAAGCCTAAATACTTTCCATCTGATTATTCATCTAAACACTTCAAAGGCAATTAAACAACCATTTTGTTTTTCACCTCTAAGTCACAGTAGTGATTCCGTACAGCCCCAGTCAAGAAAACACACTGCTATGAATAATGAGGAAGGGATCCAAGACTAGTAGTCTTACGATTAATTAATTATTATGAAGACTAATAAATGAAATCATTTAATTTGTTGTATTCCTATTAATTGATTCATTCACAAACGGAGGGCGAAAGAGAGAAACGTGCCAAGAGGAAGGTGCGTCAAGCCACCTGGAAACCAATGTCCTCACTGTGGGAAAAGATGTGGATCAAGAATAGGGCTCCACAGCCACTTACAGGCACACAGTCAAGATATCACATCTGGAAGAAAATCATCCTCGAGCTATGAGGGATCACCAAAGTAAGTTTTGTAACACACACAACATTTTGCAACACAGTCCAAAAACAATCTAATTTTATCAGATCTTTTTTTTTTTCTACAGGTGTGAAAATGTTTTTCTGCAAGCTCGGAGATTTTACAAAAAAAAAGGCAATTTAAACTGGCAGATCCTCATTATGAAAGAGAAATACGAGTATAAGCACAATAAAGAACTGAATGTATAATTCTAATTCTCTTCTTGAGCCTTCTCTGACGGCCTCTGCTTTTTTCTTAGTTCTTTTCTCTGCTTTGTCCCTTATCCTTTCTCTTTTTTTTCTCTGTTAATCAAAATAATCCAATTTTATATGATATCAGACATAGTGAACACCTGTCATTTAAAAAAGTGAGATATCTACCTCAATTATGATTAAAAAATAAAGTCCCACTTTTGTTTTGGGAATCATCTCTATTCTCACACAACTTTCTCTGTATATGACCCTTGCCTTCTGGATCCCTGACTCCGGATATGTAGATGAGAAAAGGGCCCCCTATTTGATATGCTGTTAAGTGCATTCCTTGCTTTAAACAAACAACTCCTCAAGTGCTATGAATGGCACTGTTTCACTACCAGACTTAACTGCCAGTTTGGTCAGCTTCTATGCAAGGAAAGAAGTCTTTCTTCTTAGCCAGCAAACTGTCTCAGGCTGGCCCTGCCTTCTTCTAAATTTGTCCTGTATTTTCTTTTCTTTCTTATGGTGTCACAGGCTTCTATCTTCTTCAACACATTGGCCATAAAATCATATGATTCATTAGCAAAACTATAAACAGGAGATGCAATGTTATTTTTCTTGACAGCTATTTTCAGAACTTTCTGCAATACAATTTTTGTCTGATTAATTATTCATCTTTTCTGAAACAGAATCACAGTTGAACAGTCCTGGTTTAAATATCAACTTACCACTAGCTACAGTTCACTCAAATGCACCATTACGGTCTACTTCAGTCTTACCATGTGGAATACAAGTATAATAATACTACTATATCTGAAAATAATTCAGAAATATTTATTATATTCAAGACAGTTCATACAATGGGTTGTTGAGGGTTTTTTCGGGCTATATGGCCATTGTCTATAGACATTCTCTCCTGACGTTTCGCCTGCATCTATGCAAGCATCCTCAGAGGTAGTGAGGTGTTTTGGAACTAGGAAAAAGGGTTTATATATCTGTGGAATGACCAGGGTGAGACAAAGGACTCTTGTCTGCTGAAGCTAGGTGTGAATGTTTCAACTGATCATCTTGATCAGCCATAGCAGAGCACCTGATGAACCAACCTGGACACAGCATTTTATTTGAGAACACAGAAATGCTGGACTACTCTCACAACCACCATGTCAGACTACACAGAGAAGCCATTGAAATCCACAAGCATGTGGACAATTTCAACAGAAAGGAGGAAACCATGAAAATGAACAAAATCTGAATACCAGTATTAAAAAAACTCTAAAATTACAACAGCACAATAACAGAGAGGAAACAAACAAGGACATCTAATTATCTCTCAACAAAAGTTTGCTCTAGGCACTGTCAGGCCATTATATGCTATTCAAGGTGATCAGTTGAAACATTCACACCTAGCTCCAGCAGACAAGAGTCCTTTGTCTCACCCTGGTCATTCCACAGATATATAAACCCTTTTTCCTAGTTCCAAAACACCTCACTACCTCTGAGGATGCTTGCCATAGATGCAGGCGAAACGTCAGGAGAGAATGCCTCTAGACCATGGCCATATAGCCCGAAAAAACCCACAACAACCCAGTGATTCCGGCCATGAAAACCTTCGACAATACACAGTTAATACAATGTTTAGTCCTTCCAGAGCTGGCTCTGGAAATACTTGGACAAAATTACCATTTGCATTGTAAAGCACAATTTAATGCAAGAGGTGACACACCACCTTGTTTTAACAAATATGAGTGTGTTGTACCATCAAAACATTTTAAAGGGATACATAGCAAGTAAGACACTTGCAAATAACAAGCAAAAACATTATTCCCTTAAATTCTGGCAGAAACATTTTTTTTGTTTTAATCCATGCCAACCTTTTCAATCAAACCTAATTATATATAACTGTCTCACAGAATAGCACAGGTAATATAATATTTTATCACTAATTTAATTCAATTATGTGCTTCCAAAAGCAGGAACGACAAAAACTTAAAAGTAAATAAAATCCAAATTATAATAATGAGTGTGCTTAATAATAATGGGACAAATCCAATGAAGCCTGGATTGATAAAACTATTCCCATGCAGCCTGACCAATGCCAGCCCTTGACTTGCATTCCTATGATATGGAAAAGCATAGAGCATATGCAAACTTCTGAAATTACTAAAACAATTTACATCAATTATTTGACTTGGAAACAGCTACAGCAGACAGACTGTGACGCCAGAGCCTCAAGCACTGGGCCAGGATCAGGGAAATGTGAGGCCATAGTTCCATCCCATCATAAAACTCACTGCAATTGACCCAATTATTCTCAGTTTAATCTAACAAAAAAGGATAGTTGTGAAAACAAGAGAGAAACATAATCTGTGCTCTTTGGAAGAAGGGAAAGATAAAGATTGGGTTAATAGCCGTATGATCTTCATTTAACAGAAACTGTTTACTGATTCTGGAAATGAATGAAGTGTCTCTCATATTCTGCTATTCCACAGAGGATATCCGCTCTTCTGACAGGTCTGCCCCAAGTTCTCTGAGATACCAAAGCAACAAGAATGGTCATTGTCATCTATACATATATAAATACTCTGTGCATAATGAGTACCTTAAAAACAAAAGAACCAATGAACGGAATCACACCAAATTTGGTAACAAAACATCTCACAACACAAGGAGTGACCATCACTCAAAAATTATGATATTGTCATTTGGGAGTTGTAGTTGCTGGGATTTATAGTTTACCAGCAATCAAAGAGCATTCTGAACTCCACCAAAGATGGAATTGGACCAAATTTGGCACACAGAACTCCCATGACCAACAGAAAACACTAGAAGGGTTTGGTGGGCATTGACCTTGAGTTTGGGAGTTGTAGTTCACCTATCCAGAGAGCACTGTGGATTCAAACAATGATGGATCTGGACCAAACTTGGCACAAATATTCCATTTGAACACAGATGGAGTTTGGGAGAAACAGACCTTGACATTTGGGATTTGTAGTTACTGGGATTTATAGTTCACCTACAATCAAAGAGCATTCTGAATCCCACAAATGACAGAATTGGAGCAAATTTCTCACACAGAACCCCCATGACCAACAGAAAATACTTAAGGCCATCCAGTCCAACTCTCTTCACCAGGGCAAGAAAATGTAATCAGAGCCCTCCTGACAAAGAGCCATCCAGCCATAGATATAGATAGATAGATAGATAGATAGATAGATAGATAGATATAGATAGATAGATAGATATGATTCATACACACACAGAGATATAGTATCATAGATTTGAAAGGGACCCCTGAAAAAGGACAATGATATGTTGCATATTCCAGAGTAGGCAAACCAGACACTGTCCACATCAACACTGACAAAGAAACAGCAAGAAATACTGTTTACCCACAAGCAGAAAGACATTATATATATTAATCAACACGTTCTCATTACTCTATTTTCCAGATCATCAGACTGGGTCACAGCAACGCGTGGCAGGGGATGGCTAGTATCTTATAACTACTCATTGTGAGTGAAAACCAGACCTTCGCAGCCTTTTGATGCCAGGTAACACATACTGTGTGCTGCAAACACACACGGTCAGTAGCAGACAACTATTCTGGGAAATGAGCCACAAGTCATGCTCAAAATACGAAAAAATATTCCTCCCTGGAGGTTTTCCCTTTAGTTTATTGAGCCAGGAAACAGGAAATGGCATGCCACAGGCTGGAAGGAATATATACCTGACTCTTTGCCAAAGCAAACCAACAGATGTACGACACCTCTAATTTCATGTGCCTTTTTTTTGGCACATGGGACAATAGGCTGTCCATCTAGACATCAACGAATTACAGACCTTCAGAATATAGCTACTGATGTGTGCTGCATTATAACACGTTCAATGTTCAAATATACAAACAAATACGTGTATTTTTAGAGACTGACTTATTCAATACGTATGATGAAAATTTGAACACTATGCAGATTATAAACTGAAATCTGCATGTTTATTTATTTTAGAGCTCTACCACAAATTACAATTTTATGCAAGGTGTTCTATGATTCTATATTGTGCTTTACCTGCAGGGCAGGGGATTGGACTGAATGGTCCATGTGGACTCTTCCAATTCTATGAGTATGATTCTGTGTTCAAATTATTATCCTTGTGCATCAATGCACTATTTGTATTGTCAAAACATATGCACACAGACACACGCACCTATTCTTGTCTGGGATGTTGTACGGAATCAATCATGTCAGATTGGCTAAATACAGGATGTGAACTTCTAGTTATTCTTCTAAAGAGATAAGCAATGACAAAACTCTAGCACTCAGAATAGAAAATAACACACTGCAAAGCTTGCTTCTACTTCTCTGTCAGTCAGAAATATAAGTAATCAAGACAAAATGTGAGTCTGTATCCTTTAGTGAACCAGTACTGAATCTGGTTTTTTTCCTCAAATTGAAATGAGCAAGTGAAGCTAAAGATTATTATCTCTGCAAATGAATGTTAAATTACTGATGTATCAATTATAGCTGTACGTATGTATCTTTCCCAAAAAGTGTTCTTTCAGATGTAGTTAATTTTGTTATATAGAAGTATACATTATTCTCTTTACATTATTACAAATATTCCAGTAAAATAATTTCTACATTGAGCTTTAAATGTGTTTGAATATAATATTTAAACGAAGTACGCTAAATCAAATATTATTATTTAGAGGACAGGAAAACACTGCACTGGAGGATAACAACCCAATCCTACTCTCTCGCCACCATAGTAAGAATATTTTAGCTTTTAAGATGTTTACCTAGATCAGGTGTGTGACGGGAGGATAGTTTTGTTTTGTTTCCCCCATACACAAGAGACTCGCCCACTGACGACAGCAGCTTGTTTATTTCTTGGAAATGCAATGCAGCTCAAAGATCAGTCCATGGATCAGAACGATTGCATGATCTTATTCAAACCATTAAATGGCTTTGCCACATGTAAGGAGGAATAGATGGCCAGATATTCATTGGGGGAAAGCCTTTTGCAAAATAGCTCAGACATGGGTAAAATCCAGGGTGTTTCAAAAAGATCTGAAATCGATTTATCTCTGAAATCACAAACCTCCCATGAATGAAACTCTTACCACTTAAAGGGTGGGGCATTCGAGTTTTAAAATGATTTTACTAGTAGATGCCTCTCCCAGAACTCAAACAGCCCCTAACCTCAGTCAGTCTCAAGATTACAACTGTGCAAATGAGATAGTCTAAATCGATCAAACTTTATTATGGTCCAAAGATCTAATTTGCTCAGCGGTAAAAAGTGCAGAACAGATTCATAAACTGATAAAGACTACATAAAACCAGGACAAGTGCAATGCTAGAAGCATATGAACAAGGGTAAAAACACTGCAGATATATACAACCTGAGTCTAATACAAGAAGCTGTCTTATCCTAGCTACCTCAGAGACAAACTTGGCAACATGAGATATTTTCCATTTGCAAAGTTATTTTTTACGATTTGTTTCTGGCTCAAAATGGTTAGTAAAACTTGGTAACTTGATAACTCATTGAACCGTTTAACTTTTTGTAACATGTTGCCATCATGGAAAATACTATTTTGAATGGCCCATCATTTTGAAACACACAAAAAAACTTCAAGCCAGACAAAATAGAATAGTATCAAGCATTTCTCTGAATTAGCACATTATAAACTCATACTATAAACATATTCCAGACCATTACTTGTCAGCCAGAGAAATAAACCAGAGTAATGGACTTGAACCCTAAAAGAGGTGTATATTCCTAGCTTTAGATATGAATCTCAGCAACTTCTAATCTGAAGCAAGCATCATCCCCCGCCCCAAATCCTTCTTGGTAAATCAAAGAAAGGACTCTGAGGTCTTCTACATGCAGAGGAGAAAGGAGGCACACTTCTCCATTCTCAAATGTCACATAAGTAAACCAGGTACCAGGAGCACTAGATACACATTGCCAGGCAGGTGTGTGTGTGGGGGGGGGGGGGGGGGGGGGGGGGGGGGGGGGGAGTTCAATTCCTCCCCAAAGCAGAACTGATGAATGTTGACAGGTGAGGTGTTCCTAATTTTAACAAACAAGACTTCGATGCCATCTGAAAACTTCACATTTATTGGACTCCAATAAATGGTGAGGCAGCATAACTTCCTTTTTTCAAAACTTAATAAAACCTATTGTATGAATCAGAATTTTTTTATAATATAGGCACATATCTAAAGTTTTGTTTTACGTAGTTTTGAAGATCAAATTAAGTAGGTGACATCCCCCATTCTCCATACACTGAGTAAACCGATTTCTGGCATTTGTCATGACTCCGGCCAGCATACCAGGCGTTATGTTAGCAATTTCTTCCTGGATGTTGGTCTTCAAATCTTGTAGGGTCCTTGGACGGTTCACATAAACACGGGATTTCAAAAAATCCCATAGAAAAAAATCACAAGGGGCCAAATCTGGAGAGCGGGCCGGCCACTCCAAATCCACTCGAAAAGTAGGCCTCAACGGCAAAAGCATGCTCCTCACTGTTCCAATGCATGATGGCAACTGAACTGTGTCAGGACAAAACTTTATACTCCCGCCTCTCGAACGAGACCACTAGCGCTCCCGCAACGTCTTCAACCGACTGAATGGCGCGCATTTTAAAAAAGGAAGTTATGCTGCCTCACCCTGTACTACAAAAATGTTGTGTGCATATTTGTTGTTTGTTGCTGCAATACAGTAACATGTCTACCCCCTGAAAAACATTTATTAAAAACCTTTTTACTCAGTCTATCAAATGTATAAATATTGCTTAAATACTTTTAAATGGAAAAAAAAATTATAAAACAGTTTTTGGTCAAATTATGACCATACTGCTTTCTGAACACTGAATTGATCTGAGGCCCACAGATTAAATGTTTGACGTAAGTATGATCTATCCTTGAAGTTTCCCTCTTTCCAAATATTGCATTAAGAAAAAAATGCAGTGCAGCGATACCTTAAAAGCTAACATATTTCACTTGTCATCTATAATAACCTCCTTTATTGGCCGTCTGGGCAGGGGATCAAACAATCCCCACCACTGCCCCACCAATTATAATAACTTAGAGAGGTTATCTGGGCAGGGTGGACCAAAGAATCCCACCACTGTTTTTCCTGTCAATAAGGAATTCACACCACTTTGGCTCTGAGGGGATGTCTCGTTATGTAAAACCTTCGCTGCCACCATAAACTAAAGAAACACGAACCCTCTAGCTATTTAAAATGTTAAAATGCTGTTTAAAATAATTAAAAGGCTTTTTACTCCACCAAATGTTGTGTATTATCAAGGGCTTTCTTTGAGGGGAAAACAGGAGAGGTTGATTTAACAAGGAAAATGACTCCAACCAAAAATGGCACTTGACTCAGGCTTCAATTTTAAAAATAACAAGAAAGAGTTTATTGATTACAAATTACAGAATTATAAGTGAATGCAGGTTCAGAGGCTTAGCTGTTACAAATAAAAGTGTTCTTGTTTCTTAGAAGCGTAATGGTTACTTGAGAGAATGGTTCTTTCCTTTGTTACAATTTCTTAAACACAAAACCCAGCTATTTTTTTCTAAAATAGCTGTAACTCAGTCTGCCACAGCCTACTGTGCTGTGCAAACTACAGGCAAGCTGCCTATTCTTAACAGAGTCTCCTAAAACATCCAAATCCTACTCTAATCTCTCTCAGAACTGAACTGCTCTCTACTCTACTCAGAACTGCACTCTACACAGAACTGAACTCTACTAAACTGTCCAAATTAAGCTGCTCTCTTTCCCTCCATCTGGCTAACTCCGCCCCTCTTTTCCAAACCAATCCTGGCTGTTGCTGGGCTGGCTCAGGCCTAGGCCACTCCCCCTCTCTGAACTGGAGCTTTTCCCTAAACTAAGATGGCTCCAGCAGCTCTCTGCCAGGCCTTCTAGCTGAACTACCTAGCCTGTCTCTTCCTGGGCCCTGCCACCCTGGCTGGCAAGGTAAGGGATCTTTACACTGGCCAAAGCAAAAATCCAGATTTTCAAAGCAGATAATCCACATTATCTACTTTGAACTGGATTATGTCAGTCTATACTGTCATATAATCCAGTTCAAAGCAGATAATCTGGATTTATATGGTGACACACATTTTTTTAGTTTTACTAGCAAACCAAAACTTAAATCAATCCCTTATAAGTGATATGGATATACACATAAGTTGTAATAAAGAAATTATGGGGACACATCTTATCTCATTAAAACATTTTTTAAAGTATGACTTATTGCTTATTTCACATAAACTCAGAGGTTTCTCATTTCTTTCATGCAACACACCTACACACTGCAGCTGACACGACAGGCAGTTTGGAAAGCTCTGGTCTAAGGTGTCATTAGACATTTTGTTGTGATTATTCTCAATTTCATCCATGCAAATATTAGCAGTCCCCTTGCCTCTCGAGACATTAACACAGCTATTCAGAATGAGACATACAGGATGCATTTGTAAAAGAAACACTCTTAAAAGAAATGTAAGTGCTAGGTACAATACCAGTGGGAAGCAGACATTCCAGTGGAGTAAACACACGTTCCATTACAGCTGATGAGTGTTGTGCTTTTAAAACTAAAATGAAACAAACAAAAAGCAGGCTGTTAAAAATTACAGTTCATGAGCTGTGTTTATTAATTCAATATCATTTAGATTTAAGCTATTCCCATAGAACAGTATTACTGAGGAAGCAATCTTCAGAAACAGCCACAAATTTGCAGGCACACAAATATTGATTTTAAAATAAATACATTCAGATCTGATTTACAAGGACCCATAGACCGTTACATACAAGGCACAGCAGAAAGCCTATCGTAGTGTGAAGAGATTAATCTAGAAGTACATTTGGCATCAGCCAAATTGATAGCGTGACATACAGTCCAGGGGATTGGAAAATCTGTGCTCTGGAGGAGCAGGGAACCAGCAAACTCAGCGAGTCAAGCTTGGGAGGGTTCAATTGGTAGCTATTGATTCATATAGATGTCAAATTGCCATCCAAAGTCAATATTCAGCAATAAGCAAAATAATGAAGGTTGCATAAGCCAACTCTCTTTAAAGAAAAGAGGTATGGTTTATGTTAAGATATATTTTCAATATACAAGCTTCTACACATTTTCGCTCAGATGGATTATGAATTGCAAGCACATGCTATGCCTGAATGCAGTTTATCCCATTCAAACATGGCATGTGATTGCAGTTCATAGTCCAGATGTAACATTCTACGGTTCTTGTTTTAGTATTTGCTCATGGCATTTTCAGCTTGCAGCCACTAGCTTTCTCATAACATCTTGATCTGTATGCCTCCATCCAAAAAAACAAGCTTCTGAGAAAAATCTAAATGCCTGGCATTTAAACAAACCTGGTGGTGCTTGCCTTCCAGTAATGGGCCAAGACAAGGGGTGGGATCAATTACCTTAAAGCTCTTATTGCTACTAATGAAATCTTAGAAGAAACTATGGAAGAGGATTTACATAAAACCTGGGAAATCAAAACACAACACCTCAAAGTGTTCATGGTTTAAGACAGTGGTTCTCAACCTGGGGTCCCCCGATTTTTTTGGCCTACAACTCCCAGGAAACCTAACAGCTGGTAAACTAGCTGGGATTTCCGGGAGTTGTAGGCCAAAAACATCTGGGGACCCCAGGTTGAGAAACACTGGTTTAAGAGATCTCAAAAGGGCCAGCGTCAACCCCAAGGCCTTAAGGTAAGTTTAATAATACAATTATAGAAAATATTTACAAGACCGAATTAGTTAGAAAAATAGTCAAATTTCCTACAAGACAATTTCCTACAACCCAATTCAAAATATCATTTTTCATCTTGAAAACCCTAAACTAAAGGTATCAAACTTGTGGCCCTCCAGATGTTTGGGCCTTCAACTCCCAGAAGTCCTAGTCAGGTTGTCCAATAGCCAGGAATTCTGGGAGCTAAAGTTAAAAACATCTCGAGGACCACAAGTTTGACAACATTGCTCAATTTTGGCACCTAGTAGCAAAAAGTAATACCATGCCCTCCAATATCTAAAGATCTGTCACAAAGTCCTCACTGTGCTTTCTGTAGAGTATAATGCCAACCTTCTGCATGGTAGCATCTTTCTATGGATTGCTTAGATGTGCTTGATCATCCTTTCATGACATCCTATGCATCCTTACACAGGATCTCTTATGAACAAAGTGGGACTTCTAATTAAATATAGGAAATGGAGACAGGAATGGAGGACCACTGAAGCTTCAAATTTATGCATGTTTACTTATAAATAAGTATTACTAAAGACAACAAGACTTTGCAACAACCAATCATAGGATTGGCCTTTCCCTATGAGAATATTTAATTACCTTATTAAATTTAACTTAAACATAAAATACAAAATTCAGTATGTTATTATGCGATACGCATGTGCACAGTTCACCAGAAACAGTTCAAGAAAAAGCAGACCTCAATTTGCTCCACGCTTCAGAACAAAAATACTGACGTGACCTACATAGTCTGTTTAATGTTTTGGTTGTTTTTCTTTGTTTTCCTTTGTTCTATGACAACTACTATATTTCTTCGATTTTAAGACAAACATTTTTCCCCTATATAAATATCTCTAAAAATGAATCTCATGTATTTCTGTTGGTGGCGGTGGTGCTGAAATTAGGGTACTATGGTAATGAAACAGTATTTGGAGGGTTACATGACGGGGGGGGGGGGGGGGGGGGTGGTGGTCATAAAACCAGTCCCCCACATATCAATGTTCTATTAAAATTCTCCCTGATTTTCCCTGATCTCCCTGTTAATATATGTATTATTATCATAATGATCATATTTAAATGCTGCTTCTTTCCTCTTAAAAGGCTCAAAGCGACAAACAGTGCAAAATCAATATTATGGGCAATTTAAAATCTAAACACTAAGGTGGAATTAAATTTAGGAGCATTAAAAATAACTAGTTAAAACTATTAAAATCTTTTTTTAAAGAAAAAACTATCAAAATACAAAAAATACTACACAATAGCCCCTGGCTACTAGAACAGGCATGGGCAAACTTTGGCCTTCCAGGTATTTTGAACTTCCACTCCCAGAAATTCCAGCCAGCTTACCAGCTGCTAGGAATTGTAAAGTTGAAGTCCAAAACACCCGAAGGGCCAAAGTTTGCCCATACTTGTATTAGATCAAAGGTACAATATAATAACAGCTATATATTCCACTAACTGGCATGGCAACATCCTATGAAGTCTTGGCAAATCCAGGGGGAGGGGGGGGTGTCCGAAATCTCTGCCAGTGTTCTAGGTGTTTCACCAAACTACAATGCCCAGGATTCCAAAGGGTGCAGGCACAGCAGTTCAAATAGAACCACAGCTCCATGGTTGTGTGAAAGGCCCCATTTTCCATAGTAGAGTGAAAAACAATGCCTTCTGGCTTTCTCCTAAGGCACAAGTATCACACTCAAGGTTCTGGGGCTGAATCCAGCTTGCCATGTCTTTTTCTATGGTCCTCCAAATACTGGATTACAACTCCTGTACTCCTCATCATTAGACATCATGATTAAAGCTGATGGGAGGTATGATGAAGTAATATCTGGGTATCTATAGCCTGGTCTGTTTAGTCGGGATAGTGGGGTTTGGATTTAGATACAAGGCTTCTGGATATGTCTAACCTTAAAATGTCTGTCAACCTTTCCCTGACCTCACAAGTGCTGTTGGGTTGTAATTCCCATTATCCCAAAAGCAATTTAAGGTCATTAAATAACATTGGGGACCCAAATCAGGAGGAAACTAAAGATCACCCATGTCTATAGAAAGCAATTACACTATCAGCCTTCATCACACAAGAGCAGGGGTCCTCAAACTTTTTAAACAGAGGGCCAGGTCACAGTCCCTCAAACTTTTGGAGGGCTGGATTACAATTTGAATTCCTATGCACACTGCACATATCTTATTTGTAGTGCAAAGAACACTTAAAAACAATACAATAAATAAAATGAAGAATAATTTTAACAAATATAAACTTATTAGTATTTCAATGGGAAGTGTGAACCTACTTTTGGCTGACGAGATAGGATGGTTGTTGTTGTTGTTGTGTGCTTTTAAGTTGTTTCAGACTTAGGTTGACCCTGAGTGAGGTCCGAGTAAATAACCTTGGCGGGCCGTATCCGGCCCCCGGGCCTTAGTTTGAGGACCCCTGAACTAGAGCATGAATTCACTTTAAATCCGGTTTCTGCCTCCTCCAGAATTCTGGGGATTGTAGTTTAGTAATGCCCAGGACCTGTCTGGCTGAGCAGTTTAAAGACCCCTCCCCTAAACTACAAGCCTAAGAATTCTGCAGGAGGTAGAAACTGGATTTAAAGTGGACCCATGCTGGGTGATGAGTTATTATTATTTGATTTATAATCTGTTTCTGGTTTGAAAGTGTTATTTCCTGTTTAGTGGTGTGCTACTTACTTTGACAGTAGTTGTTATACTCCAGAAACTTCGTTTTTGTGGCGACCACAAGCTATGTTGAATTGGTTGAGACGCTATGAGATATTCATTGAAAAACTATAGCAAAATGTGCTGCAAAGACACAAAAACAATATATTTGTACCACAAAACAAAATGTTTGCAGTTTAATGGGTTTTTTCATGTTTTATGATGAAACCAATCAGAAAATGCTACTTATAACCCAGGAACAAAAATCATGTTGCACAGCATTACAATTGGCCCTCTGTATCCATGAGTTCTTCGGGCCTTTCCACACAGCCATATAATCCATAATATCAAGGCAGATAATCCACAATATCTGCTTTGAACTGAGGCCCTTTCCATACAGCTGTATAAAATCGCACATTATCTGCTTTGAACTGGGTTATATAGCAGTGTGGACTCAGATAACTCAGTTCAAGGCATAAATTGTGGATATGGAAGACCTGAAGATGGCAGTGCATGCACTGGTAACCTCAAAGTTGGACTTCTGCAATGCACTTTACATTGGGCTACCCTTGTACCAAGTTCGGAAACTCCTCTTGGTTCAAAATACAGAAGCCAGATTGGTTACTGGAACATCAAGGAGTGAGCATATTACATGTATCCTAAAGTCACTCCACTGGCTGCCAATTGGTTTCTGGGCAAAGTACAAGGTGTTGGTTTTGACCTTTAAAGCCCTACATGGTTTGGGTCCAGTTTACCCACAGGATTGCCTTCTCCCATAACAATCCGCCTCACACACTTCAGTCTTCTGGGGGGCATCTGCTCCAGCCAGCTAGCACCCGACTGGCAACCACCACCCAAAGGATCTTATTATTATAATAACTATTATATTTTGGATTATCTGCCTTGATATTCTGTGTTCTATGGCTGTATGGAAGGGCCATATAACCCAGTTCAAAGCAGATATTGTGGGTTATCTACAAGAATAATGAATGTAATGTTTAAAATGTTTGATGTATATATTAATTTTTATTTTCAATTGTTTAATTAAAATGTTTATTTTAATTGTATGTTGTTTTAAGGCATGTAATAGTTGCCTACATGTAAAGCTGCCTTGAGCCCCCTTCAGGGTAGAGGAAGGCAAGGTAAAAATAGGGTAAATAAATAATCTGCCTTGATATTCTGGGTTATATGACTGTGTGGAAGGGCCCTGGGTTGTCTGAGTCCACACTGCCATATAATCCAGTTCAGAGCAGATATTGTGGATGATCTGCCTTGATATTCTGAGTTATATGGCTGTGGTGGAAGGGCACTGGGTGGGCTGAGTCCATACTGTCATATAACCCAGATCAAAGCAGATATTGTGGATGATCCGCCTTGAGATTCTGGGTTATATGGCTGTGTGGAAGGGCCCTGGGTGGTCTGAGTCCATACTGTCAAATAATCCAGATCAACATCAATGGGAAGCCGACAATTAAACAACAGGAAGAAAAGACAACAAAGGGATTAAATTTACTTTTTATTTCCCTATTTCTCTGCCCTGGGAGCTCCTGGAAGTGTTTTAACTGACACATTTTTTCTCCCTCCACTTTATTATTATTATTATTATTATTATTATTATTATTATTATTATTCTTTCCTTTCCTACTTTACTGGATAATATTGCTCTCATTCTTTCCATGGAAATACCTCATTCTCAATTTATTTTATTTTCTTTCTTTCTATCCACTCCAATCTGGGGAGCAATATATTCTAAATAAAAAAAAATTATAAAAAAATATAATCCAGATCAAAACAGATTATTGTGGATGACCTGCCTTGATATTCTGGATTATATGGCTGTGTGGAAGGGCGCTGGGTGATCTGAGTCCACACTGCCATATAATCCACTTCAGAGCAGATATTGTGATCAGCCTTGATATTCTGGGTTATATGGCTATGTAGAAGGGCCCTGAGTTGTCTGAGTCCACACTACCATATAATCCAGTTCAGAGCAGATATTGTGGATGATCCGCCTTGATATTCTGGGTTATATGGCTGTGTGGAAGAGCCCTGAGTTGTCTGAGTCCACACTGCCATATAATCCAGTTCAGAGTAGATATTGTGGATTATCTGCCTTGATATTCTGGGCTATATGTCTGTGTAGAAGGGCCCTGAGTTGTCTGAGTCCACACCGCCGTATACTCCAGTTCAGAGCAGATATTGTGGATGATCTGCCTTGATATTCTGAGTTATGTGGCTGTGTAGAAGGGCCCTGAGTTGTCTGAGTCCACACTGCCACATAACCCAGTTCAGAGAAGATATTGTGGATGATCCACCTTGATATTCGGGGTTATATGGCTGCGTGGAAGGGCCCTGGGTGGACTGAGTCCACACTGCCATATAATCCAGTTCAGAGCAGATATTGAGGATGAACTGCCTTGATATTATGGTTTATATGGCTGTGTAGAAGGATCGTGGGTTGTCCAAGTCCACACTGCCATATAATCCAGTTCAGAGCAGATATTGTGGATGATCCGCCTTGATATTCTGAGTTATATGGCTGTGTAGAAGGGCCCTGGGTGGTCTGAGTCCATACTGCCATATAACCCAGTTCAGAGCAGATATTGTGGATGATCCGCCTTGATATTCTGGGTTATATGGCTCTGTAGAAGGGCCCTGAGTTGTCTGAATCCACACTGCCTTATAATCCAGTTGAGTAGATATTGTGGATGATCCGCCTTGATATTCTGGGTTATATGGCTGCGTGGAAGAGCCCTGGTGGCCTGAGTCCATACTGTTATATAACCCAGATCAAAGCAGATATTGTGGACGATCCGCCTTGATATTCTGGATTATATGGCTGTGTGGAAGGGCTCTGAGTTGTCTGAGTCCATACTGGCATATAACTCAGATCAAAGCAGATATTGTGGACAATCTGCCTTGATATTCTGGGTTATATGGCTGTGTAGAAGGGCCCTGAGTTGTCTGAGTCCACACTGCCATATAATTCAGTTCAGAGCAGACATTGTGGATGATCTGCCTTGAGATTCTGGCTGTGTGGAAGGGGCCTCCATCCATGCTGTTAAAGGGTTTCAAGGGCCCTTTAACAGCAACCATAGGGGTGATGGGTCCCTGCATGAGCATTACTTTGACACCCCTGTCCTAAAGGCAGTAAACATGGGGGTCTACCTGCTCTTCTTCATTTACTTCAAGCCCTGGCCCTTCAGCTGCTGCAGTCCCTTCTCCTTTGCCCGCGCTCAAGGTTCAAAGGAAAAGGAAAGATAAGGAGAGCCCTCCCCCTCTCTCGCGAGAGCCAATGCCAAGACCGAGGAGGAAGAGAAAGAGAGAGAGAGAGATGGAGGAAACAACAGTTCCAAAGGCAAGGCTGGAAAAGCTGTGGTCTCCTCGCGACTGAGAAGGAGAGAGTGAGGGGCCTGGGCTAAAAGGGGTACCTGATGCCGCGCACGCGCAGACGGGCGCCGCGCGCCAGGTGCCGCTTGCAGAAGAAGGAAGAGGGAAAGGGGCGGGCGCGCAGATCGCATCGCCAATCCGCGGCTCGCCCTTCGACCTTGAAGTCCCGCGCGCGGAGAAAGGGGGCGGGGCCTCCACAGACACACACATACAAAAGCTGAGCTTTGCCTCAGGAAAAAGAAGGCAGAGGGACAGCTTAGGGGCGTGTCCTTTTAAAAAACCCCGCCCCCATAGAGGCTGCCACTCAAAAAGTGACAGGAAACGCCATGAGCCTTCTTTCAAACTGAAAAGAGCTTCTGCCAGGAATGCTTGTGCACAGCAGGCGCTGAAGGCTTACTAAGCAGAGCTGCCTCTCCTGTTAGAGAGTTGGTTGCTGTCGTTTCAGGCCTCCTATGAAGGCATGTTGTTCATTCGTTCTGTCGCTTCCAACTCTTCGTGACCTCATGGACCAGCCCACGCCAGAGCTCACTGTCGGCCGTCACCACCCCCAGCTCCTTCAAGGTCAACCCAGTCACTTAGAGTTACAAGCTGGGTAGATGCAGGGAATGCCGTGGATGTAGCGTACCTGGATTTCAGTAAGGCCTTCGACAAGGTCCCCCATGACCTTCTGGCAAGGAAACTAGTCCAATGTGGGCTAGGCAAAACTATGGTGAGGTGGATCTGTAATTGGTTAAATGGACGAACTCAGAGGTTGCTCACCAATGCTTCCTCTTCATCCTGGAAAGAAGTGACGAGCGGAGTGCCGCAGGGTTCCGTCCTGGGCCCGGTCCTGTTCAACATCTTTATTAATGACTTAGATGAAGGGCTAGAAGGCAGGATCATCAAGTTTGCAGACGACACCAAATTGGGAGGGATAGCCAATACTCCAGAGGACAGGAGCAGGATTCAAAACGATCTTGACAGATTAGAGAGATGGGCCAAAACTAACAAAATGAAGTTCAACAGTGACAAATGCAAGATACTCCACTTTGGCAGGAAAAACGAAATGCAAAGATACAGAATGGGGGATGCCTGGCTCGAGAGCAGTACGTGTGAAAAAGATCTTGGAGTCCTCGTGGACAACAAGTTAAACATGAGCCAACAATGTGATGTGCGGCAAAAAAAGCCAATGGGATTTTGGCCTGCATCAATAGGAGCATAGTGTCTAGATCTAGGGAAGTAATGCTATCCCTCTATTCTGTTTTGGTTAGACCACATCTGGAATATTGTGTCCAGTTCTGGGCACCACAATTCAAGAGAGATATTGACAAGCTGGAATGTGTCCAGAGGAGAGCGACTAAAATGATAAAAGGTCTGGAGAACAAGCCCTATGAGGAGCGGCTTAACGAGCTGGGCATGTTTAGCCTGAAGAAGAGAAGGCTGAGAGGGATATGATAGCCATGTATAAATATGTGAGAGAGGAAGCCACAGGGAGGAGGGAGCAAGCTTGTTTTCTGCTTTGGAGACTAGGACGCGGAACAATGGCTTCAAACTACAACAGAGGAGATTCCATCTGAACATGAGGAAGAACTTCCTGACTGTGAGAGCCGTTCAGCAGTGGAACTCTCTGCCCCTTATGGAGTGTGGTGGAGGCTCCTTCTTTGGAAGCTTTTAAACAGAGGCTGGATGGCCATCTGTCAGGGGTGATTTGAATGCAATATTCCTGCTTCTTGGCAGGGGGTTGGACTGGATGGCCCATGAGGTCTCTTCCAACTCTTTGATTCTATGATTCAGTGATCCTCAATATGAAAGAATATGTGGGTCAAGAAGGGCTCCACCATCACCTATGTACCCACCACCAATATGATTCTAAACTATCAATGACTTCAGGATTCCCACACGAGTTACAGCACTGGGTTGTTGTAGTTTTTTTCCGGGCTATATGGCCATGTTCTAGAGGCATTTTCTCCTGACGTTTCGCCTGCATCTATGGCAAGCATCCTCAGAGGTAGTGAGGTCTGTTGGATATAGGACAATGGGTTTATATATCTGTGGAATGACCGTGGGACAAAGACTCTTGTCTGCTGGAGCTAGGTGTGAATGTTTCAACTGACCACCTTTATTAGCATTTGAAGGCTCGGCTGAGCCTGGGGTAATCTTTTGTTGAGAGGTGTTAAGATGTGCCTGGTTGTTTCCTCTCTGCTGTTTTGCTGGCTACCAGTATTTTAAAATTCTAAAATTGCAACAGCAAAAACAGCAGAGAGGAAACAGGCAGGGACATCTAATTACCTTTCAAGAAGAGTTTGCTCCAGGCACAGTCAGCCATTGTATGCTAATCAAGGTGGTCAGTTGAAAGATTCACACCTAGCCCAACTTACAAAAGTCCTTTGTCTCACCCTGGTCATTCCACAGATATATAAACCCTTTTTTCCCAGTTCCAGCAGACCTCACCTCTGAGGATGCTTGCCATAGATGCAGGCGAAACGTCAGGAGAAATGCCTCTAGAACATGGCCATATAGCCTGAAAAAACCCACAAGAACTGAGTGTTTCCTCTCTGCTGTTTTGCTGTTGTAATTCAGAGTTTTTTTAAATAATGGTAGCCAGATTTTGTTCATTTTCATAGTCTCCTCTTTTCTGTTGAAATTGTCCAAACGCAGCGCCCAAACACGAATCAAGGAACATGAAAGGCGCTGCAGACTACTTCAACGAGAGAAGTCAGCCATAGCAGAGCACCTGATGAACCATCCTGGGCACAGCATATTATTTGAGAACACAGAAATGCTGGACCACTCCAACAACCACCATGTCAGACTACACAGAGAAGCCATTGAAATCCACAAGCATGTGGACATCATATTTGCCAGATTATCCATGTCCATACATTCCCTTATCTTAAGAATCCAGGATTCAAAAGATGGGAGTTGTATTGTCAAAGGCTTTCATGGTTGGAATCACTAGGTTCTTGTGGGTTTTTTTGGGCTATATGGCCATGTTCTAGAGGCATTTTCTCCTGACGTTTCGCCTGCATCTATGGCAAGCATCCTCAGAGGTAGTGAGGTCTGTTGGAATTAGGAAACTATAGCACTGCCAACTACTTCAACCAGAGAAGTCAGCCATAGCAGAGCACCTGATGAACCAGTCTGGACACAGCATATTATTTGAGAACACAGAAATGCTGGACCACTCCAACAACCACCATGTCAGACTACACAGAGAAGCCATTGAAATCCACAAGCATGTGGACAATTTCAACAGAAAGGAGGAGACCATGAAAATGAACAAAATCTGGCTACCTGTATTAAAAAAAAACTCTAAAATTACAACAGCAAAACAGCAGAGAGGAAACAAACAAGGACATCTTAACACCTCTCAACAAAAGATCCCCCAGGCTCAGCCAGGACTTCAAATGCTAATGAAAGTGGTCAGTTGAAACATTCACACCTAGCTCCAGCAGAGAAGAGCTCTTTGCCCCACCCCAGTCATTCCACAGATATATAAACCCATTTTCCTAACTCCAACAGACCTCACTTCCTCTGAGGATGCTTGCCATAGATGCGGGTGAAACGTCAGGAGAAAATGCCTCTAGAACATGGCCATATAGCCTGAAAAAACCCACAAGAACCTACTTCATCTTTGCCTCTAATATCCTTCCCTCCAATGACCAGTCAGGCTTTATTTCCTTTTTTTAAATAAATCATCTTTATTTTTAACGCTTACTTCTTGGGAGGAGAGCAATGACCAATCTCGATAAGGTAGTGAAGAGTAGAGACATCACACTATCAACAAAGATCTGCATAGTTAAAGAAATGGTATTTTCCGTAGTAACCTATCGATGCGAGAGCTGGACCATAAGGAAGGCTGAGCGAAGAAAGATCGACACTTTTGAGCTGTGGTGTTGGAGGAAAGTCTGAGAGTGCCTTGGACTGCGAGAAGATCCAACCAGTCCATCCTCCAGGAAATAAAGCCCGACTGCTCATTGGAGGGAAAGATACTAGAGACAAAGTTGAAGTACTTTGGCCACATCATGAGGAGACAGGAAAGCCTAGAGAAGACAATTATGCTGGGGAAAGTGGAAGGCAAAAGGAAGAGGGGCCGACCAAGGGCAAGATGGATGGATGGCATCCTTGAAGTGACTGGACTGACCTTGAGGGAGCTGGGGGTGGTAACGGCCGACAGGGAGCTCTGGCATAGGCTGGTCCATGAGGTCACGAAGAGTCGGAGACGACTGAACGAATGAACAACAACAACAACAACAAAGAAAAAAGGGGAAAAAGAAAGAAAAGAGAAACACAGAAAGGGGAGGAAGTAGAACAGATCAAGAGGTAGGGGTAGGGGGTGGGTGACGTGGGAATAGTAAACATAAATAGTGATGGGCCATAATAGTGACTTCCAACTAGGTCCACAGGGTTACATATAGGAAAAAAAACTTGTTACTTATGTTCTGTTTATATTTTACAATCATCTTCCCTTTTACTCTCTGTATTAATTTCTTTTCCTTAAGATATCTTCTCAGGGGTTGCCAGTCAGTCTTCTTGTTATTTTGATCGTACATCATATTTGCCAGATTATCCATGTCCATATATTCCCTTATCTTAAGAATCCAGGATTCAAAAGATGGGAGTTCTTTGTTTTTCCACTTACTTGCTAGAATAGACCATGCGGCTGCCATCATATAGTATAGGAACTTATAATTATTTTTCCCAGGGTCGAAATCTAATAAGTGTAGTAAATAATACTCTGGTTCCCTCTCAAATTTAATCTGTAATATTTTTGTACATGAGCATGTATGTCTTTCCAGAAAATCTTCACTCTCTTGCATAACCACCAAGTGTGGTAGTAAGAGCCTATTTGTTCTCCACATTTCCAGCAACTTTTACTTTATTTCCTGAAGTATGGACTGGTTGGATCTTCTGGCGGTCCAAGGCACTCTCAGCACTTTCCTCCAACACCGCAGTTCACAGGCAGATCTATCTTCTTTCGCTCAGTCTTCCCTATGGTCCAGTTCTCACATTCATAGGTGACTACGGGGAATACCATTACTTTTACTATGCGGATTGAAGACTTCTGTTGCATATTTCCATCGCACCAATGGTTTGGCCACCAATGCACTAAGCTGATGAGCTCCTTTACCCCCAACTTCTCTAAACACCACCCAGTACTTAAAGAGTGCACCTTGTATTTTTTTACTTTTTGTATTTTTTTTGTATTTTTTGTGTCACTCTATCTCATTTCCTACTTTTCTATCTTCTTTATTATATTCCCCCACTTTCCATGTAACCGTATAACCTTTCAATAAAAATTGATTGAAAAAAAAGAAAAGAAAAGGGACCAATCTGGGAACCATAAAGGAGTTGCGCCATTGACTTGGCTTCAAAAAGTTTGAGTGCTGCTGGTATAAAGTATCCCCCTTTTGACTTCAGGTATTTTAGTATGGCAGATGAACTCCTTTGTGCATTCTCAGCCACATAAACTCCATGTGCTTTTCTGCTGCCGGAAGAGTGGAAGACTACCCCTAGATATTTGAAACATGGGCAAAAGGTGGCATTGAGAGGAGAGCAAAGGCAGTGGAAAGGGTCTAGGATGGCTGCTGCTGTAGTGGTGTCCTTGCAGTATCTGGGCTGTATAAGCTCCTGTGAAACCCCAACTCATTGTGGCCAGTCACACTATCCTGACAAAGACCTAAGGAATAAATAATAAAATAAATAAACTTTATTTGTACCCCTCCACCATCTCCCCAATGGGGACTCGGAGCGGCTTACATGAGACCAAGCCCAAACAATAATTACGTAAAATAAAACTGAAAATGCAAATAATAAACAATAACAACGTAATTGCATAAAACAAATGAAAACATAGCAATATAAAATTATAATAGGCACAATCACAATGACAATGGGCGAGCTACATGTAATGGATAAAAGAAAGGCTGATTAAAAGCTGATTAAAAACTCAGGCGAGATATAACAAACAGATTATTTGCGGAGGAGAGCTCATTATAGTGGAGGTTGTGGAACCAAGCTTTCCCACAAGGGGGGGGGGGATGTACTCCAATGACAAAAAACGTTGAGGCTGAACACTAGTGTGAGGATGTAAATCTATTCATCAAATGCATAAATGCAAGATCTTCAGCCAAGTTTATAGGACCAACTGGATGAGTGAGATGAATGAAGCCTCCCTTCCCAATCACCTGAAATCTAGCTTGGTAAAATGCATCCTCCCCTGAGTGAGTGTGAAGGAACTTTAAATGCTGTAATTTAATTTTCCTGGTAGACGTGCCCACACACATGCACCCTGGATGGGAAGGTCATGGAATTTCACAGGAAAAAGCAAAGGAAACTGAGTGAAGGAGCCAATCAATACAAGTCAACCAAAGGGAGTACAGCTGGGTGGTCAGTGGTCAGAACGTTTATTCATAACAAACAATAGTGGGGAAAAGAAACACTATTGATTGATATGAATAATATACGTATACCCGCTTGCATGCTGATAAGAAAAAATGTCATTGGCATTGTCATGTGATGTAAAATAATCTGACACAGTGAATGCATGCCCATTGAATAAAGTACTCTTTTGTACCAATGTGACTTTGGATGAGGAAAATGTCAATAGCAATTTGTATTAAAATGGGTTAGTATATGCTAATGAGGTCAAACTGGGGCAAAATACAGCACACTGGAGCTGAGATAGAGCCCTGGTGTGGATTCAGCCATAATGGTTCATTTACGGAAGTGTGTTTTCTTTTTTCATTCCCACTGGTTTTATGCGCTTAGATACGATATTTCTGTGAGAACTAATTAATGTACAATAGGTGCTGCTTTAATTGTCTAATGATTGCTCCTTTAATGAATATTTATTGTATTGTAGGCCATTTAGCAACAAACACTCATAGTATGCTCAAAGTGAGATAGTCCTATAAAGCTTGGACATTTTAAATAAATTGTTCCATTCATTCTTGCCCATTAACATTCCCTGTATGTCCACTAACTAATACCTTTTTATATCTGCAATGCTGTGTGTTGTAGGATAGTGTCTCATACAATTATACTGCAAATTTGTTTGACAATTTACATAGTCAGATGAATGCTTCTACTGTTCCAGCCCCTTAAGCTACATCTGGATTGAAAATGGTTGCCCTCACAAAGTGGCTGCCCCACACAAGAGTTGAGTGAAGTGTTCTGAATTGTCATATGACATTTTATTCTCATGGAGCTATACCATCACAAAATGCAGAAGGAGAGTATGCTAGAATATTCATGTCAAAAGTTATTTTCAGTGAGAAAGCTGATTTATCAATCAAAAATGTTCTAGCTGTGTCCCTGAAGTGTCAGCTTTTGACTTGCAAGGATCTTTGAATGAGATGCAGAGAAGCATTTATGTGATACACATACTGAGCTGCCTGAGGTGCCACTGGGCTGTTTCACATTTTCCCCAACTATGCAGTTATATATCATCATCATAATAATAATATTTATTTATTTGATCAGTCATATGACCATTTCAAAATAAAACATGAGTAAAAAACAAGGCAACAAGGTGATAAGTCAGACTCTTATTTTCCTGGTTCTTCTTTCAGGAAATCTGCTCTTTTCTTAATAGCTTTCAGAATAAAAAGGCTTACTCTGATTATGCTGGATCTTTCCTGCCCTTGCAAGAGGGATGTCAGAATATCATTTCTGTTGGGGGACCTGCAGTTGGATAATACTGGATGTAAATATCTGTCTCGCAGTTCGGTGTATGCTGAACAGTCAATTAAGTTCAATGTCTTCCACTGTTTGTTCTCCCCAGACGCAGAATCTCTCACTTCTTGGGATGTTACAGTAACGCCCGGTTTGCACCATAGTACCGAGTTGTTCAAACCTAGCCCTAGTATATATTCTTCTTAAGGGTAGAGGAAGTGGAATAGTTAGGTAGTGCTCTAGATGAATATTCCTTTTGTGGGAAGCTAAAAACCTTGTGGCTAAAGACCTACCTACAGTTATATATCTTTTAAAGCAGTAAATGCATGCAGTGGTGCTCCTGGGCCTACCAACCAATGCCCACTTACATTAAAGCAGGCATGGGCAAGCTTTTTTGCCTTTGGGCTGCATTGCGGGGCTGGCCAGGAGGGTCAGGCCAGGAGAGAGGGGTCCAGGCACACGCTGAGTGAAGACGGCCAGGAAAGGGCAGGGTAGGGGGCATCCTCAGGTTGTTCTCCCGGCATAAGGACAAGCTGCTCACCCCATCCTTATGCTGGGAGAAAGGCAAGACATGTGGCGAGGTATAAATAAAGATGGTGGTGGGGTATAAATAAAGTTTTATTATTATTTTATTATTATAGTTCATAACTTGTCGTGTGCATGTTTTATCATTCTCTTGCAAGATTACACATGTGTTTCTTTGTACTTACACATTTATTCATAGCATAATTGTTCTGGTACAGCTGTACCATGAGCTCCAATTTTATTTGCTTTACATTAAATGTTTGTTTGCAGTCCTAGGTTTCAGGGACTCTGCAGATAGGTGGCTTCTTTTGGTTGCAGTTATAGGACAAGCCATCTGTCCATCATCATTAAGTTTTGGTCCCACCCCTTGCTCAGGGCAATTGGGAAGGGAAGGGAGCCATTTTTTTAGTTAGTCTCAGCAAGGAAAGCTATGTACAGGATGTGTGTAAAGCTTCCCGTGTACAAAAGCTTCAACCTTTAAGAATTTCCAGGGTTACAGAAATTCCAACAGAAACAGAAGGGAAAGAATTTCCAGGGAAAGAATTTCCAGGGAAGCATCCCCAAAGCTTTGAAGACTTTCCGGGGGAGAACAGCCCTAAAGATCAAAGAACTCTAGCTGAAGAGACTACAGGCCTTGCTGCTGGGTCCACTCAGTGCTTTGAGACGCAGTTCAACCAGGTAGTGGTGCCCACATCAGTTAGGTTTAAGTTTACAGTCAGCCTGGGAGAAGTTAAAAAGGGGATTTTCCTTTAAAGTAAAGAAGAAGTTATTGAAGACAGTTGCCTGTCTTAGGAATTCACCAGTTACCTAAAAGCTTGGAATCATTTGCTTAATTTTACTGAAGACAAGAGAAGTTTCTGATTGATTGTTCATTAATAAAAGACTTTGTTGTACTTCTCAAGCCATCTAAAGACTGTTTGTGGTGGAAACCTCTGAGAACTTCTCTTTGGGCCCCCTGGCTTCCCATTGGGCAAAGGTTGCACGTCCTGTTTTAAAGACAACTATTTACAGGCCCAACGTGTGACAGAACAATAATAGTTATTCAGGCAATTAAGGTTTGTTTTTGTGAACCTCAAAATGGTTTCTATATAACTAGCTGTCCCCTGCCATGCGATGCTGTGGCCAAGTCTGTATATATGTTTTGTATGTGTATATATATGTGTGTGTATATATTTGTATATGTGTGTGTGTGTGTGTGTATATATATATATATATATATATATATATATATATATATATATATATATGGTTTTTGCGCATGTGTTGTAATGTATTTTTAGTTTTTGACTTTTAAGTCTCTTCAGCTGTGTTTTTCAATGTCTTTATGAGTGATGGTCACTTTTTGGCCTGATAGGTGTATTGTGTCCGAATTTGGTGTCAATTCACCCAGTGGTTTTTGAGTTATGTTAATCCCACAAACAAACATTACATTTTTATTTATATAGATTAAAAATGATACATTCAAACCATAGATAAAAATTACCCAGATCTGTTCTCTTTCAGAATCAACTAATTCTCCTGCCCCTAAAAATGACCACCCGTGGTGATGTTTGATATGTTCTTGCAATTCAGACCTCTTTTCTCTGGAATAATCTTCAAAACCTCAGACAGCTAAAGTGCTTTGGCCTCCTGAGACCAGCATCATTCTTGTAATAAAAATATATGCTTTCAGAATGTATATGTTATAAAATCACCATGTAACAGTAATTTTATAAAATGGAGCCGACGGATTATTAATGCCCAGTAATGATGAGACCTGTAGCTGAGAATATCCAGGGGGACTATGTTTGAAAAGTGAAGCTCAAATCGAATGGAATACAGGCAATTACAAACATCTGACTCCTGAGACAACAGGAAGTTGTCTCCAAGAAATCTGCTCCAAGGAAGGGAAATTCATTCCTGGGTGAGTTATGATGGGTCAAAGGTATCTCTGTTGAAGCTTTATCACCTATCCTTGTTTCACCGGCAATCCAAAATTTTCAAATCCAATTGTCAGAGGGACATAAAGTGAGGTTAAATCTTTTAAACAGGAGCACAACCAGCAAAATAAACATTACAGGGTTGTTAACCCTTTCCTGTGCAGTCCAATATGAAGACAAAAAAAGGTTGGGGTTACACTTCAAAAAAGGATGTGTTCTGACTTGCATACAAATTCAACTTAACAACAAACCTATAGCGCCCATCTTGATTTTAATTCGGGGACTGGCTGTACTCCAATCACATCTGACAGTCAGATAGAACTGTATTCCCTTAATAGAGAATACAATGAAAAAAGCAATGACATGGTGAACAGGTGCCTCTATGGGTCAATGCTTTGAGTACTCATGAATCTGCAGTTACACAATTATTTTTCAGAGA
This sequence comes from Anolis sagrei ordinatus, assembly GCF_025583915.1. Lineage (NCBI taxonomy): Eukaryota > Metazoa > Chordata > Lepidosauria > Squamata > Anolidae > Anolis > Anolis sagrei. The sequence goes on along the minus strand of NW_026847660.1, from coordinate 64,546,749 downwards.
GATAGTAAGTTCTCGGGGAGCAGACAAGCACAGACAAGCACATAAGTCCGATTTGCAAGTACAGAATATCCTTCTTGGATGGTTAACTTACATCATAAATTATAAGTGCCAGTTCTTATAACTTATCACTTTTAATATCCCTTATCTCTTTTACTTACGTATCTTTTTATGATTCATTTTATCCACTTATGCTTTCATGCCTTTGGCTTGATTTGGCTTTAAAAGAAACGTTTCTCTTTCAGATCAGTGAACTCTGTGAAACCTAATCCTTGTAGCTCTTTTGTTTTCTATTCATTTATTCATACTGAAGCACAAACTCAATGGCTGACACATGACAGATGGCCATCCAGCCTCTGCTTAAAAACTTCCAGAGAAGGTGTTTCCATCACACTCCGAGGCAGCATAATCCACTGCTGAACAGCTCTTACCATCAGGACGTTCTTCCTAATATTGACGTGGAATCTCTTTTCTTGCAATTTGAATCAATTGTGCCCTATCCTAGTCTCTAGAGGAGCAGAAAACAAGCTTGCTCTTCAATGTGACATTCATTCAAATATTTAAACATGCTTATCATTTCTCCTCTTGGGCTTCTTCTCTCCGAATGAAAAATACTCAACTCACAAAGCTGCTCCTTGTAGAACTTGGCCTCCAAAACCTTGATCATTTTGGTTGCTTTTCTCTGGACACATTCCAGCTTCAACTCTCACAATTCCTAACAGCTGGTAAGCTGGTTGGGATTTCTGGAAGTTGAAGTCCAAAACACCTGAAGGGCCAAAGTTTGCCCATACCTGATCTAAGGTGTATTGTTTCAAAGCCAGGTGTCACCCATCCCGTATCATTTTTATTTATTTATTATTTATTTATTTCGAGGTTTTATATATTATTGCCAAAGTGTAGTTCCCTACATTGAGGAAACACAACATACAAACTATCTACAGACCTGTTAAGAAAATCCAACAAATACTACGTTCAGCAAAGGACAAGAGGGATCCTCTCACCTCTGTAGTGTCTACCTTTTACCATGCAGCTGTGGGCAAGTCTACATAGGGACCACCAAACACAGCGCCCAAACACGAATCAAGGAACGTGAAAGGCACTGCAGACTACTTCAACCAGAGAAGTCAGCCATAGCAGAGCACCTGATGAACCAACCTGGACACAGCATATTATTTGAGAACACAGAAATGCTGGACCACTCTAACAACTACCATGTCAGGCTACACAGAGAAGCCATTGATGCAGGCAAAACATCAGGAAATAATGCTTCCAGAACATGGCCATACAGCCCGAAAAACTTACAACAACCCAGTTCCCTAAATTTCTCTCCGTTGAAATTAATTTTGTTAGATTTCGCCCAGCTATCTAATCTACTGGATTCTGATCTTGTTATCTCTAGGATATTAGCTATTCTTTCCAATTTGATGTCATCTTAAAAATTGATAAGCATACCTTTTATTCCATCATCCAAGTCACTCATAAAGATGGGCCCAAGACAGACCTCACTGGTCTGACCTCACTGGTCACGTCTCTCCAGGATTAAGAGGGACCATTGGTGAACACCCTTTGGATTCAGCCAGTTAACCAATTCCCAGGCCACCTAACTTACTTACTTAGGTGATCCCTTGTTGTCCAAGTAGGATAATCCTCCAGAGTGGGTCCGTAGGTGAGGGCATTGGTTTCCAGGTGGAAGGTGGTCCCGGTCTTCCTCTTGGCATGTTCCTTTCTTTTGCTCTCCATGCGTGCCTCTTCAAATTCTGAAGCACTATCCACCTAACAGTAGCATTGTAAGTCCACGTTTTATTAGCTTTTTTGTGAGAACATCATAGGGGATCTTGTCAAAGCTCTTACTGAAGATATCCGACATCCACAGCATTTCCTTCATCTGCCATAGTTTGTTTAATGTTCTGCTCCAGAATCTTTCCTGGTATTGATGTCAGGCTGATTGGGAGTTAATTATTTGGATCCTCTTTTTCCCACTTTTTGAAGATGGGGACAATATGGGGACAACAAGTCTTCTGGGACTTCTCCTGTCCTCCAGGAATTATCAAAGATTATTGCCGTTGATTTTGCAATTGCTACATCTACAGCATTCCCTTCAGCTTGGGCCTTCCAGATAGACCCTATATCCCAGGATCTAATCTGAGGTTTTCTTATCCCAGGTTATCTGGCAGTGCTGACTCATATAATCCAGTTTAAAGCAGAAAACCTGGGATCAGATCCTGGGATATAGGGCCTGTCTGGAAGGCCCCTTAGAATATCATGACATGTTTTTAACAAACACATGTTCACTTTGAATGAGTATGGCATTCCTTTCTAATCCTTACAGGTTATCTGTTTAACTTTAGAAGACCTTGTTTAGTAACCGCAGTATCTGTGGGCATTGTGCTGGTACGGCTGTACCAGGAGCTCCAATTTTATTTGCTTTGTATTAAATGCTTGCAGTCCAAGGTTCCTGGGATTCTGCAGATAGGTGGCATCCTTTGGTTGCAGTCGTAGGGCAAGTCACCTGTCCATCATCGTTAAGTTTTGGTTCCGCCCCTTGCACAAGGCAATTGGGAAGGGAGCCATTTTTTAGTTAGTCTCAGCAAGGAAAGCTAATGTACAGGACATGTACAAGCTTCTCCCGTACAAAAGCTTCAACCCTTAAGACTTTCCGGGGGAGAACAGTCTTAAGAGTCTCCAAAGATTTCCAGGGAGACAGCCCTAAAGACCAAAGAACTCCAGCTGGAGAATCTACTAGCCTTACTTGTAGGTCCACTCGGCATTTGAGACGCAATTCAACCCGGTAACGGTAATTCCGTAACCCGGTAATTCAACCCACATCAGTAAGAATTAGATTACAGTCAGCCTGGGAGAAGTTTAAAAAAGGGGTTTTCCTTTAAAGCAAAGAATTAGTTATTGAAGACAATTGCCTGTCCTTTGTGGACAAGATTAGGAAGCCACCAGTTGCATAAAAGCCTGGAATCTTTTGTTTAACTTTCTAAACACAAGAGAAGTTTCTGTTTGATTGTTCATTAATAAAGGACTTTGTTATACTTCACAAGCCATCTAAAGACCATTTGTGGTGGAAAACCTCTGAGAACGTCTCTTCGGGGGCCCCTAGCTTCCCACTGGGCTCAAGTCGCACGTCCTATTTAAAGACAATTATTTACAGGCCCAGCGCACGACAGAACAGGCATCCTAAACAAATCTGATGGCTGAGTTCAAGTTCAGATAGGCAAGCTATTATTTCTCCATCTCAGCTTCTTCCCTGCCAAATGGGGTTGGCGAGAAAAACATGATTGGCATGCTCATATGCCTTTAAACATAGCTTGAAGGGCAAAAAATCAGCAGGGAAAACTATCCCTATGCAGAAAGAGGCATTATTGTTTGCATATAATTGTAGATCAAGGCATTGTTAAAGGAAAAGCATTGTTAATAGTTGGCAACCCCGTCTGCAATATGAAGCTGCTGAATGAGAGTGGCCTGTCCTATAAAATTATTGGAAGATTAACGGAGTCATATTACTAAGGAATTTCAGGATATTCTTGGTAGCAGTGATGCTCAAGTCTTCATCTCTGTAATTTCATTGCAGTTTTTACTATCATATAAATTCAGCCATGCAGCCAGCACCCTATCCTTTGAAGGGGGAGGGGTGACAATTGAGCTTGGCATTCTTATAGGATTGAAAGAATACATTTCACAGAGCTATGCAGTAGAGGGCAGCAAAGGAGTGTAGCTCGAGGAATCAAAGAACATGCTGTTTCCATAGGAAACAACCCTGTTGGTCGGGAAAATATTCAAAGACAACAGTGAACAGTGGCAAGAGAAAAGTATTTCTCATGGCCGACTGAAAAGTATAAAAGAGGTGAAAAAGCGGTTTCTTTTTTTAGCTCATCAAAAGAAATGATAAGCAAAACAAAACAAAAATGAGGGGGAGGATTAGAAGACAGGACTTGTTTACCCTGATGGGAGAAAGCAGTCTGGAATAGGTGAAGGTAGAATGTAGGGGATGTCAGGTGTACTTGATTAGATCAGAAAATATTTGAAGCAGAAAAGTTCTCAAGTTGCAAACAAAATGGTACAGGAACTAAGATGTATTCCTCCTACTCTCACTTCAACATACAAAGTAATTGTTTTCTAAATAAGATCGGCTTTAGTTTTTTTTTAATCCCTATAATGCAGACTTCAGCCAGGAAATCGGAAGATGCTTACTTCTTGGGAAGAGAGCAATGACCAATCTCGATAAAATAGTGAAGAGTAGAAACATCACACTGGCAATGAAGATCCACATAGTAAAAGCAATGGTATTCCCCGTAGTCACCTATGGATGTGAGAGCTGGACCATAAGGAAGACCGAGCGAAGGAAGATAGAAGCTTTTGAACTGTGGTGTTGGAGGAAAGTTCTGAGAGTGCCTTGGACTGCAAGAAGATCCAACCATTCCATACTTCAGGAAATAAAGCCCGACTGCTCATTGGAGGGAAGGATAGTAGAGGCCAAGATGAAGTACTTTGGCCACATCATGAGAAGAAAGGAAAGCTTAGAGAAGACAATGATACTGGGGGAAATGGAAGGTAAAAGGAGGAGGGGCCAACCAAGGGCAAGATGGATAGATGGTATCCTTGAAGTGACTGGCTTGACCTTGAAGGAGCTGGGGGTGGTGACGGCCAACAGGGAGCTCTGGCGTGGGCTGGTCCATGAGGTCACGAAGAGTTGGAAGCGACTGAACGAATAAACAACAACAACATAATGCAGAAGAAAGAAACCTTTTACCTTCCAGGATACTTGTACTCCCATCAGCTCTCCACCAACGAGGGACTTCATCCAATGCAACAAGTAAGGTGCTGGGGATCATTTTAAGCTTCACAAGACCCCATTTGGAAATTAAACCGGTCCAACAGATGGCAGCCAGGTTGCTAACTGGAGTGGCTCTCAGGGAACATACAACCCCCCTGTTGCACCAGCTTCACTTATCTTTACAAGTGGACAATGGGGAATTCCCATCACAAGTTAAATTTGACATTTTTGCCCATCTCAACACGGGGAATTAAAAAATAAGTCAATTGCCAATCGACTTAGGAATTGTAGGAAAAAGCCACACTTTCGGAACGGACCCACCATATGAGCTTGTGTCATATTATAGGCTCAGTCGATAGCCATTTCTTAAATGTGTAGAAACGCTGATTTTATTATGTGTGATGAAGTCCATAAGTAATGATTAGGGATTACATGAGGTTCGGTCCTAAACAGGCCAAATTCTCTTCACTTCTTTGATATTACCTGCAATCTTTATGCTTCAGCCACGGCCTAACTAAATCAACAGGATATAATCTGACCACTAGATTCAGATATTCTGATTCAGCTATCTGAAAAATGGTTGGATCAGCATAGACTCATCTGGAGGTATTTGACAACATGTAACTGTAGTGATGTTTTGAAACCTTTCTCTAATTGTCAGAGTGGATAGAATGGGCAGACATAATAGCAACTTGCAAGGGGATCATACTGACCAAACTTCAAATGGTTGCAGGGGGAATATTGTATGACTATTTAAAATCTGAATATTTAGAAGGGAAATCTCTGATTATTAAGGCCCCCTCTACATAGTCATATAGAATCCAGATTATTTGCTTTGAACTGGATTATATGGCAGTGTAGACAAATATAATCCAGATCAAGGCAGACAATGTAGATTATCTGCTTTGATAATCTGGATTACATGGCAGTGTAGAGCATCATTGATTTCTTTTTTTCAAAGTCACACCAGACTAATTTTATTTTAATCCTGTCCCCTCTCTCTTTGGCCCCATTTACACTGCCATAGTTTCAAACTGCATTATGTGGCAATGTAAATGTCCCCCTCCCACCTTTACAGCTTGAAATGCAATGTATCTTAGTTGCAGTAAGTCTTCTGACAAAGTTATTTGAGATATTCTTGCAGATATGCTGCTAAAATATAGACCTAATGATGTTAATATTTAGTGGATATGTAGCTTTTTCTGATTTCAGCCCAAGGAATACTAACAACTAAATCCTCATCATCTTGGAGAAAACATGCTTTCAGCAGGGATATATTTATATTTGGACAGGGGAAAAATCAGACACAGAGAAAACAGATGGGTTAACTTGGCAACAGTGCATGTAAAACGGATCTCTGCAAATTGGTAGACCATGTGATTTGGCAATGTAGTGTGGCAGACAAAAATGCAATTTTAGGCAGCTTCAGCAGGAGTTAGTACTTTATTCTACTATAGTCAGATCTCACTTGGAGATTTCTAGGCACTCTTTTTCAAAAACGATATTGACAAATTAGAATGTGTTTAGGGGAGGTGAGCCTGTACTACCTACAAGACCAGTCTGCAAAAGCAAGCATGTATTGGGAATTAGACTGCAATGAAGATGGAAGCAGCCGGCCAGCTGTATATAACTAAACACTACCTTTGCCAAAGGTAGTGTCTTCTTGATAATGGATGATAATGGATAAGACCCTTATTCCAAGGCGGCAAAATGTGAAGGACCCACTCCCAATAGCATGGTTCCTGCACAAAAGAATATAGTAAATGGAAGACCAAAAGAGGTAGTTACTGTGGGTGATGGCTGGAGGAGGCGGGTAGACATTTAATTGTAAATTAGCAGCTACATGTTAAAGAAAATTATTATAAATTGGTTTGGAAATGGTACTTAACACCAGTAAAGATTGCAAAAATTGATGGAGAGTTTGCCAGGAGGTGGGTACATATATACATATGTGGTGGCAATGTATAGATGTAAATATGTAAATGAATTTTGGGGGAAGGTATTTGGAGAGATAGAACCTATAATGGAAATGAAGATAGAGAAAAGTGCAAGCATTGCACTGTTGTCACTATATTATGTTAAGAAATTGAAAAAAAAAACAGAGAAAGATGCAATAGATAACATGTTAACTAGAGCAAGATTACTGATAGTGAAGAATTGGAAAGGTAAAATAAATATATCAATTGAAGAATGGTATAAAGAACGATGGAACATAGCAATAAATGATAAATTGACATGTAGGTGAAGAGTCAGGAAAGGGGTATAGAAGGAAAATGACTTTGATGAAGTTTGGGGAAAAATTATTGAGAACGGCTTAAAAGAAGTAGATGGGAAATTACCTCCACAAGAAGAAATGGTATTTTGGAAAGAGAATGTAAATTGAAGTGGCTCAGAAGGGGGGGGGGGGCACAGAGATTTAAAAAAGTATACAAGATATATATATACACACACTTATAGTTGATATAATGAATCAAGGTCGGAATATAAGAGTATTGAAGGTATTGATGTATTGATGTATTCTAAGAAAACCAATAAAAATATTTTTAAAACAAGTAAATTAGCAGCTCCATTATTAGAAGGTTATCATTGTTATGGCAGCAGCTAAGATCACTGGACCAAGTACCAGAAAGCATTGCTGCAATCTCGACTACACAATGTGCACCAAGAAAGATAGGAGGTGAGAGAACCAGGCCATGACAGCTGGTGGAGTCTTGCAAGCTGTAAGATCAAGAAGGCAGGAGCTGGTATAGGCTGGTAGCTTGAGAGTGGAAAGGACAGATGGGCGAGCAGCTAATTGAAAAAAGAAAAGCTTAGGAATGGGAAAGGGAATAACAAGAGGATATGAGCTAGCCAGCAAACTAATACATTGTACTTGCTAGGAAAAAAGTCAAGAATGCTGATTTTAGCAGGAAAATAAAAGAATAAAAAAGGGCTGAACTGATCCAGGAACTAGTAAGGCCAATTTAAAACTATCAAGGCAAAGTTCTCTCATGATGAAGAGTCAGACCAACTAAGAAAAAGGGAACTGGAATCATCATTATATCACAAATTTTCCCCCAAACGTACCCTAGGAGTAGAAGGTGGAGCTGCCTCTTCCACTCTTCTTCCTTCAACATTTTCACACTGAAGCCTTTAAAATGTTCTTATGGGAAACAGAGTGTTTCTCTGTGTGAATCTATCACAGATTACAAGACTTCCTTATGAAGTCCAGCTTCAGCTTTTGTTGCTTGGAAGGTAAAGTTATTTTGCTTAGAGTAGTACCGACTCCTAAAGGGTGTAATTTGGTTTAAACTTTTGGTCCTTCCGCGTAGCCCTATATCCCAGAATATCAAGGCAGAAAATCACACAATATTTGCCTTGAACTGGGACAGGTACGGTTCCGGCCCAGTGTACCTGTCCGAACGTATCTCCTTATATGTCCCACCTTTAAGATCTTCTGGGGAGGCCCTGCTCTCGGCCCCACCTCTGCCTCAAACGCGTTTGGCAGGGACAAGGGACAAGGGACAGAGCCTTAGGTGGTGGCCCCCGCCTGTGGAACTCACTCCCCGGGGAAATTAGGTCATCTTCATCCCTCCTACCCTTTAGAAAGAAGTTAAAAACATGGATGTGGGACCAAGCCTTCAGGTAACTAGGCGGACAATGATAATGGTGACAATGGCTTGGAAATGGACTATAGATAAGTTTGATGGAGTATCCTGTGCCGTCCGCCCAGACGCTATAAAAAATAAGACTGCGACGTTCTTCTCTCTATAGTTGAGCGAACTGCAGTTGTCTATCTTGAAAACTTAAGATACTAAGCACCTGAGACTAGTACTGGTTTTAAACATCAAAAAAGAATATTTATTTACACAAAGTCCTTGAAGACTTGGCACAGTTCATACAGTTGCAAACAAACAACCAATAGATGAAGCTACAAAAATATTCTTTCTTTCCTATAGTTACAGAGGCAACCCTTTCTCCAGATGGCAGATAAGATTCTGGAATCTTAACACCCTAACCTTAAGCTGTTGTGGTTTAGAAAAAGGCAAGCTTTTTCCCTATCTATAATTTAAGGTCAGCCCTGGAGACAAAGCAGTCACAACTCTCTCTATATATAACTATATAACTCAATCTTCTCAACTAAGCTTATCTATCTAAAATATCTCAATACACAATATACTATCTATATTAACTCAATATATCTTACTCAGTTTAGCTTAATACTTATCTATAGTGTATAGTTTTTGCAATGGTTCTCCCAGAGCTAACTGCTTAGCCATCAGCACGTCTGAAATCTTTCCTCAAACTGAAAAGGCAGAGGAGAATCTAAAATGGGGATCTTTCCCTGGGAGAAAAGGTGGTCCCTAAACTCAAAGAGCTGCTCTCTAAGCCAATAGTTGCAAAGAGGCCTGCAGACTCTGATACTAATAACTTTTAGGACTCTTGCAAAGATGCAGCAGACGTGGGAGAAAATGCAAGAGGAAGCAACCTCAAGCAACTTTAAAGTGAGGCAAATCAGGCTCCTGGGAGACGGAACATATCCAATTACAGAATTCGGCTAAATAACAGCCATCAGATTGGTATTTGTTAGTAGATTTTAATTGTATTGGCTTAATGTTTTTAACTATATATAATTATTGGTTTTGTTACGTATTTTATTATGTGTACATAGAGGCGTCAAATTGTTGCTGACTGGAAGCTGCCCTGAGCGCCCCCCCCCCCCCAAGGGGGTTGAGAAGGGTACAAATATTCAAAATAAATAAATACTAAATTATCTGAGTCCACACTCAGATAATGTGGGATTTTCTGCCTTGATATTCTGGGATATAGGACTGTGTGGAAGGGCCAAAGTTTCAACTAAAGTCCTGTAAGATTCCTACTATTATTATTATTTTTTTGTCATGTCAGGAGCAACTTGAGAAACTGCAAGTCGCTTCTGGTGTGAGAGAATTGGCTGTCTGCAAGGACATTGCCCAGGGGATGCCCGGATGATTTTATGTTTTTATCATCCTTGTGGGAGGCTTCTCTTATGTCCCCGCATGAGGAACTGGAGTTGATAGAGGGAGCTCATCCACCTCTCCCCGGATTCGAACCTTCAGTCCTGCCGGCACAGGGGTTTAACCCACTGCGCCACCGGCGGCTCCTACTAATCAAGCACATGTAATACTTCCGTCTTTCCATTGTTATCTGAAAAACCAAATCCAAAAACCAGAGACCCGGAAAATAGGGCTCAGATAACGTGACAAAAGTCCATCACCACATCCCAGTTCTCCATTGTCCAGTTAAGGGTTAAACAAGAAATCCCATCACCTGAGGGCCATTTAACCTAGACAGCCATTCAGCAACTATTGTCGTGGACTGACACCCATTTTCTCACTCAGAAAACCCCCAACCACAGAAAGGCAATAGATAACAGCCCACAACAAATTCAGGATTTTCCAATAAACCAAAATTCCAACTGTACACAACCCACCAATCACAGCTGTTAAACATGACAGCAATGAATGTATGCCAAACCAATGAGTAAATGGATTGTAACTGTGAGCAAATCAGAAGAAATCAATTATTTGTGAAAGACCATAAAATACTGATAGCCACAGAGACATGTCAGATCTGGGACTCTCCTCTGACATCCTTCCCTGATCAAGTAGCAATAAATTATCCTTAATACTGCCCTCATCTCTACATGTCTTGGTTGGGAAACATTGCAGGTGTCAGCCATACCAGGCAGTGTACTCGTTTTTGGGACAACATGATCTTAGGGTCCCAAAAGCCACGTATGGAGCAAGTACATGTGTTGTTGCTGCTTCTGCTATTATCTAATCCTCCTCCTCCTGTTTATTAATTTAATATCCTGTCTTTTTTCTCAGGGTGGGATTGAAGCCAGTTTATAGTCTAGCTTTAAAAATATACAGAGATATTTCAATTGGGAAAAGAAAAACTCTGATGGTTAGATCCTTTTTATGCCTGCTCACCCTAATTTTCTTGCTTTTGTTGTCTCGCTGGAAGGTGTTTTTTTTAAGCAGTATTATCCATTGGAGGGTGGCAAGGGGGAGTTGAATTGCAGCAGCAGATCTACAGGAAGAAGTGCAATAAAGCTTGATCTGAGAAAGGATGCAATTCTGCTGTAGCCAATCCTATTGTAACTGCCTATAACAGGCAAGACAAATAACACTTGCCTCTAGAATCCCTTATTGAGAATATGCCAATAGCGAAAAAGAGAGAGGAAGGAGGAGAACAGTTAAGCCTGCCTGGCCAACTATCATAACTTGTTAAAAATAAATAAATCTATAGGTTTAGTGCCCTTCCACACAGCCCTATATCCCAGAATATAAAGGCAGAAAATCCCACATTATCTGAGTGTGAATTCAGATAACCTAGTTCAAAGCAGATTGTGGGATTGTCTGCCTTGATATTCTAGGTTATAGGGCTGTGTGGAAGAGCCCTTAGCCACTCAAATGGAAATTATAACAAAAAAGCAAATAATCCTTGGGTAGATTTTGGAAGAAGCTTTCAAGTGATGTCTCAGAGTTTCAACCTTATTTTTGACCTGGCTATTTGATTGTTCATATGCATATTATTAGTTTTGGATTTAAAAGTTTAACTGAAACAAGTTGAACTAGTCCTCTTTTTGATGGTGTATAAACATATCTGTATTCTTTCCATGCCATTCCTGCCTCTAATATCAACTTTTCTGTTAAAGAAATAATCCCCAGAAACACATCTACGTGGATAACAGCGGCCCCTGGACAAAATACAAAAGTTAAACATATAACTAAACTCTCCATATCATTAAAAACAGTTTTATTCATTTTATGTCAAAAGCATTGCATAAATAAATAAGAATTAAACTGATAAACTAAAGGGAGCACAAGCAGCTAAATAATTTTAGACCAAAAACAGGCAACAGCAACAGTATTGTCTGTAGCTATAAACAGTTCTTCCTCTTCCTCTGCTCGAGGCAGGGCATTGTGGGCCAGCATACAGATGCTGAGTTGTTTGTTCTGCTCCACAGTCGCACAAGTTGGAGGATTCTTCTAGGGAGTGGCATTTTGCCAGGTTGTCTTTTGATCTGCCCACTCCACTTCTGAGTCTGTTCAGGGACTTCCAAGTTGCCCATTCTTGGTTTGCCCCTGGAGGATGACCCTCGTGGGAGTCATCCAGTTGGAATAGCTTGATTTTGATGGCCATGGGGATATTGCTGGAGGAACATTTAGAGGAGTGGTCACTCTCATGAAACTTTTCCTTGATTTAAGTCTACTGAGAGAAGGCTGATAACCATACAGTGGGTGGCTTTCACAGTGTTCAACCTTATTTCTCTTGCAATTAGCAGGAACTTCCCATCGCACATGGGGGGGGGGGGATGCCCGCTAGCTTATAAAGCAGTGGTTCTCAACCTTCCTAATGCCACGACCCCTTAATACGCTTCCTCATGTTATGGTGACCCCCCAACCATAAAATTAGTTTCATTGCTACTTCATAATCGTCATTTTGCTGCTGTTATGAATAGTAATGTAAATATTTGATATGCGGGATGTATTTTCATATACTGGACCAAATTTGGCACAAAGACCCAATACACCCAAATTTAAATACTGGTGGGATTGGAGGAGGGTATTGATTTTGTCCTGTGGGAGTTGTAGTTGCTGGGATTTATAGTTAACCTACAATCAAAGAGCATTCTGAACTCCACCAATGATGGAATTGAATCAAACTTGGTACACAGAACTCCCATGACCAAGAGAAAATACTGGAAGGGTTTGGTGGTCATTGACCTTGAGTTTTGGGAGTTGTAGTTCACCTACATCCAGAGAGCACTGTGGACTCAAACAATGATGGATCTGGACCAAACTTGGCACGAATTCTCAATATGCCCAAATTTAAACACTTGTGGGGTTTGGGGAAAATAGACCTTGACATTTGGGAGTTATAGTTGCTGAGATTTATAGTTCACCTACAATCAAAGAGCATTCTGAACCCTGCCAACGATTGAATTGGGCCAAACTTCCCACACAGAACCTCCATGACCAACAGGAAATACTGTGTTTTCTGGTGATCTTTGGTGACCCCTCTGACACCACCTCGCGACCCCTCCAGGGGTCCCGACCCCCAGGTTGAGAAACACTGTTATAAAGTCTATCAACAGGTGTAGGTTTAAGACATCCTGTGATTATTCTACATGTTTCATTTAGTGCTATATTCACTTACTTCACATGGGCGGATTTATGCCAGATACGGCAGGCATACTTAGCAGCTGAGTAAGACAAGGCCAGGGCTGATGTTCTTATTGATTTTGGGTCTGCACCCCATGCGCTGACAGTAAGTTTCTGCAGGATGTTATTGTGTGCGGCTTCTTTGTGCTTGGTGTTCACACAGTGTTTCCTAAATGTTAGTGTTCGGTCTAAGGTGATGCCAAGATATTTAGGGTGGGAACAGTGTTCGAGCTCTTGGCCTTCCAAGGTAACATTCAGCTTCCTGTTGGCTTCACGGTTGTGTAGGTGGAAAGCACACACTTGTGTCTTGGCAGGGTTAGTCTTCAGGTGTTATCTTTGGAAGAAGAGGAGGAGGAGGAGCAAGAGGAAGAGGAGGAAGAAGAAGAATCTTTATTTTTAGACCACCCTCTCTCCCCAAACTAACATTTAGGAAACACTGTGCGAACACCAAACATATCAAAATAATGCCCAATAAATTCTGCCCTCATCTCTACATGTCTTATAAAAGTAAGTTTATCTTTGTAATTGCTGGAGAGATCTTTTAGAGCATTAGTAAACTGATTTTCAACTATTTCTTTTGCTTATGTTGTTGGGCCAAGGTCATCAATGTATACCATGGACATGGAAAGAGCCTCCTCGAAGACGGAATAAATAGAGTCAGGCATCCCCTGGGCAACGTTTCTTGTAAACAGCTAATCAATCCAACCTAAAAGCATTGCTTTACACCATTAAAACCAGTTAAATAGCATAACTGTTAAAAACAAATAGAACAGAGATAGATAGTACAGCACAATTCTGCAAGGTCCAGACTGCTTGAGCAGTTATTAACTCTAACTTGTTTTTGTCAAATGCTAACAAAGATAACAAGGAGAGTAGCACTCTAACCTTTCTTGGATGGTAATAGCTCCCAAAAGAACTATCTCAGCTAAAGTAGAGTAATAGCATTATAATTTTTATCATTATGAATGGGCCCCAAGTCAAGTTGGGATGGCCAGTGGGGTTCACTGCAGCATTACACAGAATAGCAGCTGTGCTGGCACGGTAGTGCCAGGAGATTTTAACCTCTTTTTCTTGCACTGCTTGTTTGTATGAATTTATTTAAGCCACACATTTTGCAATCAGGTAGCTTCCCCAAGTTGCTGTCACAGGGCCAGCAACCTGGCAATCATCGTTAGAGTCTTTAGATCCGCCTCTTTTCCGAGGGTTTTGGAGGCAAAGGAGGACCTTTGTTCAGTCTCACTGTTTGAAGCCTAACAGCAGGACGTGTGGGATTCTCTTTCCCACCTTCACAAAAGCTTCACTTCTCATAGCTCTGCCAGGGGGAATAAAGGGATAGTCCCACAACTTTTGCTGGGGGAATACAGCCAGCATTTGCTGGGGCAACAGGACAGTTCCTACAGCCTTCGTGGAGTAAAACTAAAGGACACCTTTTGGCTTGGCAGATCTACAGCAAACCTCGTCTGGTAAGTGACCACTTGGGCTATCCATAAAGTAGCTTGGAGCTGAGAGTAGGGGCCTCACACCAGCAAGGTAAAGAAAGATTGCCCAGGTAGGGGTCAGAAGATTTCCCTAAGGAAGAAAGGAACAGTTTACCACCAGTTGCCTGCCCTTGATGGCAGATTGAGGAAGCTATCAGTTTTCTTTTTCTTTTTTCCTTCAGTGTTTTTACTAAAATCTTTTGCTGTTGAGACACAGATCCAGAAAGGGTGCACAGAAGGGGGAAAGAGATGGGAGGCAAATGGGAAGGAAGGAGGAGAGAAATCGACACTGCTTCATTACATTTTTGTTAACAAAAAAAAAACACAAAGGGGAAGGGGTTACCGGTTTTCCAAGGTTATAAAGCATTTAATTCATTTGTTGGAAGATTTAAGTCCAAATAAAGAACTTTGTTGAACTTATTTTGAGCCTCAATAGAACTTTGTGTTGGGATATCTAAGGGGCCCTTCAGCTGAGGCACCCCGGTATCCCGTTGGGCATACAGAAGGTACATCCTGTAAACAGACATTATTTCAGGCCCAGCGTGCGACAGCACAGCAACAAATATAACAGTTTTTGCAGCAATACCTACCACCTTTATTATCCCAGAATCTTTCCAGACCCACAGTATATCCAGAAACATTTTCAGGCATTCAAGATAGAGACGACTTCTCAGAACAGCATCATTTTTAATCAACAGCATCATTTTTAAAGGTCTGTACTAGCAGCACCATTTGCCCTCTATGTTAGATGTTGACACTTGGGCTGATACTTTGATGCTTTTTGAAGTTGTAGACTCTATATTCAAACCATCAATGAGTGATGAACCCTCTTTATTATGGGAGAAGATTTAGTTGGTGATAAGTTGGTCTCCAAACACTGGATTAGTTTGGCATTATATTTAGATATACAATTGATGTTTTCACTGCAATTATAGAACATCGGAATTTGAAAAGAACTCATCCTCCACACAAGCTATACCTGGTGAGGCCACCATGGAAAGTAGCCAATAAAACAGAATTTAGCACATGAGAAGAGGCTGCATTTCTCCTTCTTTCAGTACTTGTTAGCATGCTGATTTTTTGCTATTGAACGCCTTTTCTGTTTTGGCAAGACTGCCTTGGGTATGATGCCTGATGAGCTGCCAGCTACTTTACTGAGTGCAATTTGTATTCTCTCTTCAGCTAGTTAAAGTAATACAGAATTTGTCACACCAGAAAACAGTTAGAGTGAGCTGACAGGAATTCGTAAAAAGCCCTTGGTATAAACAAGGCCTTCTAGATGAATAAACTCATCAAGATTAGGAACTTGTATCTTACTCACCTGTCCTTTCTACCTGACATTTCCATATCAACATTTCCCCAAGTCTCTATGCTTCTAAAGTAGCCTGATATTTCCTCACTTTCCAATACCCAAGAAAACTTTTATAAATTAAATTTGAGAAGGCTCAATCATATTATTTATTTATTTATGACATTTGTATCCCGCCCATATCAGCCCGAAGGCGACTCGGGGCGGCGTACAAGTCGGCAGTACTTAGATGCTATATATAAAAATACATACATCAATAAAAAGCAAGAACATCACAATACATTTAAAACCATAAAAGCAATGAATAATAACAATTATAAAAACTATGTCTTCTTGTTCAAATCCTCAACCGTTCCGTTGTCTTAGCCATTCCTAGTTCATTTTCCGATTTGAGTTTTTCTGGTCATGTGGTGGTTCCAAACGCTTGCTCAAAGAAACAGGTTTTCACTCTTTTTCGAAAGGTCAGGAGGGAGGGGGCCGATCTAATATCCTTAGGCAGGAAGTTCCACAGAAGAGGGGCCACCACAGAGATGGCCCTGTCTCTCGTTCCCGCCAAACGTGCTTGTGAAGCAGGCGGGATCGAGAGCCTCCTCAGATGATCTCAAGTTCCTGGAAGGTTCAGAGGGAAAGATGCGTTTGGATAGATAACGTTCCATATGTTGTCTTTTTAGTTTATGTGAGAGTATGCCTTCTCCCATGGAGAAAATTTAAATGGGGCTCAAAAAGAAAGAAAGAACACCCCCCTCCAAACCCCCCTCCCTGAGAAAATAGCCCAGTAGATTCCAGGCACAGTTTCCAGATAATGTGGGGCCTTTCCACACAGCCATATAACCCAGAATATGAAGGCAGAAAATCCCACAATATCTGCTTTGAACTGGATTATCTGAGTTCACACTCAGATAATGTGGGATTTTCTGCCTTGATATTCTGGGATATAGGGCTGTGTGGAAGGGACCGTGGTCTCTGTTGTTTTTCTGATTATGTCGTAGGTAGAGTGAATGATTCCATCTGCATTTTCTTCTTGCTCCCACTCTGGTTTGTTCCTCAGGTGGAGTGTAAGGCATTGAGAATGGTCTCTTCCTCCCATCTCTTATCCTTGTGCAGCTGTTATTGCAATGCACTAGGGGTCTCTTCCACACAGTCATGTAACCCATAATATTAAGGCAGATAATCCACAATATCTGCTTTGAACTGGATTATCTGAGTCCACACTGCCATATAATCCAGTTCTATTTGGGTTTTATACAGCTGTCCGGAAGGGGCCTAGGTCTTCTTGGGAAAGTCTCTGGAAGTCCTCGGTTTAATTTTGGTACAAACCAATTTTATTAGGAAGATGCAAATGATGTTTTTCTCATCATGAAGTATTTCCTGAATGCTCCTGATATTACCAATTCCTTTTTATTCCCACACTTCAGGTCAGTTTAAACTTTTCCTGTACTTTTTGAAATGAAACGTATTCTGACATGTATCTGGAACACAGCTAACACTCTGACTAAGTTACCATTCTTAATATTTCTAGAACATAAATTCAACAGAGATCAAGTAAGGGAAAGAGAAATATTGGCATTAAAACAAATGATTCCAATGCTTAACTAATGTAACATTACTAAAGCATTTTAACACTTCGACTGTAACTCCTGAATCAACATCAACATCATCATCATCATCACCACCACCACCACCACCACCATCATCATCATCATCATCATCATCATCATTGAAAAAGCAGCAATAACAACAGCAATAATAACTCTGTCAAATTAGGTAAAACTCCATGTCTGAAATGCTAGATGAGATTGGAAGTGAGACATGATCAGAGAGAAGGGGAAATATACGAAAGAGGGGAAACCAACATCTTTCAAGAGAAAAGTAGATGCAAATTTATGAATATGCAGGTATACTCAAAACAAACAGAATTGGAAATGCTCAGTACTTTTAAGTCTGGTTGAACCCAAGAGGCTTCCCTAGAAAATCTTAAAGGTTGAAGCTTTTGCACAGGGGAAGTTACACACATCCTATACATAAGCTAACCTTGCTGGGACTAACAAAAAATGGCTCCCTTCCCAATTGCCCTGAGCAAGGGGCGGGACCAAACTTAACGATGATGGACAGGTGACTTGCCCTATGACTGCAACCAAAAGAAGCCACCTATCTGCAGAGTCCCTGAAACTTAGGACTGCAAACAATAATTCAGTGCAAAGCAAACAAAGTTGGAGCTCCTGGTACAGCTGTACCAGAACACCAGTGCTTCTAGCAAGAGGTTTTCCACTATTAACACTAAAAGAAAGAAGTAAGTTTATGTGAGTGGAAGAAAGATTATAGATAGATAAGGGAGAGAGAGAGAGATAATTTAAATTCTCCTTTGGGAGGCCCATCTTTACACATTATCTTCAGCCCAAAGACAATGTATGGAATGGACAGAGGTCTGTGTTCATAGATTTAATTCTGATGTCATCCAACATCACCCAGGCCTCTGTGTGCCAACTGACAGTCCAATTTATTTATCATGTCATCAGCAACCAGACCATTGTATTACATTTCTAACAGAACAAAACAAACAAACAGATTAAAAAAAACACAAATTTTGCAAACTTGGTAGTTGATTAAATGTCCTTTGACCAGTATCTGGCCACTTGGAGTGCCTCTGGTGTTGCCGCAAGAAGGTCCTCCGTCGTGCATGTGGCAGGGCTCAGGTTGCATTGTAGCAGGTGGTCAGTGGTTTGCTCTTCTCCACACTCGCATGTCGTGGATTCAACTTTGTAGCGCCATTTCTTAAGATTGGCTCTGCATCTCGTGGTGCCAGAGCGCAGTCTGTTCAGCGCCTTCCAAGTCGCCCAGTCTTCTGTGTGCCCAGGGGGGAGTCTCTCATCTGGTATCACCCACGGATTGAGTGCTGGGTTTGAGCCTGCCACTTTTGAACTCTCGCTTGCTGAGGTGTTCCAGCGAGTGTCTCTGTAGATCTAAGAAAACTATTTCTTGATTTAAGTCGTTGACGTGCTGGCTGATACCCAAACAAGGTGAAGAGAGCTATAGAGACCCACTTCTGCACAGACAGATGTACTACCTGTGAGACTCCAATGGCAGAGCATTCACCCAGACATGAAGACTGTGTATTTGTACATGTGGCTCTTTTCATACCATCTTCCAACTTCTAAGAGATCTGGTGTCAATTGAGAGTCAACAGGATCAGGTCCCAAGAAGGGACAAAGAAGTGACATGAACCTGCTTCAGATGCTTCTCCCTGTACAGTTTAAAGAGGAGCCTTAACATCTCAGCATCTCAACTGATGTTACGTTACCAAAACATCAGGCTAGGTTCCTCTTGGCTTCCTACCTGATGTACCAAATAATGTACTATCTAGTTTTTCTTCTTTTTTCTAGGACTTTCCTGCCTGACAAAGAATATTGATATTTTGCCTTTAGCTAGAGAGCAATATTTGTAGCACTATGAATGTGTATTTTAAATGTGGGGGCTTCTGTTCAGTTGTTCTAAGTAAGCTGAAAATATGACATCATTAGATTATAAAATTATGTATTTTGATCTGTGCAGTGTTGATAATAGATAGCAACTATTGTTGGCCATGCAAAAGAAACAATGCCCCTTCTCTGAGTCTGTATTCGTGAAGTCTGGGAAATGGTGCATAACAAAAATTGCTTTCATATTTTTCTGAGGTTCCATTGTCTCATAAAAATAGGAAAATCATATCATTATGCTAAAATTGCCCCTCAATTGTATGATACATGATTGGCTTAATGAGGATAGTCTGCATTCAGAATTTGTGGCCACATTTCAAATAAATTATTCTATTAATGCCTACCTAATTTTGCTAGAATTTCGTGGTTTAATTTGTGAAGAATAGAAGGATGTCATTAACACTCTGCTTAAGAATTACCAAAACAAATTAGGCAGGAGGAGCGGTAGGAGGATTAGTAAGAAGGAAGGAAATATTATTTGACACAGAGAAATATGTAACAATCACACTACACTGTTAAAATAAATTCACTGCAAATAAGATCTACATTTAAGCTATTCAAAGGATGATGAAATCGTTATGCAGTGACACGTTTTGCCCAGTGTCCCAGCGCCCAAAGCCCAAATGCAAAAGACTCGCAGACTGGAGTAAAAGTGAACAGAAAAATCTTTACTCTTTATTCAGCAGATGAAAACGTAAACTGGCAATGTTGCATATAAAAACAAGCAGTGCAACAAACTTTACACAGTATTTGTAAGAAACACAAAATAAGGCAACTTTATCTTATAGCAAATGAGAGATCAAAATAAACCTTGAAGTAAATAGCTATTTCACCATAGCCTCCTTCAGAGTAGCTTTTCCAAACTGCCTCCCAGAGCAAAGCCTTTGTCCACAGATCTCCTCAGAGAAAAGGCTCTCCAGAAGCTCTCCTTCATGATCTCTCCTTCAGCATCTCCTGCTGGAACTCCATGTTGGTACTACAAAATGTATTCAAGAAAACTCAAACAGATATAGCCCCTTGGGTGTGGTCCAAGATTACTGGTTGACCTACTTTACCAGCTGCTCATGATAATTACACACAATAAGGTTTTTCTTCAACAGGCATATACTTAGTCCTGCAAGGACTTA
The DNA here is from genome assembly GCF_025583915.1 of Anolis sagrei ordinatus. Lineage (NCBI taxonomy): Eukaryota > Metazoa > Chordata > Lepidosauria > Squamata > Anolidae > Anolis > Anolis sagrei. The sequence continues at coordinate 64,526,393 of NW_026847660.1, read as the reverse complement.
TCGTCTACATAGGACTATGTCTACATAGGACTATGCTTTTAAGTTCCTAGCTATAGGTCATCGTACTTTAACCTTGTCATGTATGTTATGTTAAAGCATTTGTATAATATAAATACTGATATAAAGTATTAAAGTATAAAGACAATTGAACCTCATTTTTGTTCTTCGTTCAGGTCCACACATACACGACAATCCAGCTCAAATCCAGTTCAAATCTGACTCAAGGGTGGGGTGTCCACAAAAGGTGCACTCCCAACATGCAGCAGATCAAGCCAAAAATAGCTCATTTAGAACAACTCACTAGAAAGTTTGGAACACATCAGATAACAGCTGCAGCTAATGAGAGCATATTCCATGCAGGGCTTGAAACTGGGGTGATCCTGAAAGGACATGGACATGTACATCAATACATCTTAGCAGACTGGTTAAGGGGGGGAAATGCCATTTTCTGGTGACCTGGTAACTGCAGTTCCTGGCTTCAGTTAAATTTATCAGCACCACTGTGGCCATTGTGGAACTAGTTCCTGGAATGCTTGTGTAGGCACTCTACATCAAAACCAGTTCCTTTTAATCCACTTCCTGATTAAGCTTTAGTGATTGTGTAGAACTACCCTCTCTTAAGATGAAGCCTAACAGGGATCAATATTTAAAATGATTAAGATTTCTTGAAATTTGTAAAATATAATATCCCTTGATTTAAAACATTTCAGAATCATAGTGTTACATAGTACATCTACTGAGCTACTAGGTAAATTGAGATGTAGTAATCCAATTTTCAAAGGATGTAATGTGTTGCTGTAGGTTTTTCTGGCTATATGGCCATGTTCTAGAAGCTTTCTCTCCTGACATTTCACCTGCATCTATGGCAAGCATCCTCAGAGGTTATGAGGTCAACCTCTGAGGATGATTGCCATAGATGCAGGTGAAACGTCAGGAGAGAATGCTTCTAGAACATAGCCATATAGCCCAAAAAACCTACAACAACGCAGTAATTCCAGCCATTAAAGCCTTCGACAATACAAGGATGTAATGTCATGAACTATGTTGTTTAAGGAAAACCTCACAGAGGTTGGCAAGAACATATTTGATAAGAATCTGACAAACCTGATGTGGGGGAGGGATGTTATATTTAAGTAGGCAGGGGTATCAGGAAAGAATAGCCCAACGATTATAGAGAGAACTAGGCAAAAAGTACAAGAACTCAACAAAGAGGAGGAGAAAAAACTTAAATAAGCAGCTGGAAGAATGGTGTCTCAACACTAATTCACAAAGCATGAGATATAAACAAGATGAATGTGAACTCTTGGTATAACAAAACAAATATGATATAATTGGTATCAGTGAAGCCACTGGGATGAGTTTCATGATTGGAATGTAGTCATTGAGAGGGATAATCTATTTCTGAAAATTTTATCACATGGAAAAGGAGGAGGAGGAGCATTGTATATCAAGAATGCTTAAAGCTGTGAGGAGGTTCATGATGTAAATCCTAAAAACCATATTAAAAATAGGGATAAAGTTAGAAAAACCAAAGCTGAGGATGAATTAGGTTAGCCATAGATATGAAAACAATAAAAAATGACTTTTTTGGTGATATCGGTGAAGCAAGGAAATAGTAGGGGCAGCCACTGCATGCAGGCAATGGTGAAATGCTAACAGTGGACAGCGAAAAGCCAATGCTGCTTTGTATCTTCTTTGTCTCAGTTTTCTCCCAAAAGGTTAACAGTGCTTAACTTTGCAATAATTGAGCAAAGGCTGCAGTAGGGGAAATGTAGTACAGAATAGGTAAAGAGGCAGTACAGGAATATCTGGTTACTCTAAATGAATTCAAATTTCTAGGGACAGGAGGATTATTTCCAAGGGTATTACAAGAATTGTCAAAATAATGTATGAATCAATGGCAATTATCTTTGAGAATTCCCAGAGAACAGGAGACATCCCAGCAGACCAGAAAAAAAACAAATGTCCTCATCTTCAAAAAAAAAAAAAAAAAAGGTGAAAAAAGAGGATCCAATTACTCCCCAGTCAGTCAGATATCAATACCAGGAAATATTCTAGGACAGTGGTTCTCAACCTGAGGTCCCCAGATGTTTTTGGCCTACAACTCCCAGAAATCTCAGCAAGTTTACCAGCTGTTAGGATTTCTGGGAGTTGAAGGCCAAAAACATCTGGGGACCCCAGGTTGAGAACCATTGATCTAGATTCAGGGAAGTTACGCTACCCCTTTATTTTGCCTTGGTCAGACCACATCTGAAATACTGCGCCCAATTCTGGGCACCACAATTGAAGGGAGATGTTGACAAGCTGGAATGTGTCCAGAGGAGGGCGACTAAAATGATCGAGGGTCTGGAGAACAAGCCACATGAAGAGCAGGTTAAAGAGCTGGGCATGTTTAGCCTGAAGAAGAGAAGGCTAAGAGGAAACATGATTAGGGCCATGTATAAATATGTGAGGGGAAGTCATAGGGAGGAGGGCAGGCTTGTTTTCTGCTGTCCTGGAGACTAGGACACGGAACAATGGCTTCAAAGTAAAGGAAAGGAGATTCCACCTGAACATTAGGAAGAACTTCCTGACTGTGAGAGCCGTTCAGCAGTGGAACTCTCTTCCCTGGACTGTGGTGGAGGCTCCTTCTTTGGAGGCTTTTAAACAGAGGTTGGATGGCCATCTATTGGAGATGCTTTGAGTGCAATTTTCCTGCTTCTTGGCAGGGGGTTGGACTGGATGGACCACTAGGTCTCTTTCAACTCTGTTTCTATGAGGAGGGGCCATGGTTGTTTCCTGCTCCTCTAGGCATTAGGACACAGAGCAAGGGATCTAAATTGCTTGAAAAGAGATTTCATTCAAATATTGAAGGACTTCTTGATCATAAGAGCTGTTTGGCAGTGGACTATGTGGCCTCAGGGGATGGTGGCATTTGGATTTTTTTGTAGCAGAAGCTTGATAGTCATCTATTGAGTGTACTTTGATTGTGTATACCTGCAATTACAGGGAATTGGTTTGGATGGCCCTTGTGGTCTCTTCAAACTCTATGATTCTATGGTTTTATATATACTTGTATATATAGAGAGGGAGGAAGGGAGATCGAGAGCGAAAGAGGAAGCGAGGGAATATATATATATATATATATATATATATATATATATATATATAAAAGTAGCTGTAGGAAAAGGTGAGAGAATGGAATATAGAAAGTGTGTGGTGTTTGGTTGAATGTCTGAGAGATTTGAATAAGGTCGGTGAATGATTCTTGAGATGACAGTTGATATAGTTCAGTAGAGTTAGAGAAAGAGAACATGAGTGAGTGAATTGAAGATTAGGGTTAAGAGAGTCAATCAGTCAGCTTTAGAAGTTAATAAGTGCTTATGAATCGGAATTATCTAGGAGTGGAATGTGTGAGATGGTGTGAGGTGTATTCTAAATGTATTAAAAATAATCTGTTTTTTAAATGTTAAGCTTCTGTTAATAAAGTATTGGTTTTGTATTTATAAGCTTTCAGTCTCTGTGAATCCTACACACACACACAAAATAAAAGTCAGAGTTTGTTTGTATGTATCTATGTATATATGTATGTATGTTACAGAGAGCACTGTAACTCATGCCAAGAATGGATCTAGACCAAACTTGGCACATAGACCCCTCTCCCCCAATGACCAACAAAAATACTGGAAGGGTTTGGGGGGATTGACCCAGCATGATGGGATTTATAGTTCTTCCTGCACCCAGAAAGCACTGTGAACCCCACCAATGATGGATCTGGACCACCCTTGGCACAAATACCCAATATGACCAAATTAAGCATAGGCATTGTTTGGGGGAGGGGGACTGACACAACATTATGGGAGTTGTAGTTCACCATTATCAAAGAACACTGTGTACCTCTCCAACAATGAATCTGGACCACACTTGGCACACATATCCAACATCTCCAATGATGTAATGGTAGGATTTAGGGGTATTGACCTAGCATGATGGGAGTTGTAGTTCACCCACATCATGAATGTCACCAACAATGGATCTGGACCAAATGTGGCACACATACCTACCATGACCAACTTTAAATAGTGGCGGGGATAATATTGGGAAAAATGACAGGTGATAATGGGAGTTGTAGTCTACCTATATTCTAATGCATTTTCCAGTGGGTCCAGTCTTAAAACCCAATGCACCGAAGCTTTCTCGCCAATCATTGTTTCCACAACAAGCCATTTTTTTTCAAAATCCAATGAACACAGGGACAGAAAGTCAGGTGAAACCTGGGTTGTTGTAGGTTTTTCAGGCTATATGGCCATGTTGTAGAAGCATTCTCTCCTTATGTTTTGCCTGCATCTATGGCAGGCATCCTCATAGGTTGTGAGGTCTGTTGGAAACTAGGAAAATTGGGGTTATATATCTGTGGAAAGTCCAGGGTGGGAGAAAGAACTCTTGTCTGTTGGAGCTAGGTGTGAATGTTTCAATTGGCTACCTTGATTAGCATTTGATGGCCTGACAGTTTTTAGGTGTGGCTTGTTACTGTCTGGGGGAATCCTTTGTTGAGAGGTGTGTGCATGTATTTATGTATGTATGTATATACACACACACATATGGTTATACTTAAAAATGTACCTGTTGTGACTTACAAACAAATTCAACACAAGAACAAACCTACAGAACCTATCTTGTTCGTAACTTGGGGATTACAAGACACCATGTGTGTGTGGCAGGCGTGAATAAAGAGCAATAGTGTTGAGTGCAGTCAAAGTCAAGGAAGAAAGTCCAGATTTACAGTTGAACATAAGGAAAACAAAAATAATGACTGCATATGATTTACATAATTTTAAGATAGATAAATAGTTCAACCTTTTTCATACCTTGGCTCAGACATTAATCAGAATAACTTAGAAGGGCAGCTATGAAGGAACTAGACAAGATCCTGAAGTACAAAGGTATCTCATTGAATCCTAAAGTTAGGGATGTCCATACCACTGCATTTCCTATTTTATGCATGGTTGTGAAACTTGGGTAGTGTAAACATGAATTGTTGGGGAATATTGTGGATACTGTGAACTTCTAAAAAGTCAGATCAGTGGTATCTGGAACAATTCAAGTCTGAGATCTCTCTCTATACATATATTTATTACAGTCAATAACCAGCATCAAATCTCTGTAGTATCCAAGATGATTAAATTGTTGTACTTTTTACATATCATGAGACTCACTAAAAAAAAAAACAATAATGCTTGTCAAGATGGACAGCAGGAGGTAAAGAGGAAGACTGTAATCCAGATGGTAAACTGCAAGATATGAGCAAGATTTGTTCAGAGGTATTTCCCTTTGCCATCCTCCGAGGCTGAGAGAGTGTGACTTGTCTAGTGGCTAAAAAGGGATTTGAATCCTGCTTTCCAGTGGCATAGTTCAACACTCAAATCACTACACCTCTCTGGCTCTATAAGGTGCACAATATCTCACTAAGGCATATTGACCACATCTAGGAAGTCTACATAGTTGGTGGTCATAGCAATAGGACAGGAGGCGGTTCTTACATTGGTGGCAGAGACGGGGGTGGCTCAACCCATTACGCAAAGTAAGCATTTGCAGTATAGTTGATTTTGCCCAAGGGCGCTTGTGACGGCACGAGTGGCACCACCTATGTTTAGAACTATTAGTTGCAGGATTTAAACTGTTGTATCATGCTTAATCCTGCCTTTTTACCCTGTTTATGTATAGTTGGATTGATTGGTTATTTATAGCTGTCAATCAGTGTTGTTAGCACCATTTGAATTGCTTTCTCAACTCAATTGTTTGGCTCCACCTCTTCCTGGAGGAGAAAAGTGCTTCCCTTTTTTCATTCTGCCATCAGAATTTCTATCAGATGGACATGAGTAAGAGACTTGGCTCTAAAAACCCCTGATTAAATTACCTCTCAGCACCAATTCTGAGGTTCTTACCCTTGAGACTTATGCTTCATGTTCAAACCAACCTGAATGACATTGGGAAGTCTCAAGCGCCTTCAAACTGGTTCTTTTGGCACCAGAGGAAGACCCTGAGTCTTCAAACATAGGCCATTTGGACTGGGGTTGTGTTTATTCCGATATTCACAGCCATTGAGGAAAGAGGAAACTTGGAAAAGCTTCTCAGCTGCAAACTCCTTGGACCCAGGACTAACTGAGACTGTAATGTATATTTTCCTTCACCCCTCTGAAACTTCCAGCTTATTGATTTAAAGAGATAACTCTTTGTGAACAATCAAACTTATTTTCAGTTATCTACAGTGTTTGGGTCTTTAATAGTTCCAGTTTCCTAAAGGAGGGCAAGAAGCAATCCCCTGGGGAAAGATGTCACACCCATGCCTCTTTCACAAAGAGCTATAGCCATCAGGCGTGATGGCACAGCGCTCTTGAGGCGCTCTTGGGGGAAAATAGACCTTGACATATGCGAGTTGTAGTTACTGGGATGTATAGTTCACCTACAATCAAAGAGCATTCTGAACTCCATCAATGATGGAATTGAACCAAATATGGCACACAGAACTCTCACGACGAACAGAAAATATATATCAGTGATTGGTGGGGGGGGGGGTGCCAAAATACTGTTTGCTTACCGTTGAAAATTACCTAGGGCCGCCTCTGGGCAGAGATAAGGAAAAGGGAAAGCCCTCTGTAAACAGGTTTAAGGAACGAGGGGTCCCTTAACGCCCGTGTGACGGGGGGAACCTTTCTATCCCACCGCTGCCACCAATGTAAGGGAGAACGAAAGACGAGGAGTCTCTCATCACACCTGTGTGACAGGAAATTGTGTGAGGGAATGACTATTGATGTAAGAGACCGATGATACTGGTAGATTTTTGCTGCCACCACCTCAATTTTATTGTTTGAGGAAACAAAGTGTGAATGTATTTGAGGAACCAGGCTTCTGGTTCTTCTTTTTTGGGCTCCTTTGCTTGCTGACTGGACTATAAGGAGATTTAGGTTGACTTGGTTTCACTAAGTACGACAGACTGAGGCAGACACCAGTTAACAATGAACTAATAACAGGTTTATTGAACTTCAAGAAGATGACAACTCATAAAATGAGTGGTACACACGCGTATTTCTGTTACTGAGGCTTAGGCTTACTAGACATAAAGTTTCCACAGAAGGTATAGCTTTTACTTGAAGTGAGTTCCCTTCTTCACACTATTCAACTCTCTGAAACAGTGTGTTTCTAAGATCAGTCCCCCCTGACTGTCTTACAGAGTAACCAGACTTCCTCCAGTCTACTCTCCACTATAGGGCAATAAGCTCACTTGTATTATCTCCAAAATACAAGCTGACAAGTCTTCTCACTGTCTATCCTAGCACAGCTCCACTGAAGCCCTTGTCCCTGTCTGTATTCCCTATCAGATCCACTCACTCAAAAGCTTCCTTCTCCCTGTCTAAAATAGTTCTTCTTTGTTGAAATCCTACTTCTCTCTGTCTCTGTTAGACCCTTCTCCCTCTCCTGTCAGAAGTGACAGCCTTTTTCACTCGCACCCAACTCCTCCCCTTGGTGCTTAAACCAATCAGGAGTTGGCTGACTCCTCCCCTGCCTCCTTGCCTCTCCCAAGATGTCAGCTACTTCTAAGCTGCCCTACCAAGATGGAGACCCAGCCCACTGACTCTCAGGCTTCGGCCTAGCCGGCAAAGGTTAGAATCTATTACACCCTGTTTTGTAGTAACAGATTTGTGGAAGTCTTCACACAGCCACATATCTGGAAGAAAGCAGAGAATTAAGTAATAAACCTACACAGAGGCCACCAAAAGGTGCTATTTATGATGGCCATATTGCCTCCAATATCAGAGGTGGGTTGCCTTTCATCAACAATTTCTGAAGAACATGAACATCTACATCTATCTGATTACTGTGTGAACAGAATGCTGGAGTAGATTGGACTTCGGACTGATCCAATAGAGTTCCTGTTATTTTCCTAAGTATGAAATATGTACACTGATGGTACTTCTGCATTACAGTAAACAAAGGAAGCATTCCTTCACTTGCAGGAGTTGATATTATCCCCTCCAGATGCATACCTGATGAGTATACTGCATCCACTTTTCAGTTTAATGGCTTAGTTTCCCTCTTGCTGACATATGATAGAGTTTACATTTTAATCTTCCAAGTAAAACACTTTGAAAGCAAACCTATTAAGGTTAATAGAATGAGCTTGCAAGGCCCATGGTTAGGAGACACTCAGTAAATTGTTCACCAAATGGCTTGTCACCACTGGCTGTACAGTTGAAATCCTACCTATGGATCACCCCCATTATCTTTCATAAGGTTAATTTTGAAAGTGCTGTGCCATTCAAATTTAAATCACAAATGCTAGCCTTGTTATCTACCACCTTGCATTTCCCTTAAACGCACTAATGGGAGATATGTATTATAATATATAGAACCCTAAGACATTTCGCAGAAAAGAAACAGTGTAAATACTGTTTTTCCTCCCTATACTATACTGATGGGTGCTTTTCCTCATCCAGCCAATATAGCAGCAAGTTTTGAATTAAATCTCTTGAAACAGAAATTTGAAATAGAATAAACAAACTAGCATATCTGATAATTTGCCTTCCAATATAATAATAATAATAATAATAATAATAATAATAATAATAATAATCCTTTATTTATACCCCGCTAACATCTCCCGAAGGACTCGGTGCGGCTTACAAGAGGCCGAGGCCCAACTCATCAATAAAACAACAGCATAACAAATACAACAATAAATAAACTCATAAAACAAGCAATAAACATTAAAACAATAGCAATAAACATTAGACAATAACACCACGACGTGTGGGAAGTTTGCACGGCTGGGCAAAATGTAATGATTAAAAATTTTAAAAATGTTGGGCATGACAGGTGAAATGGATAGGTTTTGGAGATAGGTGCGGTGTGCAGACAATCTTAAATCTCTAGTAAAGTGCATTTGGGACATGATGCTTGGAGTTTCCTATTCTGGGAAGGCATACTGGAACAACCACGTCTTCAAGCTCTTCCTAAAGACTGCCAATGTTGTCTGATGTCCTTGGGGAGAGAGTTCCAGAGTCGGGGGGCCACCACGGAGAAGGCCCTGTCCCTCGTCCCCACCAATCACGCTTGCGACGCAAGTGGGATCGTGAGCAGGGCCTCTCCAGATAATTGGAGGGATCGTGTGGGTTCGTATACAGAATTAATCAATTTTTAATCTTTTAATTTGAACCAAATGCAGCAGATTCTCAACTTAAGACTGAAGTCAGAATTAAATTCACCAATGAAACATGGTATTATCAAAAGGAAGCATGATGCATTGGTAGCACGGATTGGTCTGCGAAGGAGTACCTTGGGACATTGAAAACTATGTGCAGCCAGGTCAATGAATAGGTTTTATTTTACACTAGCTGTCTCCTGCCATGTGATGCTTTGGCCCAGTCTGGTGATCTGGAAAATGAAGTAATGAGAAAGTGTTGGGTTTCTAATATATATAATTTCTTTATACTTGTGGGTAAGCAGTACCTCTTGTTGTTTCTTTGTCAGTGTTGATGTAGATATTGTCTGGTTTGCCTACTCTGGAGCATGGAACATATTATTGTCCTTCTTTAGGGGTCCCTTTCAAAGCTATGATACTATATCTCTCTGTGTGTGAATCATATATATCTATCTATATCTATGGCTGGATGGCTCTTTGTCAGGAGGGCTTTGATTACATTTTCTTGCCCTGGTGAAGGAGTTGGACTGGATGGCCTTAAGTATTTTCTGTTGGTCATGGGGGTTCTGTGTGGGAAGTTTGCCCCAATTCTGTCATTGGTGGGGTTCAGAATGCTCTTTGATTGTAGGTGAACTATAATATCCCAGTAACTACAACTCCCAAATGTCAAAGTCTGTTTTCCCCAAACTCCATCTGTGTTCATATTTGGGCATATGGAGTATTCATGCCAAGTTTGGTCTAGATCCTTCATTGTTTGAGTGCTCAGTGCTCTCTGGATGTAGGTGAACTGCAACTCCCAAACTCAAGGGCAATGCCCACCAAATCCTTCTAGTGTTTTCTGTTCGTCGTGGGAGTTCTGTGTGCCACATTTGGTTCAATTCCATCATTGGTGGAGTTCAGAATGCTCTTTGATTGTAGGTTAACTATAGATCCCAACAACTACAACTCCCAAATGGAAAAAAATGAATTTTTGAGTGATGGTCACTATAGATCCCAACAACTACAACTCCCAAATGGAAAAAAATGAATTTTTGAGTGATGGTCACTCCTTGGGTTAGTAGGTGTCTTGTGGCCAAATTTGGTGGCAATTCATCCAGTGGTTTTTGAGTTATGTTAATCCCACAAACTAACATTACATTTTTATTTATATAGATTAGCTGTCCCCTGCCACACGTTGCTGTGGCCCAGTTTGTGTATATTGTGTGTGTATATGTGTGTATATATATTTGTGCATATGTGTATATATGTGTGTTTGCATTTATATGCGTGTGTTTTGCGCATGAGTTGTAATGCAATTTTCTTTGGCTTTTTAAGTCTCTTCTGCTGTCTTTTTCAGTGTTTTTATGAGTGATGGTCACTCGTAGGCCTGATTGGTGTATTTTGCCCAAATTTGGTGTCAATTCGTCCAGTGGTTTTTGAGTTATGTTAATCCCACAAACTAACATTACATTTTTATTTATATAGATTAGCTGTCCCCTGCCACACGTTGCTGTGGCCCAGTCTCTGTATACTGTGTGTGTATATGTGTATATATATATTTGTGCATATGTGTATATATGTATGTTTGCATATATATGCGTGTGTTTTGCGCATGAGTTGTAATGCAATTTTCTTTGGCTTTTTAAGTCTCTTCTGCTGTCTTTTTCAGTGTTTTTATGAGTGATGGTCCCCTGCCACACGTTGCTGTGGCCCAGTCTGTGTATATTGTGTGTGTATATGTGTGTATATATATTTGTGCATATGTGTATATGTGTGTGTTTGCATATATATGTGTGTGTTTTGCGCATGAGTTGTGATGTAATTTTCTTTGGCTGTTTAAGTCTCTTCTGCTGTCTTTTTCAATGTTTTTATGAGTGATGATCACTCGTAGGCCTGATGGGTGTATTGTGTCCAAATTTGGTGTCAATTTGTCCAGTAGTTTTTGAGTGATGTTAATCCCACAAACTAACATTACATTTTTATTTATATAGATTGTTGGCATTAAAAAAAAACCCCAAAGTCATTCTAAACTGGTTTCAAAGTTCTCTGAATACTATATTCTGAATTATAGTTGAATTTATCCTATCTGAATAATTAAAGCTAGTGATTTTAAAGGACCACAGATTTTCATCTTTCCAATGCAAAAAAAAAATGGTGAGAAAAGGACAGTCAAAGATGGAATTTTGAGGAAGATAGGCTGTTTAGGGCAATTTTAATTGGATGTGTAGTTTATGTGAATAATTTTGGAGTCAGATAAAAAGTCAAAGGAGGGTGGAAAAATCAAAGATCTAAAAATGAAGTTAGTGACTATTTGCTTGGCAGCTCTTAGAAGTTTCTTTAAGTTTTTCAGAAAGTATCTCATTAAGAAAGATTTCAATCCTTTGCTTTCTTATACCCCCTCCCAAAACAGTGTCTAGTATAAATAAAAACAACTGTGATTCCAGCACTGTTCTTTAGATCAGTTCACACTGGCCTCTATTGCAGATCTTTTAATTTTTTAAAGTTTTGATGTTTTAATTTTAATGTATTTTTATACTCTTGTGTTTATCTGGGTCTTGGGGGCACTGTTCTGCAGTGGCTCCAGTCATTTCTGGAGGGTCGTACCCAGAAGGTGTTATTGGGGGACTGCTGTTCAACACCACAGCCGTTGACCTGTGGGGTTCCACAGGGTTCTATACTGTCCCCCATGCTGTTTAATATCTACATGAAGCCGCTGGGTGAGATCATCCGGAGTTTCGGGGTGCGGTGTCATCTGTACGCAGATGATGATCATCCGGAGTTTCGGGGTGCGGTGTCATCTGTACGCAGATGATGTCCAACTCTGTCACTCCTTTCCACCTGCTACTAAGGAGGCTGTCGAGGTCCTGAACCTGTGCCTGGCCGCTGTAATGGTCTGGATGAGGGCGAACAAACTGAAATTAAATCCAGACAAGACAGAGGTACTCCTGGTCAGTCGCAAGGCCGAACAGGGTATAGGGTTACAGCCTGTGCTGGACGGGGTCGCACTCCCCTTGAAGGCGCAGGTTCGCAGCTTGGGTGTGACCCTGGATTCATCTTGAGCCTGGATCCCCAGGTTTCAGGGGTGACCAGGGGAGCATTTGCACAGCTTAGGCTCGTGCGCCAGCTGCGCCCGTATCTTGGGAAGTCTGACTTGGCCACGGTGGTACACGCTCTGGTCACATCCCGCCTTGACTACTGCAACGCTCTCTACGTGGGGCTGCCCTTGAAGACGGCCCGGAAGCTTCAGCTAGTCCAGCGCGCGGCAGCCATGTTACTAACGGGAGCGGGACGCAGGGAGCACACAACGCCCTTGTTGTCCCAGCTCCACTGGCTGCCGATTTGCTACCGGGCCCAATTCAAGGTGCTGGTGTTATCCTACAAAGCCCTAAACGGTTCCGGCCCAAAATACCTTTCAGACCGCATCTCGGCCTATGAGCCCACGAGGGCCTTGAGATCATCTGGGGAGGCCCTTCTCTCGATCCCGCCCGCCTCACAGGCACGCCTGGCGGGGACGAGAGAGAGGGCCTTCTCAGTGGTGGCCCCCCGGCTGTGGAACGCCCTCCCTGGTGACATCAGACAGGCGCCCTCCCTCATGGCTTTTCGTAAGAGCCTAAAGACCTGGCTATTCGAGAAGGCATTTAATTGAGAGCCACATGAATCTGGTAATGACACTTGGAACGGACTACGGATTATGAGTTTGACTATTGATTCTATGTTGTGATGGCGCGGATTTATTAGTGTGATTTAGATTAATGGGTAATTTGACTGTTGATATTTTGTATGTTTTGTAGACTGTTTTTACATGTTGTACACCGCCGCGAGTCGCCCCAGGGCTGAGAGCGGCGGTCAACAAATGAAGTAAATAAAATAAAATAAATAAATAAATAAATATCTAATGTCAATTTGTTTTGTAATATGATTGTTGTTGGCATCTAATGGTTGTCATTTATAAGCCATTCTGAGTCTCCCCTCGGAAGTTGAGAAGGACGGGATATAAGTCTTTGAAATAAATGAATAAATAAATAAATAAAATCTATTAGCATTCAGATAATTTTGTACTGATCACCCAATTGCCCATTTACTTAACAAATTGATTAATTAGGTGTTAAAATGTATATTTCCGCATGGGAGATACATTAAGATAGTTAAAGGAAATCACTTTTGTTTATTAATTTGAAGTATTCGAGCTGTTATAATATACCAAGTAATTAATCTACAAACAAAATCCAGCCCAATGCTTATGCTCATGAATTTTAAAAAATCTAAAATAGTGAACCAGACCATGCATAGAATCATAGAATCAAAGAGTTGGAAGAGACCTCATGGGCCATCCAGTCCAACCCCCTGCCAAGAAGCAGGAATATTGCATTCAAATCACCCCTGACAGATGGCCATCCAGCCTCTGTTTAAAAGCTTCCCAAGAAGGAGCCTCCACCACACTCCGGGGCAGAGAGTTCCACTGCTGAACGGCTCTCACAGTCAGGAAGTTCTTCCTCATGTTCAGATGGAATCTCCTTTCTTGTAGTTTGAAGCCATTGTTCCGCGTCCTAGTCTCCAAGGAAGCAGAAAACAAGCTTGCTCCCTCCTCCCTGTGGCTTCCTCTCACATATTTATACATGGCTATCATATCTCCTCTCAGTCTTCTCTTCTTCAGGCTAAACATGCCCAGCTCCTTAAGCCACTCCTCATAGGGCTTCTTCTCCAGACCCTTGATCATTTTAGTCGCCCTCCTCTGGACACATTCCAGCTTGTCAATATCTCTCTTGAATTGTGGTGCCCAGAATTGGACACAATATTCCAGGTGTGGTCTAACCAAAGCAGAATAGAGGGGTAGCATGACTTCCCTGGATCTAGACACTATGCTCCTATTGATGCAGGCCAAAATCCCATTGGCTTTTTTTGCCGCCACATCACATTGTTGGCTCATGTTTAACTTGTTGTCCACGAGGACTCCAAGATCTTTTTCACACGTACTGCTCTCGAGCCAGGCGTCACCCATTCTGTGTCTTTGCATTTCATTTTTTCTGCCAAAGTGGAGTATCTTGCATTTGTCACTGTTGAACTTCATTTTGTTAGTTTTGGCCCATCTCTCTAATCTGTCAAGATCGTTTTGAATCCTGCTCCTGTCCTCTGGAGTATTGGCTATCCCTCCCAATTTGGTGTCGTCTGCAAACTTGATGATCCTGCCGTCTAACCCTTCATCTAAGTCATTAATAAAGATGTTGAACAGGACCGGGCCCAGGACAGAACCCTGCAGCATATCTGTCTTTACCATAGCTCCAAGATCCTGAAACTTTGAAACTCAAACTGGGCATAGAAACTGAGGGAAAATTGAAAGTGTATATCTTGGGCTATTTTGTTATCAAGAATTAATTTAAAACGCCTATAGCCCTATAGTATCACATGGTACTGCTGGTAGAAGGGTGATAGATATGAGGTTCTTGTGAAGTCCCTAAGAGTAAGAATCTTCTCAAATACAGGAAGGCTCAAGGTTTGATCCAGATATTTACAGCTGCTTTTGGATGGGGCTGGAATCTGAGTGCTTAAACCTGTTAGAGACCTTAAATTGGGTCTTCTTAGGTCCACATCACGGGAACACGTAAGGAAGGAGACAGTCCCAAAAAAGATTTAAAAAACAAGGTTTATTTTAGTTTCTTCATGAAGAAGACGGACAGCCTGGCAGCATACGCAGATGCTACCCTTCAAGCGACTGCCGTGCCCCTCCTCTTTTTCTGCTGACTTTTATACTCAAGTAATAGGTCATGGAAAGTACTCTCTTTCCAGCCCCTCTCCCTTGACCTTTTGATGGAAAGTACCTTCTTGTACCTGCAGACTCTGCGCTTAACCACAACCTTTGAACTTAACCACAACACAACTACTTCCTATGTAGGCTTGAACTTTGTATGGCCTCTACATGTTACATCTTGTTTCTTAAAAGCATTTTCTTCCATGTTGCTCCTTTTCTACAGAGAAAGGGTATTTTTCTCTTTTGCTGTTAATTTCATTCAAAGCCCTTTGCTTAGCATTTGCAAATTTCACTCAAAGACCCTTTCAAACCTAGTCTCTCCATCTCTGGTCTCTTTACTCTTAAAATAATACAGGTCACATTACGGTGTAGTACAGGCTGTCTGGTGAACCCTGGCTGTTAAAGATTGTGTATATGTGCATGTTACACACCTAGGAACAATGACCTTTGGAGTTCATCTCCCAGAACCCCTAACTAACATAAACTAATGGATATGCTGCCTAGGGGGTTCTTAAAGATGTAGCCAAGCACTGGTTTGGCTACATCCATGTCTACTCAGAGGTGTGTTTGTGTGTGTGTGTGAGGGGTGGTGGTGGTGGAGTCCCCTTATACCTGATAACATGGGGAAGAAAAGCCTCCAATCTCAGTCTACTATCTCATCCATTTTCATCTGGCTGGGAGATCATTGCTTGGACTGACTCCAGCTTTAAAAACTGCTGTATTTTCAGAAGGTGTAGCATCTAGCTGTGACACACCCAATACTTATATTGAGCTAGGCAAAGGGTAGCCCAGGAACTGCATTTGGCCTTTGAGAAAGAATCTGAATCAATATCAAGTGATGGGAAGGAGCAGCAAGAATGGACTCTTTTCCACTAAATCCCAGGAGGAACTGGGTTATTTAAATCCAGCTCCTCCTGGGATTTAGTCCTCACACCCTACCACAATGTTCTGTCCTGCACTGGGCCTGTAACAGCTGTACTTTTCTATAGGATGTATACTTTAAGCCCAGCAGGAAGCCAGGGGGCCTCAAAGAGAGGTTCTCAGGGATTTTTCTGAAGGGATGGTCTTTAGAGTCTTTAATGATACAACAAAGTCTTTATTATGGAACAAAACACAAATCTTCAATAGTTCAAACAACACTTCAAGGCTTTCTTAGACTAGTCCTCAATGGACTGGCACCTGACTTCGAATAACTAAACTTTCTCTGTAGGAAAAACCCTTTTTATCCTCTCCCAGGCTGCTTTCTATCTATGCCTCATCGGTGTGGGTGCTACTACCGAATCCAAGTGCGTCTGGGTATCGAGCAGACCTTAGGCTTGAAGATATTTCAGCTGAGTTCAGTGAATCAGTTCCCCTGGATGCTCTTGAGAAAGGAAGCTTTTCTATGGGACGAGCTGGTCTACGTGCTATAGCTTAGCTACCTTGTGTGAGGCTGCCCGAAAAATGGCTCCTTTCCATCCTAGAGCCCAGAACTAGGGGCGGAACCAAAGCTTAATTATGATGGACAGGAGGCCTGTCCTATGACTGCAAAACAGATAACAGAAAGAAAATAAAGTCTGAGCTCCTGGTACAGCTGTACCAGCATACGCAACATCAGGATTTCTCTAGTTGACCTGGGGGTGGGGGCATCCAGCCACCCTCCAGTCCCCCATTTATTCCTCAAAAACATCCCTGAGGAACCTGCACCTCCTGACATATCATTTTCGTGAATCAGGAGAGCTTTCTGGAAGGGCCTGTGCTGCCGGTTGGCCCCTCAAGTAAGTTTCTGAGGGAGAAATGGGAGGCTGGGTGGTGAGGGTGAGGACACCATCCTCCTCCTTTCGTCTCCAGGAACCCGAAGGACCAGAATCTCTATGGGTATTGACCACTGGGGATGCGGAAACAGTCCTGGGGCTCAATTCCCACAGGGCCCTTAACTGCAAATATCCGGACCTTAGCTATCCCAGTTTTTTTTCCAGATTAATCCGGGTTTACCTTAGGCATTGTTTGGATGCCTCAGGTAAACCTGTTACCCATCACAGGCTTTAAGATCTGTGTAGAAGGGCCCAAAGACAAAAGTAGGGGGAGATAAGATGTTGTATGATTGGGATGAGTTTGCCAAAGAGTTTTGTAACACAGGAAGCTGCTACAAGATGAGTGGGAGCCAAAGAGGGGAGTATAAAAGAAAAAATGGCACTAGAGCTCTATGGTGATGGTGAATTTATGGTAATTGTTTTGGAATCAAGGCTAAGGCTGGTGAAGTGAACAACTTCTGCTGGAAGTTGCCATAGAGTTACTCTGGAGAACCTAGAAAATTCCTAGAGAACTTGTTAGTAGATGAAACTATGAGTACCAATCTGTGGGCAAGAGAGTCTTCTTGCACACCAAACAAAAAATAATAATGCTCAATTCAGACATAAAAGAGTTGTATGTAGCACATAAACTATGCTATTTATTTTTTTTTGCAAGAATACTGTATTTTACTGGTGCTGGCATCTCACAGAGGAACATCTCTTATTTTACACATATTTTAAAAAGTTGGCATACGTAGTGATAGTCTTTTTTCAGGCTGCAATCCAGGACACTTAAGAAGGAAGCCCCACTGAACAAAGTTAAATTTACCTCTGAAAGAGCATGTATTTATTGAGCTGGCAAAATTGTTTTACTTCAGAATATTTATTCAAATGTAATTTCAGAATGCTATATTTAGAGCCCTGGGAAACTTTAATAACACATTTTATTCAGAGAAATGGACAACACAAATACTACTTCTAACCTCTAACGGCTGTTATTTTTCTCAAATTAGAATATTATGTGAAAAATTTGTTCTCTTCAGGCATTGCACATTATCTGTGTTAATTTGAATCTAGTTGTCACACAAAAGACTAATGTGGTTAGCAGTATACTAGATCAGTTCAGTGAATGTGTAAAACAGGGGTCCCCAAACTAAGGCCCATGGGCTGGATGCAGTCCTCTAAGGTCCTTTACCTGGCCTTGTCCTAAAAGTTAGACTTAGGGTCACCCTAAACCTGAAGCAACTTGAAGACATACAACAACAACAATCCTAATTAACTTGACTATCTCATCAGCCAAAAGTAGGCTCACACTTCCCATTGAAATATTAATAAGTTTATGTTGGTTAAAATTGTTCTTCATTTTAAATAATGTATTATTCTTTCATTTTTTGCACTACAGATAAAATAAAGCAGTGTGCATTGAAATTTGTTCATGTTTTTTCAAACTATAGTCTGACCCCCGACCCCCCCCCCCAACAGCCTGAGGAACCAACCCTCAGCATAAACAGTTTGATGACCCCCACTGTAGAGGCTTACAGATTTTTGGATGCTTACTTTCAAAATGAACTTTGTTGACATAACGCACAGAAGTCAGCCATGTTGGAAAGTAAACTAAATGGAATAGGTGACAACCGGCTTTCTTCCATCTATATATCTGAAGTTTATCTGACATGTTCAGCAATTTTGATATTTAAATATCCAAATGAAAGGTATAAATGAAATTCCTATTGAAACCACGCTATCCCACAAGATGATCATTCTAACAAGAATGTCCTGGTAGCTTTGTTTCAAATAAAAAGAGAAAATTACATTTTATAAAGGCTGCAGAGTTGCTGCTGAAAACTGCTGAGGATTTTCTGGTTGAGCCTGACATTTATGTGGGGGAATGTGAAAGTGTTTTTCGAACTGATGGGAATGTTTTGAGTAGATCTGTTGTTGGGGAAATAGGCAGTGATTCTCATGAGAATTGGCCAGGGAATGACTCTGAAAGGAATGTGGGAGAGACAGGAGGTTTACAGATAACCCAGTGTTTGCAGATCAGAAGGGATAGTGTGAAATAGAAACAAATCCAGTGTTCCCAGAGACTGAAAGATAAACAAATGGAATGCAGGTTTGAGAAAGATTGAGGTAATGGGCAAGTGGAAGTATCCTTAAGGAACTGGAGTCAGTGTTTGGTGGGGAGATCAACATTGGATTTTTCTCTGTCACGTTGCCTGTCTTGGGAGTTCCGAGTTAGGAGTTCTGTTCTGTTTGGATCTTGTTTTCTTGTCTAAGTTCCATGCCGCCTTGGGTTTAAATCTTGTTTCAAGTTTCAAGCCTTTGGGATTATAGTCAAGTTCAAGTATCAAGTATTTAGATTAGGAGCGAGTCTTTGTGTCGATATTCCATAGACTGAAGCTTCATCTCCGGGTCGTAATGGTGTACCCACATTTCATCTCCTGTCACAATTGAATGGAGAAAGGTGTCACCTTCATTCTCAAAACCCGAGAGGATTTCCTGGCAAATTTGAAGTCTGTGTGCTTTCATTTAGGGCATCAGCATCCTAGGTACCCATCGTGCACAGATCTTCCAATAGTCAAGCAAAGCAATAATGTGACCCACACATTCTTGTGAAATGCTGATTATGCTTGACATTTCTCTCTGAGTGATACAACGATCATCCTGAATCATTCTGTCAACCTTTTGCTTCTGAAACTCACAGGACATCCAACTCTGTTTGTCACGCAATTCAGATATTCCCACCTCAACATCTTTAAACTTACTCATCCAACTATACACAGTACTCACATCAATGCAATCACCATAAACAGCTTGCATTCTCTGATGAATCCCCTTTGGTGTGACACCGTCTGCTGTCAAGAATTCAATGACTGCACGTTGCTTAAGTCGCTTTGACCGACTGTCTGTGCAGGGTTCCATACTTCACACTTTAACAACACAACCATTCAATGCTAAGGCTTCCCACCAAAATGGAACTGTAGAGGAGAATCTACTGAACAAACCAGTACCTGCCGCATATTAATGCTGCCATCTGTTGAGGAGTTACGAAGGTGGAGGCATTACTTTTCATTCAACCCTCATAAAAGCCAGGGATAGAATTATGGTTCCAGTGAGGGGTGAGGGTGGGTGGGTATTGAAGGGTTCCATGACCATAACAGTTTGGAAACTGTTAATCTAGAGAATGGGGGTTTCTATCTGCAAGCCTTCTAATCAAGGTGAAAGAAGAAAGCGCAAAAGCTGGGTTGCAGCTAAACATAAAAAAACCCAAGATTATGGCAACAAGAATGATTGACAACTGGGAAATAGAGGGAGAAAACGTGGAGGCCGTGACAGACTTTGTATTTCTAGGTGCAAAGATTAGTGCAGATGCAGACTGTGGCCAGGAAATCAGAAGACGCTTACTTTTTGGGAGGAGAGAAATGTCCAGTCTCAATAAAATAATAAAGAGTAGAGACATCAGACTGGCAACAAAGATCCGCCTAGTCAAAGCCATGATATTCCCTGTAGTAACGTACGGATGTGAGAGCTGGACCTTAGGGAAGGCTGAGCAAAGGAAGATCGATGCTTTTAACTGTGGTGTTGGAGGAAAGTTCTGAGAGTGCCTTGGACTGCGAGAAGATCCAACCAGTCCATCCTCCAGGAAATAAAGCCCGACTGCTCATTGGAGGGAAGGATACTAGAGACAAAGTTGAAGTACTTTGGCCACATCATGAGGAGACAGCAAAGCCTAGAGAAGACAATGATGCTGGGGAAAGTGGAAGGCAAAAGGAAGAGGGGCCGACCAAGGGCAAGATGGATGGATGGCATCCTTGAAGTGACTGGACTGACCTTGAAGGAGCTGGGTGTGGTGACGGCCGACAGGGAGCTCTGGCGTGGACTGGTCCATGAGGTCACGAAGAGTCGGAGACGACTGAACGAATGAACAACAACAACATCTGCAACATTGTCTTCTGGAGTGGATTCAAAAAACATACCACCATGTTTTTGTTGGTAATCATCAGTAAATTCTATAGAGCAAGATTGGAAATCCTGTGTCCTATAGATTGCATGCAGCCCCAAAGCTTGCATTTTTATCATCAAGGCCATCTTGCTTTCTTAGCCTTCTCACCACTTCATTTGGCCGGGGGGTGGGGGGGGGGGAGGATGAACAAGGGAAATTGCTGCTCCTGGAAGTTTCCAAGAGTAATGATTCTGCTTCTAAACAAGGTCCACTTTTCATAGCCATTTAACTAAAAAGAAAAACATTTTTAGAAAATTAGAAATGTTTTGTCACTTCCAGTTTTGTTGTTACTGTTTCTTAAAATTGAAATTACTGAGTTGCTGAGTTACAAACATCCAACTTACAAATGACATCAACCTCTCAGAAGAAAAAAATCACTTCTGAAAGAGTTATCATGGGGAAAAGTCATCTTCACTGAAGCTTTCCCACCAATCCTTGTTTCCAGAACAAGCCAATTTTTTCAAAATCCAATTGTTACCATGACAAAAATGTAAATGGTTACATTGCAAAACCAAGGAGATTGTACAATTTATTCAGGAAGACATAAGGTTTATTTATGTATAGATTATGCATTTATTTCATACAGTGCAGTTAGTAGTATAAACCTTGTGTTACATGGTGTAAATTACCTGTTCAGATCATTCTGTAATATTAGAATGGATAAGGGGAAAGGAAAATGAATGCACTTGCATTTGGAGATTTGACTTCGCAGGCATGTCTGGCGGGGACAAGAGACAGGACCTTCTTTGTGGTGGCCCCTCGGCTGGGGATATTAGATCAGCCCCCTCCCTCCTGACTTTCTGAAAAAGAGTAAAAACCTGGCTCTTCGGGCAAGTATTCGGAACCCCGGAGTAAACAGACAAACTAGAGTGGGAAATTGACCCAGGAACGGTCAAGACAATGTAACGGATGAGGATTGAACGAGAGGACATAGTTCTTTCTAAATTGGGTTGTTGTAGGTTTTTCCGGGCTATATGGCCATGTTCTGGAGGCAATTTTTCTTCTGACGTTTTGCCTGCATCTATGGTTCAGGTACAAAACTATTATTGGAAAGGTTTTTCCGGGCTATATGGCCATGTTCTGGAGGCAATTTTTCTCCTGACGTTTCGCCTGCATCTATGGCAAACATCCTCAGAGGTAGTGAGGTCTGTTGGAAGTAGGAAAAATGGGTTTATATATCTGTGGAATGACCAGGGTGAGACAAAGGACTTTTGTCTGCTGCGGCTAGGTGTGAATGTTTCAGCTGATCACCTTGATTAGCATTCAATGGCTTGGAAGTGCCCGGGGGGAATCCCTTGTTGAGAGTGATTTTATGTGCCTGTTTGTTTCTCCTCTGTTGTTTTGCTGTTGTGATTTTTGAGTCCTTTAATACTGGTAGCCAGATTTTGTTCATTTTCATGGTTTCTTCCTTTCTGTTGAAATTGTCCACATGCTTGTGGATTTCAATGGCTTCTCTGTGTAGTCTGATATGGTGGTTGTGAGAGTGGTCCAGCACTTCTGTGTTCTCAAATAATATGCTGTGTCCAGGTTGGTTCATCAGGTGCTCTTTCTAAATTGCTTATTATGCACTGTCGTTTATGTTTAATTTGCACTTAATGTTTTTGCTTTATTAATGTATGTATTTTGTTTCGGCATCGAATTGTGCCGACTATGTATACCGCCCTGAGTCGCCTTCGGGCTGAAATGGGCGGGATAGAAATAATGTAAATAAATAAATGTAAATAAACGTTTAAACTTTAAAAACCTTTTACTTTAAAAGCCTATTAAAGTGAAATTTTAAAATGCTATTTAAATATTTTTATAGAAAATAGATCAGATACTACTTCAGGAGCATTATTAAGTTTGCTTATTCAAGCATATGATAGAAAAATGGGACAAAACAAACATTATTATTATTATATTTATATTTATACCCCGCTTTTTCTCTCCTTCAGGAGATTCTAAGTAGCTCAACATAAAAGCATCAGCATACAATTTAAAATATACAAATATGCAAATACTCAAACAGGATTACCTATAAACAGTATTTTTAAAAATCCCAGTTAAAAACCATTAAAACATTTTCTAGGCAGAATGGATCTACTCTATAGGCTGTTCTACACGAACGAAAGAAGCAGGCTCGCTCCTGCATTTCAATTAGAAAAGAAATATGAAAGATTACAATTATACATGATTACTACAGTGAGAATTATTTATGCCCAGAGATGGAAAGAACTACATATCCCAAAACAAGAAGAATGGCTGATGAAGACATGTGAATGATCCGAGATGGACCGGGCTCTTTCCAGAGATGGAAAGAACTACATATCCCAACACAAGAAGAATGGTTGATGAAGATATGTGAATGATCCAAGTTAGTTAGTAGCTAGCTGCATTAAATCACTACTGACCGAGAGGTCATGAGTTCGAAGCTAGCTCAGGTCGGAGTGAGCTCCCGACTATGAATAGTCTAACTTGCTGTTGGCCTAAGCAGCCCGAATGACAGTTGCATCAGTTGCAATTTAGGTACCGCTTTATGCAAGAAGGCTAATTTAACTAATTCATGACACTATAAAACCTTCCAGCAGTGTGCGTAAGAATGAGGAAGTACTCCATCAAGGACTCGGTGTCACAAGTGGAAGGTGAAGTGGCAGCTCCCCCTGTGGCCGGAATCAAGCATACCCCCATGAAGCCGGAAAGCTGAAATGTTATATATGTTGCATGTCTAATGGCATTGAATGTTTACCATGTACGAGGGGTATTTTTTAAGTAAGGTCCGTTTTGTTGTAGATACTAGTAGTTCGCGCGCATACTGCAACGAGCGTGTGTGTCGTGTACCGGCATGCCTCGGGAACAACTGTGCTCAGTTTCCGCTCTGTATCTAACCTGTACGGTTCTGTTCTGTGCTTTAAAAATGTTTAAGACTAACAACTCACCCTCCGCATGTGAGGTTCGCTCAGTGATATGGTTTTTGTCAGCAAGGAACCTGCCTGCTGCAGAAATTCATCGACAGATTTGTGAAGTGTACGGTGATACTGTTCTGAGTGAAAGCAAAGTGCATAAGTGGGTATGACAATTCAAATATGGCCATGACAGCGTCCATGATGAGGACCTCTCCGGTCGCCCTTCTTTGATTACAGTGAACTCTTGGTTATCGGAGCAGGCGGCAAGTTTTTATGAAGAGGGTATTTTAAAATTGGTTCAGAGGTATGATAAGTGTTTGAACAAACTTGGCAACTATGTCGAAAAATAGAGTGAAGTATGTACTTTCTGAAAATAAATTTACTTTTTTGAAATAAACTTTCGTTGTGTACTTATGTTCAAACGGACCTTACTTTAAAAATACCCCTCATATATGTGCATTGTAATCCGCCCTGAGTCTGCTGCGGGGTGAGGAGGGCGGAATATAAATACTGTAAATAAAATAAATCTGAGATGGACAAATTGACAATGTTGATCAAGGAGAATGTAAATGTAAGAAAGACTGGGATTTATTTATTTTTATAGTAAATATGAGGACAATCTTCAGCTATTGTTTTTTCTGAATTAGAAGAGTGATATTAAAAGGAGAAGGGCAGAAATCAGGCATGGAGCCAGGGGGGGAGGGCTTGAGGGGCTTCACCCCCCCCCCCCCCAAATTCTCATGGTGGTTTGCGAAAAGGCCTTATTGGTGCATTATTTAAACTGTTATGTTTATTCATATCATGATCTGATCACCATACTCAATATATCCCATATTTATTTATTTATTTATTTATTTACTTTGCTTATATACCGCTGTATCTCAAGCCCGAAGGCGACTCACGGCGGTTCACAAACAGTAAAAACAGTAGAAACAGCAGTGGTTCCATACAACATATAACAATTGACTTAACACATTATCCATAAATTACCAATAAGCAGTTACAATGTACAATTATTACAAAAAACAACCGTACCCAATCTTCTCATCATCCAAGCGTAGTCCAGGTTCGTCGTCCCTTGTTCCATTCCTATGTTCCATTACCAGATTGCACTAAATTACTCAAACGCCTGCACAAACATCCAGGTCTTCACCTTTTTGCGGAATACCATTAGAGATGGTGCTAGTCTAATGTCCGTAGGAAGGGCGTTCCACAGCCGAGGAGGCACCACCGAGAAGGCCCTATCTCTCGTCCCCGCCAGCCGAGCTTGAGAAGCAGGCGGGATCGAGAGCAGGGTCTCCCCGGAAGATCTCAAACTCCTGGTGGGTTCATAGGCAGAGATGCGGTCAGATAGGTAGCTTGGGCCGGAACCGTTTAGGGCTTTAAAGGCCAACGCCATATGCATGGGGGTATTGGGGTAATGATACAAAAGGTTTGCTAGGGTAGACCTTCTTTCACTCAGACTCAGCCCCCCCCCCCGAAACTCATCCCCCCAAACCCCCCCCTGGAAAAAACTCAGCCCCCCCCCCCGAATCGAAATCCTAGCTACGGGCCTGGCAGAAATAAAGTGATACTGAAACAGAGTAACACATAGAAAGTTAAAATCAGCAGGCAACGAGTGTGAGGTTTGTAGATTATTTTTAGCAGATATCTGTTTAGAATGTGTTTAGGCTGTATGTTGTAGATAAAAACGTGCTAGCTTGTAGTTTAATTTTATATATAATGAAAGATCGTTCTTGTTTTTTTATGATAGTGGCTTTTGCTTTGCTTTTCTATGTATTCTTAATTTTATCTTTTTGTCTTTCTGTGTTTTGTTTTGTACCTTAGAATAAAAATAGTGTGTTTTTTTTTAAAAAAGAGAAAATAAATGGCTTTACATTCCCGCCTGGAGCTACTGCTGGAAATCTCTTTCCAGTGGAGGTGATTAATAATGCAGAGAGTAACATTAAGAACACCCCTATTGTTTATATTGGTCTATATGTTCTGCTTGGTGGCAAAACCGGGACTGGGAACCTGGGGCACTGTTAAACAGCTACAAAGCATGGTGCAGTGAGGCTGTGATAAACTGAAAGGAAGCAGGAGAGAGGAGAGGTGTGCGTACCACTACAGATTTTCTTCACTTGAAGGTTTTCTCTGATAAAAGCATCCCACAGCTACTTTCATCCCAGCTAGCTTTCTGGGTCTGTATGTGTCACATTGCGGCAAAAAGTGGCTCATATGAAGAAGTTGCAGGGAGAAAGAAGCAGTAAGCCCCACAGAATGCAAATGGATTATCTATAATTTTAGCAATCTCTGTAGTCACCAGATGATCCCAGAAGCAGAAAATCAGCTTGAGGATAACATAACAACAAATGCCAACAGGGAAATCCCATAAGTGCATACCTATTCCATTCATAAATGAAGTCTCGACAGAAAGGACAAATGAGTTGCGGGAAGTCAAGAATTGCAATTATATTTACACATGGTCAGCCTTCCCATTATGCAAGATGATGGCTGGCAAACTGCATTGTTCATTTAGCACTGCACTCTATCAAAGGCAAATGGCAGTGGTGGTGATAGTGTGACATTATTGGAGGGGATCGTGATAGTGTACAACTGGCATTTCATGGTCATTATTTACATTGAGACCTTACATTGGCACCGGGATTGTGGCGCAGCTGGCTGAGTGTCAGCTGCATTAAGATCACTCTGACCAAAAGGTCATGAGTTCGAAGCCAGCCCAGGTTGGAGTGGGTTTCCAACCAATTGTGTGTAGCCTGTTGTCGACCTTTGCAACCCGAAAGAGAGTTGCATCTGTCAAGGAGGAAAATAAGGTACCACCTTAAAGAGTGGGGAGGCTAAATTAACTGATTTATGAGGCCATAAAGAAGACTCCAGCAAAACATTCCAGCGGGGAAGCATGTGGGAATGCGGAAGTGCTTCATCAGCGTCGCAGATGGACGATGAAAGCGACAGCTCCTCGGCGGCCAGAAAAGTTAAATAGCCTCTGTGTATGTCTGTATATGTTTGTATGTCAAAAATTGGCATTGAATGTTTGCCATATATGTGTACACTGTAATTCGCCCTGAGTCCCCTGCGGGGTGAGAAGGGTGGAATATAAAAGCTATAAATAAATAAATAAATAAATAAATAAATAAATAAATAAATAAATAAATAAAAAAATCTATGCCCAGAGATGGAAATAACTACATATTCCAACACAAGAAGAATGGCTGATGAAGATATGTGAATGAACCGTCTGTATGGTTTTCTTCCTGGCAATTGAATGTTCACCTTATATGTAGGAAACCACTCTTCAGGGAGACAGGGCTGTATACAAATAAAGTTTTATTATATTATTATTCTTGAGCTGGCTTGGTTTTCCAATTCTTTAAAAAAAATTTCCCCAGATTTTTTTTTTTCTAGGGACCTCTTCACACTTACATATTTTTCAATGGTGACAATAGTTGCTCTGCAGTTCACCATGGAGCCTGATGGCTCCCACCACACTGCAGAGAACTACTTCCAGGGCAGCTCCATGGCCAGAGGCAGCCCAAGGTAATTTTCAACAGTAAGCAAACAATATTTTGGCGCCCCCCCCCCCCCAACCAATCACTGTTTGTCGTGGGAGTTCTGTGTGCCATATTTGGTTCAATTCCATCATTGGTAGAGTTCAGAATGCTCTTTGATTGTAGGTGAACTATACATCCCAGTAACTACAACTCGCATATGTCAAGGTCTGTTTTCCCCCAAGAGCACCTCAAGAGCGCTCCTGGGCAAAATCAACTCTACTGCAAATGCTTACTTTGCGTAATGGTTGAGCCGCCCCTGTCCATGGCTAAACTGCTATCACCACCAAAAAATTCCTGGCAATGGGAGGCTCCCTGTCTATCTATTAGGAAACATGGGTCAAGCCAGATTTAGGAGGCTTCCCCCTGTTTGATGACGTGGGGGAAAGCCAGGATGGAGCAGACCGCAGTGCAACAGGTCCCCACGCTCCCTAGGCAAATACCACCAGGATCACCTTAATCCGCAGCAATACCTGATGATTCCAGTGGCACATGTGACAAGGTAGTATGTCTATGTCATCTGGATAGTCAACTGGTCCAATGGGTGGCGGCCAGGTTGTTAACTGGTGCTCCTTACAGTCTCTCTGGTCACCCCTCCTGTTTAAGGAGCTCCATTGGCTGCCGTTCCAATTCAAGGTGCAGGTGCTTACCTACAAAGCCCTAAACGGTTTGAGACCCGCCTACCTGCGTGACCGCATCTCCGTATATGAACTCACACGATCTCTCCGATCATCTGGAGAGGCTCTGCTCACGATGCCACCTGCGTCACAAGCACAATTGATGGGGACGAGGGACAGGGCCTTCTCCGTTGTGGCCCCCGACTCTGGAACTCTCTCCCTAAGGATATCAGACAAGCCCCAACATTGGCAGTCTTTAGGAAGAGCTTGAAGATGTGGTTGTTCCAGTGTGCCTTCCCAGAATAGGAAACTCCTAGCATCATGTCCCAATTGCACTTTACTAGAGATTAAGATTGTCTGCACATCGCACTATCTCCAAAAACCTATCCATCTCACCTGTCATGTTCAGCATTTTAAAATTTTAACCATTACATTTGGCCCGGCCTTAGTTTTAAATGTGTCATGGTGTTATTGTCTAATGTTTATTGCTTGTTTTAAGAGAAGACAATTATGCTGGGGAAAGTGGAAGGCAAAAGGAAGAGGGGCCGACCAAGGGCAAGATGGATGGATGGCATCCTTGAAGTGACTGGACTGACCTCGAAGGAGCTGGGGGTGGTGATGGCCAACAGGGAGCTCTGGCATGGGCTGGTCCATGAGGTCACAAAGAGTCGGAGATGACTGAACGAATGAACAACAACAATGAGTTTATTTTATTGTTGTATTTGTTATGCTGTTGTTTTATTGATGTGTTGGGCCTCGGCCTCTTGTAAGCCGCACCGAGTCCTTCGGGAGATGTTAGCGGGGTATAAATAAAGGATTATTATTATTATTATTTTATTATTATTATTATTGCCTTAGCTTGCTGATCCAGATAACCTTCATATGCCTGAGTGCTGCTATTTTGTCTTCATCAACAATTTCACTCAAAGCCTGAATATGGAAAGAGAGATGATACCAGGCACAGAGACAGTAGCGCAATGTCACTCCTGCTTTGGGATGTTCTCTCTATAGCAAAGGTCAGGAGGGCTATATAATGTTCATAGACATTCCAGTGTACAGAAAATAAAATTGCCAACGATAAAGTATTCACAGACCAGCTTCTATGAGAAAAAATATTTGTTTCTTTGAGAGTCAAAACCTTTAAAATGAACTAAGAAACAATGAGCTGTATGGATAGGTTATACACTGGGAGAAGGAGAAGAATCTAATAACAGAAAGAAGGCAGTAGATTATGTGAAATAAGAGGAAAATATGAAAAGAGAACACAAAACATAGAGCCTTGGGAAATGTCATTGGAACAGTGATCCAGTCTTCCAGAGTAGTATAGAACTGCTGTGTCTTGGCTTGTAAACATAACCCCATTTCACTATTATACTGATCCCAAGAATGGGGCTCATTAGAAAGGAGTAGGATTTTTTTTAAAAAAAGGTAAAGGTTGTCCCCTGACATTAAGTCCAGTCATGTCTGACTCTGGGGTGTGGTGCTCATCTCCATTTCTAAGCCGAAGAGCCGGCATTGTCCATAGACACCTCCAAGGTCATGTGGCTGGCATGACTGCATGGAGCGCCATTACCTTCCCGTCGGAGCAGTACCTATTGATCTACTCACATTTGCATGTTTTCGAACTGCTAGGTTGGCAGAAGCTGGGGCTGACAGCGGAAGCTCACACCGCTCCCCAGAATCGAACCTGTGACCTTTCGGTCCACAAGCTCAGCAGCTCAGCACCACCAGAGTAGGATTTAGTTTGGATCAAATCAGAGACTTCCTAATTTGCGTAACTTGATTCAGAAATGCCAGTCGTTATCACTGGAAATGTATAAATGGTTATAATCCCTCCAACACTGTTTGACAGAAATGGATGAAATTTGAAAGTACAATCACAATTTAAAAGGAAATTATGAAAAACGAATTTCAGATAAAAGTACAAGGATTTTTTTATGCTACATGCATTTACATGTGTCAAGATATTTTTTATTTCTTGGCAGACTGCATGACATTTTCAGAAATAGCTTTTTCTTCAAATCTATCAAGTTTCTAAATTAATATGTGACCGAATCTCTGTGTAAAAGCAGTGTTTACAGTTTGACGGTTTCCAAAACAGGATGCTCTTAAACTGTATATTCTGTACAATTGCTAAGAAAACGACAGGTGACTTAGGTTACCTTAATTAAGAAACTTGCACCACTTCAGAATAGTATGGATAGTGTGTTTTGTGAAATGAAAACCATTGCATTTGTGGAGAGGGGAAGGTGACACTGAAATAGTGTTCTGCAATATATTACTTCAGCATTCTTCTCTAAAAGCACTGGAAATGGATCATCCCAATAAAACTATTTACTGTGAGTAGAGGCTAGAACTGTCACAAAATTGCATACAATTCTTTCTTTTCCCCTTCTCTCTACTTTGTCATTTTCCTTATATGGAGGCTAAATGAGGAATTACCAGGTTTTGGTAAAGCTAGATTTCTAAGACTACACGATCCTAGTTTTGATGCAGAATCTCCTCAATCTCTCCCAGTTAGCAAGATTTGGCCAGATCTGAAACATAACCCTATTTTTTGTTGTTGTTTATTCATTCAGTTGCTTCTGAATCTTCATGACCTCATGGACCAGCCCATGCCAGAGCTCCCTGTCAGCTGTCACCACCCCAAGCTCCTTCAAGGTTAAGCCAGTCACTTCAAGGATAACATCCATTCATCTTGGCCTTGGTCGGCCCCTGTTCCTTGTTCCTTCCATTTCCCTAGGATCATAATCTTCTTTAAGCTTTCCTGTCTTCTCATTACATGGCCAGATTACTTCATCTTTGTCTCTAATATCCTTTCCTCCAGTGAGTAGTCGAGTATTATTTCTTGGAGTATGGATTGGTTTGATCTTCTTGTGGTCCAAGGTACTCTCAGAATTTTCCTCCAGCACCACAGTTCAAAAGTGTCTATCTTCCTTCTCTCAGTCTTCCTTATGGTCCAGCTCTCGCATCCATAGATTACTAACAGGGAATACCATTGCTTTAACTATGCGGACCTTCGTTGCCAGCGTGATGTCTCTCCTCTTCACTATTTTATCGACATTGCTCATTGCTCTCCTCCCAAGAAGCAAACGTCCTCTGTTTTCCTGGCTGCAGTCTGCATTTGCAGTAATCTTTGTGCGTTGAAATACAAAGTCTTTCACTTTCTCCACATTTTCTTCCTCTATTTGCCAGTTGTCAATCAGTCTGGTTGTCATAATCTAAGTTTTTTTGGATGTTTAATGGCAACCACTTTTTGCACTTACCTTGGTTATAAGGCTCCTCAGCTCCTCCTCACTTTCAGCCATCGAAGTGGTATCATCTGCATCCGTAAGGTTGTTAATGTTTCTTCCAGCAATTTTAACTCCAGCCTTGGATTAATCAAGCCCCGCACGTTGCATGATGTGTTCTGCATACAAGTTGGATAGGTAGGGTGAGAGTATACAGCCCTGCTGTACTCCTTTCCCAGTCTTGAACCAGTCTGTTTAACCCTAATTAAATCACATTATAACTGATATCTATTGATGCAGGTCCCTTTCAAGAAGAGATTAACTTCACAATTCAGCAGCAGATCAGTTGCACAACTTCAGTGCTTTCCAGTAGCTTCTTCCTGCACAGTATTTTCAGTCAACTGCTCCCACAGCCTGCAGTCACTCTGGAACCTTTTACATGTACTTGAGCACATGCCCGGCCATTGTCAGTTTTACCATTGTCTTTCCCCCAGTCTAGATTATATTACAAACTTACCACAGCATACAGTTATATCTTGTCTTAGCAGACAGGTTCTTTTAATTACATATAGCCTTCGACGAACAACATCACAGCACAAGGAGAGAGATATACACTGTATACGACTTCCTTATATACAACTCTATACAATTACACATAGCAATCTCTGATTGGTTCCCAACTCATTAACTTAACTTAGACCCAGGATTACATCATTCACAATCACCTGGACTAGGCCAGAACCCATTCCTCAAATGATTCCCTATATACAGTTAATGCATGACTCAGCATTTCTAATAGACGCCCATTAGCAGTGCATGACTCAGCTATATTACATCACAATACATTGTAAAACCTGACCTGTTTCTTCCAGCAATTTTAACTCCAGCCTTGTATTAATCAAACCCTGCACATTGCATGATGTGTTCTGCATGCAAGTTGAATAGGTAGGGTGAAAGTATACAGCCCTGCTGTACTCCTTTCCCAATCTTAAACCAGTCTGTTTAACCCTAATTAAATCACATTATAGCTGAGATCTATTGATGCAGGTCCCTTTCAAGAAACAGCATATGGAACCCCCTTTAAAATATCCTTGCAAAATATTACAATCACTATTTTAAATATAATAATAATAATAAAACTTTATCTACATTCCACCCTATCTTCCCAAGGGAACTCAGGGTGGATTACACTAAAAACACACAGAGGCAAACATTCAATGCCTCACCACAAAAGCAGACAAGGATACAATTAACAACGCACCCACCCTCTCTTATTTAAGCTATAGAAGTTCTCATGATAACCTTTGGGGGGATTAAAATCCAATATGGTCTTTAGCTGTTCATCATAATAACAAATGCCCACTTATTTTCTAATTTTCTTTTTTCAGTTTTATGGAATACTCAAATAAGGGTCACCGTGAAAGCATAGGAAAAAATTAAAGCCAGATTGGCTTGCATTCCAACTCTATGATTCTATGATTCTATGATCAAATGTCTGCAAAGATGATTGAATGCTATGAAACTGATTTTGGTCAGACAGGAAGATGATTTGTTGAAGAAAACATCTGGAACCAAATCAAGGTACCCTCTCTGGAGGCATTTATTATCTGGGAGAAGAAAATCAATACCTGTTTATTAGAAGTATATTGGTTTACAATTATATGTTTTAGCATAAGTTGTGGAAGAAAAGGATGTTGGGTCAACAACAACAGTAAAATACGGATAAGGTTATTTTCCTACTTTATACAGCAGCAAGGATTTGCTATGCAAAACTTTGGAAGAAAGAAGACACTCCAGAAATTGAGGATTGGTCAGAAAAAATACTGGACATCAGAAACATGGACAGACCACATGTACAATGGAACATCGAAAGCCTGCTGGAAATGCGCAGAACAGGATGGTAGTTTTTTTCATTTATGGTGGACGTGCCCAGTCACCCAGAAGTATTGGAAAGACATTCACAAAGAAATGCAGCTAATTTTTAATAAAAATTTCCGAGAAAAGCAGAATACTACCTTCTCGGAATTACAGACATGGAAATAACTCTCGACCCCAATGAAGATATTTTATTTATGTACCTCACAACAGCTGCCAGGATGGTTTTTGCAAAACTTTGGAAGCAGAAAGAAGTACCAGACAAATTTGAGTGGATAAAGAAGATAAACGAAATTAAAGACATGGACAAACTAACTTTTTTACTCAAAAAAATACTGGTAACTCAATTAGACAGACAAACTGGTCAATAATAGACGAGTATATTGGAAGTGGGTACAAAATTATTTAATGGAACTGAGGTAACAACAAACTGGAAAGAAGAAAATATAATATTAGACACTAAATAGAACGTATACGGACAGAATCAGAAGGAAGTCCTTTCTGTTTTTTTCTTTTTTTTCTTTTTCTTTTTTTTGTTGTTGTTTGTTTTTTGTTTTTTCTCATATTTTTGGATTTTTCTGGTATTTTTGGGTATTTTCTTTTTTCTCTTGCACATATTTTTCTAATCGTTCATTTGTATTTAGTCTCCTTTCACTATCAATTTCCTACTTTACTATCTTCTTGACAATATTCCCCCTCTTTTGCTGTATCCAATAAAACTTAATAAAATTTATTTTTTAAAAAAAGAAAGAAACATGGACAGATTAACATACCTGATTTCAAAAAATAAAGGAACCCCAATAAAAGAAACTGATTGGACAAATGTGACAAATTATTTAAATCAAAGAAATAGAAATACAACAACATAAGCAGAAGAGAAAATAGAAAAGAAAACATCGATAGAAGAAAAAAAAGGAAAACCCACTTGGAAGATACACAGGAAGTCAACGCGGGAGTCATATACCAGCTGTCTCCACTACCCTTTTCTCTCTTTTCTTTTTTCTCTCTTTTAAACTTTTCACTATTACTATCCTTATATTCTACTCTTTTTCTTTCCTCTTTTTCTCTCTTTCTTGTCCCTCTCCTCTTTTCTCTCTCTCAGTTCTATTCTCACTCTCCACCCTTCTCCTCACTTCTTTTCACTCTTGGTCTCTCTTTCCCACCCCTCCCTCACACGATTTTTTTTCTTTACCCCATTTAGCCTCTATTCTATTCTATTTTACTTTTATTATTGTTATAGATCTTTTTTCTTTTAACTCTTTTACTTGACATGTAACAATAGGAAACTCTCAATAAAGATGATGATGATGATGATGATGATGATGATGATGATAATAATAATAATAATAATAATAATAAAACCAACAACAGTAAAATGGCCTGTGTCTGTTCTTTATTCTTTATTCCCAAATATCTCCACTAAGGCAAATGCAAATGTCTACTGAGATGTTTGGGAAAGTTCACTCTGCAAGTCTCTCCAGGGTAGCTGGTCCTTCCATGTTAGTGGGGTGGTGAATGCATTCTGAGTTTTATTTTGAACTCTAAAGGAGTTATCTAGTTTGCTCATCCCTACTTTCAAAATAGGATCAGCACCTTGGATAGGACTACACTAAGCCACAGAGCAGATCCACCAGGATATAAACTTGAAAGCAATAATATGCTAAGTCATCTATCCACAGTAGGGTTTTCCATGGTTTTGTCTAGTCTCTGAAATTCACACCTCAAAGAACACCGCCTTTGTTTTTTCCCAAAGCAAATTATTTCTCACTGCTGTTAGGGATTAGAATGCAAACAGATGTGGAAGACTGTCTTGGGAACAACGTCCTTATGTTCCATTTTTTTCTAATGTTGTGTGATGAACGTTTGCATGTGTGGTTGTGTGTAAAATAGAGGGGGCTGGGGAGAATATAAGGATGATAAATAAATGAATAGGGTGTGTACATGTTGTGTGTTTGCCATGTGTGGTTCTTGTGTGTGATTTGTGGTGGATCTTCCTGTTGTTTTAGAAAAAAAATAAACTAGTTGGAATAAATTAGCATCAAATGCAAATTGAAAAAATGGGTTGATTTTCCGTAAGAACTATCTGTTTGAGCAGAAAATTGTTAGTGTTCTGGAGTCAAACTCATTTTTGCTGTGGTTAAGTTCGTTTGGGGAAATGTGAGAACTAGTACTGAATCTTTCAAAATTTACTTTAGTTGCTGCAAACTGAGTTCAAGTGCAAAAGTTGTTTGCATTCAGGTAGTACAGCTGGTCAGAGAGGAAAAAAGGAGGTAGAATACTGTCCTTCCTAGCAGTGTCAGGCAAAACAAATTGCTGTAGCTCCTCCTACATTCCTCTATAACAGCCTTTCTCAACCTGGGGGTCGGCACCCCTGAGGGGGTCGTGAGGGGGCATCACAGGATTTTCTGTTGGTCATGGGGGTTCTGTGAGGGAAGTTTGGCCCAATTCTATCATTGGTGGGGTTCGGAATACTCTTTGATGGTAAGAGAACTATAAATCCCAGCAATTACAACTCCCAAATGTCAAGGTCTATTTTCCCCAAAATCCACCAGTATTCACATTTGGGCATATTGAGTATTTGTGCCAAATTTTGTCCAGATCCATCATTGTTTGAGTCCACAGTCGTCTTTGGATGTAGGTAAACCTCAACTCCCAAACTCAAGGTCAATGCCCACCACACCCTTCCAGTATTTTATGTCTGTTATAAGGGCCTTCGAAAGGCTATCAAGGCAGGGGGGAAACAATCAAAGAAAAGTAAAGTTCTTATATTCTATTGGGATTTCAGCCACTGACACTTCGAACACAGGGCCATAAATTCCTCTCAGCTTGTACTTTTGGCCTGGAAGTATCTGGTCTGCCTTGACAAACTCTGGCCTAATGAGCGATACTTCAGACCCAGTGTCTCTGAATCCCATTAGTTCCTGACCCTTTACTTTGATCACCCTCAAATAATCTCCATTTGACTCTTTCTCAGTACTCCATACACGCATTATCTTCACAGGCTCTTCCTGTGCATGTGGAGACTGACTTTCTTCGTGTGGAGACATTTGCCTAACCTCGAAGTATCTGGTCTGCCTTGACAAACTCTGGCCTAATGAGCGATACTTCAGACCCAGTGTCTCTGAATCCCATCAGTTCTTGACCCTTTACTTTGATCACCCTCAAATAATCTCCATTTGACTCCTTCTCAGTACTCCATACACGCATTATCTTCACAGGCTCTTCCTGTGCATGTGGAGACTGACTTTCTTCGTGTGGAGATATTTGCCTAACCACCTTAACCGGCTTTGGTGGTGTAACTGGCCTTTTCTGGGTGTTTAATTTGGGGCAAGCCGTTTTCTTATGACCCTCTTGATGGCAGTAGTAACAGACAAGTTTTCCTGTGCCAATCTCTGGAATGCGGTCCCTCCTGACAGGATTTTGATTTCCTTCGTCAGTTTTCTCTTTTGGAACCCATTCCCTCGGTCTCTTGGTGGCTCCTGAGCCATGACTCACATTCCAGTCATGCTCCATCTCATCCAACCAAGCCGCGAGATCTGACACTTGTTTAATCTTCTTGTCCTTAACGTACCACCTCATTTGAATGGGAATCAGTCTATAAAACTGCTCCATACAAACTAAGTGTTTTAACTCCTCAAAAGTGGTCGTTTTACTCCCTTCCAGCCATCTCTCTAAGGCTTTTTCCATTCGGCTTCCCAACTGTGAAAAGGTTTCTCCTGGCTTCCTTTTGATCTCCCTGAACATCTTTCTACTTTGTTCAGGAGTCAAGCCAAACCTCAGCTTCACCCTTTCCTTAAATATGAGGTAATTCCCGCTCTCTGTCTCTCGCAGATCAGCATAAACCTCATTAAGTTCCCCACAAAGCAGGGGTCTCAGGTACACCATCATTTTATCTTCAGGTACCTCAAAATCATGAGCAGCCCGTTCAAATGCAGCCAGAAATGACTCAACGCAGTCCCCTTTTACATAACGGGGAAAGTTCTTTAACACCCTTTGCATGTTAGAGTCTTGCTGTTGGCCTAAGTTAGGAGTTCTCTCATGTTCTCTTAATTGTAGTTCTGCCATTCTCTCCTCATGTCTTAAACGCTCTCTTTCTCTTTCTCTTTCTACCTCAACTTGTATTCTCTCCCTCTCCAACTCAGCCATCCTTTCTCTCTGCCTCTCTTCAGCTTGCATTCTTTCTCTTTCAGCCTGAATCTTTTCTCTTTCTCTTTCAGCCTGCATCTTCTCTCTTTCTCTTTCAGCCTGAATCTTTTCTCTTTCTCTTTCAGCCTGAAACTTTTCCCTTTCCAATTCAATCATTCTTTCCCTCTCTCTTTCTTCAGCTTGTCTCTTTTCTCTTTCCCTTTCAGCCTGAAACTCAAGTTCTTTCAACCTCATTTCTAGCCTAAGCTTTTCAATGGCCAAAGAGGTAGCTATCTGTTCTTGTCTACCCTCTGGTACTTGGGTCTCAGTCTCCTCAACTACAGAAACTACTGCTTCTGGGTCTTCAGGAGTGCCCTTCTTTGACTTCGGTGGTGCCATGGCCTAATGTGTTGTAAAATGGCGCTAGAGGTGTTCTCTCTCTGAGGTAATTCTTGGTGTCACGTTTTGACAATATTTTACCTCAGGATTTACACAAAAATGCCCGAGGTATGGGTGATAAATCAATATCCCACCTGCTGCAACCAATTATAAAGGACCTTCGAAAGGCTTATCAAGGCAGGGGGGAACAATCAAAGAAATCCCACCACTGCAAAACCAATTATAATAACTCAAAGAGGCTTCTCTGGACAGGGGGTCAAACGAATCCCACCTCTGCCCTTCCTTCAATAAGGAATATACACCTCTTCGGCTATTCTAGTGTGTGAGGGGATGTCACGCTGTGTAAAACTTTCGCTGCCACCAAACTAAAGAAATCACGAACCCTCTAGCTATTTGCTTAAAATGTTAAAAAGCTTTTTACTCTACCATAAATACTGATGTATTAACGAGGGCTTTCTCTGAGGGGAAAACAGGAGAGGTTGAGTAGAAAAGGAAAAGGATTCAAAACCAAAAATAGCACTTGACTCAGGCTTTAAGTTTAACAATAATCAAGAAAGAGTTTATTGATTACAAATTCAGAAATAACATGAGAATGCAGGTACTGAGGCTTGATGGTTACAGATAAAAGTGCTCTTGTTTCTTATAAGCGTATTGGTTGCTTGAGAGAATGTTCCTTCTTAGTTACAGTTTCATTAAACACAGAACCCAGCTATTTTCCTCCAAAATAGCTGTAATCTCAGTCTGCCACAGCCTACTGGTCTGTGCAGACTAAAGGCAAACTGCCTATTCTAAAACAGAGACTCCTAGTCAATCTAAAGCCTTCTAATCTCTCTCACAGAGCTACACTGCTCTCTACTCTACTCAGGACTCAGCTGAACTACTTCTAAAACTGTCAAAACTCACTGTTCTCTTTCCCTCCTTCTGCCTAACTCCGCCCCTATTCTCTAAACCAATCCTAGCTGTTGCTGGGCTGGCACAGGCCTCAGCCACTCCCCCTTCTGCACTGGAGATTTTCCCTACTCTAAAATGGCTCCAGCAGCACTCTGCCAGGCCTTCCAAGCTAAACTACCTAGCCTGACTTTTCCTGGCCCTGCCACCCTGGCTGGCAAGGTAAGGGATCTTTACATCTGTCATGGAGTTATGCTTGCCAAGTTTGGTTCAATTCCATCATTGGTGGAGTTCAGAATGCTCTTTGATGGCAGGTGAACTATAAATCCCAGCAACTACAACTCCCAAATATTAAGGTCTATTTGCCCTAAATATAGGAAATAAATAAATAAATAAACTCCACCAGTGTTCACATTTGGGCATATTGAGTATCCGTGCCAAATTTGGTCCAGGTTCATCATTGTTTGAGCCCACAGTCATCTTTGGATGTAGGTAAACTACAACTCCCAAACTCAAGGTCAATGCCCACCAAACCCTTCCAGTATTTGATGTCGGTCATGGAGTTGTGTTTGTCAAGTTTGGTTCAATTCCATCATTGGTGGAGTTTAGAATGCTCTTCGATTGGAGGTGAACTACAACTCCCAAATGACAAAACCAATCCCCCTGCCCAACCCCACCAGTATTCAATTTGGGCGTATTGGGTCTTTGTGCCAAAGTTGGTCCAGTGATGAAAATACCTCCTGCATCTCAGATATTTACATGACAATTTGCAACAGTAGCAAAATTACAGTTATGAAGTAGCAACAAAATAATGTTATGGTTGGGGGTCAACACAACAGGAGGAACTAGATTAAGGGGTCACGGTATTAGGAAGGTTGAGAACGACTGCATTAACTTTTCCTTAGCTCTCTTCAACCAGAGACCTAATCTCATATCACAGGACAACAGTAGCAAAAATTACAGTTATGAAGTAGCAACAAAAATAATGTTGTGGTTGGGGGTCACCACAACAGGAGTAACTGTATGAAGGGGTCACGGCATTAGGAAGGTTGAGAAACACTGCTCTATAACTTACCCCAACTTGACCACACTCTGACATTGCTTGACCACATATTCCTCAGTTTTCATACGTGAAATGTTGATTTATTTTTGGAGTGCCCACACCCATTTATTGAATGCTACAGCTGTTTGGCAGCTGTTTGGCAGTCATGCAGTGAGAGCACCCATGTCAAAAGAAGACATGGGGGAGGAGAAACATCAACCTTTCATTTCATCAGAAAGGTTAAGGATCTGTGTTGCAATATGTAGTGCAACTTACCATGTTATATAATTGGATTGTAATATGAGTTAGCCTATTTGTGCTGATACGGCTGAACCAGGAGCTCCAACTTTATTTGCTTTGTATTAAATGTTTGTTTGCAGTCCTAGGTTTCAGGGACTCTGCAGATAGGTGGCTTCCTTTGGTTGCATTTGTAGGGCAAGTCACCTGTCCATCATTGTTAAGTTTTGGTCCCGCCCCATGCTCAGGGCAATTAGGAAGGGAAGGGAGCCATTTTTAGTTAGTCTCAGCAAGGAAAGCTAATGTAGAGGACGTGTACAAGCTTCCCCTGTACAAAAGCTTTAACCCTTAAGACTTTCTGGGGGAGAACAGTCTTAAGAGCATCCAAAGATCTCCAAATATTCCCAGGGAAACATCCCAAAAGCTTTGAGGAATTTCGGAGGGTGAACAGTTTAGAAGACCAAAGAACTCCAGCTGGAGTATATCCAAGCCCTTACTGGTAGGTCCACTTGGTGCTTCGAGAAGCAGTTCAACCCGGTAGCGGAGCCCACATCAGTAAGGATTAGATTACAGTCAGCCTGGGAGAAGTTAAAAAGGGATTTTCCTTTAAAATAAAGAATCAGTTATTGAAGACAATTGCCTGTCCTTCGTGGACAAGATTAGGAAGCCACCAGTTGCATAAAAGCCTGGAATCATTTGTTTGACTTTACTGAAGACAAGAGAAATTTCTGTTTGATTGTTCATTAATAAAGGACTTTGTTGTACTTCAGAAGCCATCTAAAGATCATTGGTTGTGGAAAGTCTCTGAGAACTCATCTTCAGGGGGCCCTGGCTTCCCGCTGGGCAAAGGTTGCACGCCCTATTTTAAAGGAAATTCTTTACAGGCCCAGCATGCGACAGAACACTATTACTATTTTTATTTCACATCAAAAGCATTGCACAAATTAGTATAAAACTGATAAAAATAGAAGGAGCACAAGCGGCTAAATATCTTTTGATCAAAAATGGGAAACAGCAACTGCATTGCTTGTGTTGTTGTTTATTCATTCAGTCACTTCCGATTCTTTGTGACCTCATGGACCACCCCACGCCAGAGCTCCTTGTCGGCCGTCACCACCCCCAGCTCCTTCAAGATCAAGCCAGTCACTTCAAGGATACCATCCATCCATCTTGCCCTTGGTCAGTCCATCTTCATTTTCCCTTCCATTTTCCCCAGCATCATTGTCTTCTCTAAGCTTTCCAGTCTTCTCATTATGTGGCCAAAGTACTTCATCGTTGCCTCTAATATCCTTCCCTCCAATGAGCAGTCATGCTTTATTTCCTGAAATATGGACTGGTTGGATCTTCTTGCTGTCCAAGGCATTCTCAGAATTTTCCTCCAACAGCACAGTTCAAAAGCATCTATCTTCTTTCACTCAGCTTTCCTTACGGTCCAGCTCTCACATCCATAGGTTACTATGAGGAATACCATTGCTTTAACTATGCAAATCTTCATTGCCAGTGTGATGTCTCTACTCACTATTTTATTGCGATTGGTCATTGCTCTCCTCCCAAGAAATAAATGTCTTCTGATTTCCTGGCTGCAGTCTGCATCTGCAGCAATCTTTGCACCTAGAAATACAAAGTCTGTCACTGCCTCCACGTTTTCTCCCTCTATTTGCCAGTTGTCAATCACTCCGGTTGCCAGAATCTTGGTTTCTTTTGTGTTAAACTGCAACCCAGCTTTTGCCCTTTCTTCTTTTACTTTGATTAGAAGGTTCCTCAGAAGGCATTGCTTGCCGCCTCCAACAATTCTTCCTCTGTACATTAGGCAGGGCATAGGGGACAAGCATACAAATGCGGAGTTGTCTGTTCTGCTCCACAGTCACACAAGGTATGAGATTCTTTTAGGTAGTGTAATTTTCCAGGTTGTCTTTTAATCTGCCTACTCCGCTTCTGAGTCTGTTCAGGGACTTCCAAGTTGCCCATTCTTGGTTTGTCTAATACTGCTGCTTCTTGACTAGTGCTGTTAGGAGTAGAAAAAACTTATTCTGTGATGTCAAGTAGGGATGTGATGTTGCTAGGTGAATTTCCCATCTGAGGAACAGATGAGAAATAAGTATAATTTTCAGCAATAACTCTAGGTCTCTCATAATTTCAAATTCTAAAATTTAAAAGGAGACATTTAGACACTTTCTGTCATACATTACATTTTTTTATTTCTATCATTCCTTCTGTTTTTAGCATTGTAATTGTAATTGCTTTTCTGGGCATTGCCCTTTGGACAGGTAGTGAAACAATTACCTCAATAACTAATACATTTCAAAGAACACTGGGATGCTAATTATATGTGCAGTATGAGCTAGGAGGGGAAAGCAGCTGGCTAGCGCCAATCTTTTCAGGAATGCATTGCACTGGCTGGCTGACAGATACTTGATGCCCTGCTGTGGAGGGAGAGGGGAGGAATACTGCCACTGCTGCTTTCATTCCATTCCACATGGTGCCTTTGCTTCATTAGCCGAAGAAAACTCTGCAGGCAATACCAGCAAGTTGCAGAACTTAGTTCATTATATTGTATCACTTTTAAACCTGCACCTAATTAATCCAGAGAAGATCAAGGTATCCCTTTTAGAAGGTGGCACTGTGGAACAAATTGGGCTGTACTGAAAGCTAAA
Source organism: Anolis sagrei ordinatus (assembly GCF_025583915.1). NCBI lineage: Eukaryota > Metazoa > Chordata > Lepidosauria > Squamata > Anolidae > Anolis > Anolis sagrei. The sequence continues at coordinate 64,484,218 of NW_026847660.1, read as the reverse complement.
TAGATAAGCTGTCCATGAAGAAATGGATAGTGATATTATTATCCTCACTTTTTCAGATGGGAAAATATGGTCCCCTCAGGAACTTGAAACATTGGCCAAGGACTCCATGTTCACAAAGTTGGTTTATGGTATATGGTAGACTCCTGCAGAGGTGAGAGAATTCCTCTTGTCTGTAAGGCTATTCAATGCTAATCAAGATGGCCAATTGCAACATTCACACTTGCTTCGGACAGAAAAGAGTTCTTTCTCCAACCCTGAACATTTCACAGATATATTTCAATTGGTCCAACAGGCGGCGGACAGGTTGTTAACTGGTGCTCCTTACAGGGAGAGGTCAATCCTCCTGTTTAAGGAGCTCCACTGGCTGCCATTCATTTTCTGGTCTCAATTCAAGGTGCAGGTGCTTACCTACAAAGCCCTAAATGGTTTGGGACCCGCCTACCTGCGTGACCGCATCTCTGTGTATGAACCCACACGATCTCTTCATTCATCTGGAGAGGCCCTGCTCACGATCCCACCGGCATCGCAAGCGCGATTGTTGGGGATAAGGGATAGGGCTTTCTCGGTGGTGGCCCCTCGACTCTGGAACTCTATCCCTAAGGACATCAGGCAGGCCCCGTCGCTAGCAATCTTTAGGAGGAGCTTGAAAACATGGTTGTTCTTGCCTTCTATTTCAAACCATTTGATCCTTTCCCTTTCCAGAATAAGGAAACTCCTAGCATTATTTCCCAACGCACTTTATCAGAGATCCAGGATATCTGCATGCCCATCCCCCTCCAAACACCCCACCTTGTCATGCCCAGCACTTTTAATTTTAATTATTACATTTGGCCCGACCATTGTTTTTAATTGCGTCATTGGGTGTTGTTAATGTTATTGCTTTGTTTTTTGAGTTATTGTGTTGTTATTGTTGCTGCTGTTTTTATTGTTGTATTTGGGCTCGGCCTCTTGTAAGCTGCACCGAGTCCTTCGGGAAATAATAGCGGGGTACAAATAAAGGATTATTATTATTATTATTATTATTATTATTATTATTATTATTATATATAAAACCCACTTGCCTAATTTCCAACAGACCTCACCACCTCTGAGGATACCTGTCATAGATGTGGGTGAAACATTGGGAGAGAAAACTTCTGGAACATGGCCACACAGCCCGGAAAACTCACAACAACCCAGTGATTTCAGCCATGAAAGCCTTTGGCAACCCATTTTGGATTGTTTTTCGCCTGTCTTGCCTTCTTTTCCAAACCATTTGATCCTTTCCCTTTAATTTTCTAGGACCAGCTCCTTCATGAGGTGCCACTGCGACACTTGTTTGGGCCTGGGGGTATCAGAGAAAACAGTTATTATTACCTATGCAAGCAGCATCTACCACTCTCCTGTCAAGTCCATGCATTATTTTTTTTATATATATTTTTATTAATTTTATTTCACAACAATTAAAAAAGACAAACAAAACAACCACATCCCAAAGACAACTAGATGACTATTAAATACACACGTTACAAAGTACAAATAGACACAACAACATATACATTAAAAAAACTCAGCCAGTCTGAAGTGGCCGAACCTCCTCTCCCTCACTCTAGTGAAATTTCCTTTATTTTTCGTTTTCCGTCTTTATTTACATATACAGACGTATAATTGTTTTCTAGTAATTTGATCTTATTTAAGTATATATATTTTCTATCATAATTCAGAGCCTACCGTGAATGTATTTTGTTGTCCTTTATATAAGAGAAGCTTCTCAATTTCCTGTCTCATAGTTAACTTTTCCTTGTCGCTAACCCGTCCTTTTCCCTGTGCTTCTCTTCACCTGTTACTCTTAGCCTCTCTCCTTTTCCTGATCCAGTTTTACCTTGAATTTTGGGGTAGTATTTGAATTTTGACGTCTGGATTTCGATGTTTACCATTGAGTGCGAGGGTTAGCGCCATGCATGTGGAGGTATTGCTAATCGATTTGTAGTTTTATCTTTCTCCCCTCCATCCATTCCTTGACCGGGGACCAATTTGTCTCCCCAATCGGYGTATTTCRTGTAACAGAAAGGATATATGATAGACGGTCCATATTCATTATGTCTGCTATTTTTTGGATCCATTCTGACTCTGTTGGCATTTCCTTTTTTCTCCAAACTTTAGCGAGAAGTACTCGGGCCGCCGTGATCAGATATATGAATAACTTGTCTGTCTCTTTATCCAATATTTTCCCCGAGAGGCCCAGCAAAAATATCTCAGGTTTTAGAGGGATATTTTTTCTTAATATTTTTTGGCAGTTTTCCTGGATTGTTTTCCAATAAGTTCTAACCTTCATGCAGGTCCACCACATATGCTTATAGGTCCCCTCCTCTGTCCCGCATTTCCAGCATTTGTTACACATGTTCTTCGAGAATTTGGCAATCTTGGAGGGCGTTAGGTACCACTGGTGTACCATTTTAATCCAGTGTTCCTTTATGTCATATGCATATGAATAATTTGTTTTTATATTCCAGATGATGTTCCATTCTTCTAACGATATGGTTCTTCCAATCAGTCTGGCCCATTTAATCATATATTCCTTGATTCTCTCCTCCTCCGTGGACCATTCAAGCAGTAGCTTATATGCTTTGGTGATGAATTTTCTTGGTTTTTCTAGTAATCTATCCCATTCCGTTAGGTTTWCCATAAAGCCTATTTTCCTGTCCTTCAAGTAGTGCTCTTTCAGTTGCCAAAACTGGAGCCAGGTGAGGTTGTCATATCTCTCTTTTAGCGCTTCTAGTGATTTCATTTCTGTTTCCTTTCCAGTCCTTGATAGGAGATCTTTATACGTAGGCCACGTTCTCCAGCCTAGTTCTCTCCTTTGGTGCGCTTCCAGAGTGGAGAGCCAGAGGGGAGTTTTTGGATACATTCTCCCCTTATATTGGTCCCAAACTTTCAGCAGGGCCGCACGAATAAAGTGATTTCGAAAGTTTTTYTCCACYTTTGCTTTGTTGTTCCATATATAGGCGTGCCATCCTGACCTTAAATCGTGGCCTTCTAATATTAATAATTTTTTGTTGTTTAGTGTGATCCAATCCGTGATCCATTCTAGGCAACTRGCCTCAAAATACAACCTAAGGTTTGGCAATCCCAGACCCCCTCTCTTTCTTTCATCCGTWAGGTTAGTAAAATTAATTCTGTGTTTTTTGTTGTTCCATATAAATTTTGAGATGTCTCTATTCCAATCTGTAAATATTTGTTTCTTTCTTATTATTGGGATGCATTGAAAGAGATGTAACATTTTAGGGAGTATGTTGGATTTTACTACCGCTATTCTACCCAATATGGAGAGTTTCATATGTTGCCAGTCTTTTAGATCTTTTTTAATCTGTCTCCATTTTACCTCATAGTTATTTTTTAATAGCTGTGAGTTTTTTGCCGTGATATATATACCCAGGTACTTGATCTTTGTCGTTATTTGCAGGCCTGTAAGGGCCGCCAACCTTTCTTTTTTCTCTCTTGGAATAYTTTTGGTAAGTATCATGGATTTTGCTTTATTAATTTTAAGGCCTGAGACCTTGCCAAATTTTTCTATCTTTTCTATCCATAGGTTGATGTTGCTAAGAGGGTCCTGTATTGTACAGATGAGATCGTCAGCAAACGCCCTTAATTTGAATGATTCCTTCTGTATGTTTACTCCTATCAATCTGTTATCCTCCCTGATCTCATTTAGCAAAATTTCTAGCGCCAAGATGAATATTAACGGCGAAAGGGGGCACCCCTGTCTCGTGCCTTTCTCTATCATCAATCTTTCTGATTCATGCCCGTTTGTCTTGATGGTTGCGCTTTGGTCTGCGTAGATGGCATTTATAGCATTCATGAATTTAAATCCAATGTCCATTTCTGTGAGTGCCGATTTAAAAAAGGACCAACTTAGGTGGTCAAACGCTTTCTCCGCGTCGACCGCTAGAATAGCCAGTTCCTTCTCGTTGTGACTTTCGAAGTATTCAATGATGTTTAATATGTTTCGGACATTGTCCTTCATCCTCCTGTGTGGCAGAAAGCCAGTCTGTTCTTCCTTAATCCATGTTGTGAGAAATCCTTTTAGTCTCTCTGCTAAAATTGATGAGAAGATCTTATAATCGCTATTTAATAGCGAGATTGGTCTATAATTTCTTACCCTAAGCGGGTCAGTGCCTTCTTTATGTAACACTATTATGCTGGCCTCTTTCCAGTTTTTTGGCATCTTTCCATTTTGCAGGATACAGTTCATTACATTTTTAAGTTGTGGTATTATGATTTCTTTTAATTTTTTGTAATATAACATGGGGAGACCATCTGGGCCGGGTGCTTTCCCTGCCTTCAGTCTCTTTATTGCCCTTTCTATCTCTTCCGTCGTAATATCTTTATTTAAGGTTTCTCTCTCTTGTTCTGAAAGTCTTGCTATTTTTTGTTTGCCTAGGTATTCATTAATTTTTTCCTTGCTTATCGGATCTTTCCTGTATAGTTTCTTATAGAACTTATGAAACTGGGCCACTATCTCCTCATCTTTTGTATAGATCTTATCTCCTTCTTCGATTTGTGCAATGTTCTGTTTACATTTTTTTTTCTTTATTCTCTTGGAGAGCCATTTTCCGGCCTTGTTCGCATTTTGAAAGTGATCCTGTTTTAGGAAGGTCAAATTTCTTGCCATTTGTTCCAACTCCATGCTTTCTTTTTGCTTAATCAGTAATTGTAGATCTAATTTTGTTTTCTCATTCTTTGGGTGTCTTTTTAGTTCTTCTTCCAGTTCCTCTATTTTATTGTTAATAGTTAGTTCCTTCTGTTTTTTCTGCTTGTTTTTTCTGCTGTTTTGCTGTATGAAGATGCCTCGCATATAGGCCTTACTAGTGTCCCAGATAATGTCTTTCGCCATATTCTCGGTGTCATTTATTTTGAAGAATTCTGTTAGTATCGCTGAATATTTCCTAGTGTCTTCCTCCGATCTTAACAAATACTCATTTAACCTCCATCTTCTTCTTTCTCTCTTGTGGTTTATGGCTATTTCCACTGGGCAATGGTCTGATAGATATCGTGGTAGGATCTTTATCCTATTAATTCTTCCCACTAGCGTCTTTGTAACCCAGACCATATCGATTCTGGTCCACCTTTTGTGCCTATCGGAGTAGTATGTGTAGTCTCTCCCTTTTCTATTGTAGGTCCTCCAGGCATCCCTTAGGCTGAACTCCTCCTTCAATTTAAGCAGATTGGTAGGTAATTTTTCCCCCTTATCTTCCTTTTTCTTGTCATCTCTTGGACTTTTGTCCATGGTGGTGTCTAGAACCCCATTAAAATCCCCCGCAAGAATGAGCTCATCATACTCCTGATCCACAAGAAAACTTTTCAGTTTATTTACAAATACTTTTTTTGCTCCATTAGGTACATATAGGTTACATATTAACAGTTTTGACCCTCCTCTTTCTACCGTTATCCCTATTATCCTGCCTTCTGTATCTTTAAAGGCTTGTCTAGCTGCTAATGTCTCTCTTACATATGTCACTACACCTTTCTTCTTTTCCGGAGCAGAGGAAGCAAATATTTTAAAACCTTTCTGATTTAAGTGCGCCATGTGTCTTTGGTGAATATGTGTTTCTTGAAGTAGAATTATATCATAATTGCTTTTTCCCAAATTATTAAATACTTTCCTCCTCTTGTTTGGGGAGTTTAAACCGTTTATATTTAGTGATATTAGGTTAAGCTTCCACTCCATTTTCGGATTTATCATGATAGTCCTCTTTTTTCTCTGAGTCCTCTGCATCCGGATCCCAACCCTTCAGCTCTTTAATGTAAGTTGTACCCCCTGGGGATGTTAGTCTTGCCCTTTTAACCCCTTGTTTTTGGCCCTTCCACGATTGAGTTTCTGACTCACTTTGTAATTTCTTATAAAAATCCTGAGCTTTTTCTTCTGATGTAAGCCATACTCTTTCTCCTTTGTACGTGACCATTACTCCTTCAGATCTTTCCCATCGGAATCTGATGTTTAGTTGCTTCAATTTTTCCGTCAAGAATAGATATTTTTTCCTCTTCGAGAGGGTGGATGGTGGAACTTCCTTCAAGATGATAACTTTCCTTCCTCGATAATGGGTTTGTCGTTGGTTGTTTTGTTTTAGAATACTGTCCCTAGTTGTCTTTCTGGTAAAATTCACTATAACGTCCCTGTCTGTTTTGTTTCTTTTTGCATAGTTAGTTGATATGCGATGCACTCGGTCAATCTGTTTTTCTAGATCCTCTTCCGGGCATTCCATTAGCTTTGCTGTTAGCTCTATCACAATTTGTCTGATGTCCTCTTTTGGATCTTCAGCTAAATTTCTGTATCTGAGCTGAAATTCAAGTTCACTCGACTCCAGTTTCTCCTGCTGTTTCTCCAGCATTAAACTTTTCCCTGTCAGATCATTCAGTCTTTTCTCGCATTGTTCTTGTTTATTTGCTATTGCCTGCTTTTCCTCTTTCAGTACTTTCATTTCTTGCTGAAATGCTTGTATTTCTTTCTTCATTGCGTTTAAATCCTCTGACATTTCTTTCCTCATTTTCTGGAGTTCTTTTTGATGTGCATCCTGTTTCTCTGAGAGGTTTTTTAGCTCTTCTTGATGCGCGTCTTGTTTTACTGAGATTCCTTGGATTTCCTTTAATATTTCTTTCATGATTACCTCTTCTGAGGCCGATATCTTTTTAATTTGCCCCGCCGATTGTTGCATTAAGTTTTTCTCCCCATCTTTTTCCTTGTCTCTGTCTGATTTTTCCCCCTTGTCTCTCTTGATTTTGGGAGTAGACATCTTTACCGTCTCTGATTTAGGGCCTTGGCCTAGTCTTTACTTCTTCCTGGCACTCTGTTACTATCTGGTGTTTGCTTCTTCCTAGTACCTCTAGCTTTTCTACTTTCTTTCTTCTTAGCACCTTGTCACCTCTCTATTTCTTGCTCCCTTCTTCTACCTCGTATGGGTCCACCTTCCCGGTAGTTTCCCTTCTAGATATATACACGGACTTACTCCCTTCTTATGAATTAGGCGGGTGGGTGCTAGAGGGTGGGGTTAGGGAGAGTACAGGGGTTAGTATTTTTACAAAATTAAATATGTCACCCTGACATCAGCCCTATTAGTTGTTTGACAATTCCCTGAGTCAACATCTTCCTGATGCCTCTGTCTTCTCTACTTTCTATCTTCTTGACTCCTTATTTCTTACTCCCTCCTTTCTATCTCATGTAAGTCCACCTTCCCAGTATTTTGTTTATAAATATATGACCAAGTTTGTTCTCTTCTTATCACTTGGGCTGGTGGAGGTTAAGGAGTGAGATTGGGGAGGGTACAAGGGGTGGTATTTACAAAGCTACATATGCCAGTATTATTAGTTGTTTAATAAGTCCCTGAAACTGTTTTATTTAGTATTATCTCTTTGGCTTGTTAACTTAACCCAGTCTTGTTTTAACCCGCATTATTTAAAGAACAGACATAATATACAACGAATAAGATATTACCATCATATAAACAGATCTTACCATTCTTTCAATACATAAGGGATCCAGTTCCCGCTCCTCCCACCCATACCCCCCCCCCACCCTTTCCAGTCTTATTTTGCTATATTTCCCTGAAGTCTTGTCCTTTATTGTGAGTTTGAGGGGGTTTTGATAGTTTTCTTCATCTGCTTCAAGCTCTCTTCTCTTTGCTTTCCCTCCTCTCCCCTCTCTTCTTTCCCATACCTCCTTTTAGGCCAGATTATTCTTGGGTTTTGATTAATTTACAGCCAACTACTATTGTTTAAGTTTGAGTCTTATTTTGTTTGAATCTTATTTTGTCCTTTTTGACTTACTCTTCTTGACTTTTTTCCGTCTCCCCTTTCTGTTCTTGGTCCTCTATCCGCTCTGTTCTGTCTCTTTCCTGCGCGCTCTCCCTCTTCCTCGCTCTCCTTTTTCCTCTCTTCTACCGTTCACCTCTCCACTGCGGGGGCCTCTTTCTTTTTGCTCCTACTCTACCCCCAAGAGGAGCCCACTGATCTCCTTCTCGTCCTGTCGCGGATCTTTCGGGCCAAATCTCGAGCCAGGTCTCATCGGCTCTCGTCAGTTCTCGCGGGAGTTGCAATCTCGGTGTATTCTCGCGCCTGCGCGCCTCTTCGTCTCGCCGCTCTCTCCTCTCTCCTCTCGAGCAACCTGGAGGTCTGAGATGATGGGGCGGCGTCCTCCAGCTGATCGTAGCTTGGAGGTGAGTATTAGGCAATTGAGCTGTTAAGGGAGTGAGCTAATGGGCTGCTTATTTCTTTCTGATGAAGCTTGTTGGATATTAATCCGTGATCTTGTTCAGCCTTACGTCCTGCTTAGCCTCGCGTTTTCCTTTATTTCCCCCTTTAGCCTCCGCGTTAGAGTTTGATACTAACGTTGAGATTCACACACCCTCAGTAGTTCTCTATCTCTCGGTGTTGCTCAATGGTATTCTATAGGAGGTACACTGTGGGCTATAAGTTATAATCAAACACATCCAACCTAAGGGTGGGGGGAAGGGTCCGCAACAATAACCGCAGCTCCTCTAATAACACTTTGATGTAAGTTGGGTCCCTGTAATGGCGCTTACATCCAGTGATCCGGTATACCAATACTCCAAAATTTCATGAGTTCATGAGTTCATGGGTTCATAAGTTCTCAAACAATCATAACAATCATAACATGAGTATGGTTTCCCACGGCGCTCTGTCTCCTTTCGCACCTAAAATCTTCTATTTTCCTGTATATTCTTGTTTACTCCGCCATTTTTTTAGCACCAGAGTGAGAGAGTTAATTTCATAATCGTATACTCACAGATATTTTCCTTCGCTACAAAAGTGTGGTGACGGCAAAAGTACCGGAACCCGCTTTTCTTGCTGGCCGGCTCGCACTTCCGACAACCCGCAGCCCTGCGGGGGAGCCACTACCGGGTCCTTCTGCCCCCCACCCTTGAGGGGAGAGGGGATTTAGACCATCACCTGGCCCCCCTACGGGTTCGCGACCCCCCCGGTCTCCATCCACCGGGCTTGGGAGGCGAGATACTCGCCTGGTCGAGCCGAGAGTGCTGGGGTTTGAGGAGCTCTCAAAATCTCCGTCTCACCGCCATGAATCCACACCGGAAGTCCCAAGTCCATGCATTATTAATATTAGAACTATATATCAAAAATCATGTAGAGAAGCTTGTAGAAAAGGAAGCATGTAGAAAAGGAAAGCTTCTCTCTCTCTTCTCTCTTCTCTAAAAATCATGTAGAGAAGCTTTCCTTTTCTTTATAATGCAAGTCTTTATTTAAATAAATAATAAATACAAGATAAGTTTTGAGTGACTCTTTTAAGCATCAGAGTAGTTAAAATGGGACTGCAGACATCCAAATATTGGACTGAAATTGCTACCACTCTTAGCCAGTATATTCAATGGTACAAAACCTTATATGGCTCCGGCCTAGCGTACCTGTCCGAACATATCTCCTTCTACGTCCCACCTCGGAGTTTAAGATCTTCTGGGGAGGCTCTGCTCTCAGCCCCACCTTTATCACAAGTGAGACTGGTGGGGACGAGGGACAGGGTCTTCTCAGTGGTAGGCCCTCGCCTGTGGAATTCACTCCCTGGGGAAATTAGGTCATCAACATCCCTCCTCTCTTTCAGAAGGAAGTTAAAAACCTGGATATGGGACCAGGTCTTTGGGTAAGCTGGCAGGTGGATAAAAGACAATGACGACCAGAGTAGGGACCAGGTCTCTGGGTAAGCTGGCAGGTGGATAAAAGACAATGATGACCAGAGTAGGAAAGACAATGATAATGCTGGATGGATTATGGATTTATGAATTGGCGAACGCTGACCACAAGATGATTTTATTGCTGCTATTGTATTAATTTGACTGTTTTAACTAGTTATAACTGTTGTCGTTATATTGTATTTTGTATATTGTATTTTGTGAACTGTTGGGCATCGAATTGTGCCTTTTGTAAGCCGCGCTGAGTCCCTCCTAGGGGGTTGAGAAGGGCGAGGTAGAAGCACTCCAAATAAATAAATAAATAAATAAATGAGTGATGATAGTATAATTTTATATAGAGAGTACCAAATGTTCCCACCTCCAGCTAAAAGGATGGTGATATTCTTTCTTGATAGCTCTGACAGTGAGCATAAGGCCCTTGGATGAATGGAGTGAATGGGGTAGTTAATTATACTGCTGCTGATTTTTAGAATATATCTATATAGGCTGTACTGTACATCATTCCTAGGTCAGTTCTTCTCTTTAAAAGAATATTTTAACAATACTTTAAGGATGTAAAGAATATAATAATAGAATCCAGACAAAGCTTAGAAGTCATAGTGCATCTAACTGACAAAGGGGATCAGTTTACATTGATGGAAGAAACAATAATATCAACAATAACATCGACAGTAACAGATCAAAACAAGTAAACTGAATTACACAGCTTGAAATGTCAGGGTTTTTGCAGATTGTGTATGAAGATATGACTGAACTGGATGTATGAATTCTGGCTTTCCTTCAGATTGAGAAAAAACAAAATATTTTTTAAAACCAGAGAAAAATGCTGTACGTCTGCATGTTTCATGGAATTAGAAAGCCAAAGCATACATGCATAAGAGCCCATTGAGATGGGAGAAACGTGCTAAACTCAAATAGATAATTTCTTATTTAAGTGATGGTCTGGCTACACTATTATTATTTCGTATCAAAAGCATTGCATACATTAGTATAAAACTGATAAAATAGAAGGTGTGCAGGTGGCTAAATATCTTTTGACCAAAAATGGGCAAAAGCAACGGCATTGTCTGTAGCCTCCAACAATTCCTCCTCTGTACATGAGGCAGGGCACAGTGGACAAGCATACAGATGCAGAGTTGTCTGTTCTGCTCTACAGTCACACAAGGTACGGGATTCTTTTAGGTAGTGCCATTTTGCCAGGTTGTCTTTTGATCTACCCACTCCACTTCTGAGTCTATTCAGGGACTTCCAGGCTGCCCATTCTTGGTTTGCCCCTGGAGGAAGACCCTCACGGGGGGCCATCCAGTTGGGATTTCCTGATTTAGCTGCCCAGAGGGATACCCTTGCTGTTGCTGGAGGAACGCCAAGAGGAGTGGTAGTTCTCATAAAGCTTTTCATTGATTTGAGTCTATTGGCCATGGGGGTTGTGCTCATCTCCGGCTTTGGGGGGTGGTGCACATCTCAATTTCTAAGCCGAAGAGCCTGTGTTGTCTGTTGACATCTCCTAGGTCAGTGGTTCTCAATCTGGGGTCCCCAGATGCTTTTGGCCTTCAACTCCCAGGAATCCTAACAGCTGGTAAACTGCCTGGGATTTCTGGGAGTTGTAGGCCAAAAACATCTGGGGACCCCTGGTTGAGAACCACTGTCCTAGGTCATATGTCCGGTACGACTATATGGAGTGCCATTTACCTTCCCGCCAAGGCGGCACCTATTATCTGCTCACATTTGCATATTTTAGAGCTGCTAGATTGGCAGAAGCTGGGGCTAACAGTGGGAGCTCACCCCATCCCGCAGATCCAAACTGCCAATCTTTTGGTCAGCAAGTTCAGCAGCTCAGCAGTTTAGCCTGTTGTGCCACTGCAGCCTTATCATTAATATTAAGGATCAATATATGTCCCATTGGTGGTGGGTGCATGTAAAGATTACATGTATAAAATATATATGCTTAATTGTTGTTTTTTTTAAAAAAAGGCTAGCTCAGAGAGAGAGAGATGCCAAATGGAAGACATCAATAGTGAGGTGCTCTAGGAATCATTTTCAGAGGTCCAGAGGTTTGCCATGGACTCTGTAGTGGCAGATGACAGACTCTTGAAAAAGCTTAGCATAAAGCTTTCCACAAACCACGAAACAGTTCTGGAGTCGACACCATCAGGAAGCAAGCAATTTAATTAATAGTTCTAGCTTAGAATGTGTGTTTGTGTTGTGTGTGTGCCTGCACCTTGCTCTGAGACTGAGAGAATAGGACCTCCAATAAACGGCTGTATGAGTTGCCTTGACTAACAGGGCTAGGACTAACAGGACTAACAGGTGGCTAGACTAACAGGGTATTTCTAATAAATAGCATTAAAAAAGGCTGAGCGAAGGAAGATAGATGCTTTTGAGCTGTGGTGTTGGAGGAAAGTTCCGAGATTGCCTTGGACTGCGAGAAGATCCAACCAGTCCATCCTCCAGGAAATGAAGCCCGGCTGCTCACTGGAGAGAAGGATACTAGAGACAAAGTTGAAGTACTTTGGCCACATCATGAGGAGACAGCAAAGCCTAGAGAAGACAATTATGCTGGGGAAAGTGGAAGGCAAAAGAAAGAGGGGCCGACCAAGGGCAAGATGGATGGTTGGCATCCCTGAAGTGACTGGACTGACCTTGAAGGAGCTGGAGGTGGTGACGGCCGACAGGGAGCTCTGGCGTGGGCTGGTCCATGAGGTCATGAAGAGTCGGAGACGACTGAATGAATGAACAACAACAGCATTTAAAATGCATATTGAGAAATGCTGGGTAGATATGCTAGTCAGATAAAAAAATGAAAGGGTGGAAGGAGAAAAAAAGAAACCCTAAACAGGAGTCTTGTAGCAACTCTGAGATTTATTTTAGCATGATTTTTGTGGTTTTCACATTCCCTTTCTCATTTGCATTGATGGAGTACAATATTCAGGCCTAATGCATAGTTTTGCAGCTGCGACGATGGGATCAGAGTCAAATCTCATACACTGAATATTTTTCTTCTTCATCAAGAAATGATTCTCCTCCTAATAGAACCTACTTTCCTGCAACCATAATGTACAAGCTTTCACATTTCAGGGACAATTAACCCTGTGTATTAGTTTACTGATGCCCCGATGTTTATGCTAAAGCATCTTTTTGAAGGTTTATGGCAAGTGTTACCATTATCCTTTTTAGTGCCCTCTATAACTCTGATCCAACAGGGTAGAATTGTTTATTATGGATACATATCTCAATTTTGTTGAATTAAAACACTTTTAGCTATGCAAAAAAAAAAAAGTAAAAAAAAAGTAGTCAAAGAAAGATGGAAGGAATCTCAGCCTTGAGCAAATGGCCTCAAGTATTTCCTATATTTGCTTTATCAGCCAAAGAGAAACACAGAATAATGTTTTGAAAAAGGGCCTGCTTTTTTGGTGGAAAATCAAGATGAATTTGTTGCATCCCAGATCAGGAAACAAGACCATAAGATTAAATCCACCACACTGGACTAGGAAAAACAATCCTTTTTTATTGATGAAAAATTGGTTACAAAAAGAAAGGCAAATGCAAAGTCAAAAAGCCACAGTAGAAACACAGCAGTCAGGAAAATCCCTGAGCTTGAGCAAAATTCCAAAAACCATAATACAAAAACCAGGAACCTGTTAGCATCTCACTAATCATGTACTTGAAAACTAGAAGCCTCTGGGATTACCGGCCATTGAACATAGGAATTCTGCCAAGGCACAGCCACAGTCCAAAACGTTGCTTGATCTAACGAGAAACCCAGAAGGAGGCCCCTTAAACCAAAGAAACTATTCCTTGAAACTCCCCTTGACTTTGAAGCCTTGGCCTGTCTCTCCTGTAATCTATTTGACCTTCGTAGAAACTGTGAATCACTCCTGTTTCTAGCTGTCTGTTCCCTTTGGTCCTCATTAAAAAAACCCGGGTGTGATTTCCTCTGGAGAGCTATCACTGCTGGATTCCAAAACATTTTCATCAGGCTGTTCAGTTTCACTTTCCTCGCCACTGAGCTCAGCATCAACAACAGTTTCAACACTATCAGGGAGAGATACATGTTCAGTGGTTTGCTCAGTTGGAAATACAATCAGAGAATCAGGTGCACACAGAGATTGGGGCTCAGGTTCACACAGAGCAGGCTGAACCCCAACAGAATTGGTCTTTGAGGTGTGCAAAATGCTTTTCTCTAAAGTTCTACAGAGTTTGTGTCCAGGTTACCCACAGGATTGCCTTCTCCCATGCAATCCACCCCTTATGAAACCAGGGTCCCCTGTTGGATGCTTACTCCCACCAGTCAGAACCCAACTGGCAACCATCACCCAGAAGATCTTTCCATTAATCAGTCCAAGACTGTGGGATGACTTTCTGGGAGATACCTGACAACTAAATGATCTGTCAACTTTGAATCAAGATTTTTGGATTTGCATTCTATTACTACTGTATCTTGATCTTTGTACCATGTATTTTAGTGTATGTACAAGGGTTGAATTAAAAGTAATGCCTCTACCTTTGTTACTTGGGTTTGGATGGGAATATTTTAATAAATTTATTTATTTATTTATTTATTTATTTATTTATTTATTTATTTGTTGTGTCATCAGCAACCATACCATTGTATTACATTTCTAACAGAACAAAACAAACAGATAAAAAAACACAAATTTTGCAAACTTGGTAGTTGATTAAATGTCCTTTGACCAGTATCTGGCCACTTGGAGTGCTTCTGGTGTTGCTGCAAGAAGGTCCTCCCTTGTGCATGTGGCAGGGTTCAGGTTGCATTGCAGCATGTGGTCTGTGGTTTGCTCTTCTCCAAACTCGCATGTCGTGGCTTTAACTTTGTAGCCCCATTTCTTAAGATTGACTCTGCATCTCGTGGTGCCAGAGCAGTCTGTTCAGCGCCTTCCAAGTCGCCCAGTCTTCTGTGTGCCCAGGAGGGAGTCTCTCATCTGGTATCACCCACGGATTGAAGTGCTGAGTTTGAGCCTGCCACTTTTGGACTCTCGCTTGCTGAGGTGTTCCAGCGAGTGTCTCTGTAGATCTAAGAAAACTATTTCTTGATTTAAGTCGTTGACGTGCTGGCTGATACCCAAACAAGGGGATGAGCTGGAGATGTCACTGCCTTGGTCCTTTCACTATTGGCTGCTACTTCCCGGCGGATGTCAGGTGGTGCAATACCGGCTAAGCAGTGTAATTTCTCCAGTGGTGTAGGGCGCAGACACACCCTGTGATAATGCGGTATGTCTCATTAAGAGCCACATCCACTGTTTTAGTGTGGTGAGATGTGTTCCACACTGGGCATGCGTACTCAGCAGCAGAGTAGCATAGCGCAAGGGCAGATGTCTTCACTGTGTCTGGTTGTGATCCCCAGGTTGTGCCAGTCAGCTTTCGTATGATATTGTTTCTAGCGCCCACTTTTTGCTTGATGTTCAAGCAGTGCTTCTTGTAGGTCAGAGCATGGTCCAGAGTGACTCCCAGGTATTTGGGTGCACTGCAATGCTCCAGTGGGATTCCTTCCCAGGTAATCCTCAGAGCTCGGGATGCTTGTCTGTTCTTAAGGTGAAAGGCACATGTCTGTGTTTTAGATGGATTAGGGATCAGTTGGTTTTCCCTGTAATTTTAATAAATTTTAATAAATGTAATTTTAATAAATGAAACACAAATCATCCTTAGAATTACCACTATTCACTTTTCCACATAATCATCAGACAATTGGATACATTTCTGCCAACGATGAACAAATTTTCTGAAGCCGTCACGGAAGAAGTCGACACTCTGTTTCTGCAACCAGCATCTCACAGTTCTCTCAATGCAAAAGCAAAGCAATAATGTGACCAACACGTTCTTGTGAAATGCCAATTATGCTTGAAATTTCTCTCAGAGTGATACAGCGATTGTCCTAAATCAATCTGCCAACTTTTGCTTGTGAAACTCTGTGGTTGCTGTCATAGGATGTCCAACTCTTTGTTTGTCATGCAAGTAAGATGTTCCCACTTCAACATCTTTTAACTTACTCACCCAGTGACGCGCAGTACTCACATCAACATACCCACCATAAACAGCTTGCATTTTCTAATGAATCTCCTTTGGGGTGACACCTTCTGCTGTCAAGAATTCCATGACTGCACGTTGCTTAAGTTGCATTGACTGACCATCTGCGCAGGGTTCCATACTTCGCACTTTAACAACACAACCATTCAATGCTAAGGCTTCCCACCAAAATGGAACTGTAAAGGAGAGTCTACTGAACAAGCCAGTACCTGCCGCATACCAGTACTGCAATCTGCTGAGGAGTTATGAAGGTGGAGGCATTACTTTTCATTCAATCCTCGTATTTTATAAAGGTGTGCTTTGATATATGTATTTTGTCGTATGTATATTATGTCAATACGTTTTGACTGTGTTGTTGTTCCCTGCCTTAGGAGAGGTGGGTTTCGAATGAAATGTAACACTGCATTTTTTCAATTGTAAGATGCCATCGCATGTAAGATGCAACCTAATTTTAGTACCACCACCACGAAATACATAAGATACACCCGTGGTTCTAAGACACACCCCATTTTTAGAATTGAAGAAATACATATCATTATCACTAGGTTCTTGTGGGTTTTTTCGGGCTATAGGGTCATGTTCTAGAGGCATATCTCCTGACGTTTCACCTGCATCTATGGCAAGCATCCTCAGAGGCAGTGAGATCTGATTCATTTTGGAACCCCGTTCCGTTCTGAGAAGTTACACGCAACAAAGGAACTCCCGTGATTGCATGAATCCTGCCCTCCGCGGACCCGCGCCTCCTTTTCCGCCTCAGAGAGCCGGCCGGACTCACTCCCAAAGGCCCCGCGGGCCACTTCCGGACCCTAGGACATGGCCCTATAGCCCGAAAAGCCCCACAAGAACCTAGTGATTCCAGCCATGAAAGCCTTCGACAATACATATCATTATCATTATTAATTTTCTCTTTCCCTTGTACATCCACAGTTTGAAGCAACAGCAATATGGAATTTTCATGGTGGCATGGAAGGGGTAGAAATTCATGGTAATTAGAGAAAGTGTTGGACACATTGAATTGCTACTATTGACTTAGCTGGTCTGATGATTTGAGTTTAAAGTAATTTGCTGGGTAGTTCACTGTTGTATTTATTCACACATCAAGTGGATTGTATAGAGGATAGATGGGTGATCGGTTAAAGACATATCAAGGATTTACTAATAAAGGAGTGGGGGAGGGAAAATCATTATTCATAATTTATTGCTATGCCTGGAATAGGCTTAAGCTTTCCAAATTGGTCTCATATATCAGCTGCTTGCAAAGGCAGGTACATATATTATATGAAAAGGGTAATTTTCAGGTTTGTCTGAATCTGGATGAGAGTAAGTAAGAATCAGCTTATCAAGCAATATTAAACAAACTTTGCAAACCAAATGTCTGAAACTCTTGATGTAGCTCATTCTGCTTTCCGAAGAAGTGCAATGAGGGATTTCCCCCTATTCATTGATGTAATGTCTAGGGTCAGCATAATCTGTTTGGCTGCCTGAGGCAAAGAAGAAGAGGCCTTCCATTATGAACAGGAAGCCACTTTGGCAGCTAAAGCGTACTTATCACATTGTGTTATACTCTGTTTCTGAATTTTTTTTGTACGTGATTCCCAATGGGTCCCATCACATGACATTTCTCCCCTTCCATCAGCAAACCATTAGAATCTGTAATTGAACATGGGATTGGAATTGTCTTTTTTATTAAAACAATTCTGCAGCACTGCTTTCCTTTGTGATCACAAAACCAATATGCATTCTATAGCTATGTTGTGACATCTGCATTGTGGGAATGTCTGGGAATGGATTCTGCTGACCCTGGGAGTCTTCGTGATGGAAGCAGCCAGCCACCATTTCTCTTTCAGCGGTTGCTGGGGCAAGACCTCTGAAATCAGCAAATCAGAAATTGATGTAATGGACCTTGTATTTTTTGTGACTTTGATTGAAAAATGGGAAGTTTCTTCCATCTGTAGTTTGTGCCAAAGACTATCAATCAAGGAAACCTACTACTGTGCAGATGCAAGATGTCCTATAATCTCGAGAGAAGGGTAGTTTGAGACTTCCAGTCTACATCACTGTCCAATATTAGATTTTTTTTATAAAGGGAGGCATTCAAGTAAATTCGGAGAAGCCAACCTTCTGTTGTGTGATGAATCAAAGTTCTGTTTTTTCAAAAGCTAGAAACTAGTGGTGTGTAAAATGGCAGAAATTGTCAGGTTTTATAATGTATTGTAATGTCATATAGCTGAGTCATGCACTGCTAATGGGCTTCTATTGGAAATGCTGAGTCATGCATTAACTGTATATAGGGAATCATTTGGGGAATGTGTTCTGGCCTAGTCCAGGTGATTGTGAATGAAGTAATCCTGGGTCTGAGTTAAGTTAATGAGTTGGGAACCAATCAGAGATTGCTATGTGTAATTGTATAGAATTGTATATAAGGAAGTCATGTACAGTGTATATTTCTCTCCTTGTGCTGTGATGTTGTTTGTCGAAGGCTATATGTAATTAAAAGAACCTGTCCGCTAAGACAAGATATAACTGTATGCTGTGGTAAGTTTGTAATATCATCTAGACTTGGAGAAAGACAATGGTAAAACTGACAATGGCCGGGCATGTGCTCAAGTGTCTGTAAAAGGTTCCAGAGTGACTGCAGGCTGTGGGAGCAGTTGACTGAAAATACTGTGCAGGAAGAAGCTACTGGAAAGTGCTGAAGTTGTGCAACTGATCTGCTGCTGAATTGTGAAATTAATCTGTTTTTGTTCTGTTTTCATTTTGAGTTCCCCCTCTCTTCTGTTTTTGAGAAGATCCTTCCCGAAACAGAAACAGAATTTCGAATCCTGAATTATGGATACTCCCTCCCCTTCTAATCTCCTGGAATCTCCCCAAAAACAGAATTGAAATTCAAAATGAAAACAGTGTTTTACATACCCCTAGTAGAAACTGATTGTGATGGAGTTTGTATGCATCCCGTCTAAAAACAGTACTCATCCAGCCCTTAAAAACACTGGGATGCTGTAGCGAACTACTGGTTATGGAGTAGAATTTAAAAGTAAAAGTTAATGTTAAAACGTGGCCTATATTGCAGGGTTGGAATGGGACCAGCCATTCTGTGATTCTTAAAGGGGTAGTAGCAGTAGGGGCGGAGCTAATTTACATAAGGGAGTCTGATTGGTCATATTTAAATGAGCAGATGCCGGAATTTTAAAAAGGAGGGAGTTAAGGATGACAGTTGGAAGAAAAAAACTAACATTCTGAGAGAGAAAAGACGTCAGTTAGAGAGAGGGAAGTAAGGCTGTTAAATGAGGATAAGTTAGGGGTCCATGAATATAGGTCAGAGAATAAGTTAAGTAAGAGTATTTAAGGAAATAGTCAGGATAGTGAATGGAGAACCATTGAGAGTTTGTTATTATATGGTTAACAAGTGAATTTTTCTATGTGTAGAAAGTCATAAGGATGAGAGTTGTCATGAAACAATGTTATATTCAACTAAGATGCTAATATACAAATGTAATCAACAAGCTTTTGTGCAAGACATCTATAAATAAACTCAGTTAATGTGGAGTTGTGTATGAAGACTGTTTCGCAAAACATTGAATAAGATTTAAAGACAAGCCCAGAGGAGTCCCAGCAGATTTCAGAAGAGAACTGGTATAAGTTACTGTCCTGAATTGATGACAGTGGAGAGAGATTAAGGAAAGGATCTCTCCCCCCTCCCCAATCACTTGGTTTCAAGATATATTATGGGAAGAGGGCATCCCAGATGCATACTGATTTAGTATTTCTTAATGTTAATGTGATGAGGTCCCATGACAGTGGTGTTAGGACAGAGCCCTCCACAAAAGGAAACTAGTTGCGGGCGTCATACAAAGCTACAGGACACACACAAAATCTTGTTCTCCAATGGAGATAAATGGCCAGGTCCAGAGACTCACAAAGGCATTGGGTTATTTAGGCAGTTCAAGGAAAACCACATTAGACACATATTTATTTATTTATTTATTTATTTACACTATTTCTACCCCGCCCATATCAGCCTGAAAGCGAAGGAGATATTTGTATCTCATTAGCTTATGAGGAATGGTTGGACCTTGCCAGTGCTATTCACCAGAAAATTCTGCTTGATATAAAATTGTAGGACCACTCCTGTAATGTCTACATAATTATAGAACCAGCCCCAGTGATGTCCATTACAAAAATTTCAGTTCTGTTCATTGAGTTTCCTTAATCTTTACTGACCCAAACTGAATTCAATTGACCCTTCACATTTGCATACTTGACATCTGCAGATTTGATTATTTGTGGGCTTGCCACCACCCCTCCAAAGCCCCCCCCCAACTTAAGGTACCACTGCACATTCAGACAACCTGATGTGCTTCAGGAGGAAGAGGAGCACTAGTGATCAGCATGGCTCCTGTGAACTGCCTTCAAAGTCAGCTACTCTATGAGCTTGTGGAAGTGCTTGACCATGATGATTGCTGGTCCTTCACCTTTCCAAGTTCAATACAGTTTATCCTGTGTAATTAGGATTATCATCAGCAACCAGACATTTGTATTACATTTTAAACAAAAACAAACAAACAGACAGACAGACAAAACACAGAATTTTGCAAGCTTGTTGGTTGATTAAATGTCCTTTGACCAGTAGCTGGCCACTTGGAGTGCCTCTGGTGTTGCCGCAAGGAGGTCCTCTATTGTGCATGTAGCAGGGCTCAGGTTGCATTGCAGCAGGTGGTCTGTAGTTTGCTCTTCTCCACACTCGCATGTTGTGGATTCCACTTTGTAGCCCCATTTCTGAAGGTTGGCTCTGCATCTTGTGGTGCCAGAGCGCAGTCTGTTCAGCGCCTTCCAAGTCACCCAGTTGGATTGTGTCCCCTTCCTAGATGTCCTGCAGTTAGCATCTGTGGAGTTATTCAGAAAAGAGGTGGGTTCTGTTTTGTCCTGTATCAAAATATCTTTTGCCAACCTGATTATGAGCTTTGACTTGGGAACTGTCTCTTGCAGATCACCTTTGCCCTTCACAATGAACCTACCTAATCCATGTCTCCAAAACCAGTCCAGAATGCTTTATTCTTTGCTGTTGTTTCCTTAGAAACAGAAAACTGAAATGGGAAAAAGTGGGTGTGGGTGAAATAACACCTGGCTGGCAATGCAAACATTTAAAATGCTAATTCACAATTCAAGAACTACTGTGTTCACAAATCAGTTGACTGTTGTTTCTTCCCCCCAAAACTATGTTCGGGCTTACAAAGCTTAATTGCTGTATTAAACTGGATAATGTTGGTAAAGTGCTTTGCAGCTGGATAATGCTACTTAAATATTATAATATTGCTCTTGTAGAGTGTATTTGCTCTTCCATAAGTAAGGTTATTTTTCTGTCCCATTTTAAAAAAGGAAACAAGGCTTAGTGCAGAAACTAACAGTGTAGAAACAATGCTAAAGTAGTACCAACCAGAATTCGACTGGCAGTTGTTACCCAGAGGACTTTTTCATTTGCCGCCCCTAGACTATGGAATGACCTTACAGAAGAGCTTTGACAGCTAAATTCATAATCAGAATTCAAGATACAATGTAATTCTAATATCTGCAGTCTCAAGCAGGCTATGGATGAGCTATTAGTATTGGAAATGCTCTAGGCTGGTGCATAATTTTGGATTAGATCAGAATTTGTATCTGATTCATTAAATTTGGACACACAAAGGTGAGTTACAAGGCATGCAGGAAAGGTGTGTGTGTGGGGGGGGAGGATTTAGAATTTGAATCACTTACCCATTTCCCCCCATAAATATTCTGTAACTTTCGGATGCCTCCCAAGGTCAGTTTAATTTCACTATAACTATTAGGCAAGTTTGGTAAAGCTGCTTTTAAAATATTTTAAAATTTCATTCCTTTGGTCCAATCTTCGCCGGCGCTGCCATAAGAGAAGTGCTGTGGGCAATGGGCATGGCTAATTACAGCCATCTTAACTGTAATTTGGGAAAGCCACATCCTCAACGGTAGAGATTGCAAAAGGCCCTGCCTTAAACTACATTTCCAAGTATGCCTTGGAAGGAGAATGCTTCAATCAGGAGAGAGGAGAGAGAAAATTATCCCTCTCCTTCAACAGTCTGTTTTTCTGAAACTTAAAAATTCCCTTAAATCAGTAGATGTATTAGTATTTTTGAAAGCTGGGGGGAATGATCCCATGTTATCTTGTGTTATTGGATAGAAAATTCAAGTTTTTTAAAATGTTGTTTTTAAAAACATTAACAATTTGCCAAAAATCCATGGATAAGTTAAATATCATGAAATTTGGTGGGCTAACAGTGGTAAATGTGTTTTACCACAGTAGCAAGTTTCATCAGGATAGCTTAAAAATGAGGTGGAGAGAGGAAAAGGGAATATTCATTTAGAGCACTACCTAACTATTCCACTTCCTCTACCCTTAAGAAGAATATATACTAGGGCTAGGTTTGAACAAATTGGTACTATGGTGCAAACCAGGCGCTACTGTAACATCCCAAGAAGTGATAGATTCTGCGTATGGGGAGAACAAACAGTGGAAGACATTGAATATTTCTTAATTGACTATCCAGCATATACTGAACTGCGAGACAGATATTTACATCCAATATTATCCAACTGCGGGTCCCCCAACAGAAATGATATTCTGACATTAGGCCTGGGTAACAACGGAAAAATTTGTTTCTAAAATCGATTGGTTTTTTGGGGTTTTTTGCGTTTCGTTATTTAAAATAATTACAGAAATTTTTCTTTAAAAAGTTCGATATTTACGAAATTTCGGAAATTACGAAACAATTTCGAAACAATAACGAATCGATTCGTTAATGGCGGACGCGATCGCGCAATACGCTAAAAACCCTCCAAATGGGACAGGGGGAACTTCTGAAGCTTAATTAAACCAAAAACAACTATAAAAACCCTTAGAAAACCAAAAACAACTATAAAACTTGCCCCAGACATGCGGAAATAATAACGAAACGACCTCAAAACGATAACGAAACGAATACAATAACGAAATACAAAACATTTACGAAACGATTTAAAAATTCGTTTTTTTAAAATTGCTCCAGACTGGTTCGTTATCGTTTTGTAATTGAAAAATTAACGAATTTTTTAACGAATTACGAATTAACGAAACGAACCCCCCAGCCCTATCTGACATCCCTCTTGCAAGGGCAGGAAAGATCCAGCATAATCAGAGTAAGCCTTTTTATTCTGAAAGCTATTAAGAAAAGAGCAGATTTCCTGAAAGAAGAACCAGGAAAATAAGATTCTGACTATAAATAGAAGATTGGCTGCTGTCTTCACCTTGTTGCCTTGTTTTTTTACTCGTGTTCTATTCTATTTTGAAATGGTCATATGACTGATCAAATAAATAAATATTATATTATTATGAGGTGGAGAGAGGCGCCCCTGAAGCTTCCCCTCTGCCAGTGATGTTTTCCCTATCGAGCAATTGCGACTGACATTAATGAAGTATTTTTGAAGATTTATAAGTTTCATTAGTCTTTATTTCATGCATTTCTACCCCGCCCTTCTTCCCCACTAAGGGGGACTCAAGGTGGCCTCACACAAGCATCATATGATGCTATCAGCATATAAACAATAAAAAATTATAGGGTTTTATAGGTCAAAATCAGCACTTTGAATTGTGCTAGGGATTGGAATTATTTACATTGACTTTTTTAAACTTTATATTTCTCTATTGATGGAAGGGGAATCCCTTAACATCTCAGTTGAGGATTACATTGCTTGGGAACGCACAATACAATAAGCAGAATATAGTGATCCATTGCACATTGCTATAGACTAGACCTCCACAACCTGTGACCCTCTGGGTGTTTAGGACTCCGACTCCCAGAAACCCTAGCCAACTTGTTCAATGGTCCAGAAATCTGGGAACTGACGTCCAAAACACTGGGAGGGCTACAGGTTGTTCAAGCCTGCTATAGATACTTCCAACTCTGAAGCTAGTGTTTAGTTCAATTTTCTTTTAATTTTTTTCAAGCTTGTCTGATAAGGCAAATTCCAGAAATGTCATTATTTTTCTGCATATCTAGTGGCTTTTACCTTTAAAAGCATAGCTAGCATTATGAAAGATTGTCTGAAGTTTTGGATTCACGGATGAAGACATATATTTGATGTTCTAGCATATTTATTACATACACATTATTCAACTTGGCAAAAGGAATGACTAAATAAATACAATTTGGGACTGATGCTTTAAGGCTGATGCTTCAAACTACGGCCCGCGGGCCACTTCTGGCCTTCCAAGGGCACTTATCTGGCCCGCGGAGGAGGAGCGCCCCTCCCCCCCACACAGTGCCCCTCCCTTGGCTGGCTCATGCTATCCGTCAGGCCCGATGGGAGCTTTATGCGTGAGTAGGCCACGCGAGGCTGCTCCTTCCTTGGCAGGCTCACGCTACACATCAGGCCCGATGGGCAGCGTGAGCCAACCATGGGCAGCTGCTCCGCGTGGCCTACTCATGCGTAAAGCACCTCGCGAGGTGCTTTACATGCGAGTAGGCCACGCGGGGCTGCTCCTCCCTTGGCAGGCTCACGCTGCCCATCGGGCCCGATGGGCAGCGTGAGCCAGCCAAGGGAGGCTGCCCCGGCGCTCCATGCAGTCATGCCGGCCACATGACCTTGGAGGTGTCTATGGACAACGCCGGCTCTTCGACTTAGAAATGCAGATGAGCACCACACCCCAGACACGACTGGACTTCATGTCAGAGGAAAACCTTTAACTAGGAAAATTGTGGAAGATCCAGGGTGGGAGAAAGAACTCTTGTCTGTTGGAGGTAGGTATGAATGTTTCAATTGGCCACCTTGATTACCATTTCATAGCCTGACAGTTTTTAGAGAGAATCCTTTGTTGAGAGGTGATTAGCTGGCCCTGATTGTTTCTTGTCTGGAGTTCCCCTGTGTTTGAGTGTTGTTCTTTATTTACAGTTATAATTTTAGAGTTTTTTTAATACTGGTAGCCAGATTTTGTTCAGACTAGAAATAGGAAGATTTCCCATTCTCTGCTCCAGGAATTACTGCCTAAAGAGGGCTAGAAAGAACCCCCTCTAAGGGCCCTTCCACACAACAAAATAAGATAAATAGGAATTTTTTATTGATTTTTTTTACGGTCTGAGGGACAGTGAACTGGCCCCCGGTTTAAAAAGTTTGAGGACCCCTGCTTTAAGATATGGATGACAGCATGTGGCCTTAACAGAGCCGCTGGATTGCACCATCCATCACCCCTCATTACTTTATTTTCCCTATGTTGTATAGGGCTAAGGGGGAATTGCATTCTAACATTCTCTGGAATACCAAGATTCCACCTTGCTCTGTAAACAAGTATTCCAGGCTAAGAAGTCAAATTGTAATCAAACAAACATACAAATTATTTTCTGGGCTCACTTTCATTTTGTGAAAAAGTTTCATAGGAATCCCCCCTTTTCAAAAAAAGAACTGACATGGCATTTTCTAACACTATTTTATTCTAAAGCGAAAGAACAAGCAGTATCACATGACAAGACTGTATGCAGTACAACCTCCAAATCCATGTGCTTGAAGCATATCATAGAATCACACTGAAGGGACACAGAGAGGCTCACACACACTTTTGGGGACAGAGAATATTTACTGGAGCGTAAGTAAGGGAAACCATGGGTATTATTTATTTATTTATTTATTTCGGTTACTTCTACCCTGCCCTTCTCACCCCAAAGGGGACTCAGGGCGGCTTACAAAGGCACAATTCGATGCCGGCATCATATAACAGTAGTAAACAAATAGCAGCAATTAACAATTAAACAGCAGTTCCTGCATTACAACAATAAAACCAATAAAACCAATACAAACCCAATTACTCCTCATTGACGGTCAGCGTTTGCTATCTCATACTCCAAATTCCAATTCCACATTGTCAGTCCTGTCAGTCCTAATCGTCTGATTGTCCTTATCTAGTTGTCAGATTGCCCAAAGGCCTGGTCCCACAACCATGTCTTTACTTTCCTCCTTAAGGAGAGGAGGGATGTTGATGTCCTGATTTCCCCTGGGAGTGAGTTCCACAGGTGAGGGGCCACCACTGAGAAGGCCCTGCTCCTCGTCCCCACCAACCTCACTTGTGATAGTGGTGGGGTCGAGAGCAGGGCCTCCCCAGATGATCTCAGACTCCGGGGTGAGACGTAGAGGGAGATGCGTTCGGACAAATACACTGGACCGGAACCATATAGGGTTTTGTAGGTCAAAACCTCCTTATCCACAGATATTAGTATCTGTGGATAAGGAGGTCATATAAATTTTTTTGTTTATTTACCATATTTATTCCCCGCCTTTCCCCGCCTCCGTAGGGGACTTTCCTCACCTCCGTAGGGGACTCAAGGTGGCTTACAAATATATAGGCAATGATTTGATGTCATATACACATACATACATAGTAAAATAAACCTATAAATTAAAGCAGTCATTAAAAACAAATTAAACCTTAAAACACTTATTAAAATCACATTATCCTTTCAATCAATAATTGATCGACTTGTACAACCTATAGAAAAAGAAAGAAAACTATATGTAGTTGTTCAGTAATTTTGATGGATGAAATCCAGTGGAAACATAGGAAAGTCGCAGATAATGAGCTGTTTCACACATGAGTTTTCTGGCATAATAGAGCTTGGCCTAAGAATTCCTACCCAGCATTGCCCAAGCTCTGTATTTTATTAAACTTGGAAAGCTTGTTGGGCCTGTCTGCCCTCCATCACCTCTCCTCTCTACACATTATTTAGGACCTTTTAACCTGGTGTGTTAAACTGGGCAAGGACACTGCTCATTATAACTGAAAAGCAGAACTGTAGATTCATGCCATTCTCCTGCCAGGGATCATAACTCAGGATAAATCATTTGTTGAAATTATATTTAATCACAACTCTCCATTTGGGTGGAAATGGTGGTTTCATGAAACTGGGTCAAAGCACCAAGAATCCCAGGGTCAAAAATGCTCCTGATAGCAAATCCTTGAGCAATCAGTAAAATTATAATGTGTCAAAATTGGCAGATAAATAAGTACAACTATACCTATAGCTATGTTCAGTACTAATAATGTGGACCAGTTGTGCCCATGTTGATATGGTAATTGTTGCAATTTTTCAATGAGAAATACTACAATTCCTCTTTCATCACAAGGAAATCCTTCAGAATTCCTCCTGAAATGTTAGTATTTAAGCTCCAAATATATATATAAATACTCATAAAAAAGATTCTTTGGTTCATGTAGACCTGAATATTTCATATACTTTTCAAAGGGAACTATTTGCTCATTTAGCAATGAAGAAAGCCATCTTCTTTCTTGTAATTCAGTATAGGTTGTCTTCACTTTCATTATCATCACTAGCAGCATAATGTAATGTATTTAGTAGTATTATGGCCATGTCACAAGAAACATATAATATAATTGAATCAGGGACTACAGGAACTATTGTGCTGGTACAGCTGTACCAGAAGCTCCCACTTTATTTGCTTTGTATTAAGTGTTTGCTTGCAGCCCAAGGCTTGGGATTCTGCAGAAGGGTGGCTTCCTATTAAAGTTTGTAGTTATAGGGCAGGCCCCCTGTCTATCATCGTTAAGTTTGGTTCCGCCCCCTGTTCAGGACAATTGTGAAGGGAAGGGAGCCATTTTCAGTCAGTCTCAGCAAGGAAAGTTAATGTACAGGATGTGTACAGACTTTCTCCTGTACAAAGGCTTCAACCCTTAAGACTTCCCGGGGGAGAACAGTCTTAAAAGCAAAAGGATTCCCAAAGATTCCCAGGGAAACAGCCCTAAAGCTCTGAGGAATTTCAGAGGGAAAAACAGCTTTTAATATCTAAGAACTCCAGCTGAAGTGACTACAGGCCTACTGGTAGGTCCACTTGGTGCTTTGAGACGCAGTTCAACCCGGTAGTGGTGCCCATATCAGTTAGGTTTAGGTTCACAGTTATCCTGGGAGAAGTTTGGAAAGGGATTTTCCTTTAGAGTAAAGTAACAGTTAGAAGCCACCAGTTGCACAAAAGCCTGGAAGTATTTGTTTAACCTTTTGAAGACAAAGGAGATTTCTGTTGATTGTTCACAAATAAAGACTTTGTTATATTTTACAAGCCCTCCAAAGACTGTTTATGGTGAAAATCCTTAAGAATTTCTCTTCGGGGGCCCTGGCTTCCCACTGGGCTAAAGTTGCACATCCTGTTTTAAAAGCAATTCGTTTCAAGCCCAGCACGCGAAAGAACAACTATCTTGTTCAACCACTTGCTGTGCAAAAATACGAGCTAAAGCACTCGAGAGATGGCCATCCAAACTCTATTTAGATACTTTCAAATAGAGTTCATCCTACCCCACCACCCAACTCTGAGGCTTTCTAAGACACCTTTCACACAGCTGTATAAAATCCACATTGAACTGGATTATATGGCAGTGTGGACTCAGATAATCCATTTCAAAGCAGATATTGTGGATTATTTGCCTTGATATTCTGGGTTATATGGCTGCGTAGAAGGGCCCTAAGATTCTTTCTACACAGGCTAGAAAAAATGGGAAAATGGGATAAAAGGGAAGGGGATGTCCACAAAATGCAATCCCTGCTGTGTTTAGCCTGATACAGAACATTTAAAAAATCACCAGAAAGTCCAAAATTGGTTATAAAATGTGCTGTTGCTGATCAGTATATGGTTTCTGCAGAGTAGGAATTTGGGAACAACATGTACAGCACTTGTGTAAACAATGCCATAGCTGGAATATGCAGATGCAGGAACCAGATATTATGCTCTCAGGAAGGTAAACAAGCATCGTTCACCCCCTCCTTGAGAGCAAATCACTTTTTTTTTTTAGTTGGAAGATGAGTCCCATCACAGATTCTGCCAAGGAGAAATCCTAATGAATAGACTGTTATTGTTGCACAATTGAAACCTAAACCTTACCAATTGTTGGCAAACACCACTGTAAGAGCAGGTGATACACAAAGGGACTGATGCCAATGCTTCTAAATGAAACTTTGGGACCTTGGCATGAATGAGCAGCTTGATTGAGTTCCTGACAATGATCCTAATTGGTTTTCAGTACAGAGCTATGAACATTTAATCCAAAGGCCTTTGAATCCAGAAATTGGAGGAACTGAAACTGCTGTAACCTTTTGAGAAACATTATGTAATTATTGTGAAATCAAACTAGAAATGAGATATGTATTTTACTTACACCTAATAGAGCCCCCGGTGGTGCAGTGGGTTAAAGCACTGAGCTGCTGAGCTTGTTGATCGAAAGGTCGCAGGTTCGATTCCGGGGAGCGGCATGAGCTTCCGCTGTCAGCCCTAGCTTCTGCCAACCTAGCAGTTCGAAAACATGCAAATGTGAGTAGATCAATAGGTACCACTCCAGCGGGAAGGTAACGGCGCTCCATGCAGTCATGCCGGCCACATGACCTTGGATGTGTCTACGGACAACACTGGCTCTTCGGCTTAGAAATGGAGATGAGCACCACACCCCAGAGTCAGACATGACTGGACTTAATGTCAGGGGACTACCTTACCTTTACCTTAATGGAGAATCAATAAGAGTTTGGGTAATCTGGTACAAAGAGACCTCAAGGCATGAACCCCAAAAATGGCATGCTTGGTGCTTATTCAGAAAACAAGGAACTCGTGATCCAGGGGTGTTTAAAGCAACATATCTTGCCAAAGGGATTACTAAGAATTTATATCTAAGAAATGGGAATTGCAGAAAGAAATGCACTCAATTTCAAAATGGATGGGGAAAAAAAGTAATTTTGGACCCACCTGAAAGGAATAATTGTCATGATGATATATATGAACATTGTAAAGATGATGTTTTTTTGGAAAGAAGATAATGCCTGTGGATAAAACAATTCCACTTGCTAGATATTCCCAGACCACCCTCCTGTGCTGCTTAAAAATGTATGGTAATGGAAAGGCTGTACAAGATATTGCAAAAGGAATTAGAAAATTAGCACATGTGCTTGTGCAAAAAATAGCAAGCAATAATACAGGATGGGTGGAGGATAATCTAATGGGAGGAGCCTGGAAGAACAAAGTGTTTTTTCCCCTTGTTGTGTGCCTTGGCAGGATTATTATTTATACCTTGAAGGATTCCTTGTTTTATGAGACTTATAATCACTGTAGTAGGATAGATGCAAGTGGTCAGTATGCCAATAAATCCTAAAAGGGTGGTTCAAGGACCAACCTTGGTGGTATTGAACAGAGATTGATGATTCTATGGAAAGAAAAGACCAAATCCAAATAGGAGGATGAGAAAATAAAACTAATTTTGGATAATCTAGCATGAGGTTATATTTTTCACAAAATATGGTGGTTAAAAGAGGGGTAAATTGTGAGTTACAAAGAGCTTTTGTTGAATAATAATAATAATAATAATAATAATAATAATAATAACAACAACAACAACAACACTTTATTTGTACCCCGCTACCATCTCCCCAAGGGACTCGGTGTGGCTTACATGAGGCCGAGCCCAAATATAACAATACAAACAGTAATAACAACAATACAAGCAATTAAAAATAAAACATGGACAATACAATAATGCAACATCAACAATAAGACCACACGATTAAAAACTAAGGGAAGGCCAAATGTAAAATTAAAATTGAAAGTAATGCTGGAACATGGGCGAAAAAGTGATGGGGCGTTTGTGGAAAACATACAGAAAAGAAACAATGTCTAAAATTGGAATGTCAGCTTGAAAAGCTAGCTTAGACAGAGAAGTAACTGTTGCTTAACTAGATAACACTTAAAACCCTTATACTCATCTATATAAATAAAAATGTAATGTTCGTTTGTGGGATTAACTTAACTCAAAAACCACTGGACGAATTGGCACCAAATTTGGACACAAGATACCTATCAGGCCAACGAGTAATTATCACTCATAAAAACACTGAAAAAACAGCAGAAGAAAACTTAAAAAGCCAAAAAAAACAAAAAAATGCATTACAATGCATCTGCAAAACCACATATATACACATATACGCAAATATATATACACACAAAACACATATACACAGACTGGGACACAGCAACACATGGCAGGGGACAGCTAGTGCTTAATAAGCTAATATTAACTATCACACCCCAGAAGGACAGGAACATATTAATGGGGTGCATAGAATAGGTGGGTAGGAATATTGTGAACTCACCATACAAGGAGGACAAGGGAGGAGCTATGTGACCAGGGTCAGGGAATATAGGGGAAATGTTTGGACTGTTATGCTATGCCTCTCTGTGAAGGACACCCAGTCCAGATGAATTGCTTTTCAAACTAAACAATCCTAAACAAACCTTGCTCTTCCGACTTTGTCCTAATTTTTTGAGAACAATCCTTTACATCTCACAATCCGTGACTGGTTTCTTAATGCCCTCATGTAGATGACCAATGAAACTACAGTTCCCATTACTTAAACAATCGCTAAAAGTCAATCTGGATTTCTCAAAAATAAGTCATACCAGACTAATCTTGTCTCTTTTTTCGATACAGCTACAAGCTTGGTAGATGTAGGGAATGCTTTGGATGTAGCATATCTTGATTTCAGTAAGACCTTTGACAAGGTCTGCAATTATCTTCTTGCAAACAAACTAGTCAAATGTGAGCTAGACAATATTACTGTTAGGCGGACTGGTAACTGGTTAAGTGACCAAACCCAATGGTTGCTCTCCATCCTGGAAAGAAGTGACTAGCGGTGCCAATGTGGAAGGGCCCTATGCTTGTCTAATGTGAAATGTAGAAGATATGATACTAAAGAAGACCCACAATATAGTGCCATTCCATTATCTTACGACATCTCTAGATAATATTAGTCACACACTCAAGCTTTTTGCGTTAATGAAAAAAGGCCCTATATGTTCATGGTTGTGTACAAGTATTCCTTCTGGTTAGGAACATTGGTTAGCTTGGGATTTTGCCCACATAGAATAGATGTGTGTATGTATGCTTGTTTGCCCCGGGATTGTGGCGCAGCTGGTTGAGTGTCAGCTGCATTAAGATCACTCTGACCAAAAGGTCATGAGTTCGAAGCCAGCCCGGGTTGGAGTGGGCTTCCAACCAATTGTCGACCTTTGCAACCCGAAAGACAGTTGCATCTGTCAAGTAGGAAAATTAGGTACCACCTTGTGAGGGGAGGTAAATTAACTAATTTATGAGGCCATAAAAAAGACTCCAGCAAAAAGAACTCCAGCAAAAGCATGCGGGGAATGCGGAAGTACTTCATCAGTGTCGCAGATGGACGATGAAAGCGACAGCTCCCCTGGTGGCCAGAAAAAGTTAAATAGCCTCTATGTATGTCTGTATATGTTTGTATGTCAAAAATTGGCATTGAATGTTTGCCATATATGTGTACACTGTAATCCGCCCTGAGTCCCCTGTGGGGTGAGAAGGGCGGAATATAAATACTATAAATAAATAAATAGTTTGTAGTACTGTATGCTTTCTTTTAATTAGATGCAGCTATCAGGTGTATCAACATCAGGGTTGTTTCAATGCTTGCTGTGTAGGCCAGTCTTGAGTCAACTTGATAGATTTGATGGGAGTTCATCCTCCAGGAGAATCAAGCAACGATGACTTATAACAATCTCCTATAGAGTAAATGGAGTAAATTTACTCCTATGGAGTAAATTTGCCCCAGGGCAAATTGGATGTTGTTATTGGTGAGATGTCAAGACTAAAGATAGACATTCTGGGGGTCAGCGAACTGAAATGGACTGGAATGGGCCACTTCACATCAGATGACCACTAGATCTACTACTGCGGACAAGAGGAACATCGAAGAAATGGAGTAGCCTTCATAATTAATAAGAAATTCGCTAAAGCGGTGCTTGGATACAACCCAAAAATGACAGAATGATCTCAATTCGAGTGCAAGGAAAGCCTTTCAACATTACAGTGATCCAAATATACGCCCCAACCACAGCTGCTGAAGAAGCAGAAGTAGATCAGTTCTATGAGGATCTGCAGGACCTACTGGATAATACACCAAAAGAGACATTATTTTCATTACAGGAGACTGGAATGCCAAGGTGGGAAGTCAAATGACAACTGGGATCACAGGCAAGCATGGTCTGGGAGAACAAAATGAAGCGGGACTCAGGCTGATAGAATTTTGCCAGGAAAACTCGCTGTGTATAACGAATACTCTCTTTCAACAACCTAAAAGATGGCTTTATACATGGACCTCACCAGATGGTCAACACCGAAATCAGATTGACTACATCCTTTGCAGCCAAAGGTGGCGGACATCCATCTAGTCGGTGAAAACAAGACCTGGGGCTGACTGTAGCTCAGATCACGAACTTCTTATTGCCCAATTTAGAATAAAACTAAAGAGATCAGGGAAAATACACAGACCAGTTAGATATGATCTCACTAACATTCCTAGCGAATATACAGTGGAAGTGAAGAACAGATTTGAAGGACTAGATTTAGTAAACAGAGTCCCAGAAGAACTATGGACAGAAGTCCGCGACATTGTTCAGCAGGCGGCAACAAAGTACGTCCCAAAGAAAAAGAAAACCAAGAAGGCAAAATGGTTGTCTGCTGAGACACTGGAAGTAGCCCAAGAAAGGAGGAAAGCAAAAGGAAACAGTAAGGGGAGATATGCCCAGTTAAATGCGCAGTTCCAGAGGTTAGCCAGAAGAGATAAGGAACTATTTTTAAATAAGCAATGCATGGAAGTGGAAGACAACAGAATAGGAAGGACAAGAGACCTCTTCCAGAAAATTAGAAACATTGGAGGTAAATTTCAGGCAAAAATTGGTATGATAAGAAACAAAGATGGCAGGGACCTAACAGAAGCTGAAGAGATCAAGAGAAGGTGGCGAGACTATACAGAAGATCTGTATAGGAAGGATAATAATATCGAGGATAGTTTTGACGGTGTGGTGAATGAATTAGAACCAGACATCCTGAGGAGTGAGGTTGAATGGGCCTTAAGAAGCATTGCTAACAACAAGGCAGCAGGAGATGACGGGATCCCAGCTGAACTGTTTAAAATATTAAAAGATGATGCTGTCAAGGTGATGCATGCCATTTGCCAGCAAATATGGAAAACACAAGAATGGCCATCAGACTGGAAAAAATCAACTTATATCCCCATACCAAAAAAGGTAAATGCGAAAGACTGCTCAAACTTCCGTACAGTGGCCCTTATTTCTCATGCCAGTAAGGTAATGCTCAAGATCCTGCAAGGAAGACTCCAGCAATACATGGAGCGAGAGTTGCCAGATGTACAAGCTGGGTTTAGAAAAGGCAGAGGAACAAGAGACCAAATTGCCAATATCCGCTGATAATGGAGAAAGGCAGGGAGTTTCAGAAAAACATCTATTTCTGTTTTATTGACTATTCTAAAGCCTTTGACTGTGTGGATCATAATAAATTGTGGCAAGTTCTTGGTGGGATGGGCATCCCAAGCCACCTTGTCTCTCTCCTGAGGAATCTTTACAAGGACCAAGTAGCAACAGTCAGAACTGACCACGGAACAACAGACTGGTTCAAGATTGGGAAAGGCGTACGGCAAGGCTGCATACTCTCACCCAACTTTTTAACTTGTATGCAGAACACATCATGCGATGTGCGGGGCTTGATGAATGCAAAGCTGGGGTGAAAATTGCTGGAAGAAACATTAACAACCTCAGATATGCAGATGACACCACTCTGATGGCCGAAAGCGAGGAGGAGCTGAGGAGCCTTCTAATCAAGGTGAAAGAAGAAAGCGCAAAAGCCGGGTTGCAGCTAAACGTAAAAAAAAACCAAGATTATGGCAACAAGAATGATTGACAACTGGAAAATAGAGGGAGAAACGTGGAGGCCGTGACAGACTTTGTATTTCTAGGTGCAAAGATTACTGCAGATGCAGACTGTGGCCAGGAAATCAGAAGACGCTTTCTTCTTGGGAGGAGAGCAATGTCCAATCTCGATAAAATAGTGAAGAGTAGAGACATCAGGCTGGCAACAAAGATCCGCCTAGTCAAAGCCATGGTATTCTCTGTAGTAACCTACGGATGTGAGAGCTGGACCTTAGGGAAGGCTGAGCGAAGGAAGATCGATGCTTTTGAGCTGTGGTGCTGGAGGAAAATGCTGAGAGTGCCTTGGACTGCGAGAAGATCCAACCAGTCCATCCTCCAGGAAATAAAGCCCGACTGCTCACTGGAGGGAAAGATACTAGAGACAAAGTTGAAGTACTTTGGCCACATCATGAGGAGACAGGAAAGCCTAGAGAAGACAATGATGCTGGGGAAAGTGGAAGGCAAAAGGATGAGGGGCCGACCAAGGGCAAGATGGATGGATGGCATCCTTGAAGTGACTGGACTGACCTTGAGGGAGCTGGGGGTGGTAACGGCCGACAGGGAGCTCTGGCGTGGGCTGGTCCATGAGGTCACGAAGAGTCGGAGACGACTGAACGAATGAACAACAACAACATGGAGTAATAATATAGAATCTAATAATTTTTAAAATGGCATTGCTGATTGTTGCCACTCTTCTAGAGTCCCCAAAAATATGATGTGAACTAAATTGTTATCCATATTTCAAATAAAGCACTCCAATTACAATGGGAGAACACGGTCAAACTGTCATTGCTGTTGAAGTTTGAAAGAGTTACCTTATATGATACTGAAACTTGGAAATACAATTAAAAGCAAAATATTGTTCCCAACATATGTTCCATTCTTGTTCCTGCAGAAGAGAATTCACTAATAAAACTAAGATTCAGTTATGCTGGTGTGAAAAAATTGCCAGCAACTGACAATAAAGCAAATGTATTGCACATTTCTTAAAATTCTGCATAACAATAAACTGTAAAAATAACTTCATACTTCACCTATTCTTGGAAAACAGTGTATAAAAATCCACCATAGACAGAAGCTATGAATAAAACAAAAGCATTTTTCTTCTTCTTTGGTTGTGAACAAAGTTTAAGAATTAAATGAAACATATGTCATACTTTGGAAACATTCTGCAGACGGAACCATCTGCCTTTTTATTGTGGGGTAAAAATAGGTGTCTTTTGCTGTCCTAATTACTTGGACTTTTTCACATAAAGGAGTAAAATGGAGATTTCTCATTTCCCAATCTGATATGAAACAAATATTCATTCATTTAGTCAGGTAGTTAAAAATTATATGCCATCGTTTGATAAAAATACTTTTATAAGTAGATTTCAAATAAAATCATAACTACAAGAAAGAATTGTGCTGTCGCGCCTGGGGACTATTATTCTCAATAAAGGAGGAATGGTCGTGGCATCTTTCCCCCACGGGATTGCTTCTTGCCCTCCTATAGGAAACTGGATCTTTCAAGAACCCAAAACACTGTGGATAACTCAAAATAAGTGTTATTTATCACAAAGTCATTTCTTTAAAGCAATGAGCTGGAAAACTTCAGAGGGGTGAAGGAAAATATACGTTACAGTCTCAATTAGTCCTGGGTCCAAGGGGTTGAAGCTGAGAAGCCTCACCAAGTTTCCACTTTCCTCAATGGCTGTGAATGCCAGAGCAAACCACAACCCCAGTTCAGATGGCCTATGTTTTGGTGCCAAAAGAACCGGTTTGAAGGTGCTTGGGACTCATACTTTATCTGGACATAAAGTATGAGTCCCAAGAGTAAAAAAACCTCAGAGTTGATGCTAAGAGGTAACTTAAACCAGGGTCTTTTAGAGTCAAGTCTCTTACTCACGTCCATGTGGTATGAACTCTGATGGCAGAATGAGAAAGAAAAGGGAAGCACTCCCCTCCTGCAGGAAGAGGTGGAGCCAAACAGTACTGATTGACAGCTATAAGTAACCAATCCATACAACTATACATAAGCAAGGTAAAAGGGGCAGGATTAAGCATGATACAACAGTTTAAATCTTGCAACTAACAGTTCTATACATAGGTGGCGCCACTCGTACTGTCACAGAATAACAATGAAAAAAGGCAAATGAAACAATGAACACAGGAAAAGAGATTCCACTTAAACATTAGGAAGAACGTCCTGATGGTAAGAGCTCTTCAGCAGTGGAATATGCTGCCTGGGAGCATGGCAGAGCCTCCTTCTCTGGAGATTTTACAACCGACATTGGTTGGTGATCTGTCAGGAGTGCTTTGTTTGTATGTTTCTTGCATGGCAGGGGTTTAGATTGCATGGCCCTTGTGGTCTCTTCTTATACTATGATTCTATGATAGACAAGATTTTGGGGGTTGGCAGTCCAAAAATTCTGGAAGAAAACAGGTAGTGGAAGGCAGATCTAAAGAGTAAAACAGACATTGTATGATATGATGAATGTTGATGCCCATTTAGAAACACTGAAAATTCAGGTGAAATCTATGTATGATTGGGGCCCCATCTACATTGCCATATAATGATTTTGAACATTTGCATGAAATTGCTATGACAGATCATCTGTAGACATGGGACGGGATAATATCAGTATGCTGATGACACCAAATATATTTCTCCATGCCTTCCAAAATAGCTCTAGTTAAGGATAGCATATCTCCTCTGAATGAAGTAATGGGCTGGATGGGGAAAAGGAAATTGAAACTGAATCCAGAAAACATAAAGGTTCTTGATTTAGGGAAGGAGGTATGTCAATCAGTTCTGGATGGTGTTACACTCTTCCTAAAAGACTCTCTTTGCAGCTTGGGAATGCTCTTGGATCTGTCTATCCAAATGTCAGCCAAGGTTGATGAGATGGTTAAGTGTGCTTACTAAGATCTTTAGCTTATATGCCAGTTGTGCCCCTTCCTGGAATCCTAGGACCTAAAGATGGTAGGGCACACACTGGTAACCTCAAGATTGGACTTCTGGAATGCACTTTATATTGGACTACCTCTGTACTACGTTGGGAAACTCCAATTAGTTCAAAACGCAGCAGCCAGATTAGTCACAGGAACATCCAGGAGTGAGCATATCACACCTATCCTAAAGCCACTGGTTGTGAACTAGTTTCTGGGCAAAGTACAAAATGTTGGTTTTCACCTTTAAAGCCCTACATGGTTTGGGTCCAGGTTACATTCAGGATCACCTTCTCTTGTACAATCAATCCCTAAACACTGAGGTCCTCTGTGGGGGCATATGCTCCAACCTGCCAGAACCTGAATGGCAGCCATCACCCAGAGGATCTTTTCATCAGCTGCCCCAAGACTGTGGAATGACCTGCCAGAACAGCTTCAACAGCTAGATTGGCTATTAGCATTTAAGACACAATTGAAGACTCATCTCTTTCAGCAGTCCTATTTTGTCCATTTTAAATGGTGAATTTTAATCTGCATTAGTGGATTTCAACTTGTATTTTAACTGTGTGTATCTTGTTGTATGTATTTTAATAGTTTTATCCCTTGTATTAACGATGTTGTATATACTGCCTCAAGTTAGAGGAAGAGGCAGGCAATACAATTATTATTATTATTATTATTATTATTATTATTATTATTATTGCAGTTTGAACTGCATTATATCATCAATGTAGACTCTTAGAATGCAGATTGAACTGTACTGAACTGGAGTGTGTCTAGGCTGCCATATAGTCCAGTTCAATGCAGTTAATTTATATTTTGAATTTACATTATATGGCAGTGGGAATGGGATTTAAGTATTCAGAGATATTCTGGTGGTGATTGTTGATTATTAACATTCAGTTGTGGAAATCTTAAGGATGGGGAAAAGGACATATTCACAAAATTTGGGCAGATTTGTGTATTCACACATAGCTAAGCCTTTAAGCATTTGGAAAGTACAAAGATATCCAGTCAAAAATATCCACATATTCATTCATTCCTTCATTCACACACACTCTCACATACACACATGCACCCACCCACAGAGAGTCAGACAGACTCCTAGATTATTTATACACAAACATGATCCCTTACCTTTAGTCTTGGGGGGGGGGGGGGATATCCTATTGAAGCTATCATTTAAAACATACTTTCCATATGAGCTGGAATGGTTTTTGTTGAAATCACATATGTCAATATTGTGTTCTTTTAGTAGCTACTATATTTGCAACTAGTTTCAAAGTGTGTGGCTTTCCATTGAAGACAATGGGGGAATTTTTCAAGTGAATTGTATTGGTTGGATTTCCAAAGATCCTGCAACATTAAGAGACGGTAAAATGTGACCCTTCCATCACTGAGATTAGGCTATCAATACAGGGGACACCAAGTAAATCTTCAAAGGGTCATTGGAACTTTCTACCTGAATCATCAGGTAGAAAGTGCTTTTGGCTATTTCTAGATGTGTGGGAAAGTGCTGTGCTAGCTCACCAGTGAGCAAATACACAGAACGCAATATATAAAAATCACTTCACTCTTGCAGGTGATGGATACAGGAAATAACTAGTTAAAATCAATTACGCTATCAATTGAGCTGAATCCTTAGCAATTCAAGCTTAAGTATATGGGAATGTTTTTCTAGTCCAAGAGGATTCTATGGGTTCCCTTTGAGTCTATTTTGGAGTTTTTGGGGACCTTAAAAGACCACCTTAAGATGTGAATCCTTAGCAAAGTTTTGGAGACTTTTTGGACTGGCACTTTCCAAAGCCCAGATACACAACTGCCATCTAAGTTTGAATCCTAAGTTTTGGAGCCTTTTGAGGTTTTGGACTGACACCTTCCAAAGCCACATACACAACTGCCATCTAAGTTTGCATTTTGGAGACTTGAGGTTTTGGACTGACACCTTCCAAAGCCAGATACACACCACCATCAAAGTTTGCCCAGATACACAATCGTCATCTAAGTTTGAGTACTACGTTTTGGAGACTTTGGAGTTTTTGGACTGACACCTTCCAAATCCACATACACAACCACCATCTAAATTTGAGTTTTGGGGAGTTTTGAGGTTTTGGACTGACATCTTCCAAAGCCAGATGCCACCATCTAAGTTTGCCCAGATACACAATCGTCATCTAAGTTTGAGTACTAACTTTTGGAGACATTTGAGGTTTTGGAGTGACACCTTCCAAAGCCCAGATACCCAACTGCCATCTAAGTTTGAAGCCTGTCAGAGTCACTCCATGATATGTGAATGTAGATCCAGCCCAAGAGAAAAAGACAGTATGTTCAGGTTTCCTTCCTGTTTGATGAATTTTTGGGGGGACTTTGCCAGGAGATGAAGAAGAAGAGAGTCCAACTTGTAGGTTGTGAAGTCTGGGAAACGTTTGGCAAATGGGGAAAAGTCCCTTTGTGTACCTAATGAATTGCAGAGTTCTTGATTTATGCATTTCAATAAAAGTTGGTTTTGAGCATCCTAAAAAAAAAGCTATCAATTGAGCTGAAACTTTCCTAACTGAAAGGGACAACTTGCTTTTAAAAATATCCAGCTACAGTGATTGACTTAAATTTGAATTCTGGTATTAACTTAATTCCAAATTATTAATTACATTATAATTAAGTTAGAAAAAGTGCTAAATAGCCAAAGAGCCAACATATTTTACATTTTCTAGCCGAGTCTTTACCCTATGTCCAACTCTCTTGAATTGTTGCAAAATTACTTACTGCTTTTTATTGTTCTTGTTTGGGTTGGGCAATTAAAAGATTTATTGACACAATCTGAACAATTTGTGATTTTAACATTTACAGATTTGATTATTCACTGATTTTATTTAAAATGTTATCTCTTGAAGTCTCTAGGCCAGTGTTTCTCAACCTTCCTAATGCTCTGACCCCTTAATACAGTTCCTCATGTTGTGGTGACCCCCAACCACAACATTATTTTTGTTGCTACTTCGTAACTGTCATTTTGCTACTGTTATGAATCATATTGTAAATATCTGATATGCAGGATGTTTTTCAATCCCAAATACCCGATATGCTCAAATTTGAATACTGGTGGGATGGGGGTGGTTGATTTTGTCATTTGGGAATGTTGGAGTTGCTGGGATTTATAGCTCACCTAAAATCAAAGAGCCTTCTGAACTCCACCAATGATGGAATTGAATCAAACTTGGCACACAGAATTCCCGTGACCAAGAGAAAATACTGGGAGGGTCTGGTGGACATTGACCTTGGGTTTTGGAGTTGTAGTTCACCTACACCCAGAGAACACTGTGGACTCAAACAATGGTGGATCTGGACCAAACTTAGTACAAATACTCAATATGTCCAAATGTGAACACTGGTGGAGTTTGTGGAAAATAGATCTTGACATTTGTGAGTTGTAGTTGTTGGGATTTATAGTTCACCCACAATGAAAAAGCATTCTGAACCCCACCAATGATAGAATTGGACCAAACTTTCCACACAGACCATGACCAACAGAAAATACTATGTTTTCTTATGGTCTTTGGTGACCCCTCTGACACCCCCTCGCAACCCCCACAGGGGTCCCAACCCCTAGGTTGAGAAACACTGCTCTAGGTCATCCAATGTGACTCTTTGGTCAACTTCCTCCAGTCATGTTGCAGGACTTAGAGATATACAGAGAGAACTCTTCTTTAGGAATGTCTAGATCCTCCAATGTGCTACTCAGTTCAGCTTCCAGCAGAAGGCATCCATAGGCATCCATTTTGGAAGAATTAGAAATTCCTAGAGAAGTTTCAATCGGGCAAGAAAAAGAAATCCCAATTCAAGACAAATGATTTTGGAGGCACAAATTCATCTCTACGGAATTCGGTCATACCATAACAAGAGAAATACATATTGTAAAAAGTGTTTTGCGATTCACTATAAGAGAAAATCGGAGTTTTTAAAAAAGAGAATTTGTAAATTTGGGGTCAGTATACAGCAGACTACACCAATGTTCAGAGACGCAAAGTGAAGAGGAATGGCAGGCTCAAAAAAAGAAAAAAGAAAAAAGAAACAAGGGAGAAGCCTATTTCTAAAGCATTGATTTCTGCAGATGATGGAATATGACATGTGCATGGCTCTGATATTTAGAAAGTTTTCCTGTTGACAGTTGGCTGTACTCAAGACGAGCACATTTATTTTCTGTTGGAATAAAATTAAAGGCCACCAAATCCATTTTCATATTTGTCTCTTGGAGAAACAATCCTGTGACTCATTCTTACTTACATGAATGGAAAGAAGGCATTGATCAATTTTTAATGGTTATTGAGACCACATAACAGCTGAGTAAACTAAACACTCTCCCAAGTGATTTTTTGTTTTAGAAAAACAAAACAAAAGTTGGGATATTGTAGCTTTACTATTAATTGCCTGGGAACTCCTCCCTGGCTCTTTCACACAGTCTCTGATACCAGATATGAATCAGATTTGGTCTCTGAGCTTCCTAGAGTTGTTGAGACTTTCTTATCTTTTTTTATACTGTCCCAAAGACATATACCAGAATGCTGAAGAAAGCTGCCAAGAGTCCATCTGAACATACAAGTGTTGAATGAAAAGTAATGCCTCCACCTTTGTAACTCCTCAACAGATGGCAGTACTGGTATGCGGCAGATACTGGCTTGTTCAGTTGACTCTCCTCTACAGTTCCATTTTGGTGGGAAGCCTTAGCATTGAATGGTTGTGTTATTAAAGTGTGAAGTATGGAACCCTGCACAGATGATTGGTCAATGCCACTTAAGGGCAATCTGACAACTAGATAAAGACAATTGGATGACTAGGACTGACAGGACTGACAAAGTGGAATTGAAATTTGGACTATGAGATGGCGAACGCTGAGCGTTAATTAGGTGATATGGTTTTATTGATTTTATTGGTTTTATTATTGCAGTGCTGATTGTTAATTGTTTAATTGCTGCTATATTGTTTTTATTCTACTGTTATGTTGATGCCGGCATCGAATTGTGCCTTTGTAAGCCGCCCTGAGTCCCCCTCTGGGGTGAGAAGGGCGGGGTAGAAGTAACCGAAATAAATAAATAAATAAATTAAGCAACATGTAGTCATTGAATTCTTGACAGCAGAAGGTGTCACCCCAAAGAAGATTAATCAGAGAATGCAAAATATTTATGGTGATTATGTTGATGTGAGTACTGTGCGTCGTTGGGTGAGTAAGTTTAAAGAAGTTGAGGTGGGAACATCTGACTTGCTCTGGATGTCCTGTGACAGGAACCACCGAATTTCACAAGTAAAAGGTTGACAGACTGATTCGGGACGATCGTCATATCACTCAGAGAGAATCACGATGGATTGCGGAAACAGAGTGTCGACACCTTCCATGACGGCTTCAGAAAACTTGTTCATTGTTGGCAGAAATGTATCCAATTATCTGGTTACTTTGTCAAAAAGGGAATAGTGGTAGTTAAAGAGCACATTGTAAGGATTATTTCTACGTTTGATTTATTAAAATATTCCCATTCAAACCCAAGTAACGAAGGTGGAGGCATTACTTTTCATTCAACCCTCATATTTGTGCCAATATTCTTCTGAAGAGTATGTTAAAGAAAGAAAGGGTGGGAAGAAAATAGAGAGGATCCATATTTTATTTTTATTACCTTAAATTGATATTGATTTTTGGAGGGTGAGTGGGAAGAATTTATATAAGCAAGTCAAATAGTTATCCAGATCAGACAAAACATTTTGTATACAGCATGTCTCATATATTGCTAATATTTCCTTAGACTGTCATTCCATTTCTTCAGGAAGTAGGCTAGCAAATGCCAGAAGAGGCTTTTCTATGGGATCTGTTTTCTTATTACAAGAGAGATTCATATTGTTTTTGTAATATAGTTTTCTTTACAAACCTAACCAGTAGGACATATCGAAAGCAAGTCGGCCACTGAAGCAGGCAGTGCCACTGCCAATTAGAATGCCAGAGAGACCACAAACGCAGCCTTGGAAAAACAGCAGAATCTCAATTTTTGACTCTACTCTAGATTCAAACTGCCATTTAGTATTTTATGTGTCTTCCATTTGTGATATTACAAAAGGCTGGACAGAGATTTCCACCTATAAAGAAGTATTCATTGTGTTAAGAATCTGACCACAGCTGAAATTCACAGCTACAATACCAGCTACATGAAGTAGTTATTTCAGCATGTCTGTGAAAGAAGGAAGGAAGCTAGCCTAACTGCCTTATTCTCCCCTTGTCGACTGCTCTCCATGTGATTGAAAATCAATTCCAGAGTCTTCAACTGCAAGGAGAGCATCCAAGCATAAGAAACACTTTCGGATTCAACCACATCACTCTCTGCCAGAGAAGAGTGTCCAAATTGGGACTGGGTGATAGTGAGACTAACCTTCAACTTTTTGCATGTTGACTGAAGATGCTGAGACAATGCTAACATGGACCTAATATGAGTCATTGTGCATCTGTTGATGAAGACATGTGACCTCATCAAACGTGCCTCTGGAATCACCACGGATCATCGCAATTCTGGCAGTACACCTACATTGTCCAACTCACCTGAGTCCCCGTCCCTCTTTGCCAGGAGGGCTTTGATTATGTTTTCTTGCCCTGGTGAAGGAAGTTGGTCTGGATGACCTTAAGTATTTTCTGTAGGTCGTGGAGGTTCCGTGTGGGAAGTTTGGCCCAATTCTATCATTGGTGGAGTTCAGAATGCTGTTTGATTATAGGTGAACTATAAATCCCAGTAACTACAACTCCCAAATGTCAAGGTCTATTTCCCCCAAACTCCATCTGTGTTCATATTCGTGCCAAGTTTGGTCCAGATCCATCATTGCTTGAGTCCACAGTGCTCTCTGGATGTAGGTGAACTACAACTCCCAAAACTCAAGGTCAATGCCCACCAAATCCTTCTAGTGTTTTCTGTTGTTATGGGAGTCCTGTGTGCCATGTTTGGTTCAATTCCATCATTGGTGGAGTTCAGAATGCTCTTTGATTGTAGGTCAACTATAAATCCCAGCAACTACAACTTCCAAATGACAAAATCAATTTTTTGAGTTATGGTCACTCCTTGGGTTAGTAGGTGTCTTGTGGCCAAATTTGATGGCAATTCATCCAGTGGTTTTTGAGTTATGTTAATCCCACAAACGAACATTACATTTTTATTTATATAGATTATATGTAATATAAAATATATAATTATAATATTATATTTTTATTATTAGTGTTATATTGTATTTCATTATGAGGTTGGATTGTCATCTGTCAGGAATGTTTTTGCTGTGTATCTCTGTCATATTAGGGGGTTGAACTAGACAGCTCCTGTGGTCCCTTCCATCCCTAAGATGCTAGGATTCTAATTCATGTTTTGAAAGATATATTTCTCTACTTTGAATTCTCCATACTTTCATAGATCAACATCCCAGGAGTGGAAAGTTGTTGAACAACTGCAAAACAAGAATGAACCAGT
This sequence comes from Anolis sagrei ordinatus, assembly GCF_025583915.1. Classification (NCBI taxonomy): domain Eukaryota; kingdom Metazoa; phylum Chordata; class Lepidosauria; order Squamata; family Anolidae; genus Anolis; species Anolis sagrei. The sequence goes on along the minus strand of NW_026847660.1, from coordinate 64,439,262 downwards.
ATACCAGTGATGTTTTCTCAATCTTAATTTTCAGTGGAACTATTGAGGTTTCCAAGAGTGACAGAGTAATCACAGAACACAGTTACAATCGAGTGCATTCACTGCTGGCATAGCTTTTAGAAGCTCATTGCGGAGCAATTTGTTTGTAAGCGAGAAAGGTTTAAAATTAGAGAGGTTATTGAATTGCACCCAAATTCTCAGAAAAATACCCCTGGATTTTGCAAAGTCTGAGATAAATTTGGAGCCTCCAGCTTAAATGATCTAGAAATTGCATGTTTTTTTTTATCATACCTTTGGACACATATATGTGGATGTGCTTATACAGAACCCCTTAGTGAAGTGGCAGTTAAATTGTCAATAGTTCCTATTTCGTCTTGCTGTGGATGTAAAAACTGTGATGCAAATTTGAGGCTTTGCTACTTATAATACCTTCCCTGTTTAGTACAATTTAAGGAATTCATATGCACAAAGAGAATGGAAAAATAAGCCAGCCAACAACTTCTGAAGCTCTCCATCCAGGTCTTTGGATGATCTCTTACTATTCAATAAAGGTATTCATCCATGTTGCCCAAATCGAATTGTTAGCCTTGTAGATTAATTGAGTCAATGGAAATTTGGCCTATCAATAGTTATGTAATTTCTATTGATCCAATGGGTCAATTCTACTTAAGATTAGCAATTGCATTCAAACCAAATATGGAAACCTTGTTCAGCCTTGAAGCCTATAGTTAATGCACATGTGTTTGTTGTATCCAAAACACTTTCTATCAGTATATAGTTGATGCCAAGCCACAGCTGGTGTAGTCCAAAATATAATGTATATTATAGAATTATCTACCTGTTAGGAAATTTGGAGTTGGGTGCCATCTCTACGCAGATGACACACAACTCTACTACTCTTTTCCACCTAACTCCAAGGAAGCCCCTCGGGTGCTGGACGAGTGCCTGGCTGCTGTGGCTGTCTGGATGAGGATGAACAAACTAAAGATTAATCCCGACAAGACAGAGGTCCTCTTGGTTGATCATAAACCAGATTGGGGTATAGGGTGGCAACCTGTGTTGGACGGGGTTGCACTCCCCCTGAAGTCACAGGTCCGCAGTTTGGGTGTCCTCCTAGACTCATCACTTACACTTGAAGCTCAGGAGTCGGCGGTGGCTGGGAGGGCCTTTGCACAACTAAGACTCATGCGCCAACTGCGACCGTACCTCATGAAGGCGGATCTGGCCAAGGTGGTCCATGCCTTAGTCACCTCCAGATTGGATTACTGTAAGGCACTCTACGTGGGGCTACCCTTGAAAACGGCCCGGAAATTTCAACTGGTGCAGCGGGCGGCGGCCAGGTTATTAACTGGTGCTCCTTACAGGGAGAGGTCAACCCTCCTGTTTAAGGAGCTCCACTAACTGCCATTCATTTTCCAGTCCCAATTCAAGGTGCAGGTGCTTACCTACAAAGCCCTAAATGGTTTGGGACCTGCCTACCTGCGTGATCCCACGCGTGAACCCACGCGTGAACCCACACGATCTCTTTGTTCATCTGGAGAGGCCCTACTCACGATCCCACCTTCATCACAAGCGCAATTGGTGGGGACGAGGGATAGGGCCTTCTCGGTGGTGGCCCCTCGACTCTGGAACTCGCTCCCCAAGGACATTAGGCATGCCACAACTCTGGCAGTCTTTAAGAGGAGCCTGAAAACGTGGTTGCTCCAGTGTGCCTTCCCAGAATAAGGAAACCCTAAGCAACATGTCCCTAATCGCACTTTACTAATGATCTAGGATTGTCTGCTTGCTCCATCTCTCTCCAAATACCTATCCTAGTTATATGTCACTTTGTCATGTCCAGCATTTTTAAAAATTTTAATTATTACATTTGCCCCTGTCAAAGGTTTTTTTAATGCGTTGCGGTGTTATTGTTACTGTTTATTGCTTTATTTATGAGTTTATTTATTATCTGTATTGCTGTTGTTGCTGTTTTTTACTGATGTATTTGGGCTCGGCCTCTTGTAAGCCGCACCAAGTCCTTCGTGAGATGGTAGCGGGGTATAAATAAAGGATTATTATTATTATTATTATTATTAGGAAATATGTCATGTAAAAATTCATACAAAATACAACTGTATATCATTCCCTGTAGTCTCGAACACAAGCCAATACAAATCATGAATCCTGGGATTTACAACTTCATCTGGGTATACCTGTGTGAGATTATATGCATATGCATTATTCCTTCCTTCCTACATACTTTTTATTTAAATAAGCTTTTCCATATTTATAACAACTTTCACAGCACTAATGCAAACACACCAATATCCAAATAAATGTAGTGCATAGAAATATTTGGACTGAAATATAATATGTAGCATTGTGTTGGCTATATTGGGTGATTCTTATACTCATGAGTCTTACACCCATTAACTGGTTGATTCTAATACCCAGGAACACTGGTAGCTGGCAAGAGAGATCTGCTCTCTTTTAACTTTTTACAGTCTTATTTTAACAGTGTTGTTCTTTTAACTGCTAGGACTTCTGTCATAATAAGCAGCTCCTAAAAATTTGACATGTTTTGGGAAGATAGCAATAGCCTATTTGTGAATCTTTCTAGTTGAGTGAGAAAGCTTTCTGCCAGCAGCAGCTGCTGCAGCCACCTCTCTGCCAGTCACCTCTGGAAAATAACAGGCCGAACATGAAGATAACAGTGTCACACATTGTTTATTCCCAGCATGTGGCACAAGAGGTGTGCTGCCCTTGGACATCAGTGGTGGACAACTTTAGAAAGTCAGGGGACTTCAAGAATCTTATCTATGAGACCCATAAGACCCAGAAACAAGAATGAGAGGAATCAAAACTGGAAATGACCAGAAGTCTGTTTTCAGTTTTCATTTCAGGAAATTGAGGGTTATTGGGGGGGGGGGGGTTAAGGGTGATGCTTCAGAAAACCTTTTCTAATGAAAACTTCCATTCCAGGAGGCTACAGGAAGCAAGATAAGGTTCATAGCCAATGTTTCTTCTGGCTTTGCTGTTTGGCATAGGTCTGCCCATGCAAAGCAGGTGAACATAGCATTGAATGGAACATGCAGAATAATCACAGGATGTCTTAAACCTACACCTGTTGATAAACTCTACAACAGTGTTTCTCAACCTGGGGGTCGAGACCCCTGAGGGGATCGCGAGGGGGTGTCAGAGGGGTCGCCAAAGACCATAAGAAAACACAGTATTTTCTGGTGGTCATGGGGATTCCATGTGGGAAGTTTGAGCCAATTCTATGGTTGGTGGAGTTCAGAATGTTCTTTGATTGTAATGAACTATAAATCCCAGCAACTACAACTCCCAAATGTCAAGATCTATTTTTCCCGGACTCCACCAGTGTTCACATTTGGGCATATTGAGTATTTATGCCAAGTTTGGTCCAGATCCACTATTGCATGAGTCCACAGTGCTCTCTGGATATAGGTGAACTACAACTCCCAAACTCAAGGTCAATGCCCATCAAACCCTTCCAATGTTTTCCATTGGTCATGGGAGCCAAGTTTGGTTCAAATCCATCGCTGGTGGAGTTCAGAATGCTCTTTGATTATAAGTGAACTGTAAATCCTAGCAACTACAACTCCCAAATTACAAAATCAATCCTCGCCCAACCCCACTAGCATTCACATTTGGGTGTATTGGGTGCCCAGTTTGGTCCAGTGAATGAAAATGCATCCTGCATACCAGATATTTACATTATGATTTATAACAGTAGTAAAATGACTGTTATGAAGTAGCAATGAAAACAATATTATGGTTGGGGGTCACCACAACATGGGGGACTGTATTAAGGGGTCACGCCATTAGGAAGGTTGAGAACAACTGCTCTACAAGCTAGCTGGCATTGCCCCCCCCCCCCCCCCCCCCCCCCCGGATGTGTGACGGGAAGTTCCTGCTAAATGTGAGAGAAATAAGATTGAAGACTACATGGCTACCGGCCTCCTCCCAATAGACTCAAATCAAGGAAAAGCTTTATGAGAACTACCACCCTTCTTGGCGTCCCCCCAGCAACAGCAAGGTATCCCTCTGGGCAGGAAATCCCAACTGGATGGCCCCCCATGAGGGTCTTCCTCCAGGGGCAAACCAAGAATGGACAACTTGGAAGTCCTTGAACAGACTCAGAAGTGGAGTGGGCAGAACAAAAGACAACCTGGCAAATGGCACTACCTAAAAGAAACCCACACCTTATGTGACTGTGGAGCAGAACAGACAATGAATGAGGATAATTGCACAGAAACGTTCTGTGTGGAAATACCCAAGACTTCGATGTCTTCTTAAAAGAAAGAAGGCTGTTTTTAATGCTCCTTCATGTGCTGACTGATGCCTTCACAGCTGAACTCACTGGGGCCTAAATCTGAGTAAGGCCCCATCTACACTGCCATATAATGCAGTTTCAAAATCCAGATTAACATCATTGAAGTGGATTATATGGCAATATGGACTCAGTCTAGATCCAGCCCAAGAGAGGAGACGCGAATCCTGAAACCTATGGTCACTACCACCGATATATTAATTATATAATAACTGACTCGGTCTATGTTGAAATACTTCATCATTCTTTGTTTGCCCCATTACAGGAATTCCTGTAATACAGCAATTCCATTTTTTCGCAGTGTTATAAAATTCATCATCTGAACAATTCTGATGCATTCTTGAGATCCTTGAGATTATTAACTTTTAAGTAAGTTTTCCTTTTATCTTGCATATATCTGTGTTTTATGCCAATTTTGTTGTTGTATGACAATAAAGCCTGTGTGTGTGTGTGTGTGTGTGTGTGTATGTATACTAACTGTAAGGGGAAATACTGACTTCAGTCTCTCTCAGACCCTTCTACACTGTCATATAATCCAGATTATTAAAGCAGATAACCCACATTATCTGCTTTGAACTGGATTCTGTGAGTTACACTGCCATGTAATGTAATTCAAAGCAGATAATCTGGATTTTATATGGCAGTGTAAATGGGGCCTCAGTCCCCCTCCCTAAGACTTTAACTTTCCTGGATGCCTAGCAAAGGAAATGGATCTCCACATTCTAGCATTATATTAACTTGTGAATCCAGTCTCTTTATGCCACTCAACATTATGCTGTATCAATTAGTATCAGTTGTGAATGGCATGGTTTTAATAATGGATGTAATGTTTTTAACTGTTTTAATGTGTATTGATTTTAATCTTGATTCAAATGTTTATTTTAATTGTATGTTGTTTAACACATTGAATAGTTGCCTATAGATCTCATCACACTTGAACAGTGGTTCTCAACCTTCCTAATGCTGTGACACCTTAATACGGTCCTCTTGGGGGGAGGGGTGACCCCCAACCACAAAATTATTTTAGTTTCTACTTCATAACTGTACTTTTGCTACTGTTATGAATCATAATGTAAATATCTGATGTGCAGGATGTATTTTTATTCACTGGACAAATTTTTGCACAAATATCCGATACACCCAAAATTGAATACTAGTGGGGTTGGGAGGAGAGGTTGATTTTGTCAATTGCGAGTTGTAGTTGCTGGGATTTATAGTTCACCTACAATCAGAGCATTCTGAACTTCACCAACAATGGAATTGAACCAAACTTGGCACATAGAACTTCCATAACCAACAGAAAATACTGGAAGGGTTTGGTGTGCATTGACCTTGAGTTTGGGCATTGTAGTTCACCTACATCCAGAGAGCACTGTGGACTCTAACAATGATGGATGTGGAACATGGATATTAAATATGCCCAAATGTGAACATTGATGGAGTTTGAGGAAAATAGACCTTGACATTTGGGAGTTGTAGTTGCTGGGACTGATAGTTCACCAACACTCAAAAAGCGTTCTGAACCCCACCAATGATAGAATTGGGCCAAATTTCCCACACAGAACCCCCATGAACAACAGAAAATACTGTGTTTTTGATGGTCATTGTGACATCAGAGCATATGTTCTTAAAAAGCCACAAGCTGAACCATTTATCTTCTGACTACCAATGCTAACAATTTTCTTATTTAATTTTAGTCTTTTCAGTAGGAAAGAGCAATACATCTTAAAGCAAGACACAGAAATAGAAATCATAAAAAGTCATTAAAAACAACAGTCATATTGCAAGTCAGGGGACAAACTGGTCAGCTTCCATGACAATGTATCATGTCTCCTGTTATAAAAGCCTTGCCTCAACTACGGGGTTCCTGTAGAAAATTGAACCACCATATAGAGTGACACATTTATCACAGTTTCAAAGCAGGTATTTTACAGTCCATGAGTCATTTGCTTCTGCTATTCCCCCAACAATTGTCTCCTGAGACTGGAATAAGTTAACATATAAAACCACCATAAATGTTGGTTTATTGGAACTTTAAAGCAGTAACCTGAGAGAGAACCGAGAGTGCATTGTCTGAAATTTAAGTGCAGGAATAGCTCATCCAAGAGCGTAATAAATTGGATTATGGAAATAATTTTCCATCAGTCTTTTCTGGGATGGTGGTGATTTAGCAGTTCATCAGTCACTTTTTCAAGTGCAGTAAGGAGCAACCGTTCCTGACTTCTGGAATCCAAATGGCACTTTGGAGCCATATAGGCAACCTCCTATTTTCTAGTGCCAAATGGAATGTGAGGAGAGAGAAAAACAAAGTATATTTCTTTGGATTATGGTGTTGGAGAAAATGTTACATGCTCCCTTCTCACTCTCTGAAGTCCCAAATGGGTAGTCCAGTGGTAGTTGATTCAGTTCCTACCCTACAGAGTTAATACAGTTTGATAAATTTAGGGTGCCTGTACACTATGGAAGTAAAGTTGTTTGAGATCACTTCAACTGGAATGAATTAATGCTATTTGGTGAAACACCAGCACGCTTTGGCTTAGAAGGCTAAAAACCTTGTAAAACTTCCATGATTCCATAGCACTGAGGTATGTGTGTTAACCTAAAGGTCCTTCGAGATAGGCTCATATCCCTGTCTATCTTATGTCTTGGTTTTACCTGAGGCATCCAAATGATTGAATTAATCTGGGGAAAACTGGGATTTCCCAGTTTGCACTGAATTAACAAAACACCTGTAAAGATGATGATGATGATGATGATGATGATGATGATGATGATGATGATAACAACACTTATTTGTACCCCGCTACCATCTCCCCAAGGGACTTGGTGTGGCTTACATAAGGCCGAGCCCAAACAAAACAATACAAGCAATAATAACAACAGTACAAGCAATTTAAAACACATAGACAATAAGATACACAACATTATCAATAAAACAACACATAATTAAAAACTGTGGGAAGGCCAAATGTACAGTTAAAATTGGAAATAATGCTGGGACATGAACGGAAGGTGATACTGGTGTTTGTGGAAGGGCATACGAGCAGACTTAAAGAAAATGTGAAGTGCTTTGGAGGACAAAGTGCTATGGGGTCATTTTTCCAGGAAGGCACACTGGAACAGCCTCATCTTCAAGTTCCTCCTGAAGACTGCCAAAGTTGGAGCCTGTCTGATGTCTTTAGGGAGTGAGTTCCAGAGTCGAGGGGCCCCCACCGAAAAGGCCCTCTCTCTCGTCCCCACTAATCACGCCTGCGATGCTGGTGGGATCAAGAGCAGGGCATCTCTGGATGATCGAAGGGATCATGTGGGTTCATATACAGAGATGCGATCACGCAGGTAGGCGGGTCCCAAACCGTTTAAGCTAAGATCCTGATCTTTTTAGGTGTGTGCCCTGTGGAGATTGCCCTGTGTGTGTGTGTGTGGAGGGGGGGGGAGGTGTCAATCCTCATAGCCATCAGATTCTTTGGGCTCCTAGATCAGGAGGGCAACTATCCTTGCAGCCCTCAATTTCCCCCCAAAAAGTTACTTGAGGGGCCTCTCCAGCAGCGCATTCCTCTCTGCAGAGTACTGCTGATAACACAAAAATGATGCATCAGTGTTATGAATAACTTTCTCACATTGGAAAATAATATCCCACTTCTGACACCAATTTGTCATGAATGACTTTTCAATAACTTTGAAGCATAGGTTCTTCTATTGCAATTTCCAGTGTGAGAGGGTACATCAGATTACAGAAAACATTTAGACAAAGAATGACATTGGACATACAGTCATACAGATCCTATGCAACTACATTGAATTCACAAACAACTTACAGTTACATGGCTAACAAACAAAGGGGAATTACATTTTCACTCAGCATTCACACCACATGTACATACAGACATACAGATTCTATGCAACTACATTGGATTCACAAACAACTTACAGTTACATGGCTAACAAACAAACAAAGGGGAATTACATTTTCACTCAGCATTCACACCACATTCATCCTCAGGCATTCAAATATTACCATATTATTTTCTCCCTCCTTGGAGAAGTATCTGTTAGGTCAGACCCTGCTTCCCTGCAGCCTGCCAACACATAGTTCCAAAACTTCAATAACTTTAAAATGCCAAAACGTCTTCCCTAAGCACAACGCCAAGAACCAGATCTTTGTTTTCCATACAGTAGAACCTGACTCCCTACACAAAATCCAAGACACGAAAAGTGCACATCTTCCTCTTCTCTTGAGAAAGAAGCCTAAAAGTGACCAGACTGCTCTCATGCAAATCTGCCACTCTCCATACGTACACTATCTTTCTCCTTCCTATGGAGCAGAGCATAGCTGGTGGAACAGACTCCTCAGGTCTGCCACACTTGGAGCATTATTAGATTGAGTCTTTTATAGGAATATTCTGCTGATGTAGTCCCAAAGTTGTAAATTAATGATAGACATCTTCCGTCTTGGATCCATCTCAGTTTCCTGGCCAGACGTTGATCTTCTTGATTGGTGTTGATCTTATGTTAACTTCCTTCTTAACATTGTAAACATTTCTGTTATCACTGTCCCAATTCTTATCAGAGTTTACTTTTCAGCTCTTATTAGCAAGTTTTAATTACAGTCCAGCAAGCAGGTAGTTAGTTATTGCAGGCCTTAATATTATACTGGTGTCTCCAAAATTATTAGCTCCATCTATACATTCATCTTCCATTCATTCCCACACATCACGTTAAATTCACATATATTAAATCTGCACATTGAATTTCTTATTACATCAGGAGGTGGGGGGGGGGGAGGAAGAAAATCTCTCCTCCCCCCACCTCCCAACATGTCAATTTCATGCATCAGGCACTGCCAGCAGGCCCCACAGATAAAGTTTTTTTGGAGGAAATGGGTGGTTGGGGGGGGGGGTGGATGCTATCCCAGGTCAACCTTTATTTGACTCAGGATGGTATCCAACCAAGGGAAAGGGTTTGGGTTGGGGGTGGCGACAGAAATCTGGGAGGAACTTGGTTAAAATAACCCAGTTCCTCCTGGATTTCTAGCCTGTTTGGAAGGATCCTAAGCAAAAGGCATTTTGTACCCATGATCTTCCTATCCCAGACCATGCTATATATTTTGTAAGGCTTTCAACAAGGAGAATAACTCCTTAGAAATACTCACTCTTCTCTCTTTTGCCTTTAGCCTCATCATCCTTCCATCATCTCTTGTCACCTTTCCCAGAACATAGCTGTGGGTTCTTCAACTGTGAGTTCTTCATTATTGTGTGGTTTTATACCCAAACACAGCCATAAGAAATAATAATCTTCTTTCTACCTCTTTAAAATGTCCTTTTCTTCCCTTATGTCATTCCTAGTACTACAACTGTCCCTTTCGTCTCACGTTTCTCATCCAAGCATGGTAAACTACACACTATTGCACCCCAAAACACTTTCCTCTTCCTTCATTTCTCTCATTTTAGAAAAGCCTAATGGTGAATAAATCAGTGATTATTCTGTTATGATCTTTTTTCGAGTAAAAAAATTGGAAAAGGTCTGACTTCTCTGTATACTTCCTAAGGATCTTATGAGATCAATTCCCCGTATGTGATGCCCTAAATATGGCATGGCCTTCCAAGAGAGGTCTCATTGATCTCATCTACTGCCAAAGTAAGCCTTGTTTATCTGGCTCCTTGTCACTCCTTATTTGTTGCAGTTTTAAGATGATAAGAGTCTTGCCCGCAACTCAGTCAGATCTGATACTGGCCACGAAGCAATAGTATTATCTATGTATTGAGATGATATTGTGACACTGTCCATGCTAGGGCTATATTCAATGCTTCCTTTTGGCAGTTTGGAAACCATCTTGATGCTTAACACGTAACAAGATTTAATCTGACAGTAGCTCTTCAAATAATGTAAGTAGAGCCTTGCCTTGTAACATCCTGCAGAGATAATTCTGTTTCTTTCGTTTACCCCCATTTGTCCCCATAAGATGTGAGCACCGCAATTAAAGTCAAGCTGCTGCAGCCTAGAAATCCACAACTGATGTAGTACCATCTCTTAAATAAGTACAATATTGCAAGGAGGAAAGATACTTGTAAAGCAACAAGGATGCACTCTGTGATTATGTGCTCTGTGACAGATGTTACAAGAGTAGTTCGTACTCTAAGCAGGCAGAAGATTGCTAAATTTGTTTGCTCTGGCAGAGGAGTGTATGCCTATTAACTGTATCCAGCTGTTTGGAAATAAAGGTAGTACCTGAGCAAAAAACATGCTTTCCCAGGTTTCTTGATTTTACTTTGGGCCATTTTTGTCATTGTGGTTGGAACTGAAACTATGACTCTGTTTCAGTGATTATATAATGAATAGGGATACCAAGGTGCTTGTCTATAAAGCTATTGTCCTCCCAACCCTGCTCTATGCCTGTGAAATGACAGAGGTCCTCCTGGTCAGTCGCAAGGCCGAAACGGGCATAGGGTTACAGCCTGTGTTGGATGGGGCCGCACTCCCCCTGAAGACGCAGGTTCGCAGCTTGGGTGACCCTGGACTCATCGCTGAGCCTGGAACCCCAGGTTTCGGCAGTGACCAGGGGAGCATTTGCACAGCTAAAGCTTGTGCGCCAGCTGCGCCCGTACCTTGGGAAGTCTGACTTGGCCACGGTAGTCCACGCTCTGGTTACATCCCGTTTAGACTACTGCAACGCTCTCTACGTGGGGTTGCCTTTGAAGACAGCTCGGAAGCTCCAACTAGTTCAACGCTCGGCAGCCATGATTTTAACAGGAGCGGAGCGCAGGGAGCATACAACCCCCCTGTTGCGCCAACTCCACTGGCTACCGATCTGCTACCGGGCTGAATTCAAAGTGCTGGCGTTGGCCTTTAAAGCCCTAAACGGTTCTGGCCCAAGCTACCTATCCGACCGCATCTCTGCCTATGAACCCACCAGGACTTTGAGATCTTCCGGGGAGACCCTGCTCTCGATCCCGCCTGCTTCTCAAGCTCGGCTGGCGGGGAAGAGATAGGGCCTTCTCGGTGGTGGCTCCTCGGCTGTGGAACGCCCTTCCTACGGACATTAGACTAGCACCATCTCTAATGGTATTCCGCAAAAAGGTGAAGACCTGGATGTTTGTGCAGGCGTTTGAGTAATTTAGTGCAATCTGGTAATGGAACATAGGAATGGAACAATGGACGACGAACCTGGACTACGCTTGGATGATGAGAAGATTGGGTACGGTTGTTTTTTTGTAATAATTGTGCATTGTAATTGCTTATTGGTAATTTATGGATAATGTGTTAAGTCAATTGTTATATGTTGTATGGAACCACTGCTGTTTCTACTGTTTTTACTGTTTGTGAACCGCTGTGAGTCGCCTTCGGGCTTGAGATACAGCAGTATATAAGCAAAGTAAATAAATAAATAAATAAATAAATAAATGTGGACTGTCTATAGACGTCACATGCAACTCCTGGAACGATTCCATCAGTGCTGCCTCCGGAAAATCCTGCAAATATCTTGGGAAGACAAGCGGACAAATGTCAGCGTGCTGGAAGAAGCAAAGACCACCAGCATTGAAGCAATGGACCTCTGCCATCAACTCTGCTGGACCGGCCACGTTGTCCAGATGCCTGACCACCGTCTCCCAAAGCAGTTGCTCTACTCTGAACTTAAGAACGGAAAACAGAATGTTGGTGGACAGGAAAAGAGATTTAAAGATGGGCTCAAAGCCAACCTTAAAAACTCTGGCATAGACACTGAGAACTGGGAAGCCCTGGCCCTTGACCGCTCCAGCTGGAGGTCAGCTGTGACCAGCAGTGCTGCAGAATTCGAGGAGGCACGAGTGGAGGGTGAAAGAGAGAAATGTGCCAGGAGGAAGGCGCGTCAAGCCAAACCCGACTGGGACCGCCTTCCACCTGGAAACCAATGCCTTCACTGTGGGAGAAGATGCGGGTCAAGAATAGGGCTCCATAGCCACCTACAAACTCACAAAAATAATCCTCAAGGAAGACCATCTTACTCGTCCAACGAGGGATCGCCTAAGTAAGTAAGCAAGTAATGAATATTTAGAAGAGAATATAATAGTTTATTAAGGAAAGATGTGAACAATACAAGAAATAATTTCATTTTTTCTAATGAATTATTATAGGAGCTCATTGGCTACCAATGGATCCCACCTGTGTCTCAAGCGTGATTGGTGGGGACGAGGGACAGGGCCTTTTCTGTGGTGGCCCCCCGACTGGAACTCTCTCCCCAAGGACATCAGGCAAGCCCCAACATTGGCAGTCTTTAGGAAGAGCTTGAAGACGTGGTTATTCCAGTATGCCTTCCCAGAATAGGAAACTCCGAGCATCATGTCCCAAATGCACTTTACTAGAGATTTATGATTGTCTGCACACCGCACCTATCTCCAAAAACCTATCCATTTCACCTGTCATGCCCAGCATTTTTAAAAATTTTAATCATTACATTTGGCCCGGCCTTAGTTTTTAAATGTGTCATGGTGTTATTGTCTAATGTTAATTGCTATTGTTTTAATGTTTATTGCTTGTTTTATGAGTTTATTTATTGTTGTATTTGTTATGCTGTTGTTTCATTGATGTGTTGGACCTTGGCCTCTTGTAAGCCGCACCAAGTCCTTCGGGAGATGTTAGCAGGGTATAAAGTTATTATTATTATTATTATTTATTATTATTATTATTATTGCAACTAGTTGCTTTTTGTAGTTATTAGCTACAACAGCTTTTGCCTTTAAAGCAAGGGCTCTTAACTAGGAGTCCATGGAATCCATGGAAAAAAATTCAGGGCATCCATAAGCTTAAATTGGGAAAATAAATCAACTTATTATAGGGTTGCTGGCAGTTTTCCAAGCTGTATGGCCGTGTTCCAGAAGAATTCTTTCCTGACGTTTTGCCCACATCTATGGCAGGCATCCTCAGAGGTAGTAAGGTCTGTTGGAAACTAGGATCAATGAGGTTTATATTTCTGAGGAATGTCAAGGGTGGGAGAAAAAACTCTTATCTGCTGGAGGAAAATGCGAATGTTGCAATTGGCCACCTTGATTAGGAATCAATGGCCTTGAGGTTTCAAAGCCTGGTAGCTTCCTACTTGGGGGAATCCTTTGTTGGAAGGTGTTAGCAGGCTCAGTTTATTTCCCCTCTGGTATTCCCCTGTCTTTTGAGTGTTGCTCAAAAAACTGTCCTGATTTTAGGTAAAGGTAAAGGTAGTCCCCTGACATTAAGTCCAGTCATGTCTGACTCTGGGGTGTGGTGCTCATCTCCATTTCTAAGCCGAAGAGCCAGCGTCCTGATTTTAGAGGTTTTTAAAATACTGGTAGCCAGTTTTTGTTCATTTTCATGATTTCCTCCTTTCTGTTGAAACTGTCCACATGCTTGTGGATTTCCAAAGATTCTCCCCAGGCAGAAAGCAGTCAGGCTTTGAAACTTCAACACCATTCAATGCTAATCAAGGTAGCCAATGGCAACATTCACACTTGCCTCAAGCAGACAAGAATTCTTTTCCCCACCCTGGACATTCCACAGATATATATACCTCACTTGTACTAGTTTCCAACAGACTCATAAACTTTGAAGAAAACTCTCAGCAACTCAATGATTCTGGCCATGAAAGCCTTAGACAACAAAACTAACCGCTTTGGTTAGACCACACCTGGAATATTGTGTCCAATTCTGGGCCCCACAATTGGAGAGAGATATTGACAAGCTGGAATGTGTCCAGAGGAGAGCGACTAAAATGATAAAAGGTCTGGAGAACAAGCCCTATGAGGAGCGGCTTAAGGAGCTGGGCATGTTTAGCCTGAAGAAGAGAAGGCTGAGAGGGGATATGATAGCCATGTATAAATATGTGAGAGGAAGCCACAGGGCGGAAGGAGCAAGCTTGTTTTCTGCTTCCCTGGAGACTAGGACGCGGAACAATGGCTTCAAACTACAAGAGAGGAGATTCCATCTGAACATGAGGAAGAACTTCCTGACTGTGAGAGCCATTCAGCAGTGGAACTCTCTGCCCCAGAGTGTGGTGGAGGCTCCTTCTTTGGAAGCTTTTAAACAGAGGCTGGATGGCCATCTGTCGGGGGTTATTTGAATGCGATGTTCCTGCTTCTTGTCAGGGGGTTGGACTGGATGGCCCATGAGGTCTCTTCCAACTCTTTGATTCTATGATTCTATTATATTTATTTTTTCTGACCTCTTAACTGAAATCTATCATTTTCTTCACTAATGAATACATGCAATAAATTACAGTGGTAGTCATATCATATCACATTTATTTATTTATCATGTCATCAGCAACCAGACCATTGTATTACATTTCTAACAGAAACACACAAGTAGATCTTTGTATGAGAGTTCCAAGGCTGTTCTTAGCTTGTAGCCCACAGGACTTAAATGTCTTTTTTAGAAGGAGAAGAATAAAGAAATGTCTGAAACCCCTTCTGCACTGTGTGAACTTTTACATGTTATCTCATATTCCTTTCTGGCTCCAAACTCCACTGGGAGAGTTCACAAGCTCCTCACCTGCTTTTCAAGGCTTCATCTCTCACCCTATTGTGCAATGTGAAAAGATAGGCAGGCGAAGGAAAAAAATCCCCTATTCATAATGAGCTTGTATTTCAGAACGGTAGAGGCAGCTCATTCAACAGCTTTCATTCTTATTTTTTTAAAAGCCTTCCCTACGAGGGCTGCATCATTTTCTGAAAGCTTTTTATATTCCTGGTCATTATTTCACAGTATATTCACTTAACTCCAGCTGGTGACAAAAGAGGGCACTTTTATTAATAGTAACGAGACCAGGGTTGAAAAACACAAACCATTTCCATCTGGCTCGCTCATTTCTTTCAACTGTTTCTCAATACCTTTGCCCGGCCGAGTCATCTTCATTGTCCCTTTTCGTCCACACTCTTCTAGAATTAGTTCTGGCTTTCATCACTAACGTATTATTTAGACAATGAGCAAAACCCATTTCAAGGACTTTGCAGGGTGAAGAGGGGAGGGGATTTAGCTTAGGGGTTTTTGTGTGGTCTGTGGATAATGATTCCTCGTTGCATTAGGTGAGAGAGAATAATTATTAATTGGCTGGCTACTGTACCCAGTAGAGGCCACGGAGTAGATATCATGATTAGCTAAGGAGAAAAAGAAAATGGGCGAGGAGGGAATATCCAACACAAGGAAAAATCTATTTTTGCTGTTATTCTGGCTTCTGCTCTGGTTTGGAGATGTAAAGAGGCATAGGTGACGATAATTGTATATTTCAAACAGAATCTCTGTTTAAGCCTTGCCAGAGAAAAGACTGAAGCAACAAGAATCTTCAATTTGCACATTAAAATCTTCACAATAGAAATATGGATTTATATCCCTAAATTCTTAGTGAGGATTTTAAGGATATAAATCCTCATGTCCACCATTTGTCGAGTAACATCCAAAACAGAAACATTTCTTTTGTTCCAAGAAACAACTTAGTCAATTGGTATTAGGCATGGACCAGGGTGGTCCATGCCTTAGTCACCTCCAGATTGGATTACTGTAATGCACTCTATGTGGGGCTGCCCTTGAAAAAGGCCCAGAATTTTCAATTAGTTTAACGGGCGGTGGCCAGGTTGTTAACTGGGGCTCCTTACAGAGAGCGGTCAACCCTCCTGTTTAAGGAGCTCCACTGGCTGCCGTTCATTTTCCGGTCCCAATTCAAGGTGCAGGTTCTTACCTACAAAGCCCTGAACGGTTTGGGACCGTCCTACCTGCGTGACCGCATCTCTGTGTACGAACCCACACGATCCCTTCGATCATCTGGAGAGGCCCTGCTCACGCTCCCACCTCCATCGCAGGCGCGATTGGTGGGGAGGAGAAAGAGGGCTTTCTTGGTGGTGGCCCCTCGACTCTGGAACTCACTCCCCAAGGACAACTCTGGCAGTCTTTAGGAGGAGCTTGAAAACGTGGTTGTTCCAGTGTGCCTTCCCAGAATAAGGAAACTCCCAGCAATATGTCCTCGAAATGCACTTTACTATTGATCTAGGAATGTCTGCACGCCCCATCCCTCTCTGAAAACTCTATCCTAGTTCATATTTCATCTGTTCATGCTCAGCATTATTCTTAAATTTTAATTATTACATTTGGCCCTGCCATAGGTTTTAAATGTCATTGTGTTACTGCTATAATTTATTGGTTGTTTTTTTGTTATGAGTTTTATTTTATTGTCTGTATTAATTGTTATTGCTTTTATCAAAAGCAATGTGGGGACGAGGGACAGGGCCTTCTCGGTGGTGGCCCCTCGGCTCTGGAACTCTCTCCCACTGGAGATTAGAACTGCCCCTTCCCTCTTGACCTTTAGAAAGTTGGTGAAAACCTGGCTTTGGAATCTGGCATTTGATGAGTGAGACAATGGCTTTTGACCACACGGATGGATGAGATGAATAGTGATTTTTATGCTAACGACTTGGTTTTATATAATTATATGATAGTACTTTGTGTTTATATTAGTGTATTATTGATGTGATGTTTTTAAACTATTGTGCATGAACCCCTTGTTGTGAACCGGCCTGAGTCCCTTGTTGGAGGTGAGAAGTCTGGTATATAAAACTTCTAAATAAATAAACAAACAAATAATAAACAAACAAACATACAAAGCACATATACACAGACTGGACCACAGCAACGTGTGGCAGGGGACAGCTAATCTAAGATACCTATCTGACCGCATCTCGACCTACGAGCCCACCAGGACTTTGAGATCTTCCGGGGAGGCCCTGCTTTCAATCCCGCCTGCTTCACAAGCACGGCTGGCGGGAACGAGAGATAGGGCCTTCTCGGTGGTGGTCCCTCGGCTGTGGAACACCCTTCCTGTGGACATCAGACAGGCTCCTTTCCTGTTGATATTCCGCAGAAAATTAAAGACCTGGTTGTTCAAGAAGGCGTTCGAACAAGAAGTGCAATGATTGGTAATGACTATAGGAATGGAATAACGGAAAATGATATTGGATTGTGGTTTGGACGATGAGACGACGCTGAATGGTTTTCGTAGTAATGACAATGTTTTGTATAATGCTTTTTGTATAATGTTTTTTGCATAATGGTTTGAGAATTGTTTTTATACTGTGTTTTGTATTTTGTTCTTCCCATGTTGTGTTACAGTATATGATTTTGTAAGTCTTGACAAGAATCATCTCTTGCTTATATGTGTGTGTTGAGGAAGAACCACTCCCTGATTAGGATGTATATCAGGTGAGGTTTTCTTGATGCAGGTAGTGGGTGAAATGAAGTAATCAGAGATGGAACTATGCTACAAGGTTTGCTGGAAAGAAGCAGATTAATGCATTGTAAGTTTTTTCCTTCTGCGATGGACAATGTGTTTTCAAGGCTACTGTATTTTTCTTTATAAAGCTACATGTATTAACTACTCCAGAGTAAAGACATTTTCCTTTATACTCTGTGCAAATCAACTTGGGATCTGGAGCTGGGAAGACTGCTGTGTAGATTCAATATAAACTAACAAACCGCAACATATTCAACC
>NW_026847660.1:64027666-64421022 GCF_025583915.1 Anolis sagrei ordinatus | reverse complement strand
CAGCAACAGTGGCTGTGCTGGCAAGGCGACTTTACAGGAAAAGACTGGAGAAGAATGAAAGTCTGAAAGACCATTTGCAGATATTGCAGAGTTTGTTTTTGCAACTGGAGGAGAGAGACTTTCATCTCACAGAGCCGAACAAATGTTTTATTGTCCTGTCATCCATGGATGATTCGTTTGATGGGATAGTAAATTCCTTAGAATCACTCCCCCAAGCACCATTAAATCTCCAATATATTTGTGCCAGACTTCTTGCTGATTGGGAAAGGCAAAGAGATCAATTCCTGGAGACTGCAAACACAGCAGGGCATTCTCAAGGAAAGCAGTCAGCCGGAGTTGCACTCGAGGAGGAGACGGAGAAAGTTTGTGTGGTGAGAAGATGCTTCAATTGTGGGTCTCCAAACCATTTAAAGAGGAATTGCCCAAAGCAGCAGAAGAAGCAAGGAGGGAAGAAGGTGAACCAGAGGAGGAGTTCCTCGTATGTAAGAATTGTGAAGTCCCAGGGGAGTCCAGCAGTTGAAGACATATTTTATGTGGACTCTGGATGTTCACAGCATATAGTGAACAACAAAAGTTTAATTTGTAACCCTGTGAATCCTAAATGTTCAAATGTTACCCTTGAAGATGGAAAACAGTACAAAATACAGGGGCAAGGGGAAGTTTATGTTAAGCATTTGGGTAAAACATTAAGGAATGTATTTTTAGTTCCAGAGATTTATTATAATTTATTATCAGTTGGAAAACTGGATAAAGAAGGTTATGAAGTTAATTTTTCTGGAGGAAAAGTCAGGATTTTGAAAGGGAATAAGTTATGTGGAACTGGTGTATTACAGGGGGGTTTGTATGTGTTGACCTCAGGAGATAACACAAGTGAAGTGAAGTAAATGTAATAAGTAAGAATGCTCCATTACACCAGGAATGTATTCATGATTTACATAGAGCATTAGGTCACCCAAGTTTCAAAGTGTTGTATAAAATGCCAGAGTTTAGTGAAGGCATAAAATTAAAAGATTGCAAGAAGTTTCTAGATTGCAATGTATGCAAGAAAACTAAAACACAGTCAGCTCCAGTTAGTAAAAGTTTGAGAAACTCAGAGGAAAAGTTTCAGTTGGTACATGCTGATTTAGTTGGACCATTTCAACCGAGTAAGGGTGGAGCCTGTTATATACTGTGTTTATTAGATGACTATTCTTGTTTTTCTTGGTGTTTTTTGTTAAAACAAAAGAGTGACGTTTTTGATATTATTAAGAATTGGGTGGCATATGTGAAGAGACAATTTGGAGTAGGAGTAAAGGCTCTCCAAACTGACAGAGGAGGAGAGTTTACCTCACATAGTTTAGAAAATTTTCTGAAGCAAGAGGGGATAAAGCACAGACTCACATGTGCTTATCAAAGTGCAGAAAATGGAAAGATAGAAAGGTTTGTAAGAAAAGTGCAAACAGTGAAAGATTCTTTGTTAGAAGATTCTGGATTATCCCAAAATCTATGGGGAGAAGCAGTAATGACTGCATGTTATTTAATTAATAGACTCTGATGTGAGCCTATTCAGAACACCCCTTATTTTATGTTATATGGCAAGAAGCCTCCATTAGGGCATTTAAGGACTTTTGGAACACAGGCATGGGTGTTCATCCCCAAACCATTAAGAAGGAAAGGCCAAGACAAAGCCAGGAAATTAACAATGGTTGGCTATGCACAGGGAGCCAAAGCTTGGCGATTTTTAGATAATGAAGGAAGCATTGTTATATCAAGATCTGCTAATTTTGCCTGTAGCCAGAATTGGGATAAGATTCATGCTAATCAGGAAGTTTTCTTTCCTATTTCGAAAGAGGAAACTCGTGAGCAAGGTAGACAAAACACAGTGCAGGAAAGTGCTGCTACACCTCAACTCATAAGTAAGCCTATAATTAGAAAATTTAAGAGGTCTAGGCTCTCAGATGAGGATGATGAGGTGAATGAAGATCCTGGGGAAGGAACTAGTCAGGAAATTTTACTCAGAAGAAGTGAGAGAACCAGAAAGAAACCTGACAGGTTCACAATACAAAATGTGAGAGTATGTTTAGTTAATTATGAGCCTCAAAGTTTTGAGGAAATAGAAAGTTTGCCACAAGGGAAGAAAGGAAAAATGGTTAGAGGCTACAGATGAAGAGCTGAAAAACATGGAAAGGTTAAATGTGTACGAACCTGCCAATTTACCAAGAGGGAGGAATCCTATTGACACAAAATGGATTTTTAAGCAAAACCTTGATGCTAATGGTCAAGTAAGGTACAAAGCGCGTCTTGTTGCTAGAGGATTTACACAGATTAGGGACATAGTAGAGGGTTTACACAGATTAGGGACATAGATTACACAGAGGTGTATTCGCCCACTGTTAGTCCTAATTCTGTAAGATTGATTTTAACTCTTGCAGCATGTTTGAATTTAAAGGTATATCATTTTGACATAAGTACAGCATATCTGAATGCTACTCTAAAGGAGAATATATATATTGTACCTCCACCAGGTTCAAAGTACAGAGATACCAATACGTATTTTAAACTGAATCGAGCCTTATACGGATTGAAACAGGCCGGACTTGTCTGGAATGATTGTTTAAATGATGTTTTGACCAAAATGGGTTTCCAGAGAAGCAGAGCAGATCCATGTGTGTATGTAAGAAATGTACAACATGATTATCAAGTATTGTTTGTATATGTTGATGATGTATCATTTTTGGCTGAAACTCAAGCAGAAATTGACAAATTTGCAGAAGAGTTAGGAAAACATTTTAAG
The DNA here is from genome assembly GCF_025583915.1 of Anolis sagrei ordinatus. Lineage (NCBI taxonomy): Eukaryota > Metazoa > Chordata > Lepidosauria > Squamata > Anolidae > Anolis > Anolis sagrei. Next base: position 64,418,249 of record NW_026847660.1, on the reverse strand, counting down.
TTAAGAAACCTTGGTCCAATTCAATATTTTCTTGGTGTACAAATTATGAAAACTGAACAAGGTTTTGTGTTAAGTCAAAAAGGGAAGATAATGCAGATTTTGGAAAAACTAAACATGAAAGAATGTAAAGGAGTTCAATCACCCATGATTTTAGGTTTTCAAAACGAAGTGGAAAATGCTGAACTATTTGAAGAGAAAGCCTTATACAAGAGCATTATTGGTCAGTTATTGTACATATGTAATTACACCAGAGCAGACATTGCATTTGCTGTGAATTTTCTAAGCAGGTATGCAAGCAACCCAACCATTGCTGCATGGAATGGACTTAAGAGGGTGGCAAGATATTTAAAGCAAACACAAGATTTTTGTTTGGCATTAAGTCCAGATGATTCGCTATCCTTGCAGGTATATACAGACAGTGATTTCGGCAACTGTACTGATAGGAAATCGACAACAGGAGTTTTAGTTAAGTTTTCTAATGCTGTAATTGACTGGAAGTCGAAAAAGCAGAGTTATGTAGCTTTAAGTTCCAGTGAGGCTGAGTTTGGTGCACTTAGCTTAGCATATACAGAGATTTGTGTAATCAAACAACTGCTTAAAGACTTGCAAATACCCGTTGAAGATCCAACAACAATATATTATTTATTTATTTATTTATTTCTTGCATTTATTGACCACCCCTCTCAGCCCGAGGGCGACTCGGGGCGGTGAACAGCAACAGAAAAGACAGTGTACAATAAATCACGACAGTACGAACCAGACAATACAACATAACATATACTTATACTAAAAATCCGCTTCGTCAAGTCCTGGGGTCATAGCCAAAATTCATAGTCCTAGTTCATCCAGTGTCATTTCAAGATACACTCAGTTGAGGGCCTGCTCGAAGAGCCATGTTTTCAGGCCCCTACGAAAGGCCATCAAGGAGGGCGCCTGTCTAACTTCAACAGGGAGGGTGTTCCACAGCCGGGGGGCCACCACCGAGAAGGCCCGCTCTCTCGTCCCCGCCAGACGTGCCTGTGAGGCAGGCGGGACTGAGAGAAGAGCCTCCCCGGATGATCTCAAGGCCCTCGTGGGCTCGTAGGCCGAGATGCGGTCTGCAAGGTATTTTGGGCCGGAACCGTTTAGGGCTTTGTAGGATAATACCAGCACCTTAAATTGGGCCCGGTAGCGAATCGGCAGCCAGTGGAGCTGGGACAGCAGGGGCGTTGTATGCTCTCTGCGTCCTGCTCCCGTTAACAACATGGCTGCCGCGCGTTGGACTAGCTGAAGCTTCCGGGCCGTCTTCAAGGGCAGCCCCACGTAGAGAGCGTTGCAGTAGTCAAGCCGGGATGTGACCAGAGCGTGTACCACCGTGGCCAAGTCAGACTTCCCAAGATACGGGCGCAGCTGGCGCACGAGCCGAAGCTGTGCAAATGCTCCCCTGGTCACCGCTGAAACCTGGGGTTCCAGGCTCAGCGATCAGTCCAGGGTCACACCCAAGCTGCGAACCTGCGCTTTCAGGGGGAGTGCGACCCCGTCCAGCACAGGCTGTAACCCTATACCCTGTTCGGCCTTGCGACTGACCAGGAGTACCTCTGTCTTGTCTGGATTTAGTTTCAGTTTGTTCGCCCTCATCCAGACCATTACAGCGGCCAGGCACCGGTTCAGGACTTCGACAGCCTCCTTAGTAGCAGGTGGGAAGGAGTGACAGAGTTGGACGTCATCTGCGTACAGGTGACACCGCACCCCGAAACTCCGGATGATCTCACCCAGCGGCTTCATGTAGATGTTAAACAGCAAGGGGGACAAGATGGAACCCTGAGGAACGCCACAGGTCAACGGCTGTGGCGTTGAACAGGAGTCCCCCAGCAACACCTTCTGAGTACGACCCTCCAGAAATGACCGGAGCCACTGCAGGGCAGTGCCCCCAAGACCCATTTCCGCAAGGCGCCCCAGAAGGATACCGTGGTCGACGGTATCGAAGGCCGCTGAGAGGTCCAGGAGCACCAACAGGGACACACTCCCCCTGTCTAGCTCCCGGCGCAGATCATCCACTAAGGCGACCAAGACCGTCTCGGTACCATGCCCCGGTCTGAAACCAGACTGTGCCGGATCCAGAATATCCGTGTCTCTCAAGAATACCTGGAGTTGTGAGGCCACCACGCTTTCCATGACTTTGCCCAAAAAGGGGAGATTGGAAACAGGCCGAAAGTTGTCGAATTTGGTGGGGTCCAATGATGGTTTCTTCAACAGCGGCTTTATAATAGCCTGTTTTAGGCTCGCTGGAATCTTGCCTTCCCGAAGGGAGGCATTAACCACCACCGTTACCCACTCGGCCAATCCCCCTCTGGCCTCCTTCAGAAGCCAGGATGGACAGGGGTCTAGGATGGACGTGGTGGGTCTCATTCCTCCAAGTATCTTGTCCACATCCTCGGGTTTCACAAACTGAAAAGAATCCAACAAAATAGGACAAGCAGGTGCTCGTGTCACATCCTCAGAGACTGCATTTAACATGGTGTCCAGCCCAGAACGGATCAAAGCGACTTTGTCTGCAAAGAACCGAGCAAATGCTTCACAGCGCGCTGCCGAGTTGTCAGGGCTCCCACCTGAAGTTGGGGGAGTTAAAAGACCTCTGACAACCCGAAACAACTCCGCCGGACGGTTTTTTGCAGACGCAATAGTGGCCGCAAAGAAAGTTTTCTTTGCGGCTTTTATTGCCGCGGCATATGCCCTTAAAAAGGACACATACCGTGTTCGGTTTGACTCGCTTGGGTCTGAGCGCCACACGCTCTCTAGAACCCTCTTCTTTCGCTTCATCGCTGCCAGCTCCTCAGTGAACCAAGGGGCTGGTTTAGCTCGGTTACTCGAGAGGGGACGTTCCGGAGCGATCTTGTCAATAGCCCTGGTCATCTCCCCATTCCAGAGAGCGACCAAGGCCTCGACATGATCACCTACCGCGGTGGCGGGAAACTCCCCGAGAGCCGTCAGGAATCCACTCGGATCCATTAGCCTCCTGGGGCGGACCATCCTAATGGGTCCTCCACCCTTGCGGAGGTTAGGGGGCGCAGTGAGCCTAAATCTAATCAGGAAGTGGTCGGTCCATGGCAACGGAGAGATAGACAACTCCTCCACACCGCCACCCTGCTCCCATCCCTGGCAGAAAACCAAGTCCAATGTGTGTCCAGCACAGTGGGTGGGGCCAGTTATTCGTTGGGACAGCCCCATGGTTGCCATGGCGGACATGAAGTCCTGAGCCGCCCCTGTGAGGGTTGCCTCGGCGTGGATGTTGAAGTCCCCCAGCACAAGAAGCCGTTGGGACTCCACCGCCAGGCTCGAGACTACCCCCGCTAGCTCAGGTAGGGAGACTGTAGTGCAGCGAGGTGGACGGTACACTAACAGAATCCCTATTCTGTCCCGGTCACCCACCCTCAGGTGGACGCATTCAAAATTTGTGGTCTGCGGGATGGGGCTCCTGGTTAGATGGATGGAATCTCTATAGACCACTGCGACACCGCCTCCCCGTCCTCCGGCTCTTGGTTGGTGTTGCACGGAGAAACCTGGAGGACAGAGCTGGGAGAGGTTTACGCCCCCCGCTTCATCCAGCCAGGTCTCCGTGATGCACGCCAGATCTGCCCGCTCCTCCAGGATTAAGTCCTGGATCCAAGATGTTTTTCCGTTGACAGACCTGGCGTTCAACAACACCACCTTCAAGCCAGAGGGCCCGCTCACCTGGTTACACCAATTTACCTTAGGAGACCGGTTGGGAATAGTTAATTTAGATAAGCGGTCCGAATTAAGCCGAATTCGAGGTCTCCTTCTCCCGCATCTCCTCCTTCCCACCACGACCTCTATGGGGGCCCCTCGGCTAGTAGAACTCCTCCCCCCCTCCATGCCGCAGTTCCAAGCCATACGGTTACTTTCTCCTACGCTTGTTGTTAGGCTTATAGGTTCTTGCCCACATCCCCTCTCCCCCTCCCCCCCCTCCCCCCCCCCCCCCCCCTCCCCACCACATCTTCGATCACAGGCTCCAGGACACCCCCCCTTCTGCCCCTTCCGCTACAACAAAGCAATAGGAGCAATACACAAAAGGGGGTAGGGGACCACATGAGTAGCAGCAATACAGATGGTAATTGATGTTCCGACTACTACAGTTCATAAAGTGCATAGAATTAGGAGCAATCCATCAGTGATCGTAATGATCGTAGTTAGTTAGCAGCAGCATACATTCATAAGGCACATTAACAAAGTGCAAGGTCTAGAAGCACATTTATAAAGTGCAAGTCTAAATAAAGTGCTAGATCTAAAGTGCTCTACTTAGCAATAATAAGGTGCGGCACAGAGGGACAGGGAAGGGGCGTAGGTAATAGTGCAAACTGGCAATCGATGGCAGGCGCCTAAGTGCTCTATTCTATTACAGATGGCAGATGACAACAGATGACTATTAGGAATGGACTAGTTGGTATTATACAATTCCCTTATGGGTGGTAGTGGTGGTAATTAATTAACTATTGCCATGACCCCAGAGTCTCTCGACGGATTGTAAACCAGCGGATGGGCTTCCGGAGTTGGTAACTCGGGGGTGGGGCAGCGCAGATAGACAGTCACACTCTTGCTCAGCAGGAAAGCCAACTTGCAGATTTACACGGAATCTACAGTGAATGGCCAGCAAAGGGGTCCACAACAGCGGTCTACACATAGGTTGGTTCTACACAGTGGTCGGGCCCCTGTCGGAAACACGATGAGGATATATGAGGATAATCAGACATGCATCACAATGGCAACACAGGCCAGAGTAAAACAAAGAAGCAAGCATGTAGATATTAAGTACAGTTGTGTAAGGGATACAGTGAAAAATGGTGAAATTGATATGGTATATTGTAATACAAATCTAAATCTAGCTGATGTACTAACTAAGCACTGAGTGTACAGAAACATCAGAATGTTTTGAATGATTTGGGAATTTGTGAGTGTACCATGTAATTGTATTATGTATTGTGTTTTCCTCTACACACAAGGAGGAGTGTTACAGTATATGATTTTGTAAGTCTTGACAAGAATCATCTCTTGCTTATATGTGTGTGTTGAGGAAGAACCACTCCCTGATTAGGATGTATATCAGGTGAGGTTTTCTTGATGCAGGTAGTGGGTGAAATGAAGTAATCAGAGATGGAACTATGCTACAAGGTTTGCTGGAAAGAAGCAGATTAATGCATTATTTTGTAAGTGTTTTTTTCCTTCTGCGATGGACAATGTGGACAATGTGTTTTCAAGGCTACTGTATTTTTCTTTATAAAGCTACATGTATTAACTACTCCAGAGTAAAGACATTTTCCTTTATACTCTGTGCAAATCAACTTGGGATCTGGAGCTGGGAGGACTGCTGTGTAGATTCAATATAAACTAACAAACCGCAACATGTTGTACACCGCTGTGAGTCGCCCCTGGGCTGAGAACAGCGGTATAGAAGCAAAGTAAATAAATAAATAAATAAATAATCTAATATAAAACAGAAAACCTGGGATCAGATCCTGGGATACAGGACCTGTCTGGTCAGGGGAGGGAGCGGGTCTTTTGAACAGCTGTCAAAGGTGATAAAATGTCTTTCACTGTATTGTATGGTTATGTCCAATTCTTTTGAACGCAGACTCTGTATAAGACATCCTTTCAGGTCTGGAAGTAAATTAATCCTCTGTTATTGCCTTCAAACTCAGTCTATGTTTTTTCTGCCTGTAAGTATAACACGGTGTGCTGGGCTCCAAGTTTCTTTTCCTATCTAGTTAATTTTCAAACAAACATTTCTGAATTTTATTTAGAATGACTTTTAATTTATTTAGCTAAATATTGTTTCGTTAAGAAAGCATTCAATATTTTTAATTTTTTAAATAGTCCTGAAACATGAACCATTTTTTAAAAATAAAAAAAATGTGCAAGAACACTTTTTGACATATTCAAGTAGAAAAATGTCTGAAATATTTTTATTCCAGCTGTACTACCTATATGCTCCATCCAAGAATGAAAGGATCAACCATTTTGCTCTTCAAGAAAACGGAGGGGTGCCTGTGAGTCTGAACAAGTGCATCTGCTTTCGAACAATTGGCATTTTCTACGCCATGTCATTTGGCATCCTATTTTCCTGCTCCAGGAATACCAAATACCTTTTCTCCTGAGAGGAGAATAGGATGCCCAGCAATAGCTTCAGTTTGCCTTTTCTAAAGCCACACAAAAGGAGGTCTGTCAGGGTTTTCAAAATCACTACTTGCATAGCAAAGGTTTGGCCTCTATAATCCAGCTTGCCTCATCTGGATGCCTGTTTTATTGTATGCCAGGAGCTAAATTGAAAAAGAACAATACAGAAATTGGATTTTTGTTTTCTTTTCAACCCACTGTTAACGGATTTTATTATGATTTATTTCCATGTAAACAGCACTGTACAATTGCTGTCGCTACACAAATGTGGCTCCTGTTTTGAGAAATCTCGTACAAGGCTACTTGTAGAATACAAATGTGAGAGATTTATGCAAATCGTTGTGCTGGGAGAAACTCTGATCTGTATGTCTGTCACCGCAGTACTTGCCAGTAGAAAGTTAACCAGTGGAAGTTTTAAAAAGTCTCATGGCAAGCAGAGCAATGGCAGATCTTAAAAGCATGACAAAGGACTCCCCTAAACAGCAAAGTACGGCTGGAATGCCTAAATCACATGCAGTTTACCTCTCCCATTATTCAGGGAGAAGTGTGATCATGAGGCTCTTATTTCAGGTGAAGAGCATCCTATTTCAAATGAATGCAATAGAGTAAATTTATGGGACTTCATCAAATAAAAGAGGTAGGCCATCCTGAAGTGAACTGGAAAACTGGCAGACTCTCAAGCGCAAAGGAGACCTGACAACCTCCTGAATGCAACAGTATGGAGAATGTAGACTTGTCAATTTGAAATTGATTTATTTCTTGGTTGCCTTTCTGCTTACAGTCACCAGTATAATTGAAGCTAGGACTGGAAATTTGGGGACCAAATCTACCTGGAGTAGTAATATGTTCCTTTTCAGGTGTAGGTCTTTCTCTGTCTCTCAAATGAACTCTCCCTTTTAAAAAAAAGAATAACTTTGTTGAAAAGGCAACAAAAACAACCATATACACTATTCATTAGGACTAATAGATTAACCCAGTTACACAAATGTATAAAGGCATAACATTTCAAAAACGCACACTAACATGCTCATTGGCTAGCACTGTTTTCAATCATTAGGTTTGCCTGTTCTGTCGCCGCTGGGCCCATAGTTAGTTGACTTTGATTATAGGATGTGTAGCCTTTGCCCAGCGGGAAGCCAGGGGCCTAAGGAGAAGTTGTCAGAGGTTTCCACTACAAAAGAATCTTCAGATGGCTAGATAAGTACAACAAAGTCTTTTATTAATGAAATCAAACAGGAACTTCAAGGCTTTCTTGATAAAGTATTGGTTCTCTCAATCTTGTCCACAGGGGACAGGCACTATCTTCAATAACGTTTTCTTTAAAGGAAAAACCCCTTTTTAATTTCTCCCAGGCTGACTGAAATCCAACCCTCACTGATGTGTGCTCCGCTACCGGGCCGAACTGCTTCTCGGACGCCAAGTGGACCTACCAGCAAGGCGGTGGATATTCTCCAGCTGGAGTTCTTTAGTCTTTAAGGCTGTTTTCCTGGAAATTCCCAAAGCTGAGGGAATGCTTCCCTGGAGTTCCTTAGGAGTCTCTTAAAGCTGTTCTCCCCTGGATTGCTTTCTCTTCTGTTTCTGTTGGAATTTCTGTAACCCTGGAAATTCTTAAAGCTTGAGGCCTTTGTACAGGGGAAGTTACACACATCCTATACAAAAGCTAACCTGGCTGAGACTAACTAACAAAATGGCTCACTTCCCTTCCAAAGTCGAAAAGGGGGGCGGGACCAGGGAACCTAATGATAATTGACAAGCAATTGACCCAATAACTGCAAAGTAAGGAAAGCCATCTAACTGCAAAGGCATAGAACTTTAAAATACATGCAGTGATCAACAAATAGCAAGATAAGCTGGAGCTTCTGGTGCAGCTGTACCAGAACATTGCCTGCCTGTATAGCTACTCAGCTTGACTCTGAGTCTGAAGCTGAGCCCTGTGGGCTTTGTGAGCCAGAGTTCATACAAGATGATGAGGAGAATGATGGGTTATAGATTTCTGTACATGTTTCAGACAGGGTTGACGATGAGGCTGCAGAAGGGGAAACAGCAAGTCAGTTCTCAGGGGAAAATAATGTTAGTGAGACTGATAACGAGAGTGAATTCCCACACGGCCAGGTGGAGATGTCTTTGCCTCCTTTGCATTCCCATGGTGATCCGGTCCAGCTGCAGGACCAAGATAAGGGGTTAGAGAGCTTTGAAGATAACGAATTAATGAGCAGGCAATTAAGGGTCCGGAGAAGCTCTTGCTTAGCTAGCAAGTGAGAAGCCAAGTCTGCCAAAGGTCATCGTAATGCGTTCATGTCTGCAAAGGGTATTTAGCTTTCTCGCTGACACACACGGGTTGTCAGTTCAACGTAGCTCTTTCCATGCAAACTTCTATGGATTAACCTTGGCTTTAAGCAGCACGCTTCTGCCTTCCTGAGTCTGGGATTTTGGGTCTTTTGTTCAACTCTTTTTCCATGGACTATTGTTTGACCATTGCTTAAAGGATTATGCTTCATGTTTTTGCCTTTGGATCTTGGGAACTGTGTCTTTGCATTTAAGCTTTATGGAACTTTTGTATTCTTCATGCTATGTTTTGATTTTGCCTTTTTCTCAATAAACTACAAAATCTACAGCTTTGGTGTGGTAGTGTTTGGGAGCAAGGTGAAAACTACCCTGAGTTGCAATACACTGGTTCTTAAATCACAACATTTTATCATTATAGGGAGCGGTCAACCCCCCTGTTTAAGGAGCTCCATTTGCTGCCTTTCATCATCCAGTCCTAATTCAAGGTGCAGGTTATCGCCTATAAAGCCCTAAATGGCTTGGGACCCATCTACTTTCGTGACCACATCTTCTACCACAAACCTGCATGATCCCTTCAATCCTCTGGGGAGGCCCTCCTTTTGCCCCACAGGCATTACTCATGGGAATGAGGGAGAGAGCCTTCTCTGCTGTGGCCCCCTGACTTTGGAACTCACTACCTGATGAGCTTAGGCAAGCCCCCACCCTAGCAGCCTTTAAGAAAGATCTGAAAATCTTTCAGATCTTTCTTTGGTCATCCAATCCAATCTTTGGATTGGATGACCACACATCCCATTTCTGTTTGTTCCATCTACACTGTTGTCCTCATGATACACTTTCTCCTGTCCTTAATGAAGACCTAACACCGCTATCTGTCCTTTTTGGACTCCTCCCTCACAAATACACTTTTTTCACTTGTATCTCACCTAGGGTTTTATCATTTTATCTCGTGCATTTGGCCCACCCATTGTGTTTGACTTTCTATTAAGTTATTTTGCACTGGGATTTTTTGCACTGTTTATTTTATCTTGTTATTTTATGTACAGTATTTTATTGTGATGAAATTTTTGTTGTTTTGTATTTTATGTTGCTGTATTGTATCTTCGGGCTTGGCCTCATGTTAGCCTCCCCGAGTCCCCTTTGGGGAGATTATGGCAGGGTATAAACAAAGATTATTATTATTATTATTATTATTATTATTATTATTATTATTCACACTGTTTACCCTGAGAAAATTAACTTGGTAACATCTTTCCTCAGTTTCCCATACCCAGATTCCCAATCACTTATCTGTCAGTGCAATGCAGACTATTTGCGCTATTTTCATAGTCTAAATCTATCTAATACCCATTTCACATTCAGCACATACATTTCTACATTCAGCAATACATTTCTACATTCAGCACATACATTTCTGCATTCAGCATTAGGATTGTGTAAAAATATTCTTAGTCCCATAAGTCATTAGTAATTTGTTAGATTTGTGCAAACAAATTGCTATTAAGAAACATGGAAAAAAAGAAAGGAGAAAAATTTAAAGATTGAAAAACTCACCAATAATTTTTTTGTTAAGATTCTATAACATTCGGAAGCCTCCCAAAGCCAGTTTAATTTTCAGTATAAGCATTAAGCAACTTCGGTAAAGCTGAAGAGGTCATTGCTAGCTCAAGGCTGCTTGCCGGTTGCCATAAAAAAGGACAGCTAGCTGGTCTGGGCGGGAGACTGAGAACACAGCATTCTGGGAAATGGAGTTTGGAAGGCAAGGCCCCCTGTGGCAGAGAATTCAAAAGGCCCTCTCCAAAACCACCATAGCTAGAAATAGTTTATCCTTATTATGTTCGATTTTTTCATCTGTAATCCCTAATAGAAAAGTTTCAGGTCAGAGTGGTATGTTGATCTTCAGCATCTTCTGTAATTTCCCTTGAACCTCTTTCCAGTATGTTTTGGCCTTCTTGCATTGCCACCATATGTGGCAGAAAGTTGCTTTTACTTTCCCACATTTCCAACATTTTGTATTGATGTTTTTGTAAAAATTTTCCTAATTTTTGTGGAGTCAGATGCCATCTATAAAACATCTTGATCCAATTTTCTTTCATATTGTAAGCCCTGGTATACTTTAATTTCCTCTTGCATACAGAAAGTATTTTAAATATTACTCCCCTCCCCCACAAAAAAACACATATTTTAAAGAAAAGGGCTTCTATATATTTCTGTGCAGAATACCTTCTTGAAATACTTTTATTTATTTTTAAGTATTTTTATTGTTTTATCATAGTTATTACATTTGTTATACATTTGTTTATAGCAGTTACATATTATTCAACACACTCTTTAACATATAGTCTTATTGTTCTGCTTAAGCATCCCCCCCCTTTTTTTCCCACCACTGTGCTCCCCTCTCCCCATCTCAAGCCACAACTTTTACATATCATCTGTCCAAAATCTCATTTCTTCTTGTGGCGGCAACTTTCCTTCTTTATTTTTTAAACCATTTACTACAAATTTTCCCCATACAACATCAAAATCACTTTGTTTCCATATACCTTTTTTAACTTTTAATATACATGTCAGCTTATCATTTATTGCCAATTTCCATGCTTCCTTGTACCACTCCTCTATTTGTATATTTATTTCTTTTTCCCAGTTCCTTGCTATGAGCAGTCTTGCTATTGTTAATAGGGTTGTTATCGCTTCTTTATCCTCCTTTTTCAGTTGTTTATTGTTATATAATGATAATAAAGCTATACTAGGACTTTTCTCAATTTTCATATTCATTATAACCTCTATTTCTCTAAATACTTTCTCCCAAAAATTATTTACATATTTACATTGCCACCACATATGTATGTATGTTCCTGGTTCTTGACACCCTCTCCAGCAATTTTTTGAATTATTTTTATTTATATATGCTATTCTTACTGGTGTCAGATACCACTTCCATATTAGCTTATAATAATTTTCTTTAACCTGTATTGATAATTTTTTAAAATGTCTTTGTCTCCATAATTGTTGCCACTCTGTTTCATTTATTTTTATCCCTAAATCTTCTTCCCAAACCTCTTTAAGGGCATTGTTTTTTGTGTTTCCTTCCTTTGTTTCAATTATTATCTATTTTACTAATTATTCCTCTCAAATTTTCATGCTCTTCTACAACCCTTCCATTCCTTTATAATGCACAAATAGGAAGGGAGAACTGCACAGAAATATTAATGCACTTGCATGTAAAAAATACATTTCTTATCCCTATACAGCCCAATTGGCATCACCCATGTGCATGTAGTGGCACCAGAAGGCTAAGGGATAGCAAATTTATACAAATGTGAAAAGTTTACTGAGAAAATCTCTCAGGTTAAATTCCTTATGACTATTAGAATTCAGAAGATTGAAAAAAACCTTCTACAATAAGAATTGAGGTGCTCAATTGTCTTTGAATATTGTTTGACTGTTGGAGGAACATATGAAAAACAAGTGAGTAGAAAATGGAGTATTCTGGAAGATGGAATGGCTAGCTGATTTAAAGCAGGCCTCATATGTTTACAAGCTAAATGGCAAATTACACGCTATTATTTAAATAACAACAAGTCAATTAATATCCTGCCTTATGTTAATGAAGCTTTGGATAGTCCTATTCAAGTTGGCAAGTATGGCAAACTACAAATTCTGCACCCAACAGAATTATTCTCTTGACCCTTCTCCAGAGCACCTTTTACAATTAAGAAGATGCTGAAAAGTCTGCTAGTTTCTAGTGATTTCTCTAGTATTACTTCACCTACTCAAGAATAAGGTGGGGAAAATGATTGCTAAGGGAGTGAGGAGGAGGATGCAGCCATGATGCTAAGTCAGCTCTGAATATGAGTGGATCTCAGCATGACATTTGTGGTGGTGAATTGACTTGTCCCAGTTTCTACATCACCTGCGCTTCTATGAAGGATGACATTGGAGAAATAGTTCCAAGAGAGTAAATGCTGCTGGATCCTTTGCTTTTCCCTATGCTCCATTCTCCAGCTAATTCTCTTTCAGGTGTATATGTGTGTGCGTATGAAGAAAAAATACTGAACAAAGGAAGGTTTCGACATTAACATTCCACCAGCAAGTTTCCCATTTGACCTTGCTCCCATTCCATCTCTTGTTATGTATGTATACAGTGTGGGACTCTTCCTTTCAAAACAAGCATTTCCCCCCAATATGTGTTATTCTATTTTGAAGAGATCCTTGATATCCTACTCTGTCTGATTGAAATCTGACATTCAGTCCACTTACATGAGAGCAGACCTTCAGAAATTGCTTTTAAGAAGAATGATTATACAGGAATGCTGAGGTAATCCACAACTAAATAGTTATGAATGGCTTCAGCATGTTATTACATTCATTTTTATGAAAGTAGCTTTCCAAGTTTTGTGAGCAGGGTGGTTAACTTATGCTTGAATAAAATAGCCCTAGCCAGCATAACCAATGATGAAGAAGAATGAAGTTCAGCAACATCTAGAGCAGGGGTCCTCAAACTTTTTAAACAGAGGGCCACGTCACAGTCCCTCAAACTGTTGGAGGGCTGGATTATAATTTGTAAATAAAAAAGAAGAATGAACTCCTATGCACATATCCTATTTGTAGTGCAAAAAAGCACTTTAAAACAATACAATAATTAAAATGAAGAATTTTTTTAACAAATATAAACTTATTAGTATTTCAATGGGAAGTGTGGGCCTGCTTTTAGCTGATGAGATAGGATTGTTGTTGTTGTGTGCTTTCAAGTCGTTTCAGACTTAGGTTGACCCTGAGCGAGGGCCGAGTAAATGACCTTGGAGGGCCGTAACTGGCCCTCAGGCCATAATTTGAGGACCCCTGATCTAGAGGGTCACAAATTTCCATCCTGCAATGCACCAGCCTGGTTTTATGAAGTGAATGGGTTAAAACTATGTTATATAATACTAGCTGTTCCCTGCCATGCGCTGCTGTGGCCCAGTCTGGTGATCTGGAAAATAAAGTAATGAGAAAGTGTTGGTTTCTAATATATGTAATTTCTTTACGCTTGTGTTGATGTAGAGATTGTCTGGTTGGCCTACTCTGGAGCATGCAACATAGAATTGTCCTTCTTTAGGGGCCCCTTTCAAATCTATGATACTATATCTCTGTGTGTGAGAGTCATATATATCTCTCTATATCTATGGCTGGATGGCTCTTTGTCAGGAGGGCTTTGATTACATTTCCTTGCCTTGATGGAGTTGGGCTGGATGGCCTTAAGTATTTTCTGTTGGTCATGGGGGTTCTGTGTGGGAAGTTTGTCCCAATTCTGTCATTCGTAGGGTTCATAATGCGCTTTGATTGTAGGTGAACTATAAATCCCAGTAACTACAACTCCAAATGTCAAGGTCTATTTCCCCCAAACTCCATCTGTATTTATATTTGGGCATATTGTGTATTCGTGCCAAGTTTGGTCCAGATCTATCATTGTTAGAGTCCACAGTGCTCTCTAGATGTAGGTGAACTACAATTCCAAAATTCAAGGTCAATGTACACCAAACCCTTTCAGTATTTTCTGTTGGTCATGGGAGTCCTGTGTGCCAAGTTTGGTTCAATTCCATCGTTGGTGGAGTTTTTTTTTGTCGTGTCAGGAGCAACCGCTCCTGTTGTGAGAGAATTGGCTGTCTGCAAGGACGTTGCCCAGGGGACGCCTGGATGATTTTTGATGTTTTATCATCCTTGTGGGAGGCTTCTCTCATGTCCCCGCATGAGGAGCTGGAGCTAATAGAGGGAGTTCATCCGCCTCTCCCCAGATTCGAACTTGCGACCTGTCGGTCTTCAGTCCTGCCGGCACAGGGGTTTAACCCACTGCGCCACCGGGGGCTCAGAATGCTCTTTGATTATAGGTGAACTATAAATCCCAACAACTACAACTCCCAAATGTCAAAATCATAATTTTTTGAGTGATGGTCACTCCTTGTGTTGTGAGACTTTTGTTGCCAAATTTGGTGTGATTTCGTTCATGGGTTCTTTTGTTTTTAAGGTACTCATTATGCACAGAGCATTTTTATATATATAGATTAAGGCTGATATTTAAAGCAAGGGCCAGTTATCATCCTGAAACAGGAAAGATTTGTTATGTATGTGGTCATGATGAACAAATTTCTAGTTTTCCATTTTTCCTGAGTGTGCATTACCCTACATTCTGTTCCTTCCGAGTTCTAATGTAACTGGGGAGAGATTCTCAATTTAATTTATGGAACTAAAGTATAATCGGTTTTCTTCAGCTTTCATTTCTTTCCTTTTGCTGCCATTGTTTTTCTCCTAATGCAGATATGTGAGGAAGGACCTCTTCAGATGGGCTGCCAGAATTGCCATGTATCCTGGCGAATTTGTGAACTAATATGGAATGGCTTAACAATGCAAAAGGACATGGATTTAAACTCAGATGCCATTGATTTTTATAGGTTTAAATGGTTTTTATATGAATTTTATTATGTGATTTAACCTGTTTTAAATGATGTATTTGTGTGTGTTCGGCATCTAATGGTTGCCAGTCTGTACACTGCCCTGAGTAGCCTTCGGGCTGAAAAGGGCAGGATAAAAGTGTGGTAAATTTAGTGGTCATGGGGAACCCCATGTCTTGCATTGCCCAACTTACTTGTTGCCCCATTCCACGCATGGTAGTGGTGGTGGGGTGTTACCCACATGAATTTCCCTGTTCGTTGCTATTAAACATGGGACTCCTCCTGCGTTGCCACGGTGGCAGCGTGTGCTGCTTCCTGTACAGTTTTATGACTGAGCCCTGCAAGAAGTAGTTCAACATCGTGAGAGTTGGTGGGCTCCACTGTAAAACTGAAGAGGTAGCAGCGCATCCTGCTGAAAGACACAGTCTGATAAAGTCAATAGTGCTGTCAAAAAGGGGGTAATTTTAATGTGTTTTTATGTTTGACTGCATCAAAATTCTTTCTGGGGGATATGCTGTTACTGATGTATATACATACACTTTTCTAAGACAAAACATAAACGATTTCTTGTTAATCACTCACAACCATATGCATAATTATGCCACATTTCCTTTTTTAAACAGACACAAGTGAAGCTTGTATTGATAAGATCCTGCAGCAAAATCATTTTCATGCTGTGAAACTATGTGATCACATCAGGAGTATTGTCTACAAAAGATTTCTGTATCTCCCAATAACCATATGAGGGCCTTCAGCCTCTTTAAATCTCCCCATGGAAGTCAATAAGAAGGCTACTTTCAATTAATTTCAATAGGGAATTTGAAATGACTCTAAAGTAAACGATGCTGTTTCCTGACCTTTGATGTTGAGCGTGTGGGGAGCAGGAAATAGCTTACTTCATTTCTGAGCAGTATTGGCTAGTGCCTTCCATATCAATGGGTTCCAGAGATTAAAGGTAAAAGGTAAAGGTTTTCCCCTGACATTAAGTCCAGTTGTGTCTGACTCTGGGGTGTGGTGCTCATCTCCATTTCTAAGCCGAAGAGCCAGCGTTGTCTGTAGACATCTCCAAGGTCATGTGGCCAGCATGACTGCATGGAGCCCTGTTACCTTCCTGCCGGAGCAGTACCTATTGATCTATTGACAGGTTCTTGTGGGTTTTTTCGGGCTATAGGGCCATGTTCTAGAGGCATTTCTCCTGACGTTTTGCCTGCATCTATGGCAAGCATCCTCAGAGGTAGTGAGGTCTGTTGGAATTAGAACAATGGGTTTATATATCTGTGGAATGGCTGGGGTGGGGCAAAGAGCTCTTCTCTGCTGGAGCTAGGTGTGAATGTTTCAACTGACCACCTTCATTAGCATTTGAAGGCCTGGCTGAGCCTGGGAAAATCTTTTGTTGAGAGGTGTTAAGATGTGCCTGGTTGTTTCCTCTCCGCTGTTTTGCTGTTGTAATTTTTAATACTGGTAGCCAGATTTTGTTCATTTTTATGGTCTCTTCCTTTCTGTTGAAATTGTCCACATGCTTGTGGATTTCAATGGCTTCTCTGTGTAGTCTGACATGGAGGTTGTTGGTGTGGTCCATTTTGACATTTTACATGTTTTCGAACTGCTAGGTTGGCAGAAGCTGGGGCTGACAGCAGAAGTTTACGCTGCTCCCCAGATTAAAGGTAGCTCTATTTCCCCAAATTGGACCACCCCCTTCAGATATCTCCCGCACAAATCAGGCTAATACTGGGAGCAGAATAATTCCCCACTGACCCAGGAGCCAGCACCTGCTGTACCAGTTCAACTAGAAAAGGAAGCAAACAGTTGGCAAAGGGGAACGTATATGGGGGAGAGAATAGACAGAAAAGACTTTTTTTTTTTTTTTGTATCATTTTTATTAACAGTTTTTGTGATATACATTGAAAGTGTGGGAACAAGGTTGAGGATAGAAAGGGTGGGAAAACAAGAGGATAGGAGTGTGTGTGGTAGAGAATGGGTAGGGTGGGGCGGGAGGGGGGGTGGGGTGATATACATTGAAAGTGTGGGAACAAGGTTGAGGATAGAAAGGGTGGGAAAACAAGAGGATAGGAGTGTGTGTGGTAGAGAATGGGTAGGGTGGGGCGGGAGGGGGGGTGGGGGAGGGTAAATAGGGAGGGGGTCGAATTTCTAACTCCCGTTCATTCCACAGGGTAACTTCAATCATTCTGTTTTCATTCTGTTCTTCTTGTCTTTGTGATAATCTTGTATTGACTTCAGTAGCGTCTTAAATGTCTAATTTAATTTGTTCCCTTATATAATTTCCAAAATATTTCCAATCAGTTTTTTTACTCTTAATATTATCTTCTAGCATTTGCGAAAGCATGTCCAAATCTCTAAATTCTATTATTTTTTTTATCCAATCCTCCTTTGTTGGAGCTTCTTCGTTTTTCCATTTCTGGGCTATTAACGTTCTGGCGGCCGCTGCTATATAAAAAAATATCTTTTCTTCATTATTTTTAAGGTTTAGGTCCATTATGTTTAACAGATAGTATTTAGGTTTCAAATCGAACTTCGTTCGGATTATACCTTGAGTGTATTTATGTACTATTTGCCAAAATTTTTTTATTTTTCCGCACTTCCAAAATTGGTGGAAATATGTCCCTGTCTTTTTCTTGCACCTCCAACACATTCCATCATTATTCTTATTAAATTTGGAAATCTGCAACGGTGTTAGATGCCACCTATAAAATACTTTTTGCCAATTTTCTATTACACTTGTAGCTTTTGTTAGTCTTCGTTGTATTTTCCATATCCTCTCCCATTCCTGGAGCAATATGGTGTGTCCCAAATCTTGCGACCATCTAATCATATTTTCTTTCACTAGTTCTCTCTCATTGTTCAGTTCCAGTAACTTTTGATATAATATTCTAATTACCTTTTTCTCCCTTTTCATTATGATGTCCCAACACGTTTCTTTTTCGTAGAATCCTATCTTTTGGTCCATTTTGAAGTATTCTTTTATTTGTAAGTAATAGAACCAATTCATTTCCTTATCTTCTTGCTTTAGTTCTTCCAGTGTTCTCAGACACCACTCGTTATTGTACCTTGTGAGCAATTGCTTGTAGCTAAGCCATCTATCCTTAGGTGTTTCTCTCCTGTGCTGTGCTTCTATGGGTGATATCCAAATTGGTGTTTTGGGGTATAGCAACTTCTTGTATTTGTTCCAGGTCTTCAACAGTGATGATCTTACGTAATGATTAGTGAAGTTCCTTTCTATCTTTTCCTTTCCATACCAGAGATAGGCATGCCATCCCCTTCTGGTATCATGCCCTTCCAGAGTTAAAATCTTTTTTTGTTCCAAAGTGGCCCATGTTTTAACCCATGCTAAAACACACGCCTCGTAGTATATTTGTAAGTCCGGTAGTGATAGTCCCCCTCTTTCTCTAATGTCAGTAAGATTTTTAAACTTAATCCGTGGTTTTCTTCCATTCCAGATGAATTTTTGTATATCTCTATTCCATTTTCTAAAACATTGGCCTGTTTTTATAATTGGGACCATTTGGAATAAGGAGATCATTTGGGGCAATACACTCATTTTAATAATTGATATTTTCCCTAATAGCGATAAATGTAAATACTTCCAGTTCTTTAGTTTTCTTTGAATTTTCTCCCATATTTTCTCATAATTGTCTTTAAATAAACTTCTGTTTGTTGTGGATATTATAACCCCTAAGTATTTGACCTTTTTAACCACCTCTATTCCAGAATCTTTGGCTATTTTTTCCTTTCCTTCTTTGTTCACATTTTTGGTTAAGACTTTAGTTTTTGTTATATTTATTTTTAATCCTGCCATTCTTCCAAATGTTTCAATTTTGGATATCCATTTGGTGATAGTTTGTACCGGGTTTTCTATGATGCACACTAGGTCATCAGCGAACGCAAGAACTTTATACTCTTCTTTTCTTATTTTCAGTCCTTGAATTTCTTTATCTTTTCTAAGGTCTTCTAATAAAATTTCCAATACTAATATAAACAATAGGGGAGAAAGGGGACATCCCTGCCTGACTCCTCTTTGTATTTTTATTTTTCCTGTCTGTAAGCCATTTACTATTACTTTTGCTGTCTGTTGGGTGTATATGGCGTTGATAGCGTTCAGTATAGGATATCCCATATCCATTTCTTTCAAGGTTGATGTTAAGAAGTCCCAATTTGTCTGATCGAACGCTTTTTCGGCGTCCAAAAATAATAGCCCCAATTCTCTCTGTGGGTGTTTCTCATAAACTTCTATGATATCTAAGATTATCCTCACATTGTCCCTCATTTGTCTGCCAGGCAGGAATCCCCTCTGATCTTCTTTGATTCTTTCTTTTAGGATTTTTTTAAATCTTTCTGCTATGATCCCGGTGAAAATTTTATAATCATAATTCAGAAGGGAGATGGGCCGATAGTTTTTGAGCTTCTCTGGTTCTGAGTTTTCCTTATGAATCAACGTGATGTATGCCTCATGCCAACTGCTTGGTGCTTCTCCTCCTCTCATTATATTATTCATGATTTCTTTTAGGTGGCTCGCCAGTTCTTCCTTAAATACTTTGTAATATTGGGCTGTGAGGCCATCTGGTCCTGGAGTTTTATTTATAGCTAATCTATTTATGGATCTTATGACTTCTTCCTTTTCAATTGGCGCATTTATGTATTCTCTCTCTGAATCCGTAATTCTTTGCACATTTTGTCTTGATATGAATTGGACTATATCTTCTTTGGTTACTGTGTCTCTTTTGTAAAGTTTCTGGTAAAAATTTTGAAATTGTACAGCGATGTCTTTTTCTTTGGTGTGGATTTTCCCTTCCTCTATTATCTGCGTTATAATCTTTTGCTGTCTTCTCTTTGCTATTTTTTGAGCCAAGTACTTCCCAGGTTTGTTGGCTTGTACGAAATGTCTCGCCTTAAGATATTTTAAATTTTGAATCATTTTATCTGCTTCTGCAGAGCTTATTTCTTTTCTTATTATTTCTATTTCTAGTTGTATCTTTCTATTCCCTGGCCGTTTTTTAAGTTGGTCTTCTTTTTTTTTAAGTTTGTCTTCTAATTTAGTTATTTCTTCTTTTTTCCTCTTATTTTTTAGAGCTCTTTGCTGGATAAAGTGGCCTCTCATTACCGCTTTTCCAGCTTCCCACACTGTTTCCAGTTTAACTTCTTTGTCTACATTGTTTTCGAAATACTCTTGTAATATTCTTCTGTTGTATTTAATATCTTCTTCTGATCTTATCAATAAGTCATTTAATTTCCATCTTCTTTCTCTTTGCCCCGTTTGTATTTCAACCTTTAGCGGACAGTGGTCTGTATGTGTTCTTGGTAATACTTTTATTTTTTTGGTTCGTATCACTAGGTCTTTAGATGCCCAGCACATATCAATTCGAGACCAAGTCTCGTGTCTGTTGGAATAAAAGGTGAAGTCTTGTGTTTTGGGGTTCTTTGTTCGCCAAATGTCCTGCAACTGAAACTGTTGTAATAAATTTAAAAAATTAAATGGTAATTTCCCATTTTTTTGGTCCTTATCTCTTGATCTTCTAGTTGTTCTGTCTAGTTTACCATCTAATACCCCGTTGAAATCTCCTATTATTATTATGTTATCTTGTTGGTGTTCTATTATCTTCCTTTTTAATAGGTCAACGAATTTAGTTTTCGCTCCATTTGGAGCGTAGATATTACAAATAAGTATGCTCATATCATTAACTTGGATTTTAACCCCAATCATCCTGCCCTCCTCATCTTTAAATGCTAATTCTGGATTGAGTCTCTCATTTATGTACATTGCTACTCCCTTTTTCTTTTGTGCCGCGGAGGAATAGAATAGTTTCCCTAATTTTTTATTCTGTAAGTGTGCAGAATGTCTTTGCATGATGTGTGTTTCTTGCAATGTGATTACATCACAGTTCAGACTCTTAAGTTGTTTATTTATTAGTTTGCGTTTATTGGGGCTGTTTAGCCCATTTACATTGTTAGACACAATCCTTAGATCCATCATCAGCTTTTAAGTCAATTAAGTCCTTTGTTGTCTTGTTCTTGTGAGTCTGCTTTCCATAATTTTCTGGAGATATTTGTCTAGCTCTTTTTTCTCCTTTACTTCTTTTTGTCGGATCTGGTTCCTTGGCTAGCTCCATATCTTCTTCCTCTTCTTCTTCTTCTTCTTCGCTTTCTCTGTCTGTTGTTTTTTTGTCATATTGTTTCATTTCTTGATTTGGTTTCCTTGTTTGAATTTTTTGATAGAAAGCTTTAGCTTTGTCAATTGATGTTAACCAATATTTCTTATCCTCATAGGTTACCATTACTCCCTCATTCTTTTCCCATCTAAACTTAATCTGTTGTTTCTTCAATTCGTCTGTTAAAAAGTAATATTGTTTTCTTTTGGCTATTGTGGATGTTGAAACTTCTTTTATAATGACCACTCTTTTCCCTCTAAAAATTACAGGTTCTTTTGCATTGTTTTTTAGTATCTGGTCTCTCACACATTTCCTTGTTAGATTCACAACAATGTCTTTAGGTGTGCCATGTTTTTTGGCGTAGATTGTCTGCACCCTGTATATTCGGTCTATATTTTTGTCCATTTCCTCGCAGGTCAAGTCCATTATTTTGGCTGTCATTTCTGTTATTATACTTCTCAAATTATCTTGTTCTTTTTCTTCAATGTTTCTAATTCTTAATTTGTATTCCGTTTCTCTTGTTTCTGCTATTTCCTGTAGATTCTTCATTTTAGTTGTTAATTCCTCCAGCTTGTCTACTCTTTTATTTGTTTTTTCTATGGCTTTTCCCTGTATTACCTTTTCCTTTTTGATTTCAGTCACCTCTTTTTGTATTTCTTTCATGTCCGTTTTTAATGTGGAAATCTCTTCTTTAATTTCTTCTTTCACTTTTCCCATCTCAACTTTTATCATTTTTTCTAGTTTTATTTGTAATGTCTCTTGAGATTTTTGCATTTTTTCCTGCGTTTCTTGTAACTTTGYCTGYGTTTCCTGTATTTTAATTRGTTCATCCATTATATCTTTGGCTGTTATTCCTTTCACTGTTGTTTCTTTCTCTACTGTCTCCTTCGGRGTAAATTCTCCCTGAAGTGAATTTCTTCTGGCTAGCTCTCTAGGTGTGAGTTCTCCTTGGAAGGAGTTTCTTCTGGCTACCAGTCCTTTGCCTCCTTTAATTGTAGTAAACTTCTCCATGTTGGGGGTCCCTCAATATATTATTAGTTGATTTTCTGTGTATTCCCCAATATAGGTCCTTCAGAGTTGGGTATAGCTGGGTATAATTGCCAACACCAAGCTACTAACTTCTTACAGAATCATAAGCGTATAAATAAGCGTATAAATAATAGAAAAATTTATATGCCTGGATTCATTATCACATCAATTATTGCATCAATTTTAGTGGCACACTGAGTTATTTCTATTTATTAATATGTAGTTATTTATCTGTTAGTATAAGTAGATACAAGAAGCATGTACACTAAATACAAAACCAGTTATATCAAAAAAAATTTTTTAGCATATTATTTTAGTTATTTTGTTGTTTATAATTCCATTATAGCATAGGTACCTACAAAACACAATGATTATAAAAAACTATAGTAAATTTGTAATAGTTTTACCTTTGTTATCTCTTCTGTCCTGCTCTTTCCGTGGTTCGGCCGCTTTTACGGCGTTTTGCGGCTTTTTGCGGCGTTTTCGCGGTTTTCCTTCTAGTTTCCTTGGCGCTTAACTTTTGTTTTGGCTTTCGGACTCCGGGGTTTCCTCTCTCTTTCTCCTTCTCCTTTTCCTTCTCCTTCTAAGTTCTTGCGCTCCCCCTCTTGTCTCCGTCGTCCGGCTCGGCTTCTCTACTCAGGGGGCCACTCCCTCCTTCTCCTTCTTCCCCTATTTCTCCTCGTTCTCTTCTATCTTCCTTGTCCTCTCTTAGCTGCTCTTGCTCCTTCGTTGTCTTTCTACTCTTGGCTCTCGGTTCGTCATGCACTCCGCCGGCTGCCTCTTCTCTCCTCCTTCTCCTTGTCCCCCGTCCCCGTCCTCCGTTTCTGGCCTCGATTCTGGCTTCGATTCTCGCCTTTTCTTCTTTTCGTTCTTCTCGTTCTTCCCTCTCACTCTCACTCCCGCGCTTCGCCTCACCTCGCCTCGCCTCGTCTTGCCTCCCTTCCCGGCCTTCTCTCACCGTCCGCCGTCCGCGTTGTTGATAGTAAATGGTGAGTAGAAAGCGAGTAGAAAGTATTAATTGAGTATTAATTGAGTATTAATTATATTCAATATAATTGAAATCTACTCGTCTTCTCTTCTTATATTTTCTTCTCTTTGTCTTTCGCGTTTCTCTCTCTCTTTCCTTTTTTGGTTTGATTTTAATACTCAATATGGTAGGCTTTTCTTTTCTTTTAAGCTGCTACTGTCGTTGTTGTTATTGTTTATCTCTTCCTTTCTTTCCCTGCTTCCTTTATCTTTCTTTACTCTTTCTTGTTTGTTTGTTTAAATCCTTTTGCATTAATATGGAGGCGGTGGATTGCCTGCCGTTCCCTTGCGGTCGGCGTCCTCTTTCTCGGGTCTTCTGGGGGAAAACGGAGGTTGTTGGGGCTCCCTAGGGACCCCCACCTTCCTCCTTCGTTGCCCCCTGCTACCAACTCGACCTTATCTGTCGGTGTTGGGGAGAAATATTCTCTCTCCAGGCCCACTAGAAAGGGATTCGGGTTTGAGGCTCACGGAGCTTCAAACAACCGCTGCTTCCACCATCTCGCCTCCACCGGAAGTCCGACAGAAAAGACTTAAAGAACTTTAAAGTCGGCCCATGCTTAACAACGTTGTTAATTTGGAAAAATGGCAAAATAAATTACAAATAAATAAAATTGACACTTTCCCATTAGAAACCTTGGAAAATAAGGACAAGACATTCAGGAATCTAATTAGGGCACTGAAGGAAAATGGAATCAAAAGGATAGGGGACCTCATGGAACCCAATGGAGAAATAATAAAGTGGGATAAGATAAAAGATAAATGTGGTCAAGGAAACTGGATAGCATGGTTAGGCCTGTCCTGTAAAGCTCAGGACATGAAAAGAAGTAGCAGAAACCCCACTTGACAGAATAATTAAAAGGAAAGTAGAAATAGACAAAGGGATTATGAGGAATTAATCATCTTAACTTACAAAACAAAAACAACACTTATAGAAAATTGGAAACAAGAGAAAAACTTCAGTGAGAAATTAATTATGTCTTGGATTGACAATATTCATAAAATTAAACATATGAGGATCAAGGAAACCCAAAGGAAAATAATCTCCAAATGGTATAGGACCCCCACCCAATTAGCACAAATAATGGGAAATATCTCAAACAAATGTTGGCACAAGTGTGGGGGGATAGGTTCATTCTCCCACATGTGGTGGGATTGTAGAAAAATCCAGAACTATTATGGTAAAATAAGGACTGTAACGGAAGACATAATAGGGAAAGAATTAATGTGGGATAAAGCCAGGTTCATGTCCATCACCATAAAGGCAAAGGAAGATAACAATAATTGGACAGAAATCCTAAAATATATGACAGCCGCAATACAGGCCACGATAGCCTGGGGATGGAGAGACGATACAAAATGGGATTTGGAAACCTGGTGGGCCTATCTATCAGAAAATATAATTAATGATTTTATCAATCAAAGGAAAAACAAGTATATAAATAGTCAAATAGAACAAGATTGGTTTAGGAAATGGTCTGTGTTAATAGACAAAATAGACGGAGACGATAGATACAACATTTTGAACCAGGCTTTCCACACAGTTAAATTGATGCAATGACATGATTTAGAATTGCTGTTCTGGGGGTGGGGGTGGGGGAGGGGGGTTTGTTGGGTGATACATAACTAAGGAAAGTACAGAAGGTCATTTAAGGAATGCTTAATGTATATTGAAATAAGTCCTGTACGGCAAAATTTTGTTGATTGTTGGGATGTATCAAAATAAATAAATAAATAAATAAATAATAAAAAACTTTAAAAAATAACTTTGGCTTCCTCTTGCCTCTTGCTAGGCATATGGAGAACGATAAACCTCTCACTGCTGTAGGGCTTATTTAAATAACAATGTCTTTAATAAGAGACAGATAATTTTCAACCAAGCATAGTAGATGCACTGCATTAAACCGCCTGTTATAAGAATACTAAAAACACCCAGCTTTGGCTTCATTAGAAGCACATTTATTAAGTGTGACTAGAGTGTCTCTAAAACTCAGGATAGATGTGTGTTTACCGCATATCGTCAGTGCTAACAAAGACATCTTTGTAAAGCAGAAATAACACATTTCAATCCAGTTGGACTACTTGCAAATATGAAAAATTCAGGATAAATAATGTAGCTGTGTGTCGTGCACTCCAATTAAAATTTCTAGAAAAGATCAAGAAGCTCCAAATGCAGCAATGGGTCTGCAGACTTGAAGTACAAAGAAGTCTGCAGAGGTACAAAGAAAAGGCCAGAAAGGCAAAGGAAAACACTGGAGCGAACTGGATGTGTTGTGCATTGCTGAATTGTGCCTCATTGCCTCAAGCAAGGTATGTGTGCTGCAGTGAGAAGTCTCTGGGTTTGGTTGTTTAAGGATTTGTTTTGGAATGAGCTAACTCATTAATCTTTCCATTACAACAGTGTTTCTCAACCTGGGGGTCGGGACCCCTGAGGGGGTCGCGAAGGGGGTGTCAGAGGGGTCGCCAAAGACCATCAGAAAACACAGTATTTTCTGTTGGTCATGGGGGTTCTGTGTGGGAAGTTTGGGCCAATTCTATCATTGGTGGAGTTCAGAACGCTCCTTGATTGTAGGTGAACTATAAATCCCAGTATCTACAACTCCCAAATGTCAAAGTCTATGTTCCCCAAACCCCATCAGTGTTCACATTTGGGCATACTGAGTATCCGTACCAAGTTTGGTCCAGATCCATCCTTGTTTGAGCCCACAGTGCTCTCTGGATGTAGGTGGACTACAACTCCCAAACTCAAGGTCAACGCCCACCAAACCCTTCCAGTATTTTCTGTTGATCATGGGAGTCCTCTGTGCCAACTTTGGTTCAATTCTATTGTTGGTGGGGTTCAGAATGCTCTTTGTTTACATATTAACTATAAATTCCAGCAACTACATCTCTCAAATGACGAAATCAATTCCCCCGACAACCCGACCAGTATTCAAATTTGGGCATACTACCCAGTATTTGTGCCAAATTTGCTCCATTGAATGAAAATACATCCTGCAAATCATTATTTATATGGCAATTCATAATGTTAGGGTTATGGTTGGGGGTCACCACAACATGAGGAACCGTATTAAGGGGTCACAGCATTAGGAAGGTTGAGAACCACTGCATTACAACATGATATACTTTTGATGCAAGCTGTAAAAAGGAGGCATTCTGGAAGGAGACGTGTAGTTAGCACAATATCTCTTTGTGCAACACATTCAAAAGAATTTTAAAAGAACTCGGGATTCAAGGTTACAAGAGCATATGTCACAGACATGTTGTTGTCATCTATATGATTGACTAAGAGTACGAATATTTGAAGTAAATGTTTTTTCATCTCTTAATCAAATTTGTCATTGGAGAATAATTTTTGTACCAGCAAATGAAGTATTGCATGTTTTTGTTGTCCACAATAGCAATCCAGGCTTCTTTTTGTTCTTTTTGTGTACTGTATCTACAGTATTTCTACTTGTAATATCAGAGCTGGGAAAATTGCTTTTTAGGAAATATAACTTCCATATCACCCAATGCTGGCTGAAAGATTTTGGAGCTGTAGCTGAAGAGGGTACATTTTCTTTCTTTTTTTTTTGTATAATTTTTATTAGTGAATTTCTTTTTACAACAATAAAAGTGGGGGAAGTGGTAATAAGGGTATAAAAGGAAGGAGGAAAGGGGGAGGAGGGAAAGAAAGAAAGCAAGAAAGAAGAGAGAACAAAAAAGGATAAAAATATGAGGGGAAGGGGGTATCTTCTTCCGTTTCTCTTCATAGTGGAATTTTCTGTTTATATCGCTTGTTTCTTAGGCTTGAGCACTTCTTCGGATTTTCCCCCGGTGATGGGTCTCTCCGTATTCTATGTGACTTCTATGTGTGCATGTATATATATATATGCCCCTACACAACCACACATATGTATATAGGTATGTATACATATGTATGTATATACATACATTAATCTAGTTTCATTTCTTAAATTAATAGTTTCACTTTGTTTTCTTTTAGCCATGTCTTCAATGGTGTCCAGTCCGTCAACTTCATTGACTTATTTTGTATTTTTGATAGTAGATACGTTAGTTTGTCCATATTCATTGTGCCGAAGATTTTTTTTATCCAATCCTCTTTTTGAGGTCTTGTTTTTAGTTTCCATAATTTTGCAGAATTCAGTCTTGCCGCCGTGGTCATGTATACAAGCAATTTGTCCTCATTTGTATTCCATTGAGTGTCTGTAAGTCCTAAAAGAAAGTAGACTGGTTTAAAAGGGATCCTCTTCTTCATTACGGAGACGTTTTCTAAGCAGGGGTGTTTTAATCTCATTATAGGCCCCTGGGAAATGCAGTATGCTGGGTCCTATCTACACTAACACTTACGAGAATAAAAATGTAAATTATCAATAAAATAAACCTATATTAATTGGTACCTCTAAGAAGATTAGTGATTGTTTTCTCTTTCTCCTCTTCAGCTTATTTCCTTTTCTGTGCTCCACTCAAAACATTTTATTGTTTATGAATTTCACTAATACATAATAAATCTATTTATTTATTTATTTATGGACTTGTATACCGCTAATATCTCAGCCTAAGTCGGCGACTCATTGCGGTTTACAACAATTAAAAAACAATACCATTTTTAAAAACATGAAACACATTTACAATACAAATTATTGGGCCACCAATAATAATACCATGCATCTCGTAACTAAAATCCCAATTCAAAATTCGTCGTCCGTGATTGTCAGTCCTTTTGTCATCAACATTCGGTTGCAGCGTATTAGCCAAATGCTTGTTTGAACAACCATGTTTTCAATCTCTTCCTAAACACCATCAGCGAGGAGGCTGATCGTACCTCTAAAGAGAGGGTGTTCCAAAGCCGAGGGGCCACCACAGAAAAGGCCCTGTCTCTCGTTCCCGCCAGCCGCACTTGTGAAGCCGGTGGGATAGAGAGCAGGGACTCTCCAGAAGATCTTAGGGTCCTGGTGGGCTGATAGGCTGAGATACGTTCGGATAGATAAGTTGGGCCAGAACCGTTTAGGGCTTTAAAGGCCAACGCCAGCACTTTGAATTGAGCCCGGTAGCAAATCGGCAGCCAGTGGAGCTGGTGCAGCAGAGGAGTTGTATGCTCCCTGCGCTCCGCTCCTGTTAGTATCATGGCTGCCGCCCGTTGGACTAATTGGAGCTTCCGGGCCGTCTTCAAAGGCAACCCCACGTAGAGAGCATTGCAGTAATCAAGACGGGATGTAACCAGAGCGTGGACTACCGTGGTCAAGTCAGACTTCCCAAGGTACGGTCGCAGTTGGCGCACGAGTTTTAACTGTGCGAATGCTCCCCTGGTCACCGCCGAAACCTGGGGTTCCAGGCTCAGCGATGAGTCCAGGATCACACCCAAGCTGCGAACCTGCGTCTTCAGGGGGAGTGCGACCCCATCCAACACAGGCTGTAACCCTATACCCTGTTCGGCCTTGCGACTGACCAGGAGTACCTCTGTCTTGTCTGGATTCAATTTCAATTTGTTCGCCCTCATCCAGACCGTCACAGCGGCCAAGCACCGGTTCAGGACCTCGACAGCCTCCTTAGTAGCAGGTGGAAAGGAGTGACAGAGTTGAACATCATCTGCGTACAGATGACATCGCACTCCGAAACTCCGGATGATCTCGCCCAGCGGCTTCATGTAGATGTTAAACAACATGGGAGACAGTATTGAACCCTGAGGAACTCCACAAGACAACGGTTGTGGGGTTGAGCAGGAGTCTCCCAGTAACACCTTCTGAGACCGACCCTCGAGGAATGAGCGGAGCCACTGCAGAACAGTACCTCCAAGACCCATCCCCGCGAGGCGTCCCAGAAGGATACCGTGGTCGACGGTATCGACGGCCGCTGAGAGGTCGAGCAGCACCAACAGGGACACACTCCCCCTGTCGAGCTCCCGACGCAGATCATCCACTAAGGCGACCAAGGCTGTCTCGGTACCATGCCCCGGCCTAAAGCCAGACTGTGCCGGATCCAGATAATCCATGTCTACCAAGAATGCCTGGAGTTGTGAGGCCACCACACGTTCCATGACTTTGCCCAAGAAGGGGAGATTGGAAACAGGCCGATAGTTGACGAATTGAGTGGGGTCCAGTGATGGTTTTTTCAACAGCGGTTTTATCACAGCTTGCTTTAAGCTGGCTGGAATTTTGCCTTCCCGAAGGGAGGCATTAACCACCACCTTCACCCACTCGGCCATTCCCCCTCGGCCTCCTTTAGAAGCCAGGATGGGCAGGGGTCTAGGATGCATGTGGTAGCTCTCATTCCTCCAAGCACCTTGTCCACATCCTCGGATTGAACCAATTGAAATGAATCCATCAAAACCGGACAAGCAGATGCTCGTGTTACATCCTCAGATACTGCCGTTAATATGGTATCCAGTCCAGAACGGATCAAAGCGACTTTGTCTGCGAAGAACCGAGCAAAAGCTTCACAGCGAGCTGCCGAGTCATCAGGGCACCCATCCTGAATGGCGGGTTTTAATAGGCCTCTGACAACTCGGAACAGTTCAGCCGGACGGTTCTTTGCAGACGCAATAGTGGCCGCAAAGAAAGTTTTCTTTGCGGCTTTTATTGCCGCGGCATATGCCCTTAAAAAGGACACAAACCGTGTTCGATTTGGCTCGCTTGGATCCGAACGCCACACGCTCTCTAGTTCCCTCTTCTTTCGCTTCAACGCTGCCAGCTCCTCAGTAAACCAAGGAGCTGGTTTAGCTCGGCTACTTGAGAGGGGACGTTCTGGAGCGATCGTGTCTATTGCCCTAGTCATCTCCCCATTCCAGAGAGCGACCAGAGCATCAACAGGATCACCAACCGAGGTGGCAGGAAATTCCCCAAGAGCCATCAGGAATCCATCCGGATCCATAAGCCTCCTGGGGCGGACCAATTTAATGGGTCCTCCACCTCTGTGGAGGTTGGGGGGTGCAGTGAGTCTAAAGCTGACCAGGTGGTGGTCGGTCCATGGCAACGGAGAGATGGATAACTCCTCAACACCGCCACCTTCCTCCCATCCCTGGCAGAAAACCAAGTCCAATGTATGTCCAGCACTGTGGGTGGGGCCAGATACCTGTTGGGACAGCCCCATGGTTGCCATGGTAGACATGAAGTCCTGAGCCGCTCCTGATAAGGCGGTCTCGGCGTGGACATTGAAGTCCCCCAGCACAAGCAGCCGTTGGGACTCCAATGCCAGGTCCGAGACCACCCCCGCTACTTCAGTCAGGGAGTCTGTAGTGCAGCGAGGTGGACGGTACACTAACAGAATCCCTAATCTGTCCCGGTCACCCACCCTCAGGTGGACGCATTCAAAATTTGTTGACTGCGGGATGGGGGCCCTGGTCAGAAGAATGGAATCTCTATAGACCACTGCAACCCGCCTCCCCGCCCTCCGGATCTCGGTTGGTGCTGCACAGAGAAACCTGGTGGGCAAAGCTGGGTTAAATTTACACCTCCCGCTTCGTCCAACCAGGTCTCTGTGATGCACGCCAGGTCTGCCCGTTCATCCAGGATTAAATCCTGGATGAAAGTTGTTTTACCGTTGACAGTTTTTCTTCATTTCACTTTCTTATACTTTCTCTAATATTTCACCACTTCTTCTTCTTCTTCATTATTCATTTTTATCCTGCTTTTTCTCCTATGCATGGGATTCAAAACAATGTACAAAGGTTTAACAAACACAAATACATATACGTAAATACATAAAATACATAATCAACTAAAAATCATAAGCCAATTTAAAGAAAATAACCCAATTTGACTACACCATATACGACAAACAAATAACTTACAACAAATACAACAAATGGAGGGCCAGGTCACAGTCCCTGAAACTGTTGGAAGGCTGGATTATAATTTTTAAAAATGAATTAATTCCTATGCACACTGCACACATCTTATTTGTAGCGCAAAAACACTTAAAAACAATATAATAATTAAAATGAAGAACAATTTTAACAAATATAAACTTATTAGTATTTCATTGGGAAGGATGAGTTTGCTTTTGGCTGATGAAATAGGATTGTAGTTGTTGTGTGCTTTCAAGTAATTTCAGACTTAGGTTGACCCTGAGCGAGGGCCGGGTAAATTATTATTATTTATTATTTATTATTTCTCACCCCTCAGGGGACTCAGGGATTACAGTGTACACAGTTTCAATATACATAGTAGAATCATAGAATCATAGAATCAAAGAGTTGGAAGAGACCTCATGGGCCATCCAGTCCAACCCCCTGTCAAGAAGCAGGAATATTGCATTCAAATCACCCCTGACAGATGGCCATCCAGCCTCTGCTTAAAAGCTTCCAAAGAAGGAGCCTCCACCACACTCCGGGGCAGAGAGTTCCACTGCTGAACGGCTCTCACAGTCAGGAAGTTCTTCCTCATGTTCAGATGGAATCTCCTCTCTTGTAGTTTGAAGCCATTGTTCCGTGTCCTAGTCTCCAGGGCAGCAGAAAACAAGCCTGCTCCCTCCTTCCTATGACCTCCCCTCACATATTTATATATGGCTATCATCTCTCCTCTCGGCCTTCTCTTCAGGCTAAACATGCCCAGCTCCTTAAGCCGCTCCTCATAGGGCTTGTTCTCCAGACCTTGATCATTTTAGTCGCCCTCCTCTGGACACATTCCAGCTTGTCAATATCTCTCTTCAATTGTGGTGCCCAGAATTGGACACAATATTCCAGGTGTGGTCTAACCAAGGCGGAATAGAGGGGTAGCATTACTTCCCTAGATCTAGACACTATGCTCCTATTGATGCAGGCCAAAATCCCATTGGCTTTTTTTGCCACCACATCACATTGTTGGCTCATGTTTAACTTGTTGTCCACGAGGACTCCAAGATCTTTTTCACACGTACTGCTCTCGAGCCAGGCATCCCCCATTCTGTATCTTTGCATTTCATTTTTTTCTGCCAAAGTGGAGTATCTTGCATTTGTCACTGTTGAACTTCATTTTGTTAGTTTTGGCCCATCTCTCTAATCTGTCAAGATCGTTTTGAATCCTGCTCCTGTCCTCTGGACTATTGGCTATCCCTCCCAGTTTGGTGTTGTCTGCAAACTTGATGATCCTGCCTTCTAGCCCTTCGTCTAAGTCATTAATAAAGATTGAACTGGACCGGGCCCAGGACGGAACCCTGCGGCACTCCACTTGTCACTTCTTTCCAAGATGAAGAGGAAGCATTAGTGAGCACTCTCTGTCCACTTAACCAATTACAGATCCACCTCACCGTAGTTTTGCCTAGCCCACACTGGACTAGTTTCCTTGCCAGAAGGTCATGGGGGACCTTGTCGAAGGCCTTACTGAAATCCAGGTACGCTACATCCACGGCATTCCCCGTATCTACCCAGCAAAATCATTGGACATTTAAAGCAGTAGTAAACAATTAATTAAACAACAAACATCAACATCAATATCAATATAACAAATCCATCATGTCTCATCGATAGAATCAGAATCCAGACTCATTATCCTTATTCCGTGTTCCAATAATCGATTGCACTGCCTAGTCAAATGCCTGTTCGAAAAGCCAGGTCTTCAATTTCTTCCGGAATGCCAACAGGGAGGGGGCCGATCTGATCTCTGTAGGAAGGGTGTTCCACAGCCGAATGTTTTGCTGGAGTGCTTTGCTGGAGTCTTTTTTTAATGGCCTCATAAATTAGTTAATTTAGCCTCCCCACACAAGGTGGAACCTAGTTTTCCTACTTGACAGATGCAACTGTCTTTCGGGTTGCAAAGGTCAACAACAGGCTACACAATTGGTTGGAAGCCCACTCCAACCCGGGCTGGCTTCAAACTCATGACCTTTTGGTCAGAGTGATCGCAATGCAGCTGACACTCAGCCAGCTGCGCCACAATCCCGGTGACCTTGGAGGGCCGTATCTGGCCCCCAGGCCTTAGTTTGAAGATCCCTGCCCTAATCTCAGGCCACTGAGGTTTTTTGTAAAAGAGATTATACAAACTCCTAAGACACTCCATTTTCTTAAGGCCATGTTGCAGTTGCTAGGACCAATAAAGCATTCAGAAGTAAATATTACTAGCAGCTATCTGGTGGTGCCTATTATTATTCATCTGGGAAGGCCTGGCTCCAGTAAGGAGGGGGCTGATTGTACCTCTCTAGGAAGGGAGTTTCAGAGCCATGGGGCCATCACCGAAAAGGCCCTCTCTCTCGTTCCTACAAGCCACACTTACAACGGTGGTGGGACCAAGAGAAGGGCCTCTCCTGATGATCTCAGGGATCAAGTTGGTTGGTAGGAGGAAATGCAGTCCCTCAAGTAGGCTGGGCCTGAACTGTTTAGGACTTTATAGGCTAAGACCAGCACCTTGAATTGCGCCTGGAAAAAAAGGGGATGGCAGTGTAGCTGCTTAAGGAGCGGAGTAGTTCTTTCTCTATATCCTGCTCCCGTAAATAGTCTAGAATACTTGAAATGCACACAATGTCAGCTCTGATAATGGAAATGCACATAGCCAGCAATTGTGCCCAGCTGTCAATTGCCTCCTACAAATGCATTACAATATTCTGTTCCATAACATCGCAAACAATAAAAATGGTAAAATGTATCTTGCAAATGCAGACATGCCAACTCTCAACTACAAGTTGTAATTTTTTAATGTTGAAGAGGGTGATGGAAACATTAATGTTAAATTCTGGTCTGTGCATAGATTAACACGGGGTCCCCATGGTTGTAGGACTCTGGGGCAACAGTCAAATGTGCCCATGCATTGGACTGAGCACAAGATGAAGCTAGAGAAAAGATGATCCAATTTATAAACATTCTTTAACATCCCAGTGGAATTAAAATCTGAATGCGTTTCTGTTCATAATAAAGAGGGTATTTTACTCAGTGTGTTACTATAGATGTCTAAACTGGATACAGTTGGTTAGCATTTTTGACACCATTAGCATCATTCTCTTGACTCGAGTTTGTAGAATTTATCCGTAATCTTGATCCAGTGATAGGAATGAAGGAGTCATGGGAACCTCATTTTAAGAAGGATTTATTTATTTTATTTATCGTGTCATCAGCAACCATACCATTGTATTACATTTCTAAGAGAACAAAACAAACAAACAGATAAAAAAACACAGATTTTGCAAATTTGGTAGTTGATTAAATGTCCTTTGACCAGGATCTGGCCACTTGGAGTGCCTCTGGTGTTGCCGCAAGAAGGTCCTCCATTGTGCATGTAGCAGGGCTCAGGTTGCATTGCAGCAGGTGGTCTGTGGTTTGCTCTTCTCCGCACTCGCATGTTGTGGATTCAACTTTGTAGCCCCATTTCTTAAGATTAGCTCTGCATCTCGTGGTGCCAGAGCGCAGTCTGTTCAGCGCCTTCCAAGTCGCCCAGTCTTCTGTGTGCCCAGGGGGGAATCTCTCATTTGGTATCACCCACGGGTTGAGGTTCTGGGTTTAAGCCTGCCACTTTTGGACTCTCGTTTGCTGAGGTGTTCCAGCGAGTGTCTCTGTAGATCTAAGAAAACTATTTCTTGATTTAAGTCATTGATGTGCTGGCTGATACCCAAACAAGAGATGAGCTGGAGATGTCACTGCCTTGGTCCTTTCACTATTGGCTGCTACTTCCCGGTGGATGTCAGGTGGTGCAAGCAGTGGTGCTAAGCAGTGTAATTTCTCCAGTGGTGTAGGGCGCAGACACCCCGTGATAATGCGGCATGTCTCATTAAGAGCCACATCCACTGTTTGAGTGTGGGGAGATGTGTTCCACACTGGGCATGCGTACTCAGCAGCAGAGTAGCATAGCACAAGGGCAAATGTCTTCACTATGTCTGGTTGTGATCCCCAGGTTGTGCCAGTCAGTTTTCGTATGATATTGTTTCTAGTGCCCACTTTTTGCTTGATGTTCAGGCAGTGCTTCTTGTAGGTCAGAGCACGGTCCAGAGTGACTCCCAGGTATTTGGGTGTGCTGCAATGCTCCAGTGGGATTCCTTCCCAGGTAATCCTCAGAGCTCGGGATGCTTGTCTGTTCTTAAGGTGAAAGGCACATATCTGTGTTTTAGATGGATTAGGGATCAGTTTAAGAAGGATAAAGAGAAGCTGGATTGGGTTCTGAGATAGACAATGGGTGTGATTAAAGTTATGGTGAACAAAATGTATGAAAAGTTTGAAGGTCCTGGGCATGTTCTGTTTTGTGAAGAGAAAACAGGGGATTGGTATCTGTTCTCTGCTGCCCCTCGAGATAGGAACAGGTTTAGTGGTTTGCAGTTAAACGATGGTAGATTTTGATTGAATTTTAGAAGAAAGAACTTGACAGTAAGAGTGATTTGGCAATAGAACTGATTGCCTAGAAATGGTGCACACATTAAACAAACAATGTATTCTTAATCATATATTATGTTGAGTGGGGGGGGGGGGATCTGTATATGCATGTCAAGGGGATCATAGAATAATAGAGTTGGAAGAGATCACATGTGCCATCCAGTCTAAACCCCTGACATACAGGAAAAGCACAGTCAAAGTACCCCTGACAGATGGCCACCCAGCCTCTGTTTAAAAGCCTCCAAAGAAGGAACTTCCACCACACTCCAAGGCAGTGAGTTCCACTGCTGAACAACTCTTACAGTCAGAAAGTTTTTCCTAATGTTCAAGTGGAAATCTCATTTCCTATAATTTGTATCCATTGCTCTGAGTCCTGGGACCTCTTCATAAAGGCTCATGGATTTGCCACAAACTGTGGTGAATTCATGGGGTTCCTGTCGGGGCATGTGGAGAACCTGTCACTCTATGCCCTGTGTGAATTGGCTTATCCCTCATCCCATGGGGGAAGCATTGCCACCTGGCTTCCCCCCATTGCTGGTAAGGCAAAATGAGAAGGTTCTTGTGTTGCTGCAGCAACCGCATGTGCTGCTTCCTCTCTTCTTTCATCATAGAGCCCGGCCAGAAGTGCCTGCGTGTAGTCTAGTGGGGTCCATGCTGAAAGTGGAGAGGAAGCAGCATATGACAGGCAAATTGTCTCATCTAATGAGGTGGCTAGTCTCCAGGGCAGCAGAAGACAAATATTCTCTCTCTGGTGGAGGCTCCTTCTTTGGAAGCTTTTAAACAGAGGATGGATGGCCATCTGTCAGGGGTGCTTTGAATGCAATATTCCTGCTTCTTGGCAGGGGGTTGGACTGGATGGCCCACGAGGTCTCTTCCAACTCTATGACTCTATGATTCTATGATTCTTCCTTATGACATCCTATCAAACATTTATACATGGCTATCATGTCTCCTCTCAATCTTCTCTTATGCTGCCTTAACATACCCAGCTCTTTAAGATGCTCCTCATAGGGCGTGGTCCACAGATCTTTAATCGTTTTAGTTGTCCTCCTCTGGACACATTCCAGCTTATTAATATATCTCTTGTGATGCCTGTTGCACTGTAGCCCTGGAACTCCTTTTCACCTACACCACACAATGTTCAGATAGAACAATAGAATCCACCTAACAGTAGTATTGTCTAGCCCACACTTTATTAATTTGTTTGAAAGAAGATCATGGGGGACTTAGTCAAAGACCTTACCGAAATTAAGATAGCTATATCCACAACAGTCTCTGCATCTACCAAGCTTATAAATGATATAAATAAAATGTAATGTTTGTTTGTGGGATTAATATAACTCAAAAACCACTGGACGAATTGACACCAAATTTGAACACAAAACATGTATCAGGCCAACAAGTGACCATCACTCATAAAACACTGAAAAACACAGCAGAAGAGACTTGAAAAGCCAAAAAAGGAGAAAATACATTACAACACATGCGCAAAACCACACACACACACACATATATATATATATATACGCAAACACACACACACACATATATACATACACACACAAATATATACACACATATAGGCATACAAAACACATATACACAGACTGGGCCACAGCAATGTGTGGCAGGGGATGGCTAGTAAATGATAAAAATGTGTGACTTTAATGAAGGCATTTAACTTGACATGGGAATTTAATGTATACTCAATAGTTATTTTTCCTCTGAAATGAAAATATGCTTTTAAGTAACTTACATAATCTTATTTGAGCTTTAAGATATACGAGGGGTATTTTTTAAGTAAGGTCCATTTGAACATAAGTACACAATGAAAGTTTATTTCAAAAAAGTATTTTTTTTAAGAAAGTACATACTTCACTTTATTTTTCGATATAGTCGCCAAGTTTGTTCAAACACTTATCATACCTCTGAACCAATTTTAAAATACCCTCTTCATAAAAACTTGCCGCCTGCTCCGATAACCAAGAGTTCACTGTAATCAAAGAAGGGCGACCGGAGCGGTCCTCATCATGGACGTTGTCACGGCCATCTTTGAATTGTCGTACCCACTTACACACTTTGCTTTCACTCATAACAGTATCACTGTACACTTCACAAATCTGTCAACGAATTTCTGCAGCAGGCAGGTTCCTTGCTGACAAAAACCATGTCACTGAGAGAACCTCACATGCGGAGGGTGAGTTGATAGTCTTAAACATTTTTAAAGCACAGAACAGAACCGTACAGGTTAGCTACAGAGCGGAAACTGAGCACAGTTGTTCCCGAGGCATGCCGGTACACAACGCACGTGCTCGTTGTGGTATGAACGCGAACTACTAGTGTCTACAACAAAACGGACCTTACTTTAAAAATACCCCTCGTACTATAGATTGTAAATTTATTGCTAGTTTTCCATACAGGTAAACATTTCTGGTGAACAGACCAGGATCTTTTGGCATTATAAATACTCCTCTTTCAGCTTTGAATACTGCTGGATACTCATAATACCTTGTTACAGTACATTCTTTTCTTTCTTCACACTTTGAATATAGTCAAATGTGGCTTCTTGGATGGAAAGCTAAAATGTATTTGTTTACTACAAGTACAGCAACACAATTTAAACAAGTTAAATTATTGCTCCTGTAACTATGGGAAACAGAGGAATGAAAACTGTTAATGAAAGGCAAAACAATGACAAACTCGTGTTAGGAAAGATTCATTTTCCTTAAGGATAAATTAATCTGCATAAACTGAAAAACAAAGTAGCTTCTGGTAACAACCCCCCTATAATTTATTTGTATAATCTAGGACTACTTAGCTAAAAATTATTTAAAAGTGAACTCCCTTTGCAGCTAATTACATTAATGAGAAATTCTTACAGCTATAATCAAGTTTGTCAAGAGCTCAAGACTCTTGTGATAGTATTAGAAGAAATAGCTTTTATTGTTTCATTTAAAATGAGCTTAGGTACTTGGTGATGCCTGGGTTTGGTAATTTGCAATGCTATTTATTAGAAATGTCATTGTTTCTTTTGGGAATTTATGAATGATCCAATTAGGAAATACATAAGGATATGGACAAACAACCACTCTCATAATCCCAGGTCCATCTTCCCCCCCAACTCCCCCCCCCCCCAGTACTTAAAATTAGTCATGAAAGGTATGTGTTCCAAGTTTGGTCCAGATACTTCATTGGTGGGGGTTGCCTTGGTCTCTGAATATAAGTAAACTGAAACTCCCATCATCTCACATCCACCCCTCAAACCCCAGCAGTACTTAAAATTGGTCATGATAGATATGTGTGCCAAGTGTGGTCCAGACTACTGTGGGATTCACTGTAGTCTCTGGATGTGAGTGAACTGCAACTCTCACCATCATGGGTCCATCTAACCTCCAACCTCTCCAGGATTTTTTGTTGGTCATGGGGGTTCTGTGTGCCAAGTTTAGTCCAGATCTGTCATTGGTAGCAGTCATAGTACATTCTGGAAGTGGGAGCCATCTTGGAAATGGCCCACATAGATACACACATGCATGCACACATACTAACATATTTTCACTTTTGTTCTAGATATAGAAGATATCTGTAAGCCACTGTTAATACAGGACTTGCTCTTGGGAAAGGCAAAACAACATGACATTTTTTGAAAAAAAGTGACAAATGTGTCTTCTAAAATGAGATGGATTTTCAATTGTAATTATTATGGAAAAAAATAAGAGCAATTCTCAGACTTTGCTTTTATGATATTTTTTATGATAGCATAAACATGTAGTAGGATCTGGGTGAGATGGTACACATATGTACATGTGGAACTATGTATATACACAAGTGTACACGTGGATGATTTCATATGACCTGGAACCTCAGCCTACTTAATTTTTCAGGTTTGTATATGTGGGTCTAAAAACCTTAAAGGAACCAGATCTTCACTGATCTTTGAAGCTAAGCAGGGTCAGCTCTGTTTATACTTTGATGGGAGACGGACAATTAAGTTTATATTTCAGAAAAAGGAAGTGGCAAAACCACCTCTTAGTAATCCTTGTGAAAGTCAGCATGGATTTATCAAAAACAAGTCATGGCAGATTAATATGAACTCTTTTTTTTTGACAGAGTTACAAGCTGGGTAGATGTAGGGAGCTTCAGCATATAAGGATTTCAGTATGCTCTTCAACAAGATCTCCCATGACTTTCTGGCAAACAAACTAGTCAAATGTGGGTTAGGCAAAACTATGGTTACGTGGATCTGTAACTGGGTATGTGAACGAACTCAAAGGGTCCTCACCAATGCTTCTTCTTCATCCTGGAAAGAAGTGGAGTGCCACAGGATTCTGTCCTGGGCCCAGTTCTTTTCAACATCTTTATTAATGACTTCAAATCAAATAATTAATTTCGGTCATTGACCAGCACAGGAAATAGAGTCACATTTTCATACAAACTTGGTATGTTTGGTACATTAAAAATATAAATATAACTACTGAAGCACAATATGTGTGAGGGAACGGAAAGGAAGGGGAAACAGGGTAAAAACATACAATGCCCAGATCCATCACCAAACTGTAGATTCAGAGAAGAAGATTACTGGACACACAGTTAGCTTTTGGGACTAGTCATTCCCTGATGGATTTTGTATGCTGCTGCACAGAACTTTGCAACATTATAGGTTGTAGCTGAATTAATATTTGCAAGTAGCATGGAGGTATAAAATTGTCCTGAATGGCCTAGGTGCTTGTATAACAAAGGTAAGATAAGCCTGGCACGGATATCCCTGTAGAACGAGCACTGAAGGAGCACATGTTCTATTGTTTCTACATGACCCGAGTCACAGGGGCAGAGTCTCTCTGAGAAAGGGATCTTCCGGTAGCGGCCTTCGAGTACAGCTGATGGGAGAGCGTGGCATCGAGCCAGGGTGAAAGCCCTTCGATGAAGAAGAACCTCTAAGTTTGTTAAATATGCCATAGGGGAGGCAAGATTTGATTAATGACTTAGAAGAAAGATTAGAAGGCATGATCATCAAGTTTGCAGGCAACATCAAATTGGGAGGGATAGATAATACTCCAGAAAACAGGAGGAGAATTCAAAATGATCTTAACAATTTTGAGAGCTGGGCCAAAACAAACAAACTGAAGTTCAACAGCAGCTAAAAACGCCAATTGGATTTTGGCCTGCCTAAATAGGTGTCTCTGGACTTCCTGGATCGAAAAAGTAATGGACATAATGAATAATAATGGACCTTTTGACCCAAAGAGTTGCCCAAGAACAAATAAAATGGATTGGAGCAGCTTTATTAATTATTTTTAAAAAAGAACAAATACAAATGATTGTAAATGTAATATAAAGAAATATCTCGGCTAAATTTATAGACACGCGCATGATGACTTTTTCATTATGAACTTGTGGGGAAAAGAGCAAATTAATACCATGGGAAGCGATCTGGAAGTAACAATGGAAATTGATTAATGTATGCTTGTCAGGTGTTTTTTTCCCCCTCTTTTTTCTTTTTCTTTTCTTTTTTCTAGGCTTTACACTTTCTCTTTTTGATGTTCTCCCACTTTCGCTGTATTGGGGGGGGGGGATAGTAGTTTAGGAATGTGTAGGATAATTTAATTTTCATGTGTATCCAATGTTCAATGTTGTTCTTGTTTAATGTTTTTTTATGATACTTATCAATGAAAATCATTGTTAAAAAAACCAAAAAGAATAAGTAACCATGTGAGCTATTTAATGAGAATCTTGATTGCACAAAGAATTGCAAGCATCTCATGCAAGGATGTGGTCGTCAAAGCTCGCCCAAACAAGCAATGTTAGTGTGGGACTCACATCCAAGTTTCATGTCCGCCTCATCATGTGAGTCTTAAATGCTGGGAATAGGTGAATGGGGTGTCCCATGAAGAATAAAACTGAAATCTGTTGCACTTTTTCATTTTTCAAAAGTCTGAAGAGACTGTTGCTTCAAAGCAAATTCTTCTTTATTTTTCAAAGTTAGTGATATAAAAAAGAAAAGTGGAGACTTCCCAAGAGAACGCTCAATGAACAATGCAGCCCACTTCATATATATTCTCAGCTGACAGACTGTTTTAATTGTTGTATTTGGGCTTGGCCTCTTGTAAGCCGCACCGAGTCCTTCGGGAGATGGTAGCGGGGTACAAATAAAGGTTTATTATTATTATATTATTAGAAAGGAGAAATTAGCTTCACTGAAAATGAAAAGAGAGAAGTGGAGACAGTGGGAAACATGCAAGATTTGTGAAATGGTTATTTTGCTCTAGCCTTTCCAGAACTCCAAGTGACTGGAAAGCTGTTATCTAATGATGAGATGTTCTCCAGGGGTCCGAAAAAGGTCAAGGGCTTTGAGCACTTATTCCAAAGAGTGAAGTATGCAGCCAAGGGGGAAATAATTTAAAGGACATACCATAAATGAAAATGAAATTTATAATTTAATCTTAAAGAGCCAACAAAGATTTCAAATGCCTGTTCACTTTCATTCTTAAAAGGCATTTGGATTCATTCATCATAATTCTCAAATGGTGAAGGCATTTCTAAGGAGTGGGTCAGGAGAATCTTCGCTGTATATTCTGAACCAAATTCCAATCAGAAAAGGGAATGGCCAACCAGGAAAGGGAATTGCCTTCTCATAACCAATCATTACAAAAAGTGTGGCTTTATTGATTTGCCCTTTCTGTTCTCTTTTATGCTTGTTACTAGCTGTCCCCTGCCACGCGTTGCTGTGGCCCAGTCTGTTAGTCTGGAAAATAAAGTAATGAGAAAGTGTTGGTTTCTAATATATGTAATTTCCTTAGGCTTGTGGGTAAACAGTGTTTGCCTGCTAACCCCCGAAATAACGAGACCACACACCAATATTGGATTTAAAATATGGGCAACTTTTATTAATTGTTACCTGTTTACCTTTGACTGGATCTCAATTCTATGGATCTTGAACTTGGTGGCAAAGCCGAGGTAGCATCTCTGTCTGGCCTACATCTTGGCTAGTTAGGGTGAACCACCCGGGCCCCCTGGACACCCAATCTATGTAACCTCTGAAGGAAATGTGACGGAGAAGTCCCTCTCAGAGTATCAGAGACCATAATCTTTCTATTTTTAGTCCATTATAATTCCCCTCACCTAATCAAATTGAACCTTAGGTGAGTGTATTAGTTACTGGCCTTCACCCCTGAAGGGTGTATCTTGGGCGTACACCAAATTTTAGCTTTTCCGAATTATTTTCCGTGACAACCTATTTAATGCCACACCATCCCTAATTTGCCTAGTAACAGTATAGGGTAGGCAAAAAACCCTCTTAGAACATAAGAAGGGAAAAATTCCTACCCGGCCCCCTAATGGCAACCGTAATATACTGTTTAATGGGCGGGAGTGGTGGGTCAACGCTCAGCTTCAGAATGAAGAAGGGGGCGGGCCAGTGCTGAGAGCCTGGCTCCGCCCCCTGTAAAGTAGTCCCAACCGGAACTACATTGTCTCTCCTCGTGGGAAGAGGCAAACTCCTTCATCATCTCCACTGCGCAGAGATGATAAAGCTTCTTGCCTGCTAACCCCCGAAATAACGAGACCACACACCAATATTGGATTTAAAATATGGGCAACTTTTATTAATTGTTACCTGTTTACCTTTGACTGGATCTCAATTCTATGGATCTTGAACTTGGTGGCAAAGCCGAGGTAGCATCTCTGTCTGGCCTACATCTCGGCTAGTTAGGGTGAACCACCCGGGCCCCCTGGACACCCAATCTATATAACCTCTGAAGGAAATGTGACGGAGAAGTCCCTCTCAGAGTATCAGAGACCATAATCTTTCTATTTTTAGTTCATTATAATTCCCCTCACCTAATCAAATTGAACCTTAGGTGAGTGTATTAGTTACTGGCCTTCACCCCTGAAGGGTGTATCTTGGGCGTACACCAAATTTTAGTTTTTCCGAATTATTTTTCGCCACAGATTGGGGGCAGATGTCCATTTTGCCCCCATCCCCCACCAAGTCCTCACCACAGCTCCAAAAACTAGCCTCTAAGCACCCGACGTGTTGTTAAATCAAAAAGATGGATAACCTCTGTCTCAAAAATTGGGTCTTGCAACGGGTCAAAACACTGTAGAGTCGGCGAACCCCCTTTATCTAGGGTGCGCACAAAAACGCATGGCTCCCATTTTGATTTAGCCAGCTTATGGACATCACCACCATCATGCCACCCACGGCAAGGTATCATTGGTGACCGGGACATTCTGAAACCCGCACCCAATAACCAAGCGTGTTGGTAAAATCAGAAAGATGTATCTCATCTGTCCCAAAAATTGGGTCTTGTAACAGGTCACAAACACTGTATAGCCAGCGAATCCCCTTTTATCTAGGGTACGCACAAAAAACATAGCTCCCATTTTGAATTAGCCAACTCCCGTACATCACCACCATCATGTCACTCACGGCAAGGAATCACGATGACCGGGACATTTCAAAACCAGCATCGAATCACCAAACGTGTTGGTACGATCAGAAAGATGGATTTAAACTGTCTCAAAACTTGGGTCTTGTAACAGGTCGAAAATATTATGTAGCCAGCGCCCCCTTTATCCAGGGTGCGCACAAAAAACCTGGCTCCCATTTTGATTTAGCCAGCTTCCGGACATCACCACCATCCTGCCATCCACGGCAAGGAATCACTGATGACCAGGACATTTCAAAACCAGCATCAAATCACCAATCATGTTGGTATAATCAGAAAGATGGATACCATCTGTCTCAAAACTTGGGTCTTGTAACGGGTCGAAAACATTGTGTAGCCAGCACCCCCTTTATCCAGGGTGCGCACAAAAAACCTGGCTCCCATTTTGATTTAGCCAGCTTCCGGACATCACCACCATCATGCCACCCACAGCAAGGAATCATTGATGACCGGGACATTTCAAAACAGCATCAAATCACCAATCATGTTGGTATAATCAGAAAGATGGATACCATCTGTCTCAAAACTTGGGTCTTGTAACGGGTTAAAAACATTGCGTA
This sequence comes from Anolis sagrei ordinatus, assembly GCF_025583915.1. Taxonomy (NCBI): domain Eukaryota; kingdom Metazoa; phylum Chordata; class Lepidosauria; order Squamata; family Anolidae; genus Anolis; species Anolis sagrei. Next base: position 64,373,885 of record NW_026847660.1, on the reverse strand, counting down.
GCCCGAGAACCCCTTTTATCTAGGGGCGTAGAAAAAACCTGGCTCTCATTTTGATTTAGCCAGCTTCTGGACATCACCACCATCATGCCACCCACGGCAAGGAATCACTGATGACCAGAACATTTCCAAAACCAGCAGCCAATCACCAAACGTGTTGGTAAAATCAGAAAGATGGATATCATCTGTCTCAAAACTTGGGTCTCGTAACGGGTCAGAAACATTGAGTAGCAAGCGGACCCCCCTTATCTTGGGTGCGCTCCAAAAAACACCTGGCTCCCTTCATGATTTAGCCAGCATTCCGGGCCTCTTGTATCTCTATCAATCAAAGGGACTCCAGTGCTTAATGCTTGTCCCTATGGGCATGGCCATAGCACTATACCAAAAGTGAGGGGACCGCCATACGTAACCAAAGCCATTGTTAATGAAACAAGTTGGTCGTTATAGGAAAATGAAATGAATGGGTTTCACTTGAGACTCTCTCGGAGCTGAATCGTATTCACCGCCTAATCGGTTAAGATTTTGGGCGGCCCCGATGGATAAATATCACTCAAGACGTGTATCTCAGGCCCAAAAGAGGGCCTTAATGGCATTTGTCAAAACATTAATAATTGTCAGCTAGCAAATATAATAGATTGGGCAATGGCCCAAAGCGAGTAGGTGTTCACGTTGCATCCGTCAATGATGGTGCAGCCCTTTGTCCTAGTATGTTTTATGGATTGTGACCAGAAACAGTAATGTTAAGAGCTTTCAGCTTAATGTGACCCTGACCCAGATCGCAGGAGAAATCGGTCTTTGGTAGAACCCCCCCATTGGAGAATTTTAAGGTATAACCCCAACAGGGGGATACCACCACGGCTACTTTCCAGCCTAGAGGCTAGGCATGAAAGGCACCAAGGTTTGAGGCTCTTATCCTGATATCTGCTTCGTAAGCTGAACAATGACTGACAACTTTTGGGGAGGATGAGCCTGGGCACCAGCGTGCACTAAGTCATCACACACTCGACAGAAGGAACACTCAGCCCCACTGATATGATCCCAGCTCCCAGAGCTCCGGTCTGTCTACTAGACACCGTCGTCTAGTGAGGTAACCACATCGCAGGTACATCTTCCCAAGACACAAAGCTTCAAGAACCAAGCTCAAACCAGCAAGGCGTGGTCAAGCAATCTCTAATAGCTAGGTCAATGATAACAGATAGCCACCCTACATAACTCGTACAATAACACTGACAGTTTAACAGAAAAACTTTTAGAGAATATCAGAGAGGCCACCCCCTTAGGGGACATGGTCAGAGCGTATTGGTTTAAACCATCATTATTGTGGTTTGATAACTTAATCAAAATGGAGGCTATCTCTAACAATGTTAGTCTGTTCAGCGGGTGGCCCCACTCATGTTTAGAGGTCGTTTAAACAGCTTGGGTGGTATAATACCAACTGAGTGATCAACCAAATGTAGAAGACATAAGATAAGCGCTCAACAAAACTATTGTTGCGATGACGCTCTATGTGATAATTGCTTTTGCAACACCGCCCTGGGGCCAAAACCAACAGGTTGGAACAACTTGGCCTAGCGAGCTTCGCAGTAGAAATCATGATTTGTCAAACATTAGCCCTTGTTCCGGGGCTTACTCTCCACCCAGGAGACACAGTATTAATAAGAGAGAGCCTTATCACCTTTTCCTTCATGAAAATTGGTTTAAGGCTAAACAAATGGCCACAGCTCGCTAATTGTTAAAAAAAAAATTTTGTTTTATTTTTTATTATTATTTTTTGTTATGGTTTTCATTTCAGATAAAGATTGGTCTTTCAAATCTAAATTAATATTTTTCCTTTTTAGTTTCTTCCTCTGATGGAGCAAGGAATCTTTGACGAGATAACAATGTTTAGTTAAAACCAACCCCTCACTATCTAGGTGAACCCTTTTAATTAGAATCTGGCCCTAAAACCATTTTAGGGACTGTAACCTGGACCTTTGTTTAAAATGTTTGTGGGCCCCTGGTTCAACCACTGCACCAACTTAGGCTTCAATGTTTTTTTTGTTTTATATATATATATATATATATATATATATATATATATATATATATCTATAACATATAACATATATTATCATTATTATTATTTTATTTTTAATAGTGGCTATCAGCTATCCCCTGTTTGGGTATCAGCCAGCACGCCACACGACTTAAATCTAGACATAGTTTTCTAAGATCTACAGAGACACTCGCTGGAACACCTCAGCAAGCGAGAGTCCAAAAGTGGCAGGCTCAAACCCAGAACCTCAACCAATGGCTGATACCAAATGAGAGACTTCCCCCTGGGCACACAGAAGACTGGGCGACTTGGAAGGCGCTGAACAGACTGCGCTCTGGCGCCACGAGATGCAGAGCCAACCTTCAGAAATGGGGCTACAAAGTGGAATCCTCGGCATGCGAGTGTAGAGAAGAGCAAACCACTGACCACCTGCTGCAATGCAACCTGAGCCCTGCCACATGCACAATGGAGGACCTTCTTGCAGCAAAAACCGGAAGCACTCCAAGTGGCCAGATACTGGTCAAAGGACATTTTTCCAACCATCAAACCCACAAGTTGTGTATTTTTCTGTCTGTTTGCTTTGTCCTGTTAGAAATGTAATATATAATGGACTGGTTGTTCTGGCACGCAAATAAATAGCATTAAAAAACTCTAAATTAGAACAAACAAACACGTACATCTAATCACCTTTCCACCAAAGATTGCTCCAGGCACTGCTGGGCAAATAAATGCTAATCAAGGTGGCAAGTTGAAACATTCACACCTAGCTCCGTCAGACAGGAGTCCTTTGTCCTACCCTGGTCATTCCATATAACTCCTTTTTCCTGGTTTCAACAGACTTTACCACCTCTAAGGATGCTTGTCCCATATAAAGTCTAAACGTCAAGAGAAATGTCTCTAGAGCATGGTCATACAGCTCGAAAAAACCTACAATAAACCATGTAGACTAGTAATTTGCAATGTCGCCCACAATGGCTGCCGGCCGTGTCTGGCCTAAGATGGCCGCCAGCCCCGGCACAAGATGGCCACCAACTCACTAGGTGATTGTCAGCCATGTGGTCAAAATGGCCGCCACGCCCATTAAGGCGGGATGGCTGCCCCAGGGAGATAACCCTCTCCAATTTCGTAAATGGGCATCGTTGTTTAGCATAAGAGGCCCTTTCTTTTCTTTTATTTATTTATTTATGTAAATAAATGAGGAGCCTATCAAACGGATGTCACAATGGGCAGCGCCTATAGGGAGCTGCCATTTATTGTTGTTATTATTATTCTTATTATTATTTTACATTCTTTTTTATTAAATTCACGGAGAACTGCAAGGACGAAACAATCATAGAATCAAAGAGTTGGAGGAGACCTCATGGGCCATCCAATCCAACCCCCTGCCAAGAAGCATGAATATTGCATTCAAATCACCCCTGACAGATGGCCATCCAGCCTCTGTTTAATCCCGCACCATCCCCCAACGTGGATGTGCAAAAAGGGGGCGAGAGGGGGGAGGAGCGCCGACAAAGGTGCTCTCTAAAGTGTCCACTGGGTAAAGCCGTTGACCAGTGTGCAGGCAGGCCCCGAAGCGGGCGCAGCAATCCAAAGGCGACCGAGGCGAAGGCTGCTGGCCTCCGTGCCAAGGCCGCTCCTCCCAAGCTGCGCAGAAAGCGACGACGCGCTGCAGGGAGCTGGGAAGATCAACGCGGGGAGGGCAGACGCTCTCAGCAGCACCAAAAAACGGCGCCGCTGCATCTGCACCGCCAAGATCCCCCAGAGACGAGGAAGGAAGGCAAGGTAGCCCAGCCACCCACTACAGATCCCAGCCCAGGGAGACCAAAGGCCAGGGAAGGAAATGGTGGCCAGAGTGGGGGCGGGGAGGAAATGGTGGCCACAGCAGGGGTGGGCGAGCCTAAGGCCAAGGGACCACCACCCCCTGGGCCCAGAGATCAGAGACGAACCAACTCGCATCCTTCCTCGTCAACGCTCAGCTTCAGAATGAAGAAGGGGGCGGGCCAGTGCTGAGAGCCTGGCTCCGCCCCCTGTAAAGTAGTCCCAACCGGAACTACATTGTCTCTCCTCGTGGGAAGAGGCAAACTCCTTCATCATCTCCACTGCGCAGAGATGATAAAGCTTCTTCTTGCTGTTTCATTGTCAGTGTTGATGTGGAGAGTGTCTGGTTTGCCTACTCTGGAACATGCAACATATAACTGTTCTTCTTTAGGGGTCCCTTTCAAATCTATGATACTATATCTCTCTGTGTGTGAATCATATATATCTATCGATATCTATGACTGGATGGCTCTTTGTCAGGAGGGCTTTGATTACGTTTTCTTGCCCTGGTGAAGGGAGTTGGACTGGATGGCCTTGAGTATTTTCTGTTGGTCATGGGGTTCTATGTGGGAAGTTTGGCCCCATTCTGTCGGTGGGGTTCAGAACACTCTTTGGTTATAGGTGAACTATAGATTCCAGTAACTACAACTCCCATATGTCAAAGTTTATTTCCCCCAAACTCCATCTGTGTTCATATTTGGGCATATGGAATATTCGTGCCAAGTTTGGTCCAGATCCATCATTGTTTGTGTCCAAAGTGCTCTCTGGATGTAGGTGAACTACAACTCCAAAACCAAAGGACACTGCCCACCAAACCCTTCCAGTATTTTCCGTTGGTCGTGGGGGTTCTGTCTGCCAAGTTTGGTTCAAAGTTGGTGGGGTTCAGAATGCTCTTTGATTGTAGGTGAACTATAAATCCCAGCAACTACAACTCCCAAATGACAAAATCATATTTTTTGAGTGAAGGACATACATTGGGTTGTTAGGTGTCTTGTGTCCAAATTTGGTGTCAATTTGCCCAGTGGTTTTTGAGTTCTGTTAATCCCACAAACAAACATTACATTTTTATTTATATAGATATTGTATAATAAAGGTTGTTCAGAAAATTATGGGCAAATATCCCATGGCTAAGTTATGACAATTTAAGTGGTGCCAAATTGCATTGATTTGACAGTCTAGACAAACCCATTGTTACTTAATTAAACCGGTGTATCATCACTATTCCGGTGGAAGGCTTATATGTGTTGTAGTCCAGCATTTAGGGAGGACATCAAGTAGGAGAAGACTGGACTTTGACAATCAAGCTCACTTTCATATGATCCATTATTTGGCATACTATCCCATTGATCTTTTAAGGAGAATACTGGCTTAGGGATTGCAAAATTGACCTCAGCAGTGAGACTTGGTTAGGGCTATTCCAGTGAATCATTTCTGCAATTAAACATGTTTCAACAACTGCTCTTCTGTCCACAGAGGTTTTTATATTACTCCTGTAAAATGGGAAGGAAACCAACTTAATTCCCAAAACGGCTCACCAGGGAAAAGGTTAACCATCTCATTTCTCCCCCTTTGCTGCTATAATCTCCCCTTTAAACAACAACACCACTGGCATTTTCACTTTTAAAAATAAAGAGATCAGTAATGGGTCTCCTAGGAGACTGTATGCAGCTCAAAGACTTTATTTTCTAAAGTAATGTTTTATAATTCTGCAGTGGAAATTAGTCACAGCTCATTTTCTGTTGGAAGCCATATTGAATTTACTGTAGCAATAGCTACTGTTCTATTATGAATGGTGCAAGTCCCAGTAGAAATCAGTCCATCCTTGCCAGACTAAAACCTAATATCCATTTACATATAGATTTATTTATGTCCTATGTAGAAATAGTCTACTTTTATCAACAGTTTGGAAAATCACTGTGCTATAATTGTACTTATGAAGTCCAACAAAATAAAATAAAAAATCACCATTATAGTTACAATTTTTAAAAAGTGACCTTTGTTTTCTAGTTCCTGAAACAAAATTAAAGTAGTTACAGCATAGTTTTTTAAAGTATAACCTCAGCCAAAAATAGTTTTGGATAGCATAAAGAAAGGTCCTTATAACATTTGTTTTGCTATCAGTCTTCCTTTTCAGATTTCACCTCACTTTCCTTCCCAGTGACGTTTAGATTTTGAAAATTTTGGTTTATCATGGAAACAAGGATTGGTGTTAAAGCTTCAATGGAGACACCTTTTCCTCGTGACAACTCTCACATGAGTGAATTTCCTTTTCTAGGTGTAGATTTTCTCTCACTTCCTGTTGCCTCTGTCAGAGTATTTACGTTTGCCAGAGGAAGGATTGCTAGATCAGCAGACACTGTGATGCGAAATAAGGACTCTGCAGTCTTTCAGTTACAAAAGAAAACTAAGTTTTACTAAGTACATCAAACACACGTCTTAACACAGCAAGCTACAAACAGGAACTAGTGGAAAACCGAAAGTCTCTCTGCACACCTGCTATCTTTCTTCACTCTGGCTGAGACGGGTGACTCCCTTCTGTTCCCAGCTAGAGCATACATTATCTCATTTCTTTCAAGGTTACTTAATCACAACCTCGTGGACATTCTGCACAGCAATTTCTAATACACAGTAGATTCCATCTTGAAATTACATAGAAACACATTTAAAAACACAGATATAACTAAATTAATCCTGGCAGCCTCAACCCTGTTTGTAACTAGGAGTCATATGTAAGTTGGGTGTTTGTAACTCAAGGACTGTCTGAGCTATGACCTGCTGTGCTATGACACTTCTGTGTCTGTGTCCTATTTCTGGGTACACAATGGCAGGTGTATCTCCTCTACCAGCCTATTGTTTATTATTTATTTATTTTATGTAACATTTGTCATACCTGAAACAATATGAACTGGTTATATCTTCATTTATTCCTTTGTACCAATGTTGACCTGTCTGCCTGAATTCACTGCCTCCTTCCTCTTATAGAGGTTATTGTTAGTTATATAAATCAGATGAAAAGTCCCAGTTGAGTCCAATTGAAAAGGTGCAGGATAGATCTAGAACCTCATCACGTGGATGCCCTTAAGCAGGGGCACTGCAGGAGAATCCATCGGACAGCTCCCCACATCGCCTCCTTACCATCACACACAGTTTCTTGTCTGTCCCTGGATTGGTCCGGCACTGTCTCTGGCTTGGTCCATGAGAACACGGGTAGCCACTAGGCTTGGGCAGTTTCATTCGTTAATTTCGTACTTCGTTATTAATTCGTATTTAAATTAGCTTACGATCCAATATTGAGCCATGCAGGAATTGTGTGAGGAGTAATAAAGATTTGAAACAATTTTTTCAATTTATTTCGTAATTATTTTGTAATTATTTTGTAATTATTTTGTAATTATTTCATAATTATTTTCGCATGTCTGGTGCAAGTTTTATAGTTGTTTGTTTTATCACACCAATAGTCAACAACAGAGGGAGAGGGAAGCTTCAGAAGTTCCTCCTGTCCCATTTGGAGGTTTTTTTTAGCATATTGTGCAATCTCGTCTGCCATTAACGAATCGATTCGTAATTTTACGAAATTTCGTAAATTTTGAAATTTTTTAAAGGAAAATTTCAGAATTATTTAAAAAATGAACCGCAAGGGCCCCCTAAGAACAAAATGAGTTTAGAACCAAATTTTTCCGTGGTTACCCAGGCCTAGTAGCCACCCATATTCTCAGGGCTTCCACTTAGTAAGCTACCTATCTGACCGCATCTCTGCCTATGAACCCACCAGGACTTTGAGATCTTCCAGGGAGACCCTGCTCTCGATCCCGCCTGCTTCTTAAGCTCGGCTGGCGGGGACGAGAAATAGGGCCTTCTCGGTGGTGGCTCCTCGGCTGTGGAACGCCCTTCCTACGGACATTAGACTAGCACCATCTCTAATGGTATTCCGCGACCTGGCTGTTTGAGCAGGCATTCGAATAATTAGTGCAATGATTGGTTAATGAACACTGGAATGGAACAATGGATGACGAATCTGGAACATGTTTTTGATGACGAGACGACAGTGAATGGGTATTGTAGTAACTGTTTATTAATTGTGTAATGTGTTAGGTTGTTAACTGTTTCTATACTGTAGCACTGAATTTTTGCTGTTCGTATTTGTTGTGAACCGCTGTGAGTCGCCTTCGGGCTGAGAACAGCGGTATATAAGTAAGGTAAATAAATAAATAAATAAATAAATAAGTACATTGCTGAGACTCAGCATGTATGGAGCCAGGATAAAGTCCCACTGGAAGTAGCCCTGCATCATATAATGAGTTCTTGTGGGCTCCGTCATGGCTACGTCTTGGCAGCATCCCAGGACGAGCAAAAAGCCCCATGTGATGAGGATCCTAAGTAGTGTTTTCTGACACCAATATAGTGTTGCATGTAAAAGAGAAAGTTGTTGGGAGTTTAATTTGAATTGAAGGCCTTTAAGTTTCCTATATCTTCCTCTTCCATTCTTTCCCTGCTGTTTTTGTTGATTATCTGATGGTGAGAGTGAAATTATTTCATTAACACTATGTATTTTAAATGAGACCTCTGTTAGTTAAATATCTCATTCAAACAAACTGCTGCAGGTTTCCTGACTGTAGCCGGGTCATTTTGATGATAAACGCTGCTTTCTCGGTTCACTTCACACTGTGATTTCTGCTATCTTGGAGATTCATATCTATAGCAAGATGACAAAAAAGAAGATACAAAGAAGTCATTAAACCAAATTAATTCATTTAAGGCAAGAAGCCATTAAAGATACATGAAGGAAAATGCAATATGTTTGATGCTTATAAATATAACTCACTGAAATCTAAACTTAAAACAAAACTATATGCAACAGCCAAGACTAGCAGCATGGATCCTAGTTCCACTTAGGGGCTCATAGCAATCTAAGCACAAAATTCTCTATGGCTTAAGACCATTTAAAATATTATTTTAATATTTCTTTTTTAAAAAAGTAACAGCTGTCATAAGGTCATTGAGGACTACTATAGTGTACCCATCATATACTCCCTCTTCATTTGTGGCATGAACCCACTAGCTCCCACCCCACGTCATAGATCTACTTCATTCAGGGCTCCATGGAGCAAATGAAGAGGCAGTGTCAGAAGCCACTGCTGCGGCAACACAGGGGGAAGCCGAGCAGTGGACACTTTCCCCTGTGGAATGGGGTGAGGCGGTAGCCAGGTAATGCGGTGCATGGGGTGACAGGTTGCTTACACACCCGCTGGATTCACCACAATGGATCTACTTCCATCAGGGCTCCATGTAGATCACGGCCACCTGGTCTTAATGTGATGAGGTACAAGAAAAAATGACTAATAGTGGAGAGTTGGCATGTCTGCATTCGTGATTTTTATTTAAAAAATCATTTTTACTGTTTGTAAAGTTGTGGAAGCAGAATATTGCAACAAATTTGTAGGAGGCAATTAACAATTGGGGAACAATAATCAATGACACTATGAATTTCTATTATTGGAAGTAGAACCTCTGGTGTTTGTGCTCCAAGAACTCTATTTGTGTGGTGAAGAGTTAGAGAAAGTGTAGTTTATTATTTACAGTGTAAGTGTAAGAAAGACAAGTGAGGAACAAGGAACTGTGAACTAATTACATGTTAGTGAAACTTGTAAATAACTGTGCTGTCACACCCAGACACTATGAAGTTAAAACTAAGATGTGCTTCTCTCTTTATCTGGGCGAACCGTGAGTGCCTTTCTTAAAAGCTCCAAATTCTCAGCAACTGAGGCCAGTCAAGAATTGAGCATGAACAGAACATTTATTTTACAAAGTCCTTGGCAGACTTGGCACAGCTTGACGAAGTTACAAACAAAACAGTCAATTTGGGAAACCATACAGATGTTCTTTACTTCCTTTTTCCTTCAGTTACCGAGTTAACTTATCCCCAATGGTAGAAAAAATCCTGAGATCTTTTACCCTAACCCTGAGCTGTTGTCTTTTAGAAAGAGCAGGTCTTCCCCTATCTAAGCTCAAGATTAGTTTTGGAGATGAAGTAATGAAGCCTTTCTTAATGGCAGAGAAATCCGGAGATATTCCCTACCCCAGCAATGAGCTACTGTCTTCTAGAAAGAGCAGGTCTTTATCTGAGCTCAACTCCAGTTTCAAAGGCAAGAGGGTAACCTTGACCCTAATCTCGATCTCAATTGTGCTCACAATGGCTTGTCCGAGCTTGAAGAAGGCAGGGAAGATTCCAAAATGGAGATCTCATCCCCAGGAAAAAAGGCGGTCCCTAGACCCAAAGAGATACTTTTTTAAACCAATAATTGCAAACGGCCTGCAGGCTGGCCTTCCAGCCTCTGTTAATGTTTAACTTTTAGGGTGCCTGAACATCAAGCAAAAAGCGGGCGCTAGAAACAACATCATACGAAAGCTGACTGGCACAACCTGGGGATCACAACCAGACACAATGAAGACATCTGCCCTTGCGCTATGCTACTCTGCTGCTGAGTATGCATGCCCAGTGTGGAACACATCTCACCACACTAAAACAGTAGATGTGGCTCTTAATGAAGCATGCTGCATTATCACAGGGTGTCTGCGCCCCACACCACTGGAGAAATTACACTGCTTAGCCGGTATTGCACCACCTGACATCTGCCGGGAAGTGGCAGCCAATAGTGAAAGGACCAAGGCAGAGATATCTCCAGCTCATCCCCTGTTTGGGTATCAGCCAGCACGTCAACGACTTAAATCTAGACATAGTTTTCTAAGATCTACAGAGACACTCGCTGGGACACCTCAGCAAGCGAGAGTCCAAAAGTGGCAGGCTCAAACCAGAACCTCAACCAATGGCTGATATCAAATGAGAAACTCCCTCCTGGGCACACAGAAGACTGGGTGACTTGGAAGGCGCTGAACAGACTGCGCTCTGGCACCACGAGATGCAGAGCCAACCTTCAGAAATGGGGCTACAAAGTGGAATCCTCGACATGTGAGTGTGGAGAAGAGCAAACCACTGACCACCTGCTGCAATGCAACATGAGCCCAGCCACATACACAACGGAGGACCTTCTTGCAGCAACACCGGAGGCACTCCAAGTGGCCAGATACTGGTCAAAGGACATTTAACCAACTACCAAACTCACAAGTTTTGTATTTTTCTGTTTGTTTGCTTTGTTCTGTTAGAAATGTAATATAATGGACTGGTTGCTCTGACACGACAAATAAATAAAAAGCGTAAGTGTAAGAAAGATAAGTGAGGAACAAGGAATTGTGAACTTATTATATGTTAGAGAAACTTGTAAATAACCCTTTGAGCAGAGATGAAACAATGTTTTGGGTGGAGCACAGAAGAAGAAATGAGTTGCAAAGGAAAAGAGAAAATGATTTGTTGGAGGTACCAATAAATATAAGTTTTTGTAGGTTTTTCCGGACTATATGGCCATGTCCTAGAACATGGCCTTATAGCCCGGACAGAGGTGGCCCTAGGTAATTTTCAATGGTAAGCAAACAGTATTTTGGTGCCCCCCCCCCCAACCAATCACTGATATATGTTTTCTGTTTGTCGTGGGAGTTCTGTGTGCCATATTTGGTTCAATTCCATCATTGGAGGAGTTCAGAATGCTGTTTGATTGTAGGTGAACTATACATCCCAGTAACTACAACGCGCATATGTCAAGGTCTATTTTCCCCCAAGAGTGCGTCAAGAGCGCCCCTGGGCAAAATCAACTATACTGCAAATGCTTACTTTGCATAATGGTTGAGCCGCCCCTGAGCCCAGAAAAACCTACAACAACCCAGTGATTCTGGCCATGAAAGCCTTCGACAATACAAATATAAGTTTATTTTCTTGATAATTTATATTTTTATTTCTATGAGTGGTTGTGCAGGCAGGGCCTAGTGTACTCTTTTGCCAGGTGATCTATGATGATGATAAATTCTGGTCTGTGAATAGATTCACACAATGTCCCTAAACTTGTCCACAACATTGTAATACTAAATGCCAACTTCCAAATAGACCCATGCATGCTAACAGTATGTACACTATCAGGAGTACACTAACTACATGTTTAGACTGCTCAGAAATATATAAAAAACTGTATTTTTTTTTTAAAAAAAAACTAGGTCCACTTAGATTAAATAAAATTTGAACAGAGATAATGCTGGAACGAGACGCAGCAATAGTTACAAATTTGACAAAATACCAATGGGCTGCAGAACTGTGAGGTGGTAGTGATTATATGATAATATACCTTAATATATCACTTTGCTGATAATGGTCTTTAGATTGTGAATGATTAGATCTACAAATCTAGGAAGTGCAAAATTTATGGAACACACAAAATGAATTATGCCTTTGCTGGATGAAGAGGAAGAAGGAACACACTTGCCTATAAATATTGTCAAAGCCTGCTTCAGCCTATATGAACATCTTTTCTTTATATTCAAAGTTTACTGCAGAGCACAAGGTACAGAGCATCTCCTCATATTCACAGTTTATAGTAGGGTTCAAAATACATATTAATATGAAGGCTGTAATGTATTCAGAGTTGGCTGTCATAAAATCTAGGGCTTTTTCACATCACCATTTTTGAAGGTCGGTATCATGGAGGGATGAGATACTTCGACTGGATCACAGTGGATGTTTGTAATACATTGCAATAAATATTGTAATATATTGCTTTTTTATATGTTCTTGATCAAGAGGCAAAAGTGCATCTTCAACAGTTGCTTTTCAGAAATTGCTCATCTGCTTGGAATTGCATCTAAAAGAGAGTGAAAATAAACATGGTTTATGGATATATTATACCAACTATTCACTCAAGTCTGCATTTTTAAAAAGTCACACAAGTCTGGATATTTCATTTCTTGTGTCATTAAAAATTGATTTTCGAGAGTGTGTGAAAAATTAGGTACACTAAGAGTTGATAGCAGGTTGTGGGCCAATTAATACTGAATTGTAGACAAATAAAATGTAATTGATCCATGATCTGTTATTAAATTTAAATACAGTGGAACGCCTCCCCTCCCTAGTGTAGATACTAGGGTTGGGCGGTTTCGTTCGTTAATTTCGTAATTCGTTATTAATTCGTATTTAAATTAGCTTACGAACCGATATTGAGCCATGCAGGAGTAATTAAAAATCGAAACAAATTTTTTTCATTTTATTTCGTAATTGTTTCGTAATTGTTTCGTAATTATTTCTGTATGTCTGGTGCAAGTTTTAGGGTTGTTGTTTGTTTTATCAGTGATAAAAAATAAATTATCACACCAACAGTCAACAACAGAGGGAGAGGGAAGCTTCAGAAGTTCCCCCTGTCCCATTTGGAGGGTTTTTTAGCATATTGCGCAATCGCGTCCACCATCAACGAATCGATTCGTAATTGTTTCGTAATTGGTTCAAAATCGTTTCGTAATTTTACGAAATTTCGTATATTTCAAATTTTTTTAAAGGAAAATTTCGGAATTCTTTTAAAAAACGAAACCCAAAACCCCCCTAAAAACGAATCGAGTTTAGAAACAAATTTTTCTGTGGTTACCCAGCCCTAGTGGATCCCAATATCGCTGGATGGTCAAATCCTGATATAGGCAATGGTGTTGTAAAATGGTATCCCTTCTCTAAAAGGCAAAGTCAGGGTTTGCTTTCTGATGTTTTAAAAATATTTTCAAACCATGGATTGTTGAATTCATGGATACAGAGTACAGAATGTGACTCAAGAATAAATCTTTACTGAGGATAATATATTTAAAGAACTTGTCCTCGGATTTGTCCTCTCTTGTCTTCAATAGAGATTTATGCTTTAAGTGTTGTTTTTATCAGGCTAGTTATAACTGTAAAAGCACAACTTTATACTTAAAAGTACTATATTTTTGGACTTACGGATGAAAGTGATTTTCAAAAATAAAGTTCAACTGAATGTAAAAGAATTTTGTCAAATTAATGAGGCTGTAACCAAGCCTCATGACCAAAACTAACACATAAACAGAATCAAAGTGCTTCTCCTTTCCATGTAAAATCTTCTAGTTGCTTTTAAATACTTCAAATTACTGGTCACTTTAAGGCATTTTAGAATAATTTTGAACATTTTTCTCCCATGCCCTTCCAAAAAAGCTAATGAAAAGTGACAGGTAAAATAACATGTAATGTAAGTAGCCATCAAATGTGGAGGATGAGGTAATTGCTTCAGTGGTAACACTTTACCTCTGATGAAAGGGAGAACTTCTGTAATATTTTGTTCCAGGCTGTAGTACAGTAATTCACAAAAATCAGAGTTGGAGAGGATACTTATATGTTGAAGGGAAGCAGAGCTGTCCTTCCTGCTGCTTCAACATGCAGTTCCTGAGGATCTGGATGGTGGCAGCCCCACAGTTTGATCGAAAGCTAGAGGGACTCGTTCTGTACTGATGGATTTTTGCATTATAAGGCACCAGAATGTCAAGATGTGGGATCACAATATGTGGACTTCTCCAGGTAAGCAAAAGTTTTGATGTAACAGAAAATTTATTTATTTATTTATTTCCAATATTTCTATCCTGCCTTTTTCAACCCCCGAGAGGTTACTCAGGGCAGCTTACAAACCGGTCACAATTCGAAACCTCAATATAATACAAATATAAACACAAATAGCAACAGTTCAAAACAGCAAATAAAACATTAAGTTAAAAACACATTAAAAACATTGTCATCAACCATATAGCCAATTTCAATCCGGTTCAACATCCAAGGTGCTGTCTGTTGGGAATCAGCCTGTGTTTGTGTTCCAGGATCATGATACTTCTGATGATGTGAGCAATGCTGAGGGAAAGGGTGGTGCCGAGGCTGAGGTGCAAGATGGAGATGGTTTGGTCAATCATTTTCACGCAGACAATGACAGAGAGGCCCCAGTGCAAAGGGCAGTTTCTCATGAGAATATTCCTGCTGGGCATAGGGATGGTGGTTTACTCTCTCTTTCTGTGAGCTCTCAAGATTTGGGTTTGGAAAACAATCTGACACCTGGAAATTTTAATGAGCAGCCAGAAAGGGAGTTGAAAAACAGGCAGCTGGAGTTTAGCCAAGACCGGCAACAAACTCAAGATTTATGTCGCTTTGTCAGATAAGAGCCAGAGAAGGGGGAAAACTAAACCAGTTTCTGGGTTTTGGGATATGAGGTTTGCTTCAAGGGAAAACCTGTTAGATCAGGCATCGTTTGGAAATCACATTCATGTGCCATGGAAATATTTCTATCCTTGTTCCAGTGGATGCTTCTAACCTTTTGGTGTTGACTAGCAGCGTTTGGATTGTCTTTGCATCCTGTTGATTCCTATTGGATATATACTGCCTTGGATTGCTTTAATATCTTTTAGGGACATTGCGTTGAGTGACTGCATTTTACTGACCTTTTTTTAAAAAAACTTTCCTATTTTCTTACAAGCATTTCTTTCTACTGGCTATTTTATTAAGCTTCAATAAAAAAGGATTTGTTTCTTCACTCAACGTGTGGTGTGTTTTAAAATCAGAGGGCTTTTCCTGTCCTGGAGTGCAACACTGTCATGCTTGCTGTCCAAAGGCCTGGTCCCAGAGCCATGATGTAATCTTCTTCCTAAAATAAAGGAGGGAAGAAGCCAACCTGATCTCGCTGGGGAGCGAGTTCCACAGGTGTGGGGCCCCCGCCGAGAAGGCCCTGTCCCTTGTCCCTGCCAAGCATACTTGCGAGGCTAGCGGGACTGAGAGCAGGGCCTTCCCGGATGATCTTAAGCTATGAGGCAAGACGTAGAGGGAGATATGTTCGGACAGTTAAGCTGGGCCGGAACCATATAGGGCTTTATAGGCCAAGGTATGACAGTTGTACCACAGAGCACATAATATAACCAACTTGCTAAAATGATAGTTGTAGAAATGTTATGTGCCTGTCCTTTGAAGAAACAAACTACTTAACGTTTGTCAGATTTGCTCTTTAGAGGTAAACATGGATATACTTGAAGATAGTAGTCATTTTTGAACATCTAGGCTTGAGATCCCTCTCACCTCTCTCTTTTTCTCACCTCTCTCTTTACACATCATGTTAGTTAAGAATTTAATTAGTATTTCCTGTGCCCATCTTTGTTCTGTTCCAGACAATTAGTTGGGGAAGCAGAAACTGCCAAATGTCTTTGTCATCAATAGTTACAAGAAAACTTTTAGTGGCATAAATCTTTGGGAGAAACACTCCCTGAAACGATGGACAAATGGGTATATTTTTCATTCAAACATCATACTGAATATGAACCACAAATTCCCAGTGTTGTGTTTAGTATAGAGCCAATTCAAATAAAATAGAACCAATGTGTGCCATTCACGGAGACTTTGAACAAACCTATTTTGTATATATTTTATACAATTTACTGTAATACACTAAAAACATTAATTACGTCATTGGGTGTTGTTTAATGTTATTGCTTTGTTTTTTGAGTTATTGTGTTGTTGTTGCTGCTGCTGTTTTAATTGTTGTATTTGGGCTTGGCCTCTTGTAAGCGGCACTGAGTCCTTCGGGAGATGGTAGTGGGGTACAAATAAAGGATTATTATTATTATTATTATTATTATTATTATTATTAACCTTTTTTCCTGCAGAATAAAAGCCATTCTATAAAAGCGTCAGAGATGCAAATCAGAATCAAACGCTAAAGTAAGAACCACATGATTTTTGGGGATCCCTGTTTTTAAAATGCCATGTTGTCTTCCTTTCTCTTGTGAGGTTTTTTGGCTATAGCATTGAGTTGAATCTAGACTAAGTTACTTCACACTTCCTCAAAAAATAATAGAAACTGGTTATAATTTAATTCCTAGTAATTTCAATCAGAGCTAATTGCAACCGAATCTTCATCTGCTAACTCTGCATGTTTCTGCCTTGACAACAGAAGCCAATGCTTATAAGTAGAAGGAAAGATATAGTAGAGTGTGGTGATCCTTACCTCATGGGCTGCAGTAGGAGCCTAAGATGTCAGTAAGCTGGCCTCCATTTTGTGAAGGTAATCCTAGGAGGCAGACATCTTGGGAGTGTTAGAACAGCAGAGGGGTGGAGATGGAGCTAACTCTGGATTGGCTAAGGCAGGCTGGAAGGAGTTTTAGCCCAGGGAGAAAAAAGGCTGTCAGATTGTCACAAAGGGAGAAGGAATTTGGCTTTGAAGGGAGATGGTGACAGATTTTTGGGTGAGCACAGATTTTTACTGACAGAGAATTTTAGGGCAGGTGATTCTACATCTATTTGGCCAGAAGGATCAAAGTAGACACCTGGGGGCTTGTGTTCGATTGAGAACACAAGTGTTTTACTCTCTGGGGATCAGAGTAGTTAGCTGTTAGTGAACTCTGTTAAGAGGGAAGCTATTTACTCTGGAGACAACCGGGCTTGGTTTGTCTGAGGGACTCACGGCTATTGGATCAGGGTAGAGTGAGGGATCTAATTCACATTTAAGTTCAGGAACCTATTCTAGTAACCACTAAGATTATTGTGCTCTGTAACCATTTAAGCTTGTGTGCCTTGGTAAGAAGACAGTTGTTTGTTTCAAATATCTTAATAAACTTATTCTCTAGTTCACTGTTTAAACAGCCTCAGCATTGATTCATTCTATAAGATTAGTTCCAGTGATTTTCAACATCTTTACAATTCAGTCATTTGAAGGGAGCCAAAAGGAAGAGCTGGTGTATAGGAGGATTTACCTCAGAGACAACAACATCTTTAGTTTCCCAAGTTCCCTTGTGTGGTGGCAGCTACTAAAATCAGTCCATACACGTTACCTCATCAACCATTTACATCGCTCCGTGCCAAGTAACCTATCCCTCCAGATTGATAGTTGTGGGATCTGTAGTATTTTGTAGGCCTGGGTAACAATGGAAAAATTTGTTTCTAAACTCATTTCGTTTTTAGGGGTCTATCGCGTTTCGTTTTTTAAAAGAATTCCAAAATTTTCCTTTTAAAAATTTTGAAATTTACGAAATTTTGTATAATTACGAATCGATTCGTTAATGGCGGATGCAATTGCGCAATATGCTAAAAAAACCTCCAAATGGGACAGGGGGAACTTCTGAAGCTTCCCTATCCCTCTGTTGTTGACTGTTGGTGTGATAAAACAAACAACAACTATAAAACTTGCACCAGACATGCGAAAATAATTACGAAATAATTACGAAATAATTTCGAAATAATTACAAAACAATTACGAAACAATTATGAAATAAATTGAAAAAAATGTTTTGAATCTAATTTACTCCTCACACTATTCCTGCATGGCTCAATATTGGACCGTAAGCTAATTTAAATACGAATTAATAACGAATTACGAAATTAACGAACAAAACCGTCCAAGCCTAGTATTTTGGAGATCTTTTTTCCCCGTAGGTGTGATCCTTGTTGTTATATAGGGCAATGCCATAAATGATAAAAGTATTAACCCCTCCTCAATTTTAGCAAGGACATCACGGTGAATTCTTTATAGGGATTGGATGACATTTTCATTGGCACCTCCATGTTGAGGAAAACATGTAAATTTGCCCCAGGAGAACTACCAATCCACAATTTATTTATAATGATCTATGATTATATAAAGAGTATACTTCCCTTTATGCTGTCAGACTTTTTATTAATAATAATATCTTCAGAATGGCTCAGAACAAGCAGATTAACACCAGCTGTTTCATTGACAGTATAAATGCATAATATGGAAGCAGATTTTTGTCTCTTCCGATACTGTAATGCTTATTATGGTGCACAGTGGCTCAATTAGAATAATTCACACTTCTCAGAACATATACTTTTAAAAATCCCAGGGTCTGATTCTCTCTGTATCTGCTTTGCTATGAAAACCTTTATTTTAACTGACAACAAAGAAGAAAAGTGTTCATAAAGTAGTTCTTAATCAAAGCTTGTGGTTTTATCCCTCTGTATTTTTGTTTTGTTTAAAGACAGATCATTCTACATTTTTATGGAGCAAAAAGTGCTGTTTACTCGAGAAGATAAAAGCTCTTTTGTGCTGGAAGTGCAACAAAACGTATGTGTCACACAGTAAGCATGCTTGTACCTCTTGCTTCACAGTGGGTCTAGTGTCATTCAAAGAGAAGTAGTATATTTAAAATACAGCGAGGTCTGATATTAGCAGTACTATGGGAAGCATTTTTACCCACAGGAGCATCTATCAAAATTATCTGCCATTGATGGCAAAATACATGCTGTCTGGAAAGTTACATCTGTCAGATACAAATATAATCTGTTCCTTTCAGAAGTCTGTAGCACATCACTCTCTCTAGTCTCTGCAAATTCAGAAGAACAGAGGAGTGAATTACAGACAAGGAGCACAGATATTTGGGAAATTATGGGAAGTCGAGGTCATAGAAGCCTTCTAAGAAATATGACAGAACACAATGAAAAGGAAATACAAGGAAGCTGTTGGGATGATAGCGATAAGATTGTCCAAACATAAAGAAAGTTTCCATCACCATCCAGATGAAAGGGTGAAAGCCATATTCCTACTGATTGCTTGTGTATTTATATATCCATTGTCGAGCAACCAAGCCCATGCTTAGCTGTCCAATTAGAAGCAGATAGAGTTTTTATGCATACAATATTATACTTTCCTAAAGATGAATTGTAATTTCTTATTTAAAGAAATAAGGCGCTCTGTCATTATTAGTATTCCAAAGCATGCACAACTTAAACTCGTGCACCAGCTGTGACCATACCTTGTGAAGTCTGACTTGGAAGTGTGGTCCACGCTTTGGTTACATCCAGATTGCAATGAGCTCTATGTGGGGCTGCCCTTGAAGACAGCCCGAAATCTCCAACTGGTACAACGGGCCATAGCCAGGCTCCTTACTGGAGCAAACTATAGGGAGCATACAACGCCCCTTTTAAAACAGCTTCACTGGCTGCTGATAAGTTGCCGAGCCAAATTCAAGGTGCAGGTTATGACCTATAAAGCCCTAAATGGTTCGGGTCCTGCCTATCTTCGTGATCGCATCTCCCTCTATGAACTGGCATGAACTTTCAGATCTTCCGGGGAGGCCCTCCTTTTACTCCCACCACCGTCACAAGCATGGTTGGTGGGGACGAGTGGTGGTCCCCCACCTCTGGAACACCCTTCCTGGAAAAATAACACTGGCCCCATCCCTCCCCTCCTTTCCTAAGAGCCTGAAGACCTGGTGGTTTAAACAAACCTTTGAGCACGACCAGTTCTAGCTCTGCCCCAGATAGTGTTGAAATTGGCCAGATCTTTTTCTACCAATTACCCAGGTCATTTTCTTCTATTAGGCCATGGAAATGTACAGCTATAGATTCCCGGGCCCTCTAAAATCGCACTAGCCCAGCCCAGCCTTTTAAGCTCCTTGAACAGGCAGGATTATTTTAAATATATGTGGTTTTTAATGCTTATATTGTTTTGTTAATGTTATGTTTATGCTGTTTTCTTTTTCAGTATTGATTATGTTACTTGGAAACTGCTCTGAGTCCCTTTGGGGAGATAGAGCGGTATATACATAAAGTTTTGTTGTTGTTGTTGAAGTAGCAGTTCTAGGATTAGCATATTACTTAGTGTTCTCTTTTTTAGAATGGGGGCAATAGGACAGGAGGATATATTTTTCAGTTTATTCCTTACTAACATGACAAGTCTGGCACAAAAGGAAAGTTTCATTAGTAATAGCAAGATGCCCAAGGCTTCCATTAGCTGATTTGAAACATTTGCTGCTGTTAAACTGTGGGTATAATATTATGCATGAATGACACCTTAGATTTCCACTTGACTTGCTTCAAAAGATTGATGACAAATGTCTCAGGTAAAGAAGAAAAATGGTACTGATTTTGGATAAATGCACATTACATCTTAAGGTTACGCTGAGAAATGTTTCAGCTTATTCTTCATTGCTTAAGGCTATATATTTAATCCAACAAATAGGCCAGGGAATATACCAGAATGTTAAACAGTATTAAAAAGGGGGTGGAGGCGGGGGGAAAGAATATCTGTGATGAAATCATTTATCACGGGGAACAGACACTTCTCTCAACTCATGATCCAGTTACAATAGGTTATGAGATCAAATTTTCTTGACTAGAGATTATATATCCCACCTCACTAGTTAAAATACCTTTTAATTCAACAGATTCAAGAAATGACTACCAAAGGCGGGAAATAAATACTTTAATAAATTCAAAAACGTTTCTTTTTCATGACCCCAAAACAGGACCATTTGAAATGATTGTGCCAACTGTCTTGGCCCCTAAGTGAAAATATTAGTATCGGACATTTTAGTAGTATCTTTCTTGCAAGCTATTTCAGAATGTATAGCATATTTCGAAACAGGAAAGACATGAAAATTCTGTATCTGCTTGGAGCATAACTGTTCACTTCCTAATCTCTAGCCTTTGGACCTCTTCCCATGGGAGAAGGAGGGTTGCCTTTACCACAGCATTCCATTCCATTGTATTTATAATGAAAGCAGATAATATATTCATCCCCATCACATGCGATATACTTTTGTCAATTTCTACAGTAATCCTCTGCATTTTAAGTTATCAAATGGATGAGTGTAGTCCCCACCCCTTCTGCTATATATATATATTTAAAAAGGGGAAACCTTAGAATTGTGGAAGTGTGAAATCTAGGTCTAAAAAGGGGGGAAATATAGCAACAGCTAAGTGGTGATATATCGAAATTGTGCAATTCCTAAAGAATAATTTAATTTAAAAATTACCATACAAGAATTGTGCAAGACAATTCTGGTGAGACAAGGAGCATCAATGCTTATTTGGAGACTGCTCACAGGAACACACACTCTTCAATGTCACTAAAGTGATTTAACACAGTTGTTGGGGTTCAGCCTCTGTGTGACCCTGTACCTGATTCTTTCATTGTATTTCCTGATGCCAATGTAGATGTCAATGTTGATTCTGAGGCCAATGTAGATGTTAATACTGATGATGGGTTGAATAGTGAAAATCCTACACCCTTGGAAATTGAAAGTCAAAGTTCCCATGAGAACATTCATTCCGAACCGAGCGAAGAAGTTTCACTCCCTTGCGGAGAAGTTTCACTCCCCTTTTCTCCCAGCCTTAGTTCCTCAGAGAATCTGACACCTGGTCAGCCTACTGAGGGAAGGAGGGGGCAGATTCGGCAGAGCAGGGGAAAAGCACAAAGTTTATGGAGGTCAGAAAGATTGAGAGAAATGCAAACAAAAACTTCAGGCTCGTAATAGATTTATCTTCTTTAAGAGTGCCGGGTCTGAAGCTGCCTTCAGACCAGGCATCGTTCCAGTTCCAAGTGCAAGCCTGTGGAGGCCTCCTGATTCAAGTGGCTGGGTTTCTCATAGTTTCTCAAGTTGTTCCGAGTGTCGTTAGCTGGGAGCTAGCAGATTTCATAATTCATCAAGGGTAACTCACCATTTGCTATGGTTTTTTATGGACTTGTTCATGGACATTGCTTGTTGCTGTTTTGCTATGGTTTTTATTTACCTCTGATTCTTCCTCTGCTTTGCATTCAACGTTCTTCAATAAAAAGGATTGTATTCCTGCAGTCAAGTGTGGTGGATTGTTGTCAAGAGGGTCCAGTTTCCTACTCTGGGTCACAACAACAGGCGAATCTAGCAGATTCTATCACACATTAAATTAAGCTCATTCAGCGACTGATCCCTGACTCCATGCTCCTCCATTTCTACACACTTTTGACATAGTTTATAGGCAGAATCTCACAGGCGCCTGGCAAAAGTACTTTTGTGTTGTATGATGTACTCTGTGGGATACCATCTGTCAATTGTGCTAGAAGTGTATAGAAACAGGGGAGATCCTGCATCTGATGAGGTCCTTTGTCACCTTTAGCCTTCTTGTTATGAAGAAGTTACTTTTTCACAGCTAATAAAGAAGCAAAAATACTTGAGCATTTCCCAAGTTAGAAGTACCCACTGCATGAATAACATCCCTTTCTCCAGCTGAATCCATTCCATACTGAAGGCTTGGATCAAATAACAAAACCACATACAGCAAATCCAATATCATTGTCACATTAAATCTCATTCTCCCAGTTTAAAGTCAATTCAATACCCCAGAAGTCTGCAGAAGCAGAGGAGCCTTCAAAAGAAGAATGGCCCTCTGTAAATTAAGACACTTGGCTACCATGTTGATAGGGAATAACACTCCCAATCAGAACCTAATCCATGGGCCTTATATCCAGGCTGGTAGCACAAGGGCTAGGCTGGTTGCACAACTGGTTAATCAGCAGCAATAAATCACTGTCGACCAAAAGGTGGCAAGTTCGAAACCCGAGACAGGGTTGAGCACCCAACTGTTAATAGCTGTTTTAAAAAAATAGCTGTTAAAAATGCCCTGCTCACTGTCAACTTAAGCAGTTAGAAAACAGCTGTGAGCTGTGTGTAGAGGAATCAGGGACTGCTTAAAGCAGGGAGGCTATTCACCATAAAAATGTCGGCGAGCAAGGAGGAAATACTATGATCAAAAAGGCTTGACATTATAGTGGATGAAGCAACAGCTCCCCCTGTGGCTGGATCGAGCAACTTCCAGGATCCGATATGGAAGAACTGCTGAATGGCCTCTATCTGTCTGGATGTCTTGTAAGTCAAAAATGGCATTGAATGTTTGCTGTGTATATGTACATTGTGATCCACCCTGAGTCCCCTTCGAAGTGAGAAGGGTGGAATATAAATACTGTAAATAAATAAATAGATAGATAGATAAATCCAATGATTTATGGCTAAGGATCAGCCTGTCTCCAATTTCACTGATCTGATACATGATGAGTATGCATGCCAGAGCTTGTTGTACACTCTAGCAAAACAATTGCCATTACATTATCTATCAAGGCATTACAACATCTATCATGGCACCCACTGTGCATGCATGGTATTCAGTTGTGATTTTTTATACTTATATTGTCTTGTTAATTTTATGTTTATGCTATTTTCTTTGTATGTATTGATAATGTTACTTGGAAACCCCTCGGGGAAATAGAGCGGTATATAAATTATTTTTTGTTGTTGTTGGCTCTTAAATCTTTGAATCAAATTTAAACAGAGATTGGTGAGAAGTACAAAATTTATTGTTGAAGGCTTTCATGGCCGGAATCACTGGGTTGTTGTAGGTTTTTCCGGGCTATATGGCCATGGTCTAGAGGCATTCTCTCCTGATGTTTCGCCTGCATCTATGGCAAGCATCCTCAGAGGTAGTGAGGTCTGTTGGAAGTAGGAAAAATGGGTTTATATATCTGTGGAATGACCAGGGTGAGACAAAGGACTTTTGTCTGCTGGGGCTGGGTGTGAATGTTTCAGCTGATCGCCTTGATTAGCATTCAATGGCTTGGAAGTGCCTGGGGGGAATCTTTTGTTGTGAGTGATTTTATGTGCCTGTTTGTTTCCCCTCTGTTGTTTTGCTGTTGTAATTTTTGAGTTTTTTTAATACTGGTAGCCAGATTTTGTTCATTTTCATGGTTTCTTCCTTTCTGTTGAAATTGTCCACATGCTTGTGGATTTCAATGGCTTCTCTGTGTAGTCTGACATGGTGGTTGTGTGAGTGGTCCAGCACTTCTGTGTTCTCAAATAACATGCTGTGTCCAGGTTGGTTCATCAGGTGCTCTGCTATGGCTCCAACCAGAGAAATCATCCATAGCAGAGCACCTGATGAACCAAAATTGCCTCCAGAACATGGCCATATAGCCCGGAAAAACCTACAACAACCCAGTACAAAATTTGCATTGATTTAAGGAGGTTCCCAATATTTGCTCTGGATGGAAGAGTATCTTATCCTGGAATTGATCAGCTTATAGCTGAGGTAATCTTTGCAGGAGAGCTAAGGGAAACTCTGCCTTATCTGTGACTGGTACTCCCTTCTGGACTAGCAGATCACTTAAATTGGATTAATAGCTCATGTGGATAATATTCCAATGTCTTTCATACCTAAAATACATTTAAGAGGGAGGCAGGGGCAGCATGGATGGGGAGGAGTCGCATCTCTGCACGTGCAGTAGAGTGAGCATGCTCAAAATACGTAGAAAAACTAATTCAGCAGTAAGATGTGGAGCTATGCAAACATGCAGAGATGCGTTTACAATGGGAGTATCCATTTTATGAGATGTGTGTGATAACATCCTAAGTATTCAAATACAGGGAATCTATAACTGATTGTACAACTTTCAAAGCAAAGTTCTCTTTTTCAAAATCTTATGTCTTTTCAGTGATATAAAGAAGAAAATAACTCTTTGGTTTTGTACATTATAATTGCGGAATTATATAGAATCATCTCAATAAAAGAAAAGATTCATACTGTATCAATTCAATTTGGTTTGGCTATGGAAGTACCATTCACA
Source organism: Anolis sagrei ordinatus (assembly GCF_025583915.1). Classification (NCBI taxonomy): domain Eukaryota; kingdom Metazoa; phylum Chordata; class Lepidosauria; order Squamata; family Anolidae; genus Anolis; species Anolis sagrei. The sequence goes on along the minus strand of NW_026847660.1, from coordinate 64,348,748 downwards.
GTAAAATCAAGAGTTTTGGACATTTGCCATTTCAGACTCAGACTGTCACTTAAACTCAAATGAGACATAAAAACACATCGAATTCCCTTGACTAGAACTCCTGACTGTGGCGCAGCTGGCTGGGAGTCAGCTGCATTAGATCACTACTGACCGAAAGGTCATGAGTTCGAAGCCAGCCTGGGTCGGAGTGAGCTTCAGACCATTGTGTAGCTCGCTGTCAACCTTTGCAGCCCGAAAGACAGTTGCATCTGTGAAGTAGGAAATTTAGTTACCCATTATGCGGGGCGGCTAATTTAACTAATTTGCAATGCCATAAAAATCTCCAGCAAGCATGCAAAGAATGAGGAAGTACTCCATTAGTGTCACAAAGGGACAGTGAAGCAACAGCTCCCCTGGTGGCTAGAATACCCTCATGAAGCTGGAATGTTAAATGTGCTCTGTGTGTCTATCTATATATGTTGTGTGTCTACGGCATTGAATGTTTGCCATGTATATGTACATTATAATCTGCCCTGAGTCCCTTGTGGGGTGAGAAGGCAGAATATAAATACTGTAAATAAATATTTTACAGTTACAGCTGTGAAGCAGCCAAAATTGGTATGATGCGAAGGTTTAACAATTTTCTTCTGTACCATTTCTTCACTAAATATATATTCACTGAAAGCTACATACCACCCTAATAGGAAAAGACAAACAAACAAACCACACACACCCCTTGCCTCCATAGCTGTTTTTTTGTAACACACACACACACATAGCAGAATCTGAAAAGCTTCTTTTTGAAGCAACACAGCTTTTCTCTTTTCTTATAAATAGACTTTCTCCTTGAAATCTTTAGTGTTGCATTTGTGATAAAAACAACATTTTACTTTTTAATTTCTTTTAAAAAAGAGAGAATCTACTGGTCTGAGACAGAAAACATACATTCTTCCTGTCCAGTTTACTATCATCTCAGCACTCATGCACAGCTTGAGGCAACAGCATGAGGCATAACATGAATTCTATGATACCGTTTCTCCACCATTCAATGAAACCATCCCTCTGTAAATGTAAAAATAACTACCGAAAGCTACCAATTTCATAAAAACAATGCAATTGCCTCTCACCGAATTACAATCCAAATGTGGTGTTACTTATATCTTAGATATTAGGAAATAAACTAATTACAAATAACTTGATTTTCCCAAGCTCTGAGGAAAGATGTTGGGTATTTTATAAAATGGTTGTGATGCATTGGTACTAAAAAGGAGGGGAAGTAGCATCTGAAAGGAGACAAGTGATATGCCCTCCCCACCTTGTCACTAATTGGAATCAGGTTAGTTAGTCCCAAATAGAACTATCCAATTCAATCGGTTGTTGAATTGTGAGTTAACATGTTGGTAAATTGAATCGATTCAATAGCCGTAGGACTAACAGGACTTAGGCCAAAGAGCCAGAATATTGATGAGGTGTCTGTAGTTTATCTGTGTTATGTCCCTGAGCCTATGATCCAGTGCAAAAACACACTCCTCACTGTTCCAACGCATGATGGCGACTGAACTGTGTCAGGACAAAACTTTATATTCCCTCCTCTCGAACGAGACCACTTGCGCTCCGCCACGTCTTCAACCGACTGAATGGCGCCCATTTAAAAAAAGGAAGTTATGCTGCCTCACCCTGTGCTAGGACTAGGTTTGAACAACTCGGTATTATGATGGAAACTGGGCACTATTGTAACATCCCAAGAAGTGAGAGATTCTGCATATGGGGAGAACAAACTGTGGAAGATATTGAACATTTCTTAATTGATTGTCCAGCATGCAATGAATTGTGAGACAGATATTTACATCCAATAGTACCCAACTGCAGGTCCTCTAACAGAAATGATCTTCTGACATCCCTCTTGCAAGGATAGGAAAGATCCAACATAATCAGAGTAAGCCTTTTTATTCTGAAAGTTATCAAGAAAAGAGCAGGTTTCCTGAAAGAAGAACCAGGAAAATAAGACTCTGTAAATAGAGTTTTTGAGAGTTCCAGTTTCCCATAGGAGGGCAAAAAGCAATCCCCTGGGGGAAAGATGACACGTCCATCCCTCCTTTATTAAGAATAATAGCCCCCAGGCATGACAGCACAGAGAAAGAGATGGAAAGGGTCTTCTTAAGCTGGGAGTAACAACTGGATTTAGATTTAAGAACTTGAGATGCCACCATCAATGACACCTCATCTCCTGCCTACACAATCTTGTTGATGGTGTTGTGTCTCTTCATGTCTTTCCTGACCTGTGGTGATTGCAAAGTGACCCCAGTGCAGGTGTTTTACTGACAAAATTTGTTCACAATAGGTTTGCCATGGCCTTTCTTTAAGGGTGAGAAAGTGTGCCTTGCCCTTGCTCGTCCAGTGAGTTTTCACTGCCAAGCCGAAATTTGAACCATAGTCCTCACAGTTGTTTAGTTGTTTGTTCTTCCAAATTCACTCTAAAATTTATTTCAGTAAATCCGTAAAGTAGCTCCAGAGAAGTTCACAAAAGCAATTGCCAAAGTATCATCGGAAGGGGTGGATTGTCTCCTATCCTCTCAGGCAGGCATGTAGCCGGGGTATGTTTATTCATATCTGATCACCATGCTCAATATATCCCATATGCATGGGGGTATTGTGGTAATTATACAAAAGGTTTGCTATGGTAGACCCACTTTTACTCAGACTCAGCCCCTCCCCCCCCAATCAAACTCAGCTCCCCCCGAATCAAAATCCTGGCTACGGGCCTGCTCTCAGGGATTGTCTACACCAGTAAAATAATCCATCTGCCAAACAGAATATTCTGCCCTGGAGCTGCCCTAGATCCCCCTCCTCTTAACACCATGGTTACTCGCAATACAGCACACTGTCATGGTATTAATGGCCAGTGGCCAAACATTTCCCCTATCCAGACCGGGAAAGCATGTTTTTCTCCTCTTTTTGGCAGCCACCGCACCTACTCCACAGCTGAGCCTAGCCATGATTGAGATCAATGGTAGAATAATAGAATCACAGAATTGGAAGAGACCATTGGCAATCAAATCCAATTCCCTGCCATGCAGGAAAAGCACAAACTCCCCCTGACAGTGTTGGTAAGGCAATAGATCCAGGCCCTCTCACCATTCATTGCTTGACAAGCGGACAAATGTCAGTGTGCTGGAAGAAGCAAAGACCACCAGCACTGAAGCGATGATCCTCCGCCATCAACTCAGCTGGACCAGCCACGTTGTCCAGATGCCTGACCACCATCTCCCAAAGCAGTTAATCTACTCAAGAACAGAAAATGGAATGTTGGTGGGCAGGAAAAGAGATTTAAATATAGGCTCAAACCCGACCTTAAAAACTCTGGCATAGACACTGAGAACTGGGAAGCCCTGGCCCTGGAGGTCAGCTGTGACCAGCAGTGCTGTAGAATTTGAAGAGGCACAAATGGAGGGCGAAAGAGAGAAACGTGCCAAGAGGAAGGTGCGTCAAGCCAACCCCGAATGGGACCGCCTTCCACCTGGAAACCAATGCTCTCAATGTGGGAGAACATGCAGGTCAAGAATAGGTCTCCACAGTCACCTTTACCCACTGCCAGTACACCGATTTTGAAAGACAATTCAATTATATGATCAAGGACTTAAAACATTCTGATGGGCATGCCTTAGGAGACATGAAGAAGGAAGCTGTCCATGAATAAAAGCCTAGCTTTTTGTAGCTTTATCTGAACCTTCTTGAGTCTTCCATTATATTCATTGTCTTCCTTATGCATCTTTGTTGTGGAAGAGGGTTTGGAGTGGACAACCTTTGAAACACAGAATTCATCTCTGTAAAGTAGGACACAGGGTTATCATAGCATAGGAATGAAACTCAAGAGTTCTTTGGAAGCTATCATTTCATTATTTGTTGATATGCACATATATGTTTTATATACTGAGAACTTTCACTTGAATAAATTGTATTGAATTGGAGCTGGCCTTCATCCTCTTCAACAGTGCTGGTGTACCCATCAGGGCGTGAACCCAAAAAGGATATGGACATGACAGATAGAAAAACAGACAAAGGCTCTGAACAGAATAAAGAACAGAGTTGTTTCTTTTTCACAAAATATAGGAAGCATAAATATTTTACTAGCTAATGCCAAAAGTCTGACTTGAATCCTACCTGAGAGAGCAGCAGGTTTAAAGAGTTTAAAAAGTTTGCAGACTTTTGTAAGTGTGTGGGAGGAACTGCCTGAGCAAAATTCTTAAACCCAGTGGATACTAGTTGTGCTGCAACACGCTGGGCCTGTGCATAAGACTGTAGACAGGACATAAATTCTGTGTGCCCAACGTGACGCCGGGGTTGCCTCAGAATAAAGGCCCTTGGATTTCCTTAAAACAGAGTCTCTAGATTGCTTAAAGGTTCAACAAAGTTCTTTATTAATGAAAACAAACAGGTACTTTAAGGCTTTCTTAACAGTCTATTGGCTCTCTCTCAATCTTGTCCACAGGGAACAGGCACTATCTTCATAACTGTAACTAATGGGGAAATCCTTAACTTCTAATCTGGGCAGTCTGTCTTTGCCTCTGTTGGCATGGAGTCCCTGCACCCGGTACCAACTGCTTCTGGCTTCCGCGAGTGACCCTTACCAAGCAGAGCTTTGTAGACTTCCAGGGAAAAGGAACTCAGGTTTCTGTGATGGCTGACTGAAGTCCTTCAGCAAAGGAGATGTAGGGCTGTATAACCCCAGCCAAGCTGTGGGCTGTATATCTCCCTGGCCAAGCCTTAGAAGACGAAGCTTTCCACAGGAGCTCTTGGTTTTATGTCCTGTGTGAAAGGCTTCTCTGTGTGGACTGACCCAAAAAGGCTCCTATTCCCTCCAAACCCCAAAAAGGGGGCGGGACCAGGGAACCTAATGATAATTGACAGGTGACTTGCCCTATGATTGCAGCCAAAAGAAGCCTCCTATATGCAGAGTCCCTGAAACTTAGGACTGCAACAAACATTTAATGCAAAGCAAACAAAATTGGAGCTCCTGGTACAGTTGTACCTGCACACTAGTTGTTGCTAAATGGATCCTTGGTCTTCCCAATAATATTTAATATATTCACCCCAGTGGATTATGAGTTACAAGTTAGTTTTCAGGACATCATGACATTTGATGATTTAGCTCAACTCTGAATAACTCTTCAGAGTCCTGTAGGGTGTAGTGATACTTATAGGCAGAGATAAGGATGCATGGAGTGATGCTGAAGAGATATGAGGTAAGAGTGTCAAAAGGGTTCTTGTTAATATTTTTAGCCTCGTGCTTTGTATCTGTGGTGGTAAAAATAGAATCTCAATATGAAAGAGACAGACATTTTAGCCTTCATTTTAAACCATTTTACTACTCACTGTGGTCCACACTCTGGTTACATCCCATATAGACTACTGCAATGCTCTCTATATGGGGTTGCCTCTGAAAACTGTCCGGACACTGCAATTAGTCCAACGTTTGGCAGCCAGGCTACTGACGGGAGCGGAGTACAAGGAGGGCACAACTCCCTTGTTGCACCAGCTCCACTGGCTGCCAATTAGCTTCCAAGCACAATTCAAAGTGCTGGTCTTAACCTACAAAACCCTATATGGTTTCTGGCCCAGTTTACCTGTCTGAACGTATTCTCCCCTATGAACCATCAAGGCTGTTAAGATCTTCTGGAGAGGCCCTGCTCTTGCAGTTGCATCTGGTGGGAACGAGAGACAGGGCCTTTTCTGTGGTGACTCCCTGGCTATGGAACTATCTCTCAAATGAAATTAGATCTGCCCCTCTCTCCTGACCTTTAGGAAGCTAGTGAAATCCTGGCTGTGGAACGGGGCATTTGCAGAATGATGGCTGAGACCGGTAATTGACCAAAATTGGACATGATTTTATCTTGGCGAATGGCTTATATGTATTTTATCTTATATGTATTTTTTAATTCATTGTTGATGTATGATGTTTGATTTTATTGTTAGCATTGAATCCTTGCTGTTAGCTGGTCTGAGTCCCTCTACGGAGATAAAAGTTATAAATAAATAAATAAATAAAAAAGGCAAACATTTATACAATCTGAAGAGAAACCATCTGTGCTCTTACCTACAAGAAGCACGGCCTGAACATCAAGTAAAAAGTGGGTGCTAGAAACAATATCATACAAAAGCTGACTGGCACAACCTGGGGATCACAACCAGACACAGTTAAGACATCTGCCCTTGTGCTGTGCTACTCCGCTGCTGAGTATGCATGCCCAGTGTGGAACACATCTCACCACACTAAAACAGTAGATGTGGCTCTTAATGAGACATGCCGCATTATCACGGGATATCTGCGCCCTACACCGCTGGAGAAATTACACTGGCTAGCCGGTATCGCACCACCTGACATCCGCCGGGAAGTGGCAGCCAATAGTGAAAGGACCAAGGCAGTGACATCTCCAGCTCATCCCCTGTTTGGGTATCAGCCAGCATGCCAATGACTTAAATCTAGAAATCGTTTTCTAAGATCTACAGAGACACTCGCTGGAACACCTCAGCAAGTGAGAGTCCAAAAGTGGCAGGCTCAAACCCAGAACCTTAACCAATGTCTGATACTAAATGAGAGACTCCCCCCTGGGCACACAGAAGACTGGGTGACTTGGAAGGTGCTGTACAGACTGTGCTCTGGCACCACGAGATGCAGAGCCAACCTCAAGAAATGGGGCCACAAAGTGGAATCCACAACATGCAAGTGTGGAGAAGAGCAAACCACTGACCACCTGCTGCAATGCAACCTGAGCCCTGCCAAATGCACAATGGAGGACCTTCTTGCGGCAACACCAGAAGCACTCCAAGTGGCCAGATACTGTTCAAGGGACATTTAATCAACTACCAAACTCGCAAATTTTGTATTTTGTCTGTTTGTTTGTTTTGTTCTGTTAGAAATGTAATACAATTGACTGGTTGCCCTGACACAACAAATAAATAAACTCATCTGTAACAGATTATTATCTATTTCCCATGTTGTGCCTCCATCAACTCTGAGTTTAAAGCATGAGAATCCTGGCAATGCTGTGTGTATGTGTCTTCAAGTTGCTTGTTTACTTGTGACAATCTTGTGAAAGCCATACACTTTTCTTAGGCAATTAATATTCAGATGTGAGTTTGCCAGTTGCCTCCTCTGAAATATAGCCTCCAGTGCCTGGGATTTGTTAGAAGTTGCCTGTCCAAGTACTAACCACGGTAAACCTGCTTAGGTTTCAACATCAGACAGGATATTTAGTCTCTTTAGAACACTACATGATCATCCACGTGCATTCCTATAGTTGCTAAAAAGAAGGTTGCTTAAAGAACTCTCCAAGGTAAGATTCACCAGGCAGCAGAGACAGGGACTTACATTTAAACTGAAACTAAATTATATCCCATGGACTTAGCAAAGAAAATCAAGGATGGTGTATGACAGTGATAAGTCTGGGTTATATAAAATATCGACCAACAAATACTGTACATACTTGTGTAGATTTTCATCTCATGTATAAGGAGTGCCCCTAGCTGTGACTACAGCCATTCCCCCACCCAGGCATTCAAAAAAGTCAAAACATCCTGGCAGAGAGAGAAGAGGGTGAGAGTGCTCCTTTTAGGTTCTCCAGAAGCAGACTAAATTTTTGCCTTTCACTACTTTACTCACAAACCTTTTTCTTTTTAAGGTACAGTACTTATATTGGCCCATGGGTAAATCCATTTATGTGTTGATTTTTTCAGTAAAATTTCTAGACTTATACATGTACAGACACTGTACTATATTCTTTGGAACCATAGTGGTGGGGGGAAAGGAGCCTAGCACATTGGAAAAGTAAAAGTGGCATTGCTAAAGAAATATGGGGAGATGGATCTGGCAATGGTAAATATTTTCATCATGCTAATTCAGTGGTTCTCAACCTTTCTAACACTGGGACCCCTAAATATGCTTCCTCATGTGGTGGTGACCCCCAACCATAAAATGTTGGTCATTTATAACTGTAATTTTGCTACTGTTATGAATTGTAATGTAAATATTTGATAGGCAGGATGTGCTTTCATTGTTACAAATTGAACATAATTAAAGCATTTTAATTAATCAGAAAAAAATATGTTTGGGGGAGTATGGAAAACAGATGATGGGATTTGCAGTACCTTCAACCGATTCCGCTCTGACTTCCACAGACCATTGTGACCTCCACACAGAATTCCTATGTCAAACAAAAAATACTGGAGGGGTTTGGGAGGAATTGACGGTGATTTAGGGGAGGGTGGGAGGGGAAGGAACAAAGCATTCTGAACTCTGACAATAATGGAATTGATCCAAACCTGGCATACAGAATTCCCATTACCAACATAATGAGAGCACAAGGGCAGCAAGGGAAGCTTCATGCAGGGCAAGGCCTTGCGCAAAGAGGCCCTCGCCATCCTCCACGTCCTTGCCACTCGGCTGGAGTGTGAGGGCGGTGAGGGAAGCTTCGCGCAGGGCAAGGCCGTGTGCGAAGAGGCCCTCGCCATCCCCCATGCTCCTGCCACTTGGTGGGAGTGCGAGGGTGGTGAGGGAAGCTTCGTGCAGGGCAAGGTCTTGCACGAAGAGGCCCTCGCCATCCCCCATGCCCCTGCCGCTTGGCGGGAGCACAAGGGTGGCGAGGGAAGCTTTGTGCAGGGCAAGGCCTTGCGCGAAGAGGCCTTCGCCATCCCCCACGCCCTTGCCACTCGGCGGGAGCATGAGGGCGGCAAGAGAAGCTTCATGCAGGGCAAGGCTTTGTGCAAAGAGGCCCTCTCCATCCCCCACGCCCTTACCACTCGGCCGGAGTGTGAGGGTGGCGAGGGAAGCTTTGCGCAGGGCAAGGCCGTGTGCGAAGAGGCCCTCGCCATCCCCCACGCCCCTGCCACTTGGCGGGAGTGGGAGGGTGACAAGGGGAGCTTTGTGCAGGGCAAAGTCTTGCACGAAGAGGCCCTTGCCATCCCCCACACCCCTGCCGCTTGGCGGGAGCACGAGGGTGGCGAGGGTAGCTTTGTGCAAGGCAAGGCCTTGCACGAAGAGGCCCTCGCCATCCCCCACGCCCTTGCCACTCGGCAGGAGCACGAGGGCGGTGAGGGAAGCTTCAGTCAAGGCAAGGCCTTGCACAAAGGGCCCTCACCTGCCTTGAACCCTTGCCGGCTGGCAGGAGTGTGAAGAAGGCCTCGCGCAAGCTGGAGCTGACCTGGAAAGCCTGACTGTTTCCCTGGCACAGTGGCCGGCAGCCATTTTGAGGAGGCGGAGGGGGTGGGGCCAACTGACCCCCAGAAAATGGCCCAGCGACCCCCCTGGGGGTCGCGACCCCCAGGTTGAGAACCGCTGTGCTAACTGGTGGCAGGCAGCACAGGCCAATTTCCCCTTTCCAAACACTCTGTTTGGGACGTGGATGGTGTAATGAAATATTTCCAGTAAAAAATAATAACTTTTCTCCATGAAAGAGGGTAAGTCAGTCTGGCATCACAAGGAAGCCATGAGATTGTGCTCTTTTAGAAAGGGTAAATGATGTAGCAGTAGAATCCATGACAGGTTTTGCCGCTATTCCTCATGCCATCTGTAAATATGCAGAGGGCCAGTTGTTCCCAGAAATTCCACTACCTTTAAGTGATTTAGAAATAATGCAAAGCTCTCACCAAGCAACAGTGTTATCTGTCATCTTTCATTTCTTTTACTGATAAGCCTTCCAGGAAAATATTTTTTAGGACTTCCCATCGACAAGATTGGGTTCTAATGCTTTCTTTCTTTTTTCTCACCAAGATGAATCAATATATTTTAAAATGTGACATAAATAACTATCCTTCTGTAATAACCTGCTTTTTCCTGGAAGCCCTCCTGCAAATTGCGCTTGAAGTCTAACCCACTCTGACACAGTTTTCTATAAATGTATTGTATCCTTTGTGGCACGATTATATCCTTTAGTGCAATAGAGTTTGTTGTACAGCAGGCATAGTGAGACTCACACTCAAGATTTTAAAAAAGATACCTTAGAGAAATTTAGGGAAACACTGAGTGCGATCCTATGGTCAGGAATACTAACAGAAAAAGCAGTCCATGATGCATAGGATTTTCTGAAAAGTGAGATATTGGAGGCACAATTTCTTTGTTAAATGATTTTTAAAATTTTCACACTTCTATTTTGTAAGTTACATTTTTGATCAAGATAAAATACAATACAATGGTATTGTTCCTTCCCCTCCCAGTATTTTGGCCACATAATGAGAAGACAGGAAAGCTTAGAGAAGACAATGATGCTGGGGAAAATGGCAGGAAATAGGAAGAGGAGCCGACTAAGAGCAAGATGGATGGATGGCATTCTTGAAGTGACTGGATTGACCTTGAAGGAGCTTGTCTTCTCCAAGCTTTCCTGTTTTCTCATTATGTGGCCAAAGTAGGCTTGGGTAAACACGGAAAAATTTGGTTCTAAACTCGTTTCGTTTTTAGGGGGGCCCTTGCGTTTCATTTTTTTAAAAGAATTCAGAAATTTTCCTTTAAAAAAGTTCGAAATATACGAAATTTCATAAAGTTACGAATCGATTCGTTAATGGCGGACGCAATTGCGCAATATGCTAAAAAACCCTCCAAATGGGACAGGGGGAACTTCTGAAGCTTCCCTCTCCCTCTGTTGTTGACTGTTGGTGTGATAATTTATTTTTATCACTGATATTTATTTATTTATTTCATCTACTTATACCCCGCCCTTCTCACCCCGGGGGGGACTCAGGGCGGCTTACAAAGGAGGCACAATTAGATGCCCAAATCACACAACAAACAATACAAAATATAACAGTTCAACAATTAAAATGAAACATCAATACCTATTAAAATCATAAAAACTATCTCATGTCAGAGTCCATATATCAGAGTCCATATATCCATTCCATTCCATTGTCCTTGTCTATCGATAAGTCCTTTGATCAGTTGTCAGCATGGCCAAAAGCTTGGTCCCACATCCAGGTCTTTAGTTTTTTCCTAAACGCTAGAAGGGAAGTCGTCGATCTGATCTCCCCGGGGAGTGAGTTCCACAGGTGGGGGGCCACCACTGAGAAGGCCCTGCTCCTCGTCCCCGCCAGTTTCACTTGTGCCACTGGCGGGGTCGAGAGCAGGGCCTCCCCAGAAGATCTTAAACTTCGAGGTGGGATGTAGAGGGAGATACGTTCGGACAGATACACTGGGCCGGAACCGTATAGGGTTTTGTAGGTCAAAACCAGCACTTTGAATTGTGCTCGGAATTGGATCGGCAGCCAGTGGAGCTGACGCAACAGGGGGGTGATGTGCTCCCTGTATGTCGCTCCGGTGAGCAATCTGGCTGCCTCCTGCTGGACCAGTTGGAGTGTCCGAGCAGTCTTCAAAGGCAACCCCACGTAGAGTGCGTTGCAGTAATCCAACCGGGATGTGACAAGAGCGTGGACCACCGTGGCCAGATCCGACTTCCCAAGGTACGGGCGCAGCTGGCGCACAAGTTTTAATTGTGCGAAAGCTCTCCCGGCCACCGCTGAGACCTGGGGCTCCAGGCTCAGCGATGAGTCCAGGATCACTCCCAAGCTGCGAACCTGTGTCTTCAGGGGGAGTGTAACCCCGTCTAACACAGGCTGTAACCCTATACCCTGTTCGGCCTTCCGACTGACCAGTAGGACCTCTGTCTTGTCTGGATTCAATTTCAATTTGTTAGCTCTCATCCAGTCCGATACAGCAGCTAAACAAACAACAACTATAAAACTTGCACCAGACATACGGAAATAATTACGAAACAATTACAAAACAATTATGAAACAATTTTGAACCAATTACGAAACAATTACGAAACAATACGAAATAAATTGGAAAAATTGTTTCGATTTTTAATTATTCCTCACAGTAGTCCTGCATGGCTCAATATTGGATCGTAAGCTAATTTAAATACGAATTAATAACTAATTACGAAATTAACGAACGAAACCGCCCAAGCCTAGGCCAAAGCACTTCAGACCTCACAACCTCTGAGGATGCCTACCATAATTGTGGGCAAAATTTCAGGAGAGAATGCTTCTGGAACATGGCCATACAGCCTGAGAAATGCACAACTATCTAATGATTCCGGCCATGAAAGCCTTTGACAACACATTGAATATAAGAATGTTACTTACTGGCAAGAAATGTCATAAATTATTCACAATCACCGTCCTCATAATTTAAAATACCATCCAATTAATAATAATAAATTGTTTTCTACCCAAGTCAAATTTTATCCCCTCTGACAACCTGAACAAAAAGAGACCTGTTTTCAACATAAAACAGGGAGAAGAGGGGAGAAAGTCTTCTCCAGTTAATGAGCTGGTCCTTTCATCTTCTAATCGAACTTAGGCAGAAATAGATGAGAAGTAATTTACTTGCCTTATCTTTGATGAGGTTCCCAATATTTGCACTTCATTAAGTTGATTTATTGTTGATGGAAGGGTGTTTTCATCCAGAGTTTTTTTCAGCTTACAGCTGAGGCAAGTTCACTGAGGGGCAAAAAGAAGGCTACAGATCCTCTGCCACTCTCTTCAGAGCTAGCCGATTTTTGCTAGTTTGGAATCCCAAAACAATTTTTTCCTGAAAACTGCTTTCTCCGTCAACATAAGGTGTGTTAAGAGAGAATGCTCACTCTGGTCCACTCCTAAATCCTCTGATAACAATTGTGTGCTGTGATCAGCTCTGATTCCTGAATAAAGCTATCACAACTGCTGGAAGTTTGTACTTCTGAACTGGAAGTGGCCAATTCAGAAGCATGATGCATATACACAGAGAGTGTAGAGGAGGAAAAAATAAGTTTAATATTTTTTTTATAAAAATAGGATGTAACTTCACTTACTACTGTAACTGATATTACTGATGAGACACTAATGATTGTTACATTGATGTTTAATTGTTGATGATGCTATTGTTTTAACTGTCCCATAATCGTTTATGATGTTTTGCATTGAATTTTGCTGTTGTTAACCGCTTTGAGTCGCCTGAGAAAAGTGGTATATAAACGAAGTAAATAAATAAATAAATAAATAAATAAATAAATAACTTGTTCATAGTGAAACACATAGTCTAATAGAGGGAGGGGAAGGAGAACGTGGCTGCAGCTTAGAATTTTTTTTTTTGGTCATGTCAGGAGCGACTTGAGAAACTGCAAGTGGCTTCTGATGTAAGAGAATTGGCCGTCTGCAAGGACATTGCCCAGGGGATGCCCGGATGATTTGATGTTTTATCATCCTTGTGGGAGGCTTCTCTCATGTCCCCGTATGAGGAGCTGGAGCTGATAGAGGGAGCTCATCCACCTCTCCCTGGATTCGAACCTGTGACCTGTCGGTCTTCAGTTCTGCCAGCACAGGGGTTCAACCCACTGCGCCACCGGGGGCTTAGAGTGATGCAAAAGATAGGGGTAAAACAAGAATACAAGAGGCAACCATAATGCAAATTAGTTATTAGTAAGTATAGATATGTAAGATTTATTAACAGATGGACCATAGATGTGAATTCCAAAGAACATGACAGTGTTTTATAAAGATTACAAAACAAAAAAAACGAAATAAGAAACTCAGACAACAATATGGTGTAAACTAGGGCAACTTTATTAAATGTTACCTAATTAAACTTTGAACTTGTAGCTCAAGAAACCTAAGGAGACCTACAAATTTGGTGAGGACTACAGCCGAGGTAGTGTTCCTTCCTGTCCTACCCCCTCGGCTGCAATTGGGCGAAACACCAGGTCCCCGGGTGAAATAATCCAGGATGACCTTATACCAACATAATGACCATTCTGTCCCCATGAGTTTGAGGTCAGAATATCCCGTTTTAAAGTAATTTGCGTATGCCCCCCTTGGCTTAAGTCCTACAAGTGAGGGTTACCGCTCCTGACTTAAACAAAAGTTGTCTTGGTGTATGCCAAAGTGTGTTTATTCTTCTGATTTGGCCATCCTATTTAACCGCCCTCCGATCCCAATTAGCCTATTACAGTATAGGGTAGGCGGAAAAAAAAACCCTATAAAGTAGGGGGGGAAAAATACCTACCCGGCCCCCATTGGCGACCTACATTATACTGTCAGCGGCGGGAGGGTGGATCGGAGAAGGTGTGGCAGCCATTCTGCTGGCCCCACCCCTTCCGGAAAGTAGATCCGGCCAGATCTACTTTCCCAGCTTCCTTCTCAGGGACGGAGGCAAATTTCCTTATCGGTCCCAGCTGCGCCGTGACAGGTAAGTCCTGATTCTTTAAATATTCTTAGCTGCTCCCACACATTTCATCTACAGGAAGCTTGAAAATACAGAAGTCTCTGGAACCAAAACTCCAAGGATACTTTCAATATAAATTAATGTTAGTTTTTGAATGTGTGAATTCAACTCTTCAGTACGAACTGTACACCCTATACAACAAAAAAGCAAACCTTAATCAAAATATGTTTCGTTTTTCATATACCTTTGAGGGTATAAAGTACAACCAAATTGTATTGGTGGCTGTGTGAAAATGCAAATGTCATAAAGACTTAAGGTCCCAAGAATACTGAATCTACTGAACTAACTTAGAATGGTGTGAATTCAATTGGTGTTCAAAGGTTTTCTATTAGTTATGTAAAAAACAGCAATATGAGAATTTTAAGCAATGTAGAAGCCATGGCTGAGGAGGTGGGTTTTAACTTTTTTGCTTTATAGCATAGACCTATGTATTTCAAGAAAAGCTCCCAACTACAAACCGTGAGATGGAGCAGTTTTTTGTATAGAAATCACTTAAGGATGACAGCATATCAAAGCTCACTGCACCACATTATGATATTCTTCAGGGAAAAGACCACTCACAAAGTTGGGAGGAATCTAAAATAGTAACTATTATCAAACAAGAATGTGCCTCAGCTCTGACTGTATTGAATTCTGTAGACTTTAACAAAGGAAACAATGGGGGTGTCCTTTATTTCTGCTCCTATTTGCAATAGATACAGAATCCCTACGAAAACTGAAATGATCTCACAATACCATTAACTGTAGGAAATTCATACAGAAAAAAATATATATCTCATAAGGCTTTTTTTTTCAGATGACATTTTGTTATTCTTACCTAGGGATGAAAATAATATTTGAAAATTGATAGAATGTGTTTTTTAAAATGTCAGGAAACTGTTGGAAGTGTAGAAGCATCAACACTTGTATATATAGAGCAACTGGGAACAAAAGGAAATTGCAAGACAAAGTCTTCAAGAGATCACACAGGATTTTGAAGCTATGGACAGGATTTTGAAGCTATGGACAAGAGATCACACAGGAATTTTTAGCTATGGAAGAGTGTTGATGCTCAGGTCATCATGTCATCTAACTACCCAGTTTAAGGGCATGGCCCAGGAAGGGAGGGAAAGATAACAGAAATTAATAACTGGTTCTGCTGCCAGGAATGATTTGGCTTCCTGGATCATGGTCTGAGGTTTGATGAAGTTGAACTTCTGGCAAAAGATGGTCTAGACCTCACAGTGATTGGTAGGAACATTTTTGTTAGGAACCTCACTAAACTGGAGAGACAGCATTCAGATAGACAGGAGTTTGTCAGGAGAGAATACCACTATGGTCATGGAGAGAACTGGGCAAGAAGTATAAGAACCCAACAAAGTGAAGAAACATGAATCATTTAGCTTTTGATCCTGGCTACATAGCATATCTCATACAATTAGGCCACGGTAGTCCACACTCTGGTTTCATCCCGTATAGACTACTGCAATGCGCTCTATGTGGGGTTGCCTTTGAAAACTGCTCAGAAGCTTCAAATGGTCGAGTGTGCGGCAGCCAGGTTACTAACGGGAGTGGCGTTCAGGAAGAATACAACTCCGCTGTTGTATCAGCTCCACTGTCTGCCAATTTGCTACCAGGCACAATTCAAAGTGCTGGCTTTAGCCTATAAAGCCCTAAATGGTTCCGGCCCAGCTTATCTATCCAAATGCACCTCTCCCTATGAACACTCCAGGAACTTGAGATCATCTGAGGAGGCCCTGCTCTTGATCCCGCCTGCTTCACAAGCATGTTTGGTGGGGACGACTGACAGGGCCTTCTCTGTGGTGGCCACTCGGCTGTGGAATATGCCTAGGGATATTAGATCGGCCCCCTCCCTCCTGACCTTTCGAAAAAGAGTGAAAACTTGGCTCTTTGAGCAAGCGTTTGGAACCACAGCATGACTAGAAAAACTCAAATTGAAAATGAACTAGGAATGGTTAAGATGATGGAATGGTTGAGGATTTGAACAAGAAGACATAGTTTTTATCATTTTTATCATTCATTGCTTTTATGGTTTTTAAATGTATTGTGATGTTTTTGCTTTTTATTGATGTATGTATTTTTATATATGGCATCTAATTGTTGCTGACTTGTATGCTGCCCTGAGTCGCCTTCGGGCTGATATGGGCGGGATACAAATGTAAATAAATAAAATAAATACAATGTCCCAGTATCGCTAATACATCAAACACAACCATGGAGAGCACTTTCTACATTTTGCAGTTGGACATCCATTTCCAAAGGAGTTGAAATTTTCAGTTTATCTCTTTCAAACTGTAGTGCCTTAATTTCTATTCAAAGTCATACTGGATGCTTAGGGCATAATTGTTTGGTTTGCTCTTCAGTATTGCTAGTTATTATTTTGAAAAAATCATAAAACCGACTATCTCAGAGAGCTGTGTAATGCACAGGCACTAATGGGATTTATCTTTATGAGGTCTCTTGCATTAAAAGCCCATTCATATAGTTAGTTACTAAGCCATGGAATGTTCTGTTTGTTCCACGGAGACCGGAGTTTTGTAAAAGTTCCTGACATTACATTTTTAAAAGTGTGCTTGAACAACTAGAGAGTTGATGGCAAGAACACACTGTATGAATGACAATTTGCTTCTGACATTGTTTGCTTCTGAATAATTATTTGTATTGCAATCATTTCCGGAAGCTAGAGGTGGACACAGATATTTCTGGTCAGGCAAACCAGTACAGTGATTTTGGGTGCAGATTATTTATTTATTTATTTATTTCGGGTACTTTTACCCTGCCCTTCTCAACCCCCCCGGTGGGGGGGACTCAGGGCGGCTTACAAAAGGCACAATTCGATGCCTATACAAAAATTATACATAGTGTACAAAACCATAGTTAAAACAATTATCACAGTTAAAACAATCATAACAATCAATATACATCACATCATATAAAAACTATTCACATGCTCAGCGTTTGTCTTTCAGAGTTCCAAATTCCATTCCATTAGTCATTTCCTGACCATTCTCAAAGTCCTTTCATTATCTGCACGATTGTCTGAATGCCTGGTCCCAAATCCATGTTTTCAGTTTTTTCTTGAAGGAAAGGAGTGATGTCGCTGATCTAATTTCCCCGGGGAGCGAATTCCACAGGTGAGGGGCCACCACCGAGAAGGCCCTGCTCCTCGTCCCCACCAACCTCACTTGTGATAGAGGCGGGGTCGAGAGCAGGGCCTCCCCAGAAGATCTTAGACTCCGGGGTGCAACGTAAAGGGAGATCCGTTCGGACAGATACACTGGGCCAGAGCCATAGAGGGTTTTGTAGGTCAAAACCAGCACTTTGAATTGTGCTCGGAACTGGATTGGCAACCAGTGGAGCTGACACAACAGGGGGGTGGTATGCTCCCTGTATGACACTCCGGTGAGCAATCTGGCTGCCTCCCGCTGGACTAGTTGGAGTTTCCGAACAGTCTTCAAAGGCAACCCCACGTAGAGCGCGTTGCAGTAATCTAATCGGGATGTAACAAGAGCATGGACCACCGTGGCCAGATCTGACTTCCCAATTGACAAATGATCAAACCTGAGTGCATCTTTTTCTTAGTTTGAGGATGGAGAACTTGTTGCCCTCACATAAATCAAATATAGTCAAATGGAGACCCTATGCACGAAAGCTATCTTCATGTCTTGATTGCAAGCTGCAAACTATTAAAATTCATTGTGCATGGAAATGACTTTAAGATTGTTAAGAATGCTGAGTAGGTTTGATTCTTATTATTCATATATCTATGAGTATCCTGGTTACATTAAGGCTGCTGAAAATCCAACTAGTAAGTAGTAGAGCTCAAAGAGACTTTAAGATAATGTGGAAATCTATCATTGTCAGAACAAGGCTGAAGACAAGGGCAGACTCTTCTAAATTCAAAACAAATATGTGCTTTCTCCAATCCAGTCTCTTTGAGGCTCTGGTTACTAGAACCAAAGACTGCAACAGTATCTTGAGGCTATAATAGAGCATAGGAAAGTTATCTATTTCAGAAAATACTGCCATAATCTACTGACTGAGATTCTGTGAGTTGCATTCCAAAAACATAACATTTCCAAACTCTGTCCCCAAATTAGAATTAGATGGAACTAAACTGATACCTTAAGTAAAACTGCCAGGTTAATGAGGCCAGCTGGACTAATTTACTATCAGCTATAAATTAGCACAGCCAAGGGCATTTTGGTGCTGCAGACAACAGATTCAATACCTCCTGGTAATCTTGTGTGATAGCCTTGTTCTAAAATTGAACTACTGGTAATTGTTCTGATAACTTCTTTCTCACATCAGACATAGTTCAGGCCTACTTGACTTGTCTGACTTTACACTCTCTGGATTACTTATGGCCCTTTCAGACAGTGTCAAAATTGTGGATAAATAAGTAGGGCAAAAATCGCGGTATCTGAGAGCTAGTATAAGCACGGAGCTGTCAGTCCTGGTAAATGCTCCCCTGCCATCCTGACATGTTTATTTGTAGCTATTTTAGAAATCCACAAGATGGACTGGGGGACATCTGGTGGAAGTTTACTTTGAAATTTTAAAAATTCTCTTCAAGAGATATCTGAATGTGTATACAAGCAGATTTCTTGTCATTAGCTTTCTTCATCCTCCTGCTGCCTTTACTTTTTCCCTTGTGAACCCCACTTCCCTTTGGGGTCACTTGCTTCCCAGGCTGGTGCCTACTGTACAAATTAAAGCTCTGTTTAATTTCATAAACATCAAAACAAAAGAATGATTGCAGAGAGTTCCCAAGGGAATTGCTTTCCAGTTGTGCTTCCATTCAGCCACCTGTGTGTTTGTGGCTCCATTTGTTTACAGCCCTCACCAATTTCGGGATTTTAAATTGTGGACATGTACTGGAGCATATAGGAACAAAGTAACATGTTTTATTTATTATTTAATTATTTAAAACAGGAGGAGCTTGAAGACGTGGCTGTTCCAGTGTATCTTCCCGGTATAATGATCCCATAGCACTTTGTCCTCCAAAGCACCTTCCATTTCTTTAGGTCTGCTTGTATGCCCTTCCACAAACACCACTATCTCCTTTTCATCTATGTCCCAACATTATTTCCAGTTTTAACTGTACATTTGGGCATCTTCCTGGCTGTCTAGCCAGATCAAGCAACGTTTCAGACTGAGGCAGTATCTTGGCAGATTTCCTGTGTTCCATGGCCTGCATTCCCAGAGGTTTCTAGTTTCAAGTACAGTTAGTGATGCCAACTAGGGCTGGGCAACCACGGAAAAATTTGTTTCTAAACTCGATTCGTTTTTAGGGGGGTTTTGCGTTTCGATTTTTAAAAGAATTCCGAAATTTTCCTTAAAAAAACTTCGTTATTTATGAAATTTCGTAAATTACGAATAAATTACGAATCGATTTTGAAACAATCACGAATTGATTCGTTAATGGCGGGCGCGATCGCGCAATACGCTAAAAAAACCTCCAAATGGGACAGGAAGTTTCCCTCTCCCTCTGTTGTTGACTGTTGGTGTGATAATTTTTTTTTTCACTGAGAAAACAAATAGCAACCCTAAAACTTGCACCAGACATGCGGAAATAATAACGAAACGATTTCGAATCAATTACGAATCGATTTCGAGACAATTACGAAACAATTACGAAACGAATTGAAAAAATTCGTTTCGTTTTTTAGTTGCTCCTGAATGGTTCAATATCGCTTCGTTATAAAAAAATTAACGAATTAATAACGAATTACGAAATTAACGAACGAAACCGCCCAGCCCTAATGCCAACAGGTTCCTGGTTTCTGTATTGTGTCTTTTGGAATTTTGCTCAAGTTCAGAGTTTTTCTGACTGCTGTGTTTCTACTATGGTGTTTTGACTTTGCATTTACCTTTCTTTTGTAACCATTTTTCATCAATAAAGAGGATTGGTTTTCCCCACAGTCCAGTGTGGTGGATTTAATCTTATGGTCTCGTTTCCTGAACTGGGATGCAACAATGTCTTTGTTTTTAATTGCTTGTGTTGTTGTTTATTGCCTGTATTGTTGTATTTGGGCTCAGCCTCGTGTAAGTTGCACCGAGTCCCTTGGGGAGATGGTAGCGGGGTACAAATAAATTATTATTATTATTATTATTATTATTATTATTATTATTATTATGCACAGTAGAAAAATGTGCACTCTGTGATTTGACCAAAAAAAGTGTGCATTACAGTGCTGCATGCTTATAATTCCTTCTTTACAAACAAGTGTTAGAACATCAAAGCTTTCCACAATGGAAAAGAAAACCTTAGGGTGCATCTATGCTGTAGAATGAATGCTATGGGGTCATGAGGGATGTGGTTTAGAATCATGGGGACTGACAAAGAATGTTGATGCCGTTCTGACTGACTATGCTCCTGGCAGCAAAGGTTTGAGAATAATAAACCTATGAAGTGGTAAAAGTTACTATTAGACATGTGGTTCAAAACAGAGTTGATAAAAGAGGAACTATGCTAGATTTCCCAGAGGAAATAGATATTGTGTTTTTCTTGTGTTTCTCACAAAAAAAATAGACCATATTACAGGAAGAACATAAACAAAAGGTCAAACTCTGTGAGCGAAGGAATTAGATGAGTAAGGTAAAAAGCAACCCAAAGACAAGATGGAATAGTAAATAAAAGGGAATGGGATTCAAATGAAATGATTTTCATATTCTTTTTTTTCATAACCCAGGGTGACCTTTTCTGGCAGCAAATCAGATTTTCTCCATAAGAAAATAAGTAAGGTTGGATTAGGCTTCTTAATGCATCTCTAGTAGTCTAATATATTTTTCATTGCAAAGTACAGAAGTTTTTATATGTAATATAAACTGTTCACAGTTCACATGGACCAAGACCCCAAAGAGAGAGGAGCCAAACCAGGACTTTTGAAGACCCAAAGAGAACTGATACAACTAGAATGTATCTGCCAACAGAGTTTGTTCTAGTGGCGGAATCCAGTGTGATGTTTTTACATCCTCCAAGTTTCCCTACCTCGTTTTCTCAATTTCCATAATAATAATGATTCCCACAAAGACTTACCGGAAACACACTTTATTCCCTAAATCTATTATCTTAAATCCAAAGGTTTCATGCCACACATAAATTGAATCAATCTGCCTAGCTCTTCTTGTCAGCAAATCAAAGTACTCTCCTCATGTATTTGCATTTTATTATCTCTCCATAAATAAATATCTGCTGAGTTCTGCCTTTAAAAGTGTGTGGAGAAAGGAATTACTAATATTAACATCTGGTGAGGAAAGGAAAAAGATTTGCTTTTAAGTACCCTACGTACTTATGTATAAGTCTAAGAGTTGGAAGAGACCTCACGGGCCATCCAGTCCAACCCCCTGCCAAGAAGCAGGAATATTGCATTCAAATCACCCCTGACAGATGGCCATCCAGCCTCTGTTTAAAAGCTTCCAAAGAAGGAGCCTCCACCACACTCTGGGGCAGAGAGTTCCACTGCTGAATGGTTCTCACAGCCAGGAAGTTTTTCCTCATGTTCAGATGGAATCTCCTTTCTTGTAGTTTGAAGCCATTGTTCATGTCCTAGTCTCCAGGGAAGCAGAAAACAAGCTTGCTCCCTCCTCCCTGTGGCTTCCTCTCACATATTTATACATGGCTATCATATCTCCTCTCAGCCATCTCTTCTTCAGGCTAAACATGCCCAGCTCCTTAAGCCGCTCCTCATAGGGCTTGTTCTCCAGACCCTTGATCATTTTAGTTGCCCTCCTCTGGACACATTCCAGCTTGTCAATATCTCTCTTGAATTGTGGTGCCCAGAATTGGACACAATATTCCAGGTGTGGTCTAACCAAAGCGGAATAGAGGGGTAGCATTACTTCCCTAGATCTAGACACTATGCTCCTATTGATGCAGGCCAAAATCCCATTAGCTTTTTTTGCTGCCACATCACATTGCTGGCTCATGTTTAACTTGTTGTCCACGAGGACTCCAAGATCTTTTTCACACGTACTGCTCTTGAGCCAGGCATTGTCCCCCATTCTGTATCTTTGCATTTCGTTTTTCCTGCCAAAGTGGAGTATCTTGCATCTGTTACTGTTGAACTTCATTTTGTTAGTTTTGGCACATCTCTCTAGTCTGTCAAGATCGTTTTGAATTCTGCTCCTGTCCTCTGGAGTATTGGCTATCCCTCCCAATTTGGTGTCGTCTGCAAACTTGATGATCATGCCTTCTAGCCCTTCATCTAAGTCATTATTTATATATTTATATATTTATTTATTTACTTTGCTTATATACCGCTGTTCTCAGCCCGGGGGCGACTCACAGCGGTGTACAACATAGAAGAACAAGGTTCAAAATTCAAGACACAATATAAAATGATCCACAATCCAGCATTAACAAAAACATCATCATCAAAAAACATCATCATTTCTACAAAAGCCATTCCGCGTCGTCTCATCGTCCAAACCACAATCCAGTATCCTTTTCCGTTGTTCCATTCCTATAGTCATTACCAATCATTGCACTTCTTGTTCGAACGCCTTTTTGAACAACCAAGTCTTTAATTTCCTGTGGAATATCCTCAGGGAAGGAGCCAGTCTGATGTCCACAGGAAGGGTGTTCCACAGCCGAGGAGCCACCACCGAGAAGGCCCTATCTCTCGTCCCCGCCAGCCGTGCCTGTGAGGCAGGCGGGATCGAGAGCAGGGCCTCCCCGGAAGATCTCAAAGTCCTGGTGGGCTCGTACGTCGAGATGCGGTCGGATAGGTATCTTGGGCCGGAACCGTTTAGTAAAGATGTTGAACAGGACCAGGACCATTGGCCCGTATGTGTACTGTACCTTAACTCTTATCGAAATTCAGAAGCACCACTTTCTCTGAGTGGAATGGCAGAAGGTGAGAGCTTAATGCATCTCAGGAAGACCTAAAAGAAGCTCTGACCCCTTTTATTTTATCTGCCATGGCACCACTTCTGGTCTTTTTGAATGCCTGAATGCAGAAATGGTCGTGGTGGATTGGCCAGGGGAAGCTGTCTCCCCTGCAGCAGCATTGCTTACTGCTCTCCCCTCTCTGCTGGATAACACATGGGTCATATCAACATTCATAATTTTTCTCCCAAAATCTATCCTCAGTCTATACATGCAGTTGGCTTCTTCATGAGTTTGTACAGACTGTCTCGGCTATAGTAAAAGAGCACTAGGTAAAATTACTTAAAGAGGCAGTGCTTAACAGCAGTGCCTGAGTTATATAATTAAAAACAGTCTCCTAGTTATCTGGCTAGATCTGTTGTATAACTGAGTTCCTATTATTACCAATACTAGCCATTTCCTTTCATTTACCAGTTTTAGTTGGAATTTTTTTGATTAGATCATTTGTACTACCAACCAGAAAGTTAAGATGTTCCCATATCATGGTGAATTAACCATGTGTTCAAGAACCAGTGTGACTTTCCCCCTTAAACCATTTAAGTTTTATGTAGTAGTGGTTTATTCAATGCTTAGACCATAGGTCTTTCACATACAAGGCAAGTCAAATAAATAAATACATGAGCACCAGATTATTAAATACAATATAAAATACACAATAAAATCCTATCAATCATTAAAATGCTACATATATCGATGGCAAGATGCACCTTTAAAATACTACATGATGTATAGACTCACACCTGCATAATTAAAAACCAAGTAAAAGCAAATAGATACAGCATTATTAGAACTACATAAACAGCCACTGTTAGTTGAAAGCATCCCCAGCACAGTCAACTGCAATATCAGAGATTAGTTTTGCCGGATTTTCTGTGCTGCCAGGGCAAAAAGAGACACCTTTTGAGACACCTTAGCTGACACTAACGGGGTTAGTGTCAGTCAAGAGATAGAAAATCTTTTCGGGCACAGTGTTAGTCTGAAGGAGGTGAAGAATAAACCCCAGGATTTTGGTTCTTGGTTCAGAGTACAGAATACAGAGGGCAGAAAAGCAAATACATAAACGAAGAGCCAGAGGGGTGCCCGTATATCTGCCATCAATCACTGCTGTGGGTATACTTTGAAAATGAAGGGCTGTAAAGGCTTGTCTAAGTTTTGGAAATGTGAGCCTAGTCAGGTAGATAGCCCTATCATGGTCAAGTTTGTACAGTCTAAACCAGTGGGAGAATTTGGAGTTATTAATGGCCTGCCTATCATGGTGGGCACAATTATTAAAAATATTTTCATGGAGCTTCTCCCTTGAGTTCAAGATAGAAGGCTTATCAGACAGAGTGGGGTGAAATCCCAGCAGCTTCTGGTATCTAGTGTTCCAGACTTTGCATTTTACTAGCTGTTCAAAACATCCCTTGGGAAGAATCCTAACTGAGGAGTCTTTTACATTTCTCCAATAATTAAATAGGGTAAAATGAACACGTGATCTAATGGAGGGGAGACCAACCTCCGCCTGGACCAAGGCTTCCGGGGTGCCCGGTGGGAGTCTCAGTAGTTTCTTAAGAATGTACTCTGGAGAACCTCCAGTTTTGCTATCTGAGACTTGGCCCTGCCTTCTTCGCAGGTGTGACTGGCAGGGACGAGAGACAGGGCCTTCTCAGTGGTGGCCCCTCAGCTATGGAATTCCTTCCCTAGGGATATTAGATCAGTCCCCTCCAACCTGCTCCTCAGAGCAGAGCCTTTGAGCATAGATCTCCTTAGAGGAAAAAAAACTCTCCAGAAATGTATTCTAAAAGACTCATACAGTTATACCCTATTGGGTGGGGTCCGAGATTGCTGGTTGACCTACATTACCAGCTGCACATAATTACCATCATAAGGTTTTTCTTCAACACACACACACGGTCCTGCTACAACTTACTGTAACATATCTCACCAGCCCCCCTCCCCCAAAAGGTTTACACTTCCCATTTAAGTACAGGTAAGTTTATATTAGTTAAACATTTTCCTTGTTTTAAATATTGTTGTTATTTCAATTTTTTTGCACAGTATGCATAGGAATTTGCTCATTTTTTCCTAACTATAGTATGACTGCCTTAACAGTCTGAGAGACTGTGATGTGGCCCCTTGCTAGTTCAAGGGTCCCTGGCCTAAGCAATAGACAGCATAGTAAAGCTCTGTATTGAAGTGGTATTTCAAGGAAGGAATATAGAAACGGAGCTGTGATTTTTTTTCTAGGAGGGAACCTTATTCTATTGTATTCATAACTAGTGCTGCTATTATAAATTCTCTGACACATTTCTGGGCTCACATAAAGCAGGTTATGGCTCAGCATCTGGAAATGTATGTCTTGGAAACCAGGGCTGCTTCATCAAACATGGCACAGGGGAGTTCCTTGCATGAGAATGTCTTTTTAAGTCCCATCCAGAGACAGCAGTGGAAGGCTAATGTACCCAAATGCTCTGAACAACTGTCACAGTTTCTCATGATACATAGAGCTCACATCCACCCACACAGAGGCAATGACAAACAGAAAACATGACACTCTTGGAGACCAGTGGAAAATTCAAATGCTCTTCTTGAAACATTTCCCTACTTTACATGGAGAAAACAACTAACACTGCAGAACTGAAACATGCACTTACTATTTAATATTCTCTAAAAGTCTCCCAGTAGTTTTTGCATTGCTAAACAAACACAGTGTCTTAAAAATAGGAAAGCGTCAAAACAAGGTTGAGTAGCATTTCAAACAGCAATTATTTCTCATGTCCTCCTGGTATGGGTACTGACAATCTGCAAAAAATAAACACAATCCTGAATAATTCACTCTGCATACAAATAATTCCACATCCTATTGTATCATCACAGGCAAAACTTCGATGCATCTTTGTGAGCGTACCAGGGAAGCACCAGAGATCAGAAAAAATAATTTATTGGATTGTAACTCCTGGGGGATTCTGTTCTCCAAATGCATAACTTTCCCATGCATTGGATTGTCCAGAAAACCAAATGCAAGCCAACTATTCAGTGATACCCTGCGGTCTGCCAGGAATTGATATCATTCTATTTTGGCACATTCATGGAAAAATAGTAGGTTCATTGAGTCCCCGAAGACAAGATTTATTGATTTATTTATGTATTTTGGGTATTTTTACCCCACCCTTCTCAACCTCCTAGGGGGGACTCAGGGCGGCTTCCAGCTGGCACGTATTCAATGCCTACAATTCAACACAGTAAAATACACAACAACAGTAATTATAAATAATTAAAACATTAAGTTAATACAATAAAATCTAATAGAAAAAAAGCCAGCCTGGTGGCCATCGTTTTGCCGAGTTCTGTAATTAGTGAGTCCATTCCGCTTATCATAATCCGTTCCAAAGCTCTTGTCGTCATTGTCTTTGTTAGTCTGCCAGATTATCCAAAGGCCTGGTCCCATATCCATGTTTTTAATTTCCTTCTGAGGCAAGGGAGAGAGACTATTTCCTCTTTAAAAACCTCTTTGCTGCCTTATACTCATACAGTTTCTTGTTTTATATTGGCTGGGACTTTCTGTGTGCTGTTAAACCTTTGTACTTTATATCACAGGCAATGAAACACTCTTGTGTATAACAAAGTAACACCGTTTATTTATAACATCTGGCTCCAACGCTTGTGGTTACATTTGTGTTTTGTTCCAATCTTGAGGCTTACAGTCAGTATCACTTACTTGGTTAACTTTTCTGAATAAACTATCAATGTTTCACATTCACAAACATGTTACTTGCTTTACACACGCTTGGCTGAATTATATTCTGAACTAATGCAACACTAACCTTCTTTATGTTCCTTAAAACTCAAGCTCTATTTAACTAACTGCTTCTCTATATCAGAAGTCTTTAACACATCTTCATAACTGCTTATTTCTATCAGGCACTCAAAAACCAACTCTCCTCTTCACATACAGATTCCTAACTGTCATTTTCAAACCCCCTCACTCTAACTGCCTCTTTCAGAACCTTGGCTCCACCCCTTTGGAATGCTCAGCTCTGCTCTCCCCAACTGTCATTTTAGCCTAGCAGCTATTTCAAATCCTGGGCCTACACTAATCTGCACATGAATCCTATCTCTGCTGTTGCTACCCTGTCTGTGCCTATTCTTTCCCATCTGCCATATGCAAACATAGAGCTATACACCAAAACTTTAACATAGAGTATCAATTTCACTACACCTTCTAAAAGAGAGGAGGGATGACGATGATCTAATTTCCCCAGGGAGTGAATTTCACAGGCAGGGGGCCACCACCGAGAAGGCCCTGTCCCTCATCCCCGCCAGTCTCATTTGTGACAAGGGTGGGGTCAAGATCGGGGCCTCTCCAGAAGATCTTAAATTCCTAGGCGGGACGTAGAAGGAGATACGTTCAGACAGGTACGCCGGGCCGGAGCCGTATAGGATTTTATAGGTCAAGACCAGCACTTTGATTATGTCCCAAAACTGCATCATGAATTACAGTACAAGCAGAATTTAACAGAATTAAGAAAAATGATAATGAAAGACAAATAATACCTCAATATAATGATGGAATTAGGCCAAACTTAGCACACAGGGCTCCCATGACCAACAGAAAAAACTGGAAGGGTTTGGCGGACATTGACCTTGAGTTTGGGAATTATAGTTCACCCACATCCAGAGAGCACTGTGGACTCAAACAGTAATGGGTCTGGACCAAACTTGGCACGAATATTCCATATGCCCAAATATGAACACAGATGGAGTTTAAGGGAAATAGACCTTGACATTTGGGAGTTGTAGTTGCTGGGATTTATAGTTCACCTACAATCAAAGAGCATTCTGAACTCCACCAATGATGGAATTGAACAAACATGGCATACAGGACTTCCATGACCAATAGAACACACTGGAAGGGTTTGGTGGGCATTGACCTTGAGTTTGGGAGTTATTATTATTAATTATTATTTTTATTATTAAACTTTATTTGTACCCCGCTAGCATCTCCTGAAGGACTTGATGCAGCTTACAAAGACCAAGGCCTCAACACACAATACAACAATATAAAACCTAAGGCAAATTAAAAACAATTAAAGCAATATAAACAACAAGCAATAAACAATACACTAAGACACAATAAAACTGGGCCGGGCCAGAGTAATGGGTACAGGATTAAAAGTGCTGATGTGACAGGAGGTATGTAGGATTATAGGGCAAGTGCAGTGTGCAGCAATCTTAGTTTTAATAAAGTGCTTATGGGACTTGGTATTGGAGATTTCCTATTCTGGGAAGGCACATCGGAACAGCCAGGTCTTCAAGTTCTTTTTGAAGACTGCCAGTGCAGGGGCCTGTCTAAGATCTTTGGGGAGGGTGTTCCAGAGTCGGGGGGCCACCACAGAAAAGGCCCTGTCTCGTGTCCCCACCAAACGTGCTTGCACCGCAGGCAGGATCACGAGCAGGGCCTCTCCAGATGACCGAAGTGAATGCGTGGGTTCGTAGACGGAGATGCGGTCACACAGGTAGGATGGTCCCAAACCATTCAGGGCTTTGTAGGTAAGCACCTGCACCTTAAATTGGGCTCGGAAAATAAACGGTTGATGGATCTGGACCAATGATGGATCTGGACCAAACTTGACACAAAAATTCCATATGCCTAAATATGAACACAGATGGAGTTTGGAGGAAATAGACCTTGACATTTGGGATTTGTAGTTACTGGGATTTATAGTTCACTACAATTAAAGAGCATTCTGAAACCCACAAATGACAGAAATGGGTCAAACTTCCCACACAGAACCCCCATGACCAACAGAAAATACTTAAGGCCATCCAGTCCAACTCTCTTCACCAGGGAAAGAAAATGTAATCAGAGCCCTCCTCACAAAGAGCCATCCAGTCATATAGATAGATAGATATGATTCTCTCTCACACACACAGATAGAGTATCATAGATTTGAAAGAGACCCTTAAAGAAGGACTATGATATGTTGCATATTCCAGAGTAGGCAAACCAGACACTCTCCACATCAACACTGACAAAGAAACAACAAGAAATACTGTTTACTCACAAGCATAAAGGAATTACATATATTAGAAACCAACACTTTCTCATTACTTTATTTTCCAGATCACCAGACTGGGCCACAGCAACGCGTGGCAGGGGACAGCTAGTGTTCAATATATAGCTTGCTTCCAGATAAGTGTAAATAGGATTGCAACCAACATATCTTTGCTCTTCCACTGTGTATGCATCTGTATGAAAGAGATCAGGAAAAGGAGAAAGAGAGGGATGCTCAGAGTTTTGAAATATAAACTTAGTTATTTTCTTATAAGCTTAGACATTTGATTCGGGGTTACACTCCCCCTGAAGGCGCAGGTTCGCAGCTTGGGAGTGATCCTGGACTCATCGCTGAGCCTGGAACCCCAGGTCTCGGTGGTGGCCTTTTGCACGTACCTTGGGAAGTCTGACTTGGCCACGGTAGTCCATGCTCTGGTTACATCCCGTTTAGACTACTGCAACGCTCTCTATGTGGGGTTGCCTCTGAAGACTGCCCGGAAGCTTCAATCAGTCCAACTTGCGGC
Source organism: Anolis sagrei ordinatus (assembly GCF_025583915.1). NCBI lineage: Eukaryota > Metazoa > Chordata > Lepidosauria > Squamata > Anolidae > Anolis > Anolis sagrei. Next base: position 64,319,070 of record NW_026847660.1, on the reverse strand, counting down.
AGCCAGATTGCTAACAGGGGCGGGGTACAGAGACCATATGACCCCTCTGTTACGCCAGCTCCACTGGCTGCCGATTAGCTTCCGTGCACAATTCAAAGTGCTGGTTTTGACCTATAAAGCCCTAAACGACTCTGGCCCAGTTTACCTGTCCGAACGGATTCTCCCCTATGAACCATCAAGGCTATTAAGATCTTCCGGGCGCCCAGTTTACCTGTCCAAATGGATTCTCCCCTATGAACCATCAAGGCTATTAAGATCTTCCGGGGGGGGGGGCTGCTCTCGGTCCCACCACCCTCGCAATCACGGTTGGTGGGGACGAGGGACAGGGCCTTCTCGGTGGTGGCTCCCCGGCTTTGGAACTCCCTCCCACTAGAGATCAGATCTGCCCCCTCCCTCCTGACATTCAGGAAATTACTAAAAACCTGGCTCTGGAATGTGGCATTTGAGGACTGAACCTAGAACCTCTCCCTGTGATGAATTATGATGAACTGTGACTACGAGTATGAATATGACCATGATTGGATTGACGATTTGACTTAGGTAATTGTAAGGGTGTTTTATTGTACTGTATTTACTATTTTAATATGTAATGACTTTGCACTTGTTGTTCTTTATATGATTGTATTTTATATATGCTGTAAACCGATCTGAGTCCCTCGTCGAGGTGAGAAGGCCGGTATAGAAAACCTCTAAATAAATAAATAATAAATAAATTATCGCCAATGGAAATTACCTCTTAATATAAAAATGGCAGCTATTACAAATTATTTATATGTAGCTGGAATACTTCAAGGAACAGTTGAAATATACAGTATCTTTGCATGCAAAGCAAGGCAGATTAAATGGAAATTGCCCAAATGAAATAAAATAATTGCAAAGGATCTAGCCTAAATTAACATTTTCTTTTTCAACACTCAACTTGTTAAGAAAAACAAAAAAATGTTCAGTTTCAAATGTAGATTTCTGGTGTGATTTAAAATGAGTTTCTGGAACAGTCAGGGGAAAATGTTCAGTCCTTTTCTGTCTCAGTTTTTTTTTTTACAATGGTGGTGCTTCCTTCTAACAATTCAGCACGAAATACTTTATATTCTTGTACTTTCTTTCAATGGCGTAATAAAAAAATGCCCCAATGAAGCAATTACTATCTTTGAAAGGTATTCTATTTTGTGATTTGCACCCCCCTACAATGTTCAGTTGGATTAGTCCCATAAAATTCATATGCTTAACAACGCTATAAAAAAGCTGTAGAATACCCCATCTTATTCATAGAGCTGAAGCGGATCTTTGAAGAAAAGTAGACATCTATTAAACTAGCTTGTGTTAACACTTGTGTAGTCAGAACAAATTCATCTCACATACTGGAGAGGTTTACAAAGTGGCTTCTAAGGGAATTTCCCCCTCCCTAGCCACATCATTATTTACCTGCACTGGGCATGGATAGATATAATTCCTTTAGTAAATGTCACCCCAATAAAGTGTGGAACAAGTAGCCTGTCCATGTTTCTGTGTAATTTTGAACAGGACTGCATGACGTCTTGACCTCTGTGCTGGTACAGCTGTATCAGAAGCTCCCACTTTATTTGCATTTTAGTAAGTATTTGCTTGCAGCCCAAGGCTTGGGATTTTGCAGAAGGGTGGCTTCCTGTTAAGGTTTGCAGTTATAGGGCAGGCCACCTGTCCATCATCATTAGGTTCCTTAGTTCCGTCCCCTTTTGGGTTTTCAGAAGAGAAGGGAGCCATTTTTAGTCAGTCACACACAAGGAAGCTAGTCTATAGGACGCAGATAGCTCGTCCCGTAGGAAAAGTTTCATTCCTCAAGATCATCCGGGGATCATCCGGGAATCATCCGGGGATCATCCAGGGATCATCCAGGGAAATAGGAACAGAAGGAAAAGACCCCAAAGGCTCTGGCTGAGAGCTCACAGCCTCTCAGCCTCACAGCACCAGAGGGGGAAACAGCCCTGAAGTTCCCACAGGACAGCATTACAGAACCACTGAATTCCAGCTGAAGTATCATCAAGCCTTGGCTGGTAGGTTTACTCGATGTCCATACGTATTTGGGATCGGTAGTAAGACCCAGACCAGCGAGGCCCAGATAATAGACAGCCTGGGAGAGATTATAAAGGGTTCTTCCTCATGTTGAGAAAGTACAGTTAATCCAAGTCAGTGCCAGTCTCTTAAAGACTAGAATAAGAAAACCTTGAAGTGTTGTTTGAAGATTCGTTATTTGTTCCTTAATAAAGACTTTGTTGTACCGTTAAAGACTGTAAAGACCATTATTTCAGGAATTCCTTAAGAATCTCTCTTTGAGGCACCCCGGCTTTCCACTGGGTTTAAAGTGTATGTCCCATAGAATAAAGACAATTTGTTCAGACCCAGTGTGTGACAGAACAACCTCATTGTATTATCACAACAATTTATTAAAGCCAGAGAGAGAAGGATGCATGGGTATTGTAGAACAGTGGTTCTCAACCTACCTAATGCCGTGACCCCTTAATACAGTTCCTTATGTGGTGATGACCCCAACCACAACATTATTTTTGTTGCTACTTCATAACTGTAATTTCGCTACTGTTATGAATCATAATGTAAATATATGATATGCAGGATATATTTTCATTCACTGGACCAAATTTGGCACAAATACCCGACATGCCCAAATTTGAATACTGGTGGGGTTGGGGGGAGATTGATGTTGTCATTTGGGAGTTGTAGTTGCTGAGATTTATAGTTCACCTACAATCAAAGAGCATTCGGAACTCCACAAATGATGGAATTTGCACGTCAGCTGCGCCCGTACCTTGGGAAGTCTGACTTGGCCACGGTAGTCCACGCTCTGGTTACATCCCATATAGACTACTGCAACGCTCTCTACATGGGGTTGCCTTTGAAGACTGCTCGGAATCTTCAAATGGTCCAAGGCTCAGCAGCCAGGTTACTAACAGGAGCAGCACTCAGAGAGCATACAACTCCTCTGTTGTGCCAGCTCCACTGGCTGCCAGTTTGCTACCAGGCACAATTCAAAGTGCTGGCATTAGCCTATAAAGCCCTAAACGGTTCTGGCCCTACTTACCTCGCCGAACGCATCTCCTCCTATGAACCAACTAGGACATTAAGATCATCTGGGGAGGCCCTGCTCTCAGTCCCACCTGCATCGCAGGCACGCCTGGCGGGAACGAGAGACAGGGCCTTGTCAGTAGTGGCCCCTTGGCTGTGGAATGCCCTTCCTATAGATATCAGATCGGCCCCATCCCTTATTGGCGTTTTGGAGGAAAGTGAACACTTGGCTGAGCGAACAAGCATTAAGCAGTGTAATGAATATAGGAACACGGATTAATGGATGATGACACTGGATTCTGATTTTACTGATGAGACGCTAATGATTGTTATATTGATGTTTAATTGTTGATGATGCTATTGCTTTAACTGTCCCATAATCGTTTTATGATGTTTTGCATTGAATTTTGCTGTTGTTAACCGCTTTAAGTTGCCTGACGGCTGAGAAAAGCGGTATATAAATGAAGTAAATAAATAAATAAATAAATAATTGAACAAGACTTGGCAAACAGAACTCCCGTGAGCAACAGAAAATATTGGAAGGGTTTGGTGGGCATTGACCTTGAGTTTTGGAGTTGTAGTTCACCTACATCCAGAGAGCATTGTGAACTCAAACAATGGTCGATCTGGACCAAACTTGGCACAAACACTCAATATGTCCAAATGTGAACTCTGGTGGAGTTTGGGGAAAATAGACCTTGACATTTGGGAGTTGTAGTAACTGGGATCTATAGTTCACCTACAATCAAAGAGCATTCTGAACCCCACAAATGACAGAATTGGGGCAATCTTCCTACACAGAACCCCCATGACCAACAGAAAATATTGTATATTCTGACTGTCTTCGGCAACCCCTCTGACACCCTCTCACGATCCCCCCAGGGGTCCTGACCTCCAGGTTGAGAAACACTGTTGTAGAAGATTTCTATATAATTACTACAGACATCTTTTGTTTGGACACAGAAAGACTAGTCGGTCAGAAAGCATCTTAAAATATCCTCACTGGTCAAGCTTGCCAGCCAGGCCTAATTATTCTTTGCTATTGTTAGGCAGCTCTGCAATAGCTAACATTTCTCTATATGTTCCAAAGGCGGAAGTGAAAAATCTTTCTTCTTTTGAACCAAGAAAGATTAGGCTTTTCTGTAGGAGCCAAAAATAAAATAAAACATGAAAGCAAGCTGTAGGCAGGAAGGGGGAAATTGTTCCACTGGTGCAACTGGATTTAAAAACAAAACAAAGCAACAACACCACCATATACCTACAGGCAAACTGTTTAGCAATTGAGACATTGGCTGAAGGTGGGGGTGAGTAGCTTAAAACCTGACGCAGTGGTCCCATTTAGGATTGGAATGTATTACAAAAGGAAGCGTTTGGACATATTGTGTGATTTTGCTGTCAGGTATGAAAATAACTGCTGGGTGAAAAATTGCTGGAAGAAACATTAACAACCTCAGATATGCAGATGACACCACTCTGATGGCCGAAAGCGAGGAGGAGCTGAGGAGCCTCTAATCAAGGTGAAAGAAGAAAGCGCAAAAGCTGGGTTGCAGTTAAACATAAAAAAAACCAAGATGATGGCAACAAGAATAATTGACAACTGGAAAATAGAGGGAGAAAATGTGGAGGCCGTGACAGACTTTGAATGTCTAGATGCAAAGATTACTGCAGATGCAGACTGTGGCCAGGAAATCAGAATACTTCTTGGGAGGAGAGCAATGTCCAGTCTCAATAAAATCGTAAAGAGTAGAGACATCAGACTGGCAACAAAGATCCGCCTAGTCAAAGCCATGGTATTCCCTGTAGTAACCTACGGATGTGAGAACTGGACCTTAGGGAAGGCTGAGCGAAGGAAGATAGATGCTTTTGAGCTGTGGTGCTGGAGGAAAGTGCTGAGAGTGCCTTGGACTGCAAGAAGATCCAACCAGTCCATCCTCCAGGAAATAAAGCCCGACTGCTCATTGGAGGGAAGGATACTAGAGACAAAGTTGAAGTACTTTGGCCACATCATGAGGAGACAGCAAAGCCTGGAGAAGACAATTATGCTGGGGAAGGTGGAAGGTAAAAGGAAGAGGGGCTAACCAAGGGCAAGATGGATGGATGGCATCCTTGAAGTGACTGGACTGACCTTGAAGGAGCTGGGGGTGGTGACGGCCGACAGGGAGCTCTGGCGTGGGCTGGTCCATGAGGTCACGAAGAGTCAGAGACGACTGAACGAATGAACAACAACATGAAAATAACATTTTCCAGATGCCACTCTGGTTTGCTTAGGTAAGGGAATGAAACTGTTATCTATATGAAGTGAGTAGGAATTTGAGTCTACCAAGTAAGGAGAAGGAAAAAAAATCAGTCTGCTTTTGAAGGATCAATTAATAAGTTTGAAAACCTGAATATTTCAGGAAGTTGGCCTGGACTAGGCTAGGCCAATGAAACATTCAGTCTGTGATAAATTTGTCTGCAATCTTTACTTTTCTGTGAATGTGGGGTGGCAGGGCGGGGGGAGAGTCATGTAACAGATGTTTTACTTTGACAGACATCCAGGTACACGATGCTTCCTGTGTAAGGATGTCACCTAGGTGGCTGTATATTGAAGTACAACGTTCTCATTCTTGTCATTTGATCTTTTTGGAACTATGGGCAAGCTGGATGCTTAAGGAAAGACGTAATCGTTAACTGAATACTGATGAAGTCTGTTCTTTGGTTCCTTCTCTTATGCTGTGTGTGAAATAAGAGAATCAACAGCTGTGGCTATGCATGAAGTACATGAACAGACTGAAAAGTCATTGAGCTGCATCTTCAGTAGTAAAATGTCTTTGCCTAAATTACAAAATGTGTGTTTGAATACTTTGGGACTTCATCCCATGAGATAAGTAAAATGTTTGAGATTGTTGGTTTTCCCTTAAGCTTCAACATGCCCCATTTTGAAATTAAATGGTAGATTTCCCTACCCCATCATATCTAATCCTTTTCTCCATTTCCTTTAAGATTTATCCGTTTGATTTGGTGAAGACAGGTGAAGATGACATAATAATCCCCTGAAGTATAAGGCATAATTCATTTACTATAAGCACAAATATCTCTCAATTAAAAAGTGAAATCTTTTTATTTTACACTAGCCATCCCCTGCCACGTGTTGCTGTGGCCCACATGGGGGTTCTGTTTGGGAGGTTGCCCCAATTCTTTCATTGGTGGGGTTCAGAATGCTCTGTGATTGTAGATTAACTATAAATCCCAGCAACGACAACTCCCAAATGTCAAGATTCTATTTCCCCCAAACTCCACCAGTGTTCACATTTGGGCATATTGAGTATTCATGTAGAGTGTGGTCCAGATCCATCATTGTTTGAGTCCACAGTGATCTCTGGATGTAGGTGAACTACAACTCCAAAACCAAAGGACACTGCCCACCAAACCCTTCCAGTATTTTCTGTAAGTCATGGGAGAACTGTGTGCCAAGTTTGGTTCAATTCCATCGTTGGTGGGGTTCAGAATGCTCTTTGATTGTAGGTGAACTATAAATCCCAGCAACTACAACTCTCAAATTACAAAATCAGTTTTTTTGAGTGAAGGACATACATTGGGTTGTTAAGTGTCTTGAGTCCAAGTTTGGTGTCAATTCGTCCAGTGGTTTTTGAGTTCTGAGAACACCACAAAAGAACATTACATTTTTATTTATATAGATTTGAAATGAGATCTAATACCATTCCTTCTTCCTTGGTCCCAAAATGGTAATGGCAGAAAAAGGGAACAATACTGCCTATCTCAACTCCTCCCTCAAATGATGATGTCATTGTTTTATTTGCAAATGGCCAAGGGGGGGGGGGATTCTCATCACATATTAAATTGGGCATTTTTACATGTCTCTACTCGAGGAAGTCAATTGTCAACCAACTTAGGAATTGCGCGAAAAACCTACACTTTAGAAACAGTGAAATACCTGGATGCCACTGTTGAAATTTGTGTCATATGATGGGCTCTGTGGGCTGCTGATTCTTAAATGTGTAGAAACATTAATTTTATTGCATGTGGTGAATTACTTGGTCCTACCAGCTACTGAACATGTTACCACCTATCACACCCCAGGCCTAAAGCCACCTATGACCATAGTATCACACAAGAGTCCAGAACAAAGACAAACAGTTCCAGTTCAATGCAAAAAGCACACAAAAGATATATAATGAAAAAGCAGGAATAAGGAGTTAAGATGTAAAATCCAAATAGTTAACAATCAATTGTCTCTTAGAAATCCAAAAGCAGTTCAGTCCAAAGATAGTCCCAAAATACAAAGGCAACTTAAATCCATAAACAAAACTTGAACCAAAATATAAAACAAGAACATGAAGAACCCCCAAAATACTTGAGTCCCAAAATCAAGACTTGAAACAAGAACCAAAGTATACTTGAAAGCCACGTTGCCTGAACTGAAGAGCAAAGTCCCTGTTAGTTCTTCATAACCAGACATGAAAGCATTACACTGGAATATATGCTTCCCATGAAGCCGTGTTGATCTGCAAAGCTGGCTATCTGTTCGAATCTGCAAGTGTGCCTCCTTGCTTAGGTCAGTAGCACCAGGTATGTTCCCATGGGAATTTCTCATCAATTCATCTTCGTTAGACTCCTTATTGGGAGAGAATTACTCCAACTCTTTTCCCTGACCTTGAGATGCAATTATATTCTTAGGCCCTGCATCTGTGCCAGCCTTTCTATCCAAAACGGTTTCACTTTCCTGGCCTGTCTGAGAAAGAATCCCAAGACCTGCATCAGAATGAATCCCAGAAAAGTCCACATTCCCATCTGCCTCTAACTCATCAGTGAACCCATCAGCCCCTGGCTGCTGTGACTGCTGCTGAGCTACAACACCATCAAGTTGGAAAATATCCTGCAGGATAATGCATTAGAAATTTAGAACAAGTGTTTCTATAGAAAGTTTTTCCTCAGGCTTTGTGCTTTGCACTAGTTCAACATGCTACCTCCACAATCAATTTGAAGGTACATTGAAAGCACCACCTCTGGTAAAATAGTGACGGGCTGGTAGATAGCAATATCAGGTCAATCTGGAGGTGCATTTCATAAGTATGTAAAGGTTTCCATTGATGCTCTGTGCTTGCAAATAATTTCTGACATGGTAACCATGATGGTGAACCTACCGTGGAGTTTATTGTTCAGAGGGGGTTGCCTGTGTGTTCCTTTGAGGCTGAGAGAGTTTGATTTGCCTAAATACAGATCTGAACTCGAGTCATATTCTAATACACAATTCACCAAACCATATTGGCTTTCAATATATCTCTCTGGGTTGCTGTGAGTTTTCCAGGTTGTATGGCCATGTTCTAGAAGCATTCTTTCCTGACATTTCACCCACATCTATAGCAGGCAGTTTTGAGAGGTTGTGAGATTTGTTGGAAACAAGATAAGTAGAGTTTATATATCTGTGGAATGTCAAGGGTGGGAGAAAGAACTCTTGCCTCAAACGGACAAGAGTTTTTTTCTCCCACCCTGGACATTCTACAGATACAGTCCAACCCCCTGCTTCTTTCTATATCCATATGTTTTTTTTTTTGTTTCAAATGATCTGTTACTTTCATCCAATCTGTTTCTTTTATCGGGGTCCTTTTGTTTTTGGATATTAGATATGTTAGTCTGTCTATATTTCTAATGTCTGTAATTTTCTCCAACTAATCTTCTTCTTCTGGTATCTCTTCCTTTTTACAGACTTTTGCGAAACAAATTCTTGCTGTTGTATTTAAAATAAAAGGGAGTTTATCAGTATTTTTGTCTAAATCCTGATCTATTATACCCAGCAGGAATATCCCTGGTTTCAGAGGCATACTTTAAAATTTATTGTAGTTTGGCTTGTATATTTTCCAATAGGTTTTTGATTTCTCACGTGACCACCACATGTGGAAGTATGATCCTTCTACCTTCCCACATTTCCAACATTTGGTGCTTATATTTTTATAACTTTTCCCTAATTTTTGTGGGGTCATACACCACCTATGTTACATCTTAATCCAATTCTCCTTTAGTTCCATTGCATATGTATATTTTATTTTCCTTTTCCAAATTTCTTCCCATTCTTCTTTCTTTATTGTCCTTCCAATATTTTTTCATATAGTTTTTTTCTTCTGTCCTTTCCAAATTCCATTCCAGTAGTTTTCTGTAAATCTTCGTTATTAATTTTTGGTCTGATCTCATTATTATATCCCAGAATGTATTTTGGTCTGCAGAATCAGGGAATTGGTCCTGGCAATCAGCTAAGCTACGAGGGAGACCAATGATCTGAAGTCAAGCATTTAAGTCACTTTCAAGTAAATTGTTATTATAGAGGTGACCAGAGGCGGCCCTAGGTAATTTTCAATGGTAAGCAAACAGTATTTTGGTGCCCCTGTCCCAACCAATCACTGATATATATTTTTGGTTCGTTGTGGGAGTTCTGTGTGCCATATTTGGTTCAATTCCATAATTGGTGGAGATCAGAATGCTCTTTGATTGTAGGTGAACTATACATCCCAGTAACTACAACTCGCATATGTCAAGGTCTATTTGCCCCCAAGAGCGCCTCAAGAGCACCCCTGGGCAAAATCAACTATATTACAAAAGCTTACTTTGCGTATGGGTTGAGCTGCCTCTGGAGGTGACACATAGTCACCGCATAGTGGTTGGGAAGACTGAAGAAGTCTCCTCCTGCATGTCCTATGGAGATGTATTAATATAGCTGTCTAACCTTGCATCTTTAAAGCACGTCTGTTTCTTTCCCCAAGATAAAGGAAACTGTTGATTTTAGTGGAAAATAATACGATGTCACTTCTCTTGTCAACTGCAAAGCAAAACCCAATCTACTCAACTAGTATCTAAATAGTCACAAGGCCAAAGAGTGTTGAGCTGTGATGGAGATAAATAAGCACCTTATGATGTAGATAATAAACTACCAGTCCTCATTACCCACAAATGACCAGGAGCCCAAAGTTCAAGGTAAGTTTGTGCTTATTTCAATTACGTATACTGTACTACTAACTTCATATCTTGCCATTTACTCAATAAATGTCCTTCGGAGAGAAATATAGATGATGCTCTTCACAGAGTAACCCTCCATTCTTCTTTGCCATTGCTTTTAGATTGTGCCGTGGCCTTCTGACTACTTAAACACACTATTATAAGAAGAGACAGATAATGTTAGTGTCACTCACAGTCTAGTTTCTCTCAGCTTGAATCCAATGTTTGCTTTACAGGGATAATAGCACTGGCCTATCTTAGCAGGTTGGTGTACAGATTAAAGACATAGCCCCCCATCTACATTGACAATTTAACGCAATTTCAATCAGTACTGAAGAAAGTACAGCCATAGTAAGCTGCTACTACATAGTGGTTTCCAACCTTCCCCATCCACCAGCGGTCTTTTTTGTTGGAGGTAAAATAACAAACAAAAACAAAACACCCACTGGGTAGGTATGTGGATTAATTTCTTCTCTCACGTCCCCTCTGTGCTGAGCATCAGACCTGTAGCCAGGATTTCGATTCCGGGGGGGGGGGGGTTGAGTTTTTTTCAGGGTGGGGTTCGGGGGGTGAGGGTGGGGGGTGAGTCTGAGTGAAAGAGGGTCTACCCTAGCAAACCTTTTGTATCATTACCCCAATACCCCCATGCATATGGGATATATTGAGTATGGTGATCAGATCATGATATGAATAAACATAACAGTGTAAATAATGCACCAGTAAGGCCTTTTCGCGAACCACCATGAGAATTTCGGGGGGGGCTGAAGCCCCTCAAGCCCCCCCCCCCCCCCCGGGCTACATGCCTGCTGAGCATGGTACTGATTATCTCAAGGCAAGCAGTTAAATTGAACCAAAACACATAACAGTTTAAATAATGCACCAGTAAGGCCTTTTCGCGAACCACCATGAGAATTTCGGGGAGGGGGGAGGGGCTGAAGCCCTCAAGCCCCCCCCCCCCCCCGGGCTACATGCCTGCTGAGCATGGTACTGATTATCTCAAGGCAAGCAGTTAAATTGAACCAAAACACTGCAGAGTCATTATCTGTAGTTAGTAGAGATTTATAGCACAGCCTCTGACCTTGTTTGCCACTCACCAGTTTAATAAGACACTTGAACTCTGGCTTTCATCCAAACTTCTTTGGAGGCTTTAACCTTTAATCCTTGCATATATACAGCTATTTGCACATCAGGTCAGTTATGAAGATATGCTTACAGCAACACAATGAAAAGCAATTACCATAGCAAGACACGGACATGGCAAAAGGTCATCATGGCAAGAGCACCACATGGCAAAGAGATCATGCACATGTCTGCCACTTACTTTTATACCCATAAGCTTTTCATAATCACACCGGGACAACAGGAAATGATACAATTTTCATCATGCCTGTCACATGGTCATGACGCAGCTGTCCCTCTAGATCAGGGGTCCTCAAACTTTTTAAACAGAGGGCCAGTTCACAGTCCCTCAAACTGTCGGAGGGCTGGATTATAATTTGGAAAAAAAATGACTAAATTCATATGCATGCTTCACATATCTTATTTGTAGTGCAAAAAAAAAACTACTTAAAAGCAGTTGTTGTTGTTCATTCGTTCAGTCGTCTCCGACTCTTCGTGACCTCATGGACCAGCCCACGCCAGAGCTCCCTGTCGGCCGTTACCACCCCCAGCTCCCTCAAGGTCAGTCCAGTCACTTCAAGGATGCCATCCATCCATCTTGCCCTTGGTCGGCCCCTCTTCCTTTTGCCTTCCACTTTCCCCAGCATAATTGTCTTCTCTAGGCTTTCCTGTCTCCTCATGATGTGACCAAAGTACTTCAACTTTGTCTCTAGTATCTTCCCTCCAGTGAGCAGTCGGGCTTTATTTCCTGGAGGATGGACTGGTTGGATCTTCTCGCAGTCCAAGGCACTCTCAGAACTTTCCTCCAACACCACAGTTCAAAGCATCTATCTTCCTTCGCTCAGCCTTCCCTAAGGTCCAGCTCTCACATCCGTAGGTGACTACAGGGAATACCATGGCTTTGACTAGGCGGATCTTTGTTGCCAGTCTGATGTCTCTACTCTTCACTATTTTATCAAGACTGGACATTGCTCTCCTCCCAAGAAGTAAGCGTCTTCTGATTTCCTGGCCACAGTCTGCATCTGCAGTAATCTTTGCAGTAATCTTAAAAGCAGTACAATAATTAAAATGAAGAACTATTTTAACAAATATAACTTATTAGTATTTCAATGGGAAGTGTGAGCCTATTTTTGGCTGATGAGATAGAATTGTTGTTGTTGTGTGCTTTCAAGTCATTTCAGACTTAGGTTGACCCTGACCGAGGGCCGGGTAAATGACCTTGGAGGGCCGTGTCCAGCCCACGGGCCTTAGTTTGAGAACCCATGCTCTAGAACCACATTTCCACTTGCTTAACCCTTACAGTGGAATGTGCTGTGACCACCTGTCTATTAAAACTGTATTTTTCATACACTGGAGTTATAGAAAATGCATTTTTTTAAATCTAAGACAGTATTATCTACCTGACATGTTCTGGGGATCCACATTTGCCAGACAAGGAGAGAATTGCTCATGTAGAGTGATGCACCGATATAGGGTCTTGGAAATGATTAGTGTTCTAATCATATGTGCTAGGTGTGCTGTGTTCCTGTTGTTTCAGAATAAAGATTTTTGGCATAAAGCACTGTGTGGAATAGAGCCCTCAATTCCTGGCAATACTGGGCATGGGGGATAAAAAAAATCCTCCTTCAAATGACGCTAAATCAGTCCCTTCCCCGAACAGTAGTCTCAAATGCTACATTCACACCCGCTCGTCTACACACACATTCTAAAATACTTGGCAAGAAAGAATGTTTTCAAACAATACGCTTCTAGTCATTTTCCCTTAGAAGAAAGATGGATTTTTTATTCACTAATATCATTGATTTTGAAAGCCAAACTCACAGACAATTCCAGGGGGAAGTGATTGAAATTAAGATGAGGAATCATAGCTACTGTGCTGTGTTTAAAATGTCTCTTCTTCTGTTGCTGCTGTGCCTTCTTCTTACCCTTCTCTACCTCCTGCTCCTGGAAACATTGCTGTTTTTTCTGGATAGAAAACAGATATCTGTGGCCAATCATTTCAATAGGTTGATAGCACAAGAGCTATTATTACCTGAAGATGAATTGTGTTGTGTGAGACAGGGGGAGAATGGGCATCTTTAATTAAATGACTTTAAGGGCCTTTTAAAATCCTTTCCCTATAGTCCAGCAGTTGCCTGTGATATTGCTAATCCCAATGCTGGCTTTGATTCTCTACCGGTGGTGTTTCGTATGCATTCTTTCCTGGTTTTTCTCTTCCCTTCAGCTGTTTCTTTTTTATGCCCTTTGGTGAATTCCCCTTATAGTACAAAGCAATATACAAAATGAAGCAGTTCTTTGGATCAGACCATTTTGACTAAGCATTTTTGTTCTGGCACGGCCGTACCAGGAGCCAACTTCCTTTTCTTTTATTGAATGTTAGCATGTAAAGTTCTATGCATTTGCAATTAGGTGGCTTTCCTTGATTTGCAGTTATTGGGTCAATGACCCGTTCATCATCGTTAGGTTCCCTAGTTCCGCCCTCTTTTGGGTTTTGGGAGGGAAAAGGAGCCATTTTAGGTCAGTCCACACAGAGAAGTCTTTCGTACAGGACGTAAATCAGGTCTTCCTGTAGAAAGCTTCGTCTTTTACAGCTTGGCTGGGGAATACAGTCTCAGCACAGCCATTGCTGGGAACCGAACACCTTCTTTCCTCCTGGAAGTCTACAAAGGACTCTGTTTGGTAAGGGCCACTCGTGACAGCCAGAAGCAGTTGGTACCGGGTGTAGGGGCTCCACGCCAGCAGGGCCTAGGACAGACTGCCCAGATAGAAGTTAAGGATTTCCCCAACAGTAAAGAAACAGTCCAATCAATCAAAATATTTATTTCGGTCATTGACCAGCACAGGAAATAGTGTCACATTTCCATACAAACCTGGCATGTTTGGTACATTAAAAATATAAATATAACTACTAAAAACACAATATGGGTGGGGGAGCAGAAGGGGAAACAGGGTAAAAACATACAATAAAGAAACAATCCATTAAGAGAGTTGCCTGCCCCCTGTGGGCAAGATTGAAAGCCACCAGTTGATTAAGAAAGCCTTGAAGTAGTTGTGAATTATTGAAGACTTTAACAATAATAAAGAACTTTGTTGAACCTTTAAGCAATCTAAAGTCTCTGTTTAAGGAAATCCTAAGGCTTCTTATCTGAGGCAGCCCCGGTGTCCCGTTGGGCACACAGTAAACACGTCCTGTCTACAGTCTTTTGCACAGGCCCAGCGTGTGACAGCACCACCAGGAGGCCCCATACAAACTATCTACAGACTCACTAAGAAAACCCAACAAATGCCATGTTCAGCAAAGGACAAAAGGGATCCTCTCACCTCTGCAGGAGTCTACTGTATACCATGCAGCTGTGGACAAGTCTACATGGGGACCACCAAATGCCGTGCTCAAACACAAATCAAGGAACATGAAAGGCACTGAAGACTTTTTATTTATTTATTTACAGTATTTCAAGCCCACCTTTCTCAGCCCTAAGGCGACTCAAGGCGGGTTAGAGATTGGCAAAAATTCGATGCCATACATTTATAAAAAATCCGATTAAAACTATCAGAACAACAATATAAAAAACACATAAAACCATTAAAATCATATCACTAGTGTAGTCCTGTTAAAATCATTTTCCAATAGCATTGTCTAGCCCAGGCATCCTCAAACTTTTTAAACATAGGGCCAGGTTACAGTCCCTCAAACTGTTGGAGGGCCGGATTATAATTTGAAAAAAGCATGATGAATTCCTATGCACAATGCACATATCTTATTTGTAGTGCAAAAAACACTTGAAAACAATACAATGATTAAAATGAAGAACAATTTTAACAAATATAAACTTAGTATTTCAATGGAAAGTATGGACTTGCTTTTGGCTGATGAGATAGGATTGTTGTTGTTGTTGTTGTGTGCCTTCAAGTCATTTCAGACTTTGGTTGACCCTGAGCGAGGGCCGGGTAAATGACCTTGGAGGGCTGTATCTGGCCCTCGGGCCTTAGTTTGAGGACCTCTGGTCTAGCCATTCCATGTTCATTCTTCATAATTTCATTGTTTATCTCTTCCGCTGCATTTCCGAATGCTTGCTCAAATACCCAAGTTTTAGGAGGGAGAGGGCCAATCTAGTATCCCTGGGGAGGGAGTTCCACAGCTGAGGGGCCATCACTGAGAATGCCCTTTCTCTCGTCCCCGCCAGACGCACCGACGAGGAAGGCAGGATTGAGAGCAGGGCCTTCCCAGATGATCTTAAGCTCCTAGACGGTTCATAAGGACAGGTAAGCTGGGCTGGAACTGTTTGATTACGTCAACTAGAGAAGTCAGCCATAACAGAGCACTTGATAAACCAGGGGTCTTCAAACTTTTTAAGCAGAGGGCCAGGACACAGTCCCTCAAACTGTTGGAGGGCCAGATTATAATTTGGAAAAAAAAAGAATGAATTCCTATGCACATTGCACATATCTTATTTGTAGTGCAGAAAACACTTAAAAACAATACAACAATTAAAATGAACTTTAACAAATATGAACTTATTAGTATTTCCATGGGAAGTGTGGGCCTGCTTTTGGCTGATGGGATAGGATTGTTGTTGTTGTTGTTGTTGTTGTTGTTGTTGTTGTGTGCTTTCAAGTCATTTCAGACTTAGGTTGACCCTGAGCGAAGGCCGGGCAAATGACCTAGGAGGGTCGTATCCGGCCCCCAGGCCATAGTTTGAGGACCCCTGTGATAAACCAGCCTGGACACAGCATATTATTTGAGAACACAGAAATGCTAAACAAGGTGGTCAACTAAAACATTCACATTTGCCCCCAACAGAGAAGAGTTTTTTCTTCCACCCCGGACGCTCAACAGATATATAAACCCCATTTCCCTAGTTTTCAACAGACCTCACAACCTCTGAGATGCCTGCCACAGATGCAGGTGAAATGTCAGGAAAGAATGCTTCTGGAACATGGCTATATAGCCCGGAAAACTCACAACAACCCATAAATTGTATTGTTTTCCTGAGGTAAATTTCATAGTCCTATAAAAGAGCTCTTCCCTTCTTATCTTTCATTGTTCCCTGGAAGTTAACTAGAAATGTAAGGATCTGGTAGCCATTTCTACATATCTGCCAATGCTGAAATACTACTCAGTTTAGATTAAGATAACAGTGATGAATGGGACAGTAAATTTACTTGTTATGACTTAGAATTGAGTGACTTTTGGGAAAGCTGCCTAGAAAACAAGCTCGGTTTGGATGTAATTATTTTCTCATTTCCCCAGATTCTAAAGCTTTAAAGATTTTATACAAGCCTAGAAGCCTTTTTCCCCCTGTTGGAAATAAAGCAAAAGTTTCAGGAAGAAATATAAGTAGTGTATTCATACCTGACTTGTGAGAATGTCTATGTATTCATTATGTATTTAATGTTAGTTGTATTCATTATGTATTTAATGTTAGGTGTTTCCCCTTCTATCTTCCATAATAACTGGGCCACACAACTTGCAGTTATTTACAAATCAACACATAGATGTTAATTAATGTTAGCAATAAATAGCCTTAGATAGGTTTTTTTTTGTCGTGTCAGGAGCGACTTGAGGAACTGCAAGTCGCTTCTGGTGTGAGAGAATTGACCGTCTGCAAGGACGTTGCCCAGGGGACACCCGGATGATTCTTGATGTTTTTATCATCCTTGTGGGAGGTTTCTCACATGTCCCTGCATGAGGAGCTGGAGCTGAAACAGGGAACTCATTCACCTCTCCCCGGATTTGAACCTGTGACCTGTCGGTCTTCAGTCCTGCCGGCACAGGGGTTTAACCCACTGCACCACCGGGGGCTCCACCTTAGATAGGTGATCTTAACTGTAATCCCATTCATCTGTTTAAATAATTTTTGATTTCATGATGACTTTGTCTTTTGAGTTGATGTGTGCAATTGTAAAAGGATTGGTGCCGACAATTGTCCAAGTGCATGAAGAGAGGATCTCTAAAGGATATTATTTTAATTATTGTATAGATTAGATTATTTGCATTGGTGTCATTCCAGAGCTAGTCTGGTGTACTGTGCAGCCTAAAACTTGGTTTCACACTCCAATTTTACCATAACACTATGTTGCAATTTTTTTAAAAAAATCTGTTCCTGGTTTGAAAGTGTTATTTCCTGTTCAATTCTGCTGTACTTACTTTGAAAGTAGTTGTTATACTCCAGAAACTTCATTTGTATGGTTGCCTCAAACTCAGTTGAATTGGTTGAGACTCTGTGAGAGAACCATTGAAAAAAATAGCAAAAATGTGCTGCAGGATGTCCCACAAAAACATACTTTTTGCAGGGTTGTTGTAGGCTTTTTGGGCCATATGGCCATGTTCTAGAAGCATTCTCTCTTGACGTTTCACCTGCATCTATGGCAGGCATCCTCAGAGGTTGTGAGGTCAGGTGAAACATCAGGAGAAAATGCTTCTAGAACATGGCCATACAGCTCGAAAAACCTACAACAACCCAATGATTCCAGCCATGAAAGCCTTCGACAAAACATATTTTTTGCAGTTTAACAAACTTTTTCAAACTTTGCCAATGTTTTTTTTATGATAGAACCAATTAGGAAATGACATTTATAACCCAGGAACAAAAATGTGTTATATAGTGTAATATTATTTACTGGATGAACCCATTCCAATCAGTGCCTTTTAGCTCCATGCTTTGAGGTTCTGAGGGATGGGGCAAGATATGAATACAATCATTAATTAAATATCAGTATATTGCCTTTACTCTAATACATATGATGCATGACAAAAATAGAGCTTGGAAAAGTTGGAATTACACTGACCATATTGATTTGGGAATCCTAGTAATTGTAGTTCAAAATGCTCTGGAAAAACACAGAAAATACATTGTAGATGCTCAAACAAGAAGGAAAAGGCACTCGTGAATAAGACCAGTGACTGTCTTATTTTATTTATTTATTTATTTATTTATTTCGGGTACTTTTACCCCTCCCTTCTCAACCCCCTAAGGGGGACTCAGGGCGGCTGCCAACCGGCATACGTTGATGCCTACATTCACACAATAAAATACATAGTAACAATAATTATAACAATTAAAACATTATATTAATACAATAAAAATACAATAAAAAGCCAGCCTGGTGGCCATCGTTTTGCCAAGTCCGTGATTAATAAATTCATTCCGCTTCTCATAGTCTGTTTCCAAAGCTTTATTCATCATTGCCAATCTGCCAGATTACCCAAAGGCCTGGTCCCATATCCATATTTTTAATTTCCTTCTAAAAGAGAGGAGGGATGACGATGATCTAATTTCCCTGAGGAGTGAATTCCACAGGCGGGGGGCCACCACCGAGAAGGCCCTGTCCCTCGTCCCCGCCAATCTTGAGAGCAGGGCCCCTCCAGAAGATCTTAAATTCCTAGGCAGGATGTAGAAGGAGATACAGTCGGACAGGTACGCTGGGCCGGTGCCGTATAGGGTTTTATAGGTCAAGACCAGCACTTTGAATTGTGCTCGGAACTGAATCGGCAGCCAGTGGAGCTGACATAACAGAGGGGTGGTATGCTCTCTGTATGATGCTCCAGTGAGAAGTCTAGCTGCCACCCACTGGACTAGTTGAAGTTTCCGAACAGTCTTCAAAGGCAACCCCAAGTAGAGCACTTTGCAGTAATCTATTCGGGAAGCAACAAGAACGTGGACCACTGTGGACCACTTCCCACCACCCTGAGCAAAACTTGGTAGATGCCCCAGGTGGAAGCTGCAGAATAACAAAGCAAGTGTCAAAGTGAAATTCACTGCCTGAAAGTAGTCAGGAGAAGGTACCATCTTATCCTTCCCGAAGGTATCAACGTGTCTTGGGTCAGCTCTCCCACCAATGTTTGCATTAACCAGCCTATTCATTTCAGACCACAAAGGTTCATAAGCAGAAAACAGCTTGTTGGTGAAAGATGCTTGTGAGATGCTTGTGAGATAAACAGCTCAAGACAATATAGCAACAATACCTTCTGGTCATTGCTAATGTTCTGGAGCTGAATCAAAACACTGAGTACATGTTCTTTCAAGTTACCTTTCTTATGTCTCATGCGCAGAATTAAGAGAGAGAGAGTCAGGAGTAGAAAGCAACAGTGTTTGCCTTTACTGATCAGCACATATATATATACCATTTCCCCAACTTTAACTTTCAGAGATTGGGACAGTTACTCCTCTGAGACCACGGTTCCCAGAATTTTCTGGGGAATGCTAATAGTGGATATTCTGAAGGGTTTGAACTCCCACCATGAAATAAATAGACAAGGCACAAGAAAACGGATCTAAAGGGCCATTTCCTTATTTATGAAAAGAACTCATAATAACCTGTAAAGGGAAAATCTGAAAAACACCTAGTGAGCCTTGACCCTGGCCACCTAGTGAGCCTTGACCCTCGATCTATTGTCACTCCCTCTGACCACCTCCAAGAACATGCATGCACCAAGCTGATCATAGTTGGAAGGCCATCATGAGAGTGCTCTTTCCCAAACCACAGAGTTTTTAAAGAGAGCCCTCAATCCAGACCCAAGGGTAGCTCCTACTTTATGAAATGTACAAGGACTTTTGTGGGAACCTCACTTCTCACTTCTCACTTTCACCCCCTGGGAGGGTGCCATGGTGCTTACAATAACTATTTAACCTTTATCATGCCTGGAATCTTATTAATGACTCAAAGAAACCTACTTAAATGACACAACTCAAAACCAGTTACCACATCCATCTGAACCAGTGTAGGGTAGGCTTGTGTATGGATTCATTTCAGATGTTTGCCTGAGGCTTGTTCAGAAGCCCATAACAGCATGGGCTCTGCCGTCATTTTTTACCAGCCGCCACAGAACAGTGGCTGTTGAAAACTGGCTGCTTTTGGTTTCTTTTGGTTACACATAGAGTGTGGGGAGGGATGCAGCTGTTAGAAGGAAAAGGATCCCAGGTTTGTTAACACCCACCCCCTTCTCTCTTGATTTGGAAGCAGAAATGAGATTGAAGCACAAGGGGGAGCATTCTAAGGCACCAGTTCTCCTTTCCAGCACCTCCAAATCAAGAGAGAAGGGGGGGGGGGTTAAGGAAGTTGAAGGTACAATACTTCCAGGTCGATCCCTCTTCCTTCCCTGGGAAGTGGGAAGCCCCCTTAAAATGCCTCGGAAAACTGCCTCTTGCAGGGAGAGAGCTATGCGTACCAGTAGCTCCTGTCTCCTCTAGAGTAGAAACAGTTTTAACAAAGCATTAAACCCAGGTCTTCTCTACAGAAAGAAAAGGATCAGAACCAGATCCTATTTGGTCTGAAAAGCTTAGTAAGGTCAGCTCTAATTAGTACTTGGATGAGAGGTTGCCAATGAATATCAGGTACTTTAGGCCTCTGATTCTTTGGGTACTACTCACCCCAAATGGGGACCCTGTAGCTCAATGTTGGGGTTGCAGAAATTTGGCAACAATAAATTGTTTCCAAATGCCACTTTTCTTCTTCTTAGGCGATCCCTCGTTTTCCGAGGAGGATTGTCTTCCAGTATTCTTGTGGGTCCGTATGTGGCTGTGGAGCCCTATTCTTGTTCTGCATCTTCTTCCACAGTGCGGGCATTGGTTTCCAGGTGGAAGGCGGTCTTGGTCGGGGTTGGCTTGACATGCCTTCCTCTTGGCACACTTCTCCCTTTCGCCCTCCATTTGTGCCTCTTCTGCAGCACTGCTGGTCACAGCTGACCTCCAGCTGGAGCGGTCAAAGGCCAGGGCTTCCCAGTTCTCAGTGTCTATGCCAGAGTTTTTAAGGTTGGCTTTGAGCCCATCTTCAAATCTCTTTTCCTGTCCACCAACATTCCGTTTTCTGTTCTTGAGTTCGGAGTAGAGCAACTGCTTTGGGAGACGGTGGTTGGGCATCCGGACAACGTGGTCGGTCCAGCAGAGTTAATGGCGGAGGACCATCGCTTCAATGCTGGTGGTCTTTGCTTCTTCCAGCACGCTCTTCCCAAGAGATTTGCAGGATTTTCTGGAGGCAGCGCTGATGGAATCATTCCAGGAGTTGCATGTGACATCTGTAGACAGTCCACGTCTCACAGGCATACAGCAGGGTTGGGAGGACAATAGCTCTATAAACAAGCATCTTGGTATCCCTACGGATGTCCCGGTCCTCAAACACTCTCTGCTTCACAAATGCCACCTATTATGTTAACAACAACATGAAATGTATACAGTGAAATCTGCAGCAAATGCTTCAGCTATATTTCATGAAAACAAAAATCCTTGCAAGCCTTGCAAATGCTGATCAATAAATGTTTGATTTTATACCTATTTGATATAACTATGTACCCAGTATCATGTACAAATTCTCAGCTGGTTTAGGCTTTCAGAGGAATGACCCCCACCCCAAGTTTTCCTTGCCTAAGAAAACCCTAAGAAATTCATGGGAATGTCTTAAATTGACAGGAGTCACAGACACCTAGGAATATATTCCTATTCTTTCTGTGTTATTTCTTCATCTGGGAGCAAATTATCTGTTAAAAAGAGCAATGTCTAGAAATACATCATTGCCTGAAGTATGCCTGTACATTGATTTTAATGTGCCCAGGGGCCTTTATGCAGACACCTTAGTTTTTGTGAATTCTGAATAAAAGATTCATTTCCCTGTATTTGCAGAGTATAGGTAGTGAAGTCAAGAAAACTGCACATTAATGTGCCCCTTTGGTGAAATCATGATTAATGCCAACAGGCAAGCACAGTCCCTCACTCAAACACATTATGGCTTCTAACTAGTTTTCAGAACTTAGAGGTTTTATTTTTGAGCCATGATGATCAGATTGCTTAATTGTCATGCTGACTGAGGGATATTGGGAGTTACATTTTAAAAGGCATATTTTCTAAATTCTGGCAGTTTTAATCCTTCTTTGGGGTTGCTTTATTGCTCAAGACTGATACAAACATGACGGAGGCAGCTTAACACCTTCTGCTGATAAGCACTGCCTTTGCAGTAGGTTACAGGGAAACTATTTGCCATGTTTCATTCTCACATTCAAATCATCAATGATGTTTGCAGTCATCATGTGATAAGTCCATATTCAGATTTTACTCAATTATATTGTGAATAGCATCTGTGCAAAAAGCCAACCTCTCTTCTTTAATATTTGAATATGAACATTACCAGATGTTTTGTTGTTTTTCACATTGCTTGATGAAGGGAAATAAATGAAAGTGGAATTCTCACAAAACAGTTATTTCTTTTAGCATCTGTTTTAAAGGAATTGTAAAGGGTGCTGATATGTTTCTGCTGTGAATTTAAGATACTTGTGATGAAATTTAAAGCCCAGCCTTGATATGGCTTTGTACTTTATAGAAGAAAGATCTCTTTCCATACATGTGTGCATGTGCAGGTACAGCTGTACCAGAAGCTCCCACTTTGCTTTGTATCAAGTGTTTGTTTGCAGCCCAAGGCTTGGGATTTTGCAGAAGGGTGGCTTCCTGTTAAAGTTTGCAGTTACAGGGCAGGTCACCTGTCAATTATCATTAGGTTCCCTAGTCCCGCCCCCTTTTGGGGCTTTGGAAGGGAATTGAGCCATTTTGTTAGTCTCAGTCAGGTTAGCCTTTGTATAGGATGTGTGTAACTTCCCCTGTACAAAGGCTTCAAGCTTTAAGAATTTCCAGGGTCACAGAAATTCCAACAGAAACTGAAGGGAAAGAAATCCAGAGAACAGCTTTAATAGACTCCTAAGGAATTCCAGGGAAGCATTCCCTCAGCTTTGGGAATTTCCAGGAAACAGCCCTAAAGACTAAAGAACTCCAGCTGGAGAATATCCACTGCTTTGCTGGTAGGTCCACTCGGCATCCGAGAAGCAGTTCGGCCAGGTAGCGGAGCCCAGACCAGTGAGGGTTGGATTTCAGTCAGCCTGGGAGAAGTTAAAAAGGTGTTTTTCCTTTAAAGAAGAAGTTACTGAAGATAGTTGCCTGTCCTTCGTGGGCAAGTTTAGGAATTCACCAGTTCCCTAGAAGCTTGGAATTATTTGCTTTACTTTGCTAAAGATAAGAGAAGTTCCTGTTTGATTGTTCATTAATAAAAGACTTTGTTGTACTTCTCAAGCCATCTGAAGATTCTTTGTAGTGGAAACTTCTGAGATCTTCTCCTTAGGCCCCTGGCTTCCCGCTGGGCAAAGGTTACACATCCTATTTTTAAAGCCAACCAATTACAGGCCCAGCAGCGACAGAACAGTGCCTAAGTCCTGGTGCTTCTTAAACTGTGGGCTTCATCTCCAAATGGGGTTCCCTTTCCTTAATGTTGGGGTCACAAAAATTGGTAACAGTAATCAGTTTCTGAACATCCATTTACACAAATCTATTAGCAACAACAAGCAGTGTTTGAAGTGGACTCTACAGCAAATGCTTCAGCTGTGTTTCATAAAAAGGAAAATCAGTCTGTTTAGCAAGCCTTGCAAATGCTGGTTTATTTTCAGTAAATGTTTAATTTGTATACTTATTTTATATATCAATATATCCTAAAGTCAGGTAAAAATTTCTTAGGCAAAAGGGATCACAGGTAGAGAAAGTTTAAGAAGCCCTGCAACAGAGGACTCACCTCTATGAACCAACATGGACATGGGACCAGGCCTTTGGGTAATCTGGCGAGTAGACAAAGGACATTGATGACTAGAATTGATAGGATTTGACAATATGGAATGAACTACAGATTCTGAACTTGGCGAACGTTGAATTTTAGATTGGTTTTTATTAATTGTGATGTATAATTGGATTGTTTTTAATTGTTTTGTAATTGCTGTTGATACATGATCCTGTAATAATAATAATAATAATAATAATAATAATAATAATAATAACACTTTATTTGTACCCTGCTACCATCTCCCCAAGGGACTCGGTGCGGCTTACATGAGGCCGAACCCAAACACAACAATGCAAGCAATAATCACAACAATACAAGGAATTAAAATAAAAACATAGGCGATAAACATATAACATTATCAATAAGACAACATACAATTAAAACTACGGGAAGGCCAAATGTAAAAATAAAAATTGGAAATAGTGCTAAGACATGGACGAAAGGTGATAGTGGCGTTTGTGGAAAGACATAGGAGCAGACCTAAAAATATAAAGTGCTTTGAAGGGACAAAGTGCTATGGGATCATTATTCCGGGAAGGCACATTGGAACAACCACGTCTTCAAGCTCCTCCTGAAGACTGTCAGGGTTGGGGCCTGCCTGATGTCCTTAGGGAGTGAGTTCCAGAGTCGAGGGGCCACCACCAAAAAGGCCCTCTCTCTCGTCCCCACCAATCGCGCCTGCGATGCTGGTGGGATCGAGAGCAGGGCCTCTCCAGATGAACAAAGAGATCGTGTGGATTTGTATACAGAGATGCGGTCACGCAGGTAGGTGGGTCCCAAACCGTTCAGGGCTTTGAAGGTAAGAACCTGCACCTTGAATTGGGTCCAGTAGATGAATGGCAGCCAGTGGAGCTGCTTGAACAGGAGGGTTGACCGCTCCCTGTAAGGAGCCCCAGTTAACAACCTGTAAGATTGTATACAAGAATCTTACATTGTGTACTAATGAAACACCAACATCAGAAAATATTATACTGTATGTAACAAACACTTCTAAATGTATGTCTATTTTAATTTTAATTTTTTTTAAATGTAAATTATTCTGAATTGCATTAATGCCATTTTATGCATACAGTCAGTTCTCCATATCCATAGATTCTATATCCAATCATTCACAGCTTGAAAATTATTTTCCAAAATCCAAAAAACCTTGATTTTGCTGTTTTATATAAATGATGCCATTTTAGTATTTTACTAGCCGTCCCCTGCCATGCATTACTGTGGCCCAATCTGTGTATATGTGTTTTGTGTGTTTATATGTGTGTGTATATATCTGTGTGTATGTATGTTTGCGTATATATTTATGTGGTTTTGCGCATGCGTTGTAATGTAATGTTTGTTTTTTGCTTTTTAAGTTTCTTCTGCTGTGTTTTTCAGTGTTTTATGAGTGATGGTCACTCGTTGGCCTGATAGGTGTATTGTGTCCAAATTTGGTGTCAATTAGTCCAGTGGTTTTTGAGTTATGCTAATCTCACAAATGAATATTACATATTTATTTATATAGATTATATATAATGGATTTAAGAATCCATGGATTTTGGTATCTATGTGGGTTGCTGGAAGCAAACTCTAAGGGAATAGCAAAGATCCACTGTATATCACTTTGAGGTCTTGCCTTATAGGGCAATATATATATAGAGAGAGAGAGCCGGGGTGGGGGGGGGGGAGTTAATAAAAATAAATAGATTTTGTTATTAATTCTTTATTAGAAATAAATCGTACTTAAATCTTAAATAGGAAATGACAAGACATAACCATAATACTATCAAGCTTAAGGCTAAGATAAATGTTATGACATTCATCTATAGAAATGCAGCTGAATACAGTTTCATGTGTGCTATACAATAGATGTAATTGCTACTGTAGTTAGTTTTTCGTTGAAATTGTTTATTTTTCTTACTAATCAAAGAACTATTGTCAGAATGATTTCACACTGTCTGAATGCATGAATTGTACTTTGCTCATAAAACTGATTTAGGAAATGCCTTTTTAATAATGTTTAAACATGCCTTGTGCTGCCAGGCAGTGCCAGGAGATTTGAATTCCTTTTCTTGCACTGCTAGTTTGCATGAATCTATTTAAGGCATGCATTTTGCAATAAGGTAGCTTCCCTCAGGTTGCAATCATAGGGCCAACAACTTGGCAATCATTGTTAGAATCTTTAGACCCGCCCCTTTTCCCAAGGTTTTGGAGGGAAAGGAGGACTTTGTTCAGTCTCACTGTTTTGGAGCCTAACAGCAGGACGTGTGGGTCTCTCTCTCCCACCTGCACAAAGGCTTCACTTCTCACAGCTTTTGCTGGGGGTTAAAGAAATAGAGCCACAGCTCTGCTGGGGAGTAAAGAAATAGTTCCTACAGCCTTCGTGGAGAAACTAAAGGACCCCTTTCAGCTTGGCAGATCTACAGGAACCTTGCCTGGTAAGGGACCACTCAGGCTATCCATAAAGCAGCTTGGAGCCGGGAGTAGGGGCCTCACGGCAGCAAGGTAAAGAGAGATTGCCCAGGGAGGGGTCAAAGGATTTCCCTAAGGAAGAAAGGAACAGTTTACCACCAGTTGCCTGCCCCTTTTTGGCAGATTGAGAAAGCTATTGGTTTTCCAAGGTTATAAAGTGTTTAATTCATTTGTTTGAAGATTTAAGCCCAAATAAAAACTTTGGAGTTTCCCTGTCATAGGAAGAATTGAGAGCTGTCATTTGTCTGTTTAAAGTTGGAGCCATTCAGGCTGGGCTAATCATATGATTTAAGGCAATGCAAAGACTTCATGATGGGATTATAGGTGAGGCCTGGGGTACACAGAAAGAGTCAGCCTCTGAGATAATGAAGAGGCTTATGCAAATACAGATAATTCACTGGAAAGCTTACAGATCAATAGAGATTTAATTAGGGCACTGTTTGTGTTTGACATTTCCCAAGATCTGGATACCCTCCGTAGTCCGATCCTCATTGTGTTTCTAATTGAGGTCTTTCCTGCTTGGTCTGTTTACCTGGGTGAATTAACCTCTTAGCAGGACATATTAGGCCTGGGTAACAACGGAAAAATTTGTTTCTAAAATCGATTCGTTTTTTGGGGGTTTTTGCGTTTCGATATTTAAAAGAATTGCGAATATTTTTTTAAAAAAGTTCGATATTTACAAAATTTCGTAAATGGTAAAAAAAATTACAAAACAATAACGAAACAATAACGAATCGATTCGTTAATGGCGGACGCGACCGCGCAATACGCTAAAAAACCTCCAAATGGGACAGGGGGAACTTCTGAAGCTTCCCTCTCCCTCTGTTGTTGACTGTTGGTGTGATATTATATTTTTTTTCACTAATTAAACAAAAAACAACTATAAAACTTGCCCCAGACATGCGGAAATAATAACGAAACGACCTCAAACCAATAACGAAATGAATACATAACGAAATACGAAGCATTTACGAAACGAATTGAAAAATTCGTTTCGTTTTTAAGCTGATCCAGAATGGTTCGTTATCGCTTCGTTAAAAAAAAATAACGAATTTTTAACTAATTACGAATTAACGAAACGAAACCACCCAGCCCTAATAGACATGGTTTCACAAGTTCCAAGATATTCTATTTCAAGGATCTTTCTAGGTACACTGGATCATATCTGCACATGCCCCTACCAGAAAACCCTAGTCCCATTTAATATAACACATATATGTAAGAATCCCCTTATCCATCAGTAGATCATAATCATGTACATAGGGGGAAACTCAGGGTCCATAGTATCTGGGGTTTAGGGCAAAACTCCTTGGGTGTGAAGCTTTGGGGAGTAATCTATTGTCCAGGAACATTTCCCTTCCACCTCCCCCGGAGCTTATGGGTTTGGCAGATTATTGATTTAATCCTTCCTGAAATGTCCGGGCTGCTGGCGGCTAAAGGAATGAACAGAGGTTATTCACAACTGCATAACTTGTATTAATTTTTAATATATGAATTAT
Source organism: Anolis sagrei ordinatus (assembly GCF_025583915.1). NCBI lineage: Eukaryota > Metazoa > Chordata > Lepidosauria > Squamata > Anolidae > Anolis > Anolis sagrei. Next base: position 64,291,372 of record NW_026847660.1, on the reverse strand, counting down.
ATGTTTAATTCATCCTTTGTGTGTGTGTGTGGGGGGGGGGGTTGATCTTTTGGGAACATTCTCAATCTTAAGCATTTATTGTTTTAAATCATTATTCCTTTGTAAAAAATTAGCATTCATTCATAAAATTGCTTTAAAAGTCTTGGGCACTTCGTCATGAAACAACTACGATTCCCTCTCCTTTTGCACGCATATTTTCAATTTTAGGGTCCTGTCCATTTGTAAAATAATTATATTTTACTTTACTGTAAACTATTTCGACTGTATTGTTACTTTACTTTACTTAGGCGATCACTCATTGCCTGAGTATGATGGCCTTCCAAGTGTAGTGTCTTGGCAGTGGGTCCTGGTCAGGGTTGGCTTGATGGTCCTTCCTCTTGGCACATTTCCCTCTTTTGCCCTTCATTCGTGCCTCTTCAAATTCCTCAGCACTGCTTGTCATAGCTGACCTCCAGTTAGAGTGCTCAAGGGCCAGGGCTTCCCAGTCTTCGGTGTCTATGCCACAGTTTTTAAGGTTAGCTTTGAGCTCATTTTAAAATTTATTTTCCTGTCCACCAACATTACTTTTCCCGTTCTTGAGTTGGAAGTATAGTAACTGCTTTGGGAAATGGTGATTGGGCATTCAGACAATGTGGCCAGTCTAGTGGAGTTGATAGTGTAAGAGCATTGCTTCATTGCTGGTGATCTTTGCTTCTTACAACACAATGATATTTGTCAGCCTGTCTTCCCAAGAGATTTGTAGGATTTTTTGGAGGCAACGCTGATGGATCATTCCAGGAGTTGAATATGATGTCTGTAGACAGTCCACGTTTTGCAGGACTATAACAGGGTTGGGAGGATAATAGCTTTACAAACAAGCACCTTGGTATCCCTATGGAAGTTACAATCCTCAAACACTCTCAACTGCATTCAGCAAAATGCTGCATTCACAGAGCTCAGGCAGTGTTGTATTTCAGTGTCCATGTTGACTTTTGTGGAGAGGTGGCTGCCAAAGTAGCAGAAATGCTCGACATTTTCTGATGTTACACCATTAAGCCAAATTTCTGGCACTGTAGAGGGATTGGCTGGTGACTGCTGGAAGAGCACTTTGGTTTTCTTGATGTTCAGTGTTTATTGATTGCTACCCAAACTGGCTTATATTATTCCCAAATATCTTCATTCCTATATAGTCCTATTTGGGCCAGGACTTCATGCGGTCTTCTTCCTTTTACAGAAATAAAACTTTCAACTTCTTTTTGCAACCACTTGAAAAATGGATCCTTATCAAGCAAAGCACATTTCAGTGTAATTGATAGAGGCTAGAGGACAAAGGTAGTGTCATGCCACCATAACTCCAGGTTATGTTCGCAATTGTAAATTTTACATGTTTGTGCAAGGAGGTGCAAGCAGTTTCTCTTTGACTGCAGCTTGCAGTTATGACTTCACCCCTCTATAACCGTGCACACATACACAAACACTCAAATAAATCCAAAATGGCCATCACAACATTGTGGTGCCTTTTTGTTCCAGCTCCCTTGTGAAAGTATATAGGTAAAATTTTCCTGCCTGTTACACTGAATAAGATCTTAATCTTAACCTAAGTTTTTTCTTTATTACTGGGCTGTATTCTTTGGTGGAAAGATTACATAAATAAACAACAGATGATATATCTGAATAGAAATTATACTCAAAACTAAAAGATTTTCAAATTATATCCACTTTGTTTTGGATGGAAGATAGTGTATGAAGTTTACAAATCTGGATTTGTGATGTGAGAGAGGTAGAGGATATCTCATACTAGGTCACCCCTTTATCCTCTGTGTTGCTGCCACCACTGCTCCATGTTGGCCACAGAACACACTCCTTGATGGGAAAACTCTGGACTGAAGCCAAAGACATTGCCAGGGAGGCAGGTGTTATCTGAAGCCAAAAAGAAAAGCTACCGAGGGCACATCCAGGGTAAAAACAGCATTAAAGAAGTAGTTTCCCTGGGTGGATGATTACTGATTTGGGGGCCAGGTGGTGCTTACATACAGAGGCGGCCCTAGGTAATTTTCAACGGTAAGCAAACAGTATTTTGCCCCCCCCCCCAACCAATCATTTATATGAAGCAGGAATGAGAGGGGTTAGGTGAGGCTCAAGGGCCTGGCCCCTTCGGAAAGAGGATCACCCGGCAGTGAGGCAAGGTAGCCAAGGCTCCCCCCGGACTGCTAGGGCTATTGTGAGCTGAGGGGGTGCTCCTCAATTGGCGGTCGAGGGGCATTTACAGAGGTGCCTCTGCGCCCCTGGCAAAAAAAAAGTGTACCGCAACCGCTTACTTTGCATAATGGACGAACCGCCCCTGCTTACATATACCACAAAAGCTGGTCTTGAACCAGTTCCAGAATCTGAGAATATGGGGTTTTCTTAACTTCCTCTGCTAGAATGTGCATGTGTAGATCTGAGAGCACTGTGGCTATCCAAACAGTCATTTGCATTGTGTGGAGTTTCTTTCATCATGCAATGTGACTTACACTAGTGTGCTGATGTGACTTAAGGATTGGTGTGATGTGTTTTGATGTATCCCCTGACTTTGCATATCTCATTTTAAAGCCCTTAAAACATACTGCATGACTCGCTTATGGAGTGTCTTTTGCAAATGCCACATTCTAAAGCTGCTTTCAAACTGCATTAACAATACTTGGAATGGTTTTCTGTGAGTTTTCTGGGCCATGTATGGCCATGTTCCAGAAGCATTCTCTCCTGATGTTTTGCCCACATCTATGGCAGGCATCTTCAGAGGTTGTGAGATCTGTAATACTAGGAATACTATGAATAACTAAATAAAAGAGACAATTTAATAAAACAATATTCATTCATCCTTGTACTTGATACAAGGATGAATGAATATCTAGGGTGATGATCTTGACCTTGCTATTCAGGAAGTTCTCTACTATCAGTTTCTCTCTAGGAGGATCCAACTGGGTGGATGTAGTCAACAGTAATGAAATACTAAATTTTGAGGTGGTTGTTGTCATCAAGGAGGAGAATTTATGCTGCCTTCTAGCATCTTCCAGTTCCAGCTGGATCAGACCTTTTGTAAAGCAAATGTACCCCAATTGTTCAGACTTAATTGCCATTCACAACTTTACTGTCCCAGCAAGATATAACAGGTTCCTATGCATGACTGCGTCACTCATATCTACTTTTTATGTGGAGAGGGCTTGAACATGAAATCCGAGTTAAAAGTTGCTAATTCAAAAGAAAATAGTTATCTAAGTCTGTTCAGTGAGTCTCAGTGAGCCTGAAGAACAAAAAGCAAAGAATTTGCTTTTAAATTATTTATACACTCCTGTGCTTTTGACAGGAAAGTTTAAATTATCTCACGGAGATGATGTTACTGTAGGCTTCATTCTGTCATAGTACAACCAGTATAAATCAGGAGCAAATTAATAGAAAAATCAGTAGATGTCATTGCAACAGTGAGTGGAATCTGGTCACCAATATTAGGTCTTCCCTATTTTTGTTTATAACCACCATCTTGCAGGCTGTTTGGGAAACAAAAATGTAAAATGCAAATAGTATCTAACTGAATTTTTCTTTCCCTTATTTAATTGCTACTATTTCACAAAGCTTCATGCGATGATGCCTGTCACAAAGTTATTGTGTTCTGTGGGGAGAAGCCAGATCATTATTGATGCATACCAAGTGTATTCAGTTTCCTTAATAAAAGAACATTTTTACAAAAGTGATTTTGAGTTGGACTAATCTTTGAGAATCTTCAGATGGACTAATATTTCATCTAGGAATATAAAATATGAATATTGCTCAGTCTCACTCAAATATTTTTTTTCCAAAAGCTGTTAGTTTATGCTTAACATCTAGAATTAATGAGCAATTTTAGCAATGCAATTTATAACCATTTTGGAAGCAAGGGATCACAGATCATTAAAGTTCTGAGATGAGAAAGGGAAGATCTTAATAAAACACCAAATGTTTCTTTAACTGGAAATGGAAGTGTGCTGAAGAATAAATCAATCCAATGTACATGTGCAATATACAAGTGCCAAGTCCTTCTCAGACTGAGGATCTCATCACAAAGACCCATGGATTTGCCACACATCAAAAACCTGTTACACGAAGCATGTGGATTGTTGTGGATAAAAGATTGGATTGTGCTTAAGAAAGAAAAGACACTTGTTTTGGAGGGTTTCGATTTGAGAGTCAGGTGGCACGGCTACCTATGGTACAGAAAGCAAAAATCGAAAAGAACTTTAAAAACCATTTCATAAGATCTGCCCTGATACAGGTGTGAGAAAAGTACAAAAAAAACTTTTATTCAAAAACACCACTGTGGATCTCTCCCTTAGAAGCCAGTCAATGGAGATTGTTGGGATGGACTGACTGGCCCACCTATAAGGAACTGCTAAAGAAGAAGGATGGGAAACTCCAAGTTAAAGCGCAAGACAAAATAACAAAATCCCACAAAAACATCTTGTGGTTTCAAATGTGCCAAATAAAAGAACATTTCAGTAAAGACTCACAAGTAGGATTCACAGAAAAGGATGACTTCTGGGAACCTCTTCTGAAAAGTGAAAAGAAGACCATTACCAAAATCTACCTGAAACTGCTAAAGTGGTCCACCGAAACCAAAACAGTAAAGGTGAAATGGGCTAAGAATATAGGAAGACCAATAAATCTAAAGGAATGGGACCGGATGTGGAATATCAAGTTGAAATACACGTACGCTAGCGATTTGAAGGAGAACTGGTATAAAATGTTCTTTCGCTGATATATGACCCCTCAAAAACTGGCCTTATTGTATAAAGAGACCCAGAACAAATGTTGGAAATGTCGAACGACGGTGGGAACACTGTACCATATGTGGTGGACATGCCCGATTGCAAGAAGATACTGGAAAACCATCCAAGAGGCGACACAAAAGATCCTACAAATTAAGGTACAACTTAAACCTGAATACTTTCTGCTTGGTTTCACAGATGGAGCATAGAACAGGACAGGAATAAAGATAAATTGTTTATGTATATAACAACAGCTGCCAGAATCACCTACGCAAAGAAATGGAAATCAAAGGAACGAGCAACTAAAGAAGAATAGGAAACAAAACTCCAGGACATTATGGACATGGATCTACTGACCTTCCTCCTAAAGGACACGTAGGGCAAACCCCTAACACCCACAGATTGGTCATCATTTAAAGAATATTTGAAGTCTCAACAGAACACACCTTACACTTGCTCTCCATAAGGAAAATAAGAACGTATACAAATGTATGCCTTAATGAAATTAGGAACCAGAGATGACAATAGAAAAGTGTCCTGGATCTGAACAAATGAGAGATTTAAGAAGGAAAATCATTACTACCCAGGGGAAACAAAGGAGGAAGTCAGACATAGTTCCTCACTTTTATACTTTTCACGGTTTTTGTCTTTTTAAAATTTTATTTATTTATTTTCTTCTTTTTGCTTTCTTTTCTTTTTCTTTCTGTCTTTTTTCTTTTTTTCTTCTTTTTCCTTTTTTTAGCCTGATACGCGCGAGGATCTTTTACCCTTTCCCCTTTCCCTTCCCCCCTTTTTTACTATTTGTAACCAAAATATCAATAAAGATATTTGATTAAAAAAAAACCTGTCACTCCACACCTCAGATTGCATGACTTGCCTTTGTCCCCATCCCATGGGGGAAGCGTTGCTGTCTGGCTTTCTCCCATTGCTGGTAAGGCAACACGGGAAGGCTTCCATGTTGCTGTGGTGGCAGCATATGCTGCTTGTTCTGCCCTTTCTGGATGAAGCCTGGCTGGAAGTCCACGTACATCATGTAATGGGCTCCATCCTGAAAGTGGAGAACAAGCAGGATACAATGGGCCAAGTAGCCCACTTGATGAGATAGTAAGTTTTAAATGGTAAACTATCAAATACCAAAATAGGGGTTTTTTTTGGTGTAAATGTGACTTTTTCTGAAGCATATCTGGTCTATAAACTTGAAAGTGCAAAAGGCAGACCATTCTCAGTTTGGGTTGTTATAGGTTTTTTCAGGCTATATGGCCATGTTCTAGAGGCATTTCTCCTGACGTTTCGCCTGCATCTATGGCAAGCATCCTCAGAGGTAGTGAGGTCTGTTGGAACCTCACTACCTCTGAGGATGCTTGCCATAGATGCAGGCGAAACGTCAGGAGAAATGCCTCTAGAACATGGCCATATAGCCCGAAAAAACCTACAACAACCCAGTGATTCCGGCCATGAAAGCCTTCGACAATACATTCTAAGTTTATTAGGGAACTTTTTGCAGATTAATTGATTTTCAATTAACATATTTCATCAACCATAAAACACATTTTCCCCCCTTTTAGGGTCTTCAAAAATTACTTTAATTGATTTTGGGGTCTCTAAAACAGGAGAAAAGTGCTCTGGAAGCCCCCACTTTTTAGTCCTCGGCCAGTCTGGTTGAGGTAATCTTCCTGGTGAAGAAAATTAGTGTAGACAAGATTCAGAGGTCTATGCTTTCCCTACACTTCCAAATCTTGTCTCCATGAATTTTTTTTATTAAGTCCATGCCCTTGTTGAGAGGCAGCAGAAGCATGAACTGATGATTAGCTCAACCAGAGTGGCTGAGGACAGAATGGCGAAAATAGACCTGCTGAGTTGATCCAGGTGCTCAGGGAACGCCTTCTGAGGTGGAGGAGTCCCTTGATGATCTGACAACTCGGTGTGGTGAGTTCACACATCATTTTGCAGATAAAATTGCTCAGATACATTCTGACTTAGATGCCCGTTTTAGAGCAGTACCAAAGGATGTAACAGAGGCAGGCATGTAGCCGGGGGGGGGGGGGGGGCTTGAGGGGCTTCAGCCCCCCCCCTGAAATTCTCATGGTGGTTCGCGAAAAGGCCTTACTGGTGCATTATTTAAACTGTTATGTTTATTCATATCATGATCTGATCACCATACTCAATATATCCCATATGCATGGGGGTATTGGGGTAATGATACCAAAGGTTTGCTAGGCTAGACCCTCTTTCACTCAGACTCAGCCCCCCTCAGCCCCCCCGAACCCCCCCCTGAAAAAATTCACCCCCCCCCCCCGAAATGAAATCCTGGCTACGGGCCTGAACAGAGGCCTCTGTCTGTCCAGTTTTGATGGACTCATTCCAGCTAGTTCAGCCTGATGACATCAACAAGTTCCTTGTAGCGGTGAGATTAACCACATGTGCTCTAGACCCTTGCCCCTTCTGTCTTATCAAACTTGCCAGTAGGGGATTAGCCGAGTGGTTTATGAGGATTATAAATGCCTTGTTGGATCAGGGACAATTAGTAGCAAACCTAAATCGGACAATTGTGAGACCCGTCCTGAAAAAGGCGTCTCTAGATTCCTCGGTATTGAACAACTACCAGCTAGTTCTAATCTTCCCTTTTTAGGCAAGGTTCTAGAGTGAGTGGTGGCTTCTCAGCTCTAGGAATTCTTTGATGAAACTGATTATCTAGATCCATTGCAATCCAGTTACAGGCCTGGTCATGGTACAGAGACGTCTTTGATCACCTTGGTGGATGACCTCTGCAGAGAACTAGATGGGGGAATGTGTCCTTGTTGGTTCTCTTGGACATCTCAGCAGCTTTTGATACCATCAACCATTTATTTGGGGATGGCTCTCCAGAATTGGTCTTGGGGGCACTGCTTTGCAGTGGCTCTGCTCCTTCACCCACTTGGTGAAGCTGGGGGACACGTGCTTGAACCCCTGGCCGTTGACCTGTGGGATCCCGCAAGGTTCCATTCTATCTCACATGCTTTTCAGCATCTACATTATTTATTGAATTTGTCTTTCTTGGGGATGAGATCCAAGGTGGCTTTCCTGAGATGGGACCCTAGCTACTTTTGGTATCATTATACATTAAATCCAAAATGCCTTAGAATTCAGCTTGAAGTCATCAGCAGCCAACTCTTGACAGTTCTCTGAATAAAATAGAATGGGTTTTTTCTGCCTACATAAGCAATGGAAAAGAGGAGACAAGGCAGATAGGCACTGTCCATTTGATTTAATAAGGACAGTGACCTTATCTACTATTTTGCTAAAACTTGCTTGTTTCCAGTAAGCTTAGCTGCACTCCTTGATAGCTAGAAGGAAAATGGATTTATCCATTAACAATATGAAGTATTGATTTGGGCAGTCCTTGTTATAATGCAAACTATTTTGGGAGGGCTCAGCTTTGGATGAGTTCTGCAGTCCTGTCCTCACCACTTTACCCTAAAACCCTGCAGCATGTTCCAGTGCTGCAAAGGACAGTGTGGGCACTACAATTTATGAGAGATTGGACGGCGGGGATGAGAGATAGGACCTTCTCGGTGGTGGCCCCTCGGCTGTGGAACGCCCTTCCCACGGATATTAGACTAGCTCCATCATTAATGGTATTCCGCAAAAAAGTGAAGACCTGGTTGTTTGAGCAGGCGTTCGAATAGTCAGTGCAATGAGTGCAATGAACATAGGAATGGAACAATGGATGACGGATCTGGATCATGTTTTTAGTGATGAGACGCTAGTGAATGGCTATTGTTGTTAATTGTATATTATTGTTTAAGGTGTTATGATGTTAACTGTTTTTATACCATGTTATTGTAGTATCAAATTTTGCTGTTCTGTTGTTAACCGCTGTGAGTCACCTAAGGGCTGAGAACAGCGGTATACAAATAAAGTAAATAAATAAATAAAATAAATTTTTAGTCAAAGTTTTTTCAAGAAGCAGTCAATTACTGCATCCCTTCTTCCTTGATACAGACAATAGATGTGTCTGTGGGTTATTACACAACTACTGTGCACAGTTTTTCCAGAAATTCCCATGTGTTAATCATTAGTAATTTTTTCCTTGTTAACCATAAGGGAACTGCTATTCAGAACATGATAGCTATTATTACATTCTCTGAAAGCTGATAATCGAAATCTACCATTTCTTGGCTTTCAAACTGCTGCTTCTGATCCCTCTGGAGTTGCAGTGAGTTATGACTGTGGGCCTATGCTATAAAATACTTGGGTCAGAACTGCTGCCCTACCCTTTGCATTGTGATGTCAAGCCTCATGAACTTTATCTGTGTCTACATGACAGGCTGTCTTTCTTGAGCTGCAGCTTCCTTCTTCTTGGTTTTGTATCAGTTTGGTGAGAGTATGACTTTAAGCATGTTATTTTTTCTTTTAGGTTTCATCTGAAAAGGGTTTGGGTGGTTTTTTTTTAGAATAAGAGACAAAGTGCTTTCCAAAAGGAGAACTTGACATCTTTAAGAATGTGCTAATACATGGCATCTTACAAAAATGTGAAATACGTTCCAAGAAAAAAAATCAAAGTCTAATTATGGTTTCTGCATTTTTTTTGGAAATTTATATGGAATGAGACATTTAACTATCAGTTAATAATAATATAGATTTAGAAACCTATCCTTATGAATTAGTTGAATGTTTCAGTTTTCATTTGTCCCATATTTTAAACCAATAGCATTGCTGATTAAAGTTTTAGATCTTCTCTCCATCTAACATTACTACAGAGACTAATATATTTGGATTGTACTACAGATTCAGAAGTATCACCCTTACATAAAAATTCTACCCTATCTTGCTATTTGGGAGTATAAGTGAACCTAGGTCCCTGTATGGGCGGCGGCCAGGTTGCTAACTGGGGCGCCTTACAGGGAGCGGTCAACCCTCCTGTTCAAGGAGCTCCACTGGCTGCCATTCATTTACCGGACCCAATTCAAGGTGCAGGTGCTTTCCTACAAAGCCCTGAACGGTTTGGAACCTGCCTACCTGTGTGACCGCATCTCTGTATATGAACCCACACGATCCTTTCAATCATCTGGGGAGGCCCTGCTCTTGATCCCACCAGCATCGCAGGCGCGGTTGGTGGGGACGAGAGAGAGGGCCTTTTTGGTGGTGGCCCCTCGACTCTGGAACTCACTCCCTAAAGACATCAGACAGGCCCCAACCTTGGCAGTCTTTAGGAGGAGCTTGAAGATGTGGTTGTTCCAGTGAGCCTTCCCAGAATAATGATCCCATAGCACTTTGTCCTCCAAAGCACTTTACACTTTTTAGATCTGCTCGTATGCCCATCCACAAACGCCACTATCACCTTTCGTCCATGTCCTAGCATTATTTCCATTTTAACTTTACACTTGGCCTTCCCACTGTTTTTAATTGCGTGTTGTTTTATTGATAATGTTGTATATTTTATTGTCTATGTTTTATTTTAATTGCTTGTACTGTTGTTGTTTTGCTTGTATTGTTGTATTTGGGCTCGATCTCATGTAAGCCGCACCGAGTCCCTTGGGGAGAAGGTAACGGGGTACAAATAAAGTATTATTATTATTATTATTATTACTACTACTACTACTACTTTTGTAGTGTAGAAAAGATGAGCGATTTACTCACCTGGATGTGGTGGTTTATTCCAAGATTATAGAGGTTTAATTTTTTTTTTGTAAAATTTGGAAAGTTCAATTGATTTGACATCTTTGAGCAGCAGAACAAACTGTACATTTGAATATTCTGGAATTGGACTCAGAGAATTTATGAGTAGAACCATCACTCACTTGTTATAGTGAACATAGGCATTTCAAGGAGAATGTCTCTGGTATTCATTGAGGACCTGAAGCTTGTGTTATGCCAGTATATCATAACACAATGTAATTAGATTTCGTGGTATCATTTCCAATTTGTGATGGACAGAATGCTTGAATATGGTCTGTTCCATTATATTTTGCATTGATTTTGTGACTTGAACCCCTTTGAGCTGGCCATGTGGGCCATGAGCCTTTCCTCTGAAATGATCTAGCAAACTTAGACCACCAGGATTCCTAAGTAACTGAGCTTCCTCAAGCATTAACAATAAAAATGTGCTAAGTTATCAAGAATTTAGAAATATCAGGACAGTGATTGTAATTCAGCTATTTTAGGAATAATAAAGGCTGCTTGCAATCTATCCCATGAATTCTCACCTGGGAGTAAACTCTTCCAAATGTGGGCTCTTCCAAGTGACTACATATATATTGATTCTATATATCAGTCCAATTCACAGATAAAGTTAAAACTAGAAAGAAAAGTAAATTAAAGGAAGGGAAAAAAGAAAACAAAAATATATAATCGTAAGATAAAAACTAATATACATTACTAAAACACTAAACGCTAACTGACAAAAACATTCAAGCTGTAATGAAAAGGGAAGAAATTAGAAAAAAAGTTAGCTCGGCAGTTTGGACTAAGTGAAGTGGAACTTCACACAGAATACTTTAGATAAATAAAATGACCAGGAACAGATGACATGCCAGTAAAGCAGCTTCAGCCTACATCAACTAAAATTTTATCAACAAATACGGAAAACAAAATGATTCACAGATAGACGCACTCAACATACATTCCAACACTAAAAAAAGAAAGATTTCATTACATTAATTTCCTGTGCAAGAAAATTGATGCTTAAAATTCTATGTTTTTTTATCATATATGAAGTGAGAGATGCCAGATATCTAAGCTGGGTTCAGAAAAGGCAGCGGTACTAGGGAACATATTGCAAAATTATGTTGGAAAATGGAGCACATCAAATAATTTCAAAAGAAAATAAGTCTATGCTTTACAAATTATAGTGAAATCTCTGGTTGTACAGATCATGAAAATTATGCAAGGCCCTTAAAGAAATGGTGTGCCACAACATTTTATTATTCTGATGTGTAATCCGCTCTCCCAACAAGAGGCTACTGCTAGGTCAGAAGATGGAAAAACAGAATGGTAGGAAGGAAAAATGAAAACTAGAGGAAATAATCTCAACAAGGCAGGTTTATAGCTGAACATGAAGAAAAATAATGATTTCAGATGATTACATAACTTTAACGCTTATAATAAGGTCATTGAAACAGTTAATGTATTTCCATTCCTTATCTTGATCATTAATCAGAATGGAAGATACAATTAAAAAATCACAAGAATGTGGATTTGGAAGGGCGGGCACAAAGAAGTCGACAAGAACTTGAAGTGTCAAGATATAAGAGTATAATTGAATACTAAAGTCAGGATTGTTCATGCCATCATATTTCTATTTTTCTTTATGGCTGTAAAAGCTAAACAGTGAAAAAATCTGATAAGAAGAAAACTGTACTGGAAAACTGTTCTGCAGATACCACTGACATCCAAAAAGAAAAATAAATGAGTCCTAGACCAAATGAAGCCTGAACTCCCTCTAGAAGTCGACTAAACTGAGACTGTTATTTGAAGAGAAGATAAACTCATAGAGTTGCTGTTTTTGGAATCAGCAGATCAAATATACCCAGAAACAGAGCTAATATTTGTGGTACCAAAATATGTGTTGGCCAGTGAAATAGGTGTCTCATAAATTTAAGATTTCATGATGACAGTTAACAACAATGATACCTGCCTTATTTCCAAGCTTGAACAATAGTATTCTTGCTGCTATTTTAGTATATCAGAGAATTAGTCCATATTTACTATACAATCTATATATATATAAATGCTCTGTGCATAATGAGTACCTTAAAAACAAAAGAACCAATGAACAAAATCACACCAAATTTGGCAACAAAATGTCTCACAACACAAGGAGTGACCATCATTCAAAAATTATGATTTTGTCATTTGGGAGTTGTAGTTTGCTGGAATTTATAGTTCACCTATAATCAAAGAGCATTCTGAACTCCACCAACAATGGAATTGAACCAAACTTGGCACACAGGACTCCCATGACCAGCAGAAAAAACTGAAAGGGTTTGGTGGGCATTGACCTTGAATTTTGGAATTGTAGTTTACCTCCATCCAGAGAACACTGTGGACTCAAACAATGATGGATCTGGACCAAACTTGGCACGAATGCTCCATATGCTTAAATATAAACACAGATGGAGTTGGGGGGTGGGGGGGTGGGGGGATAGACCTTGACATTTGTGAGTTGTAGTTACTGGGATTTATAGTTCACCTGCAATCAAAGAGCATTTTGAACCCCAGCAATGATATAATTGGGCCAGACTTCCCACACAGAACCCCCATGACCAATAGAAAATACTGTTGTCTTTAGTAACCCTTCTGACACCCCCTCATGACCCCCCCCCCCAGGGATCCCTACCCCCAGGTTGAGTAACACTGTAATAGAGGATAACATAGGAATAACTAGACTGGGCCACGGCAACGCATGGCAGGGCATAGCTAGTTATTTATACATAATCTCCACAAAAGCATTTTTGGTGACACTGCAAAATCTACCTTGAATTTTGTTTTCAAGTAACTGATAAATCTGACTGATACCTTTTGCTTTCCTACAAGTCCACCACAATCCTTGCAATGATTTAAAAAAAAAACCTTGGGATTCTTCTGCACAGCCATTTAATCCAAATAAAGTTGTGGTTTAAAAAGTATTAGTTTGCTGTGGAATGCATGTACAGGCAACTGACAAACTAGTTGCAGGTTTGGTAGATGCAGAGATAGCCATGGATGTAGCATATCTTGATTTCTGAAAGACCTTTGACAAGGTCCCCCGGGATCTTGTAGCAAACAAACTAGTAAAACATGGGCTAGATAATAATACTATTAGGTGGATTTGTAATTGGTTAAATAACCAAACCCAAAGGGTGCTCACCAATTGCCCATTTTTATCCTAGAAAGAAGTGACTAGTGGAGTGCCGTAGAGTTCAGTCCTGGGCCCAGTGCTGTTCAGCATCTTTATTAATGATTTAGATAAAGGTTTAGAGCAGTGCTTCTCAACCTGGGGGTCGGGACCCCTGGAGGGGTCGCCAGGGGGTGCAAGAGGGGTCGCCAAAGACCATCATAAAACACAATATTTTCTGTTGGTCATGGGGGCTCTGTGTGTGAAGTTTTACCCAATTCTATTGTAGGTGGGGTTCAGAATGCTCTTTGATTGGAGGTGAACTATAAATCCCAGCAACTACAACTCCTGAACGTCAAGCTCTAGTTTCTCCAAACTCCACCAGTATTCACATTTGGGCATATTGAGTATTTGTGCCAAGTTTGGTCCAGATCCATCACTGTTTGAGTCCATAGTGCTCTCTGGATGTAGGTGAACTACAACTCCCAAACTCAAGGTCAATGCCCACCAAACTCCTCCAGTATTTTCTGTTGATCACGGAAGTTCTGTGTGCCAAGTTTGGTTCAATTCCATTGTTGGTGGAATTCAGAATGCTCTTTGATGGTAGGTGAACTATCAATCCCAGCAACTAAAACTCTCAAATGACAAAATCAACCACCCCCCCGAACCCCACCAATATTCAAATTTGGGCATAGCAGGTATTTGTGCCAATTTAGTCCAGTGAATGAAAATACATCCTGCATATCAGATATTTACATTACGATTCATAACATTAGAAAAACTACAGTTATGAAGTAGTAGCTAAAATAATGTTCGAGTTGGGGGTCACAGAAACATGAGGAATTGTATTGAGGGGTCGCGGCATTAGGAAGGTTGAGAAACACTGGTTTAGAGGGTGTCCGTATCAAATTTGTGAATGACATCAAATTAGCAGGGATAACTAATACTCCAGAAGACAGGATCAGAATTAAAAATGACATCAACAGATTAGAGAGCTGGGCCAAAACTAACAAAATGAATTTCAATGAGAAGTGCGGGACATTTCACTTAGGCAGAAAAAAATATGAAATGAACAGATACAGGATGCTCGACAATAGCACATCTTGGAGCCTTAGTGGACAACAAGCTGAACATGAACCAACAGTGTGATGCAGCAGCTTAAAAAGCTAATGGCATTTTGGGTTGCATCAAAAGGAGTATAGTATCTAGATCAAGGGAAGTCATGGTGCCTCTCTATTCTCCTTACGTTAGACCTCACCTGGAATACTTTGTCCAATTTTGGACACCACAATTTAAGAAATATTTTGACAAGCTGGAACATATCCAGAGGAGGGTGACTAAAATGATCAACGATCTGGAGACCATGCCCTATAAGGAGCGATTTAAAGAGTGTTTAGCTTGCAGAAAAGAAATTTGAGAGAAGTCATGATCATTATGTTTAAATATTTGAAAGGCTGTCATAAGGTAGAGGGAGCAGCCTTGTGCTGCCCTGTAGACTAGGGCTCGGAGCAATGGGTTCAAATTACAGGAAAGGATATTTCATCTGAACATTAGGAAGAACTTCCTGACTGTAAATAAGCGAACCAGTTAAGATCCCCCCCCCCCTCTAAATATATTTAAGTGTGTTTCAATGAAGATGTGTGGGTAAAATAATTTCCCCTCTTTGTACAAACAACAGTAGACAGAATTCATAACATCCTGCTTGTCTAACATTTCCAAGGTCCCTGCAAGTTGGCCACATTGCTGCCTATTCGGCTAATAAGATCAAGCAGAGGTGGACTGACAAGATGGATCAAGGAGCATGCCAGTATTATGCAAATGAAACCTAGCTCTATTTCTCCTTGACAAGAGTCATGTTAGGCTGTCAAGGTGTCAAGGAACTGAAGCCTAGATGATCTAATGAGTTGCATGAGAACCTATAAACTGAAGCTGAATTCTGATAAGACAGAGGAAATGTTGCTTGTTGGTTCTCAGTTGAGGAAATTAGATAAGTGATCTGCCCTGGATAGAATAGCAGACTCTTGGAAATAATCTCCGGGAAATTTCTTCAGGGGATTCCTGATTCCACCTTTGTTTTTAGAAGCCATGGTGGCATCAGTGGTGCTATTGGTGAGCTTCAGTTGACTTACCTGCCTGTGACTTGTGACCATTCCTGAACAGAAACATTTAGTGACAGGAGGTTATGACCCACATAGTGTCAGCTTTTCTATTTCTTTTGCATCTCATGTTCTCCTCACACATGTACACCTGTTTCCAGAGGACATTATTGTGTGAAGCCACTATTTTATGCCAGTTGCATCATCATTGATAATGAAAACATGGTGGGCACCTTCAATATTGCCCCTCTCTTCATTCATTAAATGTTGACAATCGGTGGCCCCATAGTCAAAATAGTGTTATTTATTAAAAATATTTAAGGTACTGAAAGATGTGATCTTTTTATTGGTTACATTTCTCTTACCTGGTATAACTATGCCAGTGTAAATTATGGAAGCAGTTCAGCAGCAAAAGTTGAATGGCCATGGGAATAGCAGCAATGGGTAAGGATGGCAACAAACTATGATAAAACTGTTACCTGTCCAGCCATTTGTTACTTGACCTGTTCAGGAACTGCTAGGGGTGCTTTATCTCTTGATGGCTGTCACTTGTGCTTGTGAAAACCATTTGAAAATGTGATTTTTGCGGGTAATATGCTGATTTAAGTCATAGCCAAACTTCTAGCTATTGTCCATATCTTGCCCTCAGATTCCCAGGCATAAGTTAATATAGAACTGAATAGAGAAACAGTGTGGTGTAGTGGCTTGCATGTTGGATTAAGATATTGGGAGACCAGGATTCAAATCACTGCTTTGCTATGGAAACCCACTAGGTGACTTTGGGCATGTCACACCTTCTCAGCCTCAGAGGAAAGTAATGACAACCCCCCTCTGAACAAATCCTGTCAATGAAACCTCATATTAGGGTCATCATAGGGTCAGAAATCACTTTGAAGATACATAACAACAACAAAAAATGAATGAATGAATATTATAGAAATAGAACTTAATTGCATACTTCTATATATATATAAATGCTCTGGTCATAATGAGTACCTTAAAAACAAAAGAACCAGTGAACGAAATCACACCAAATTTGGCAACAAAACATCTCACAACACAAGGAGTGACCATCACTCAAAAAATTATGATTTTGTCATTTGGGAGTTGTAGTTGCTGGGATTTACAATCAAAGAGCATTCTGAACTCCACCAACAATGGAATTGAACCAAACTTGGTACACAGAACTCCCATGACCTACAGAAAATACTTAAAGTGTTTGGTGGGCATTGACCTTCAGTTTTGGAATTGTAGTTCACCTCCATCCAGAGAACACTGTGGACTCAAACAATGATGGATCTGGACCAAACTGGACAGGAATACTCAATACACCCAAATATGAACACAGATCGAGTTTGGGGGAAATAGACCCTGACATTTGGGAGTTGTAGTCACTGGGATTCACAGTTCACCTACAATCAAAGAGCATTCTGAACCCCATGACCAACAGAAAATGCTTAAGACCATCCAATCCAACTCCCTTCATCAGGGCAAGAAAATGTAATCAACATCCTCTTGACAAAGAGCCATCCAGCCATAGATATATATATGATTCACACACACACAGATATAGTATTATAGATTTGAAAGGGGCCCCTACAGACAATTATGTATTGCATGTTCCAGAGTAGGCAAACCAGAAAATATCCACATCAACACTGACAAAGAAACAACAAGGAATACTGTTTACCCACAAGCATAAAGGGATTACATATATTAGAAACCATTACTTTATTTTCCAGATCACCAGACTGGGCCACAGCAATGCGTGGCTGGGGACAGCTAGTTATTTATAATTTTAATAAGTTTCACTTTTCTCCTGAATGAGATTGAAATGAGCTAGATAGTTGAATTGTTTAAGTATTATGATCACCACAACCACCATATATACACACAGAAACCTGGATATTTTTGTTGCTGAAGAGCAGAAGATGGGAGATCCTTAGCTGACCTCAAAACCAATTATTTTTTAGAAATTTCTGGGAAAACAAAACAAATGGGAAATCATGTTAAGGCTATTGTGCTCTTATCGGAATCTGGACCCCCGAAAATTATTAATTATGAGACACACAGCGAGCCCCACATAACCTTTTCCATTTTTTTAGTAATCCCTTCATGAGTTGCCCAAGAATTTTGCCCAACATACCATATTGGGAAGGCTTTGGGGACACACAATGAGTTTGTTGAAGATCCTAGGTGTCGATTCCTATTTTCTCCTTAATATGATCTGATTTATGCCTGGAAACACTTCCTTGTTTGTTTCACCAAATCAGGCCCATCCCTGAGGCATCCATTGAAATGGCCATCACCTAAAGCACCCTTTTGTTTTTAAGGACTGGGATCCATAGTGTTACCCCATTATTGCTTGTCCCACTGTACTCCTTCAGGATCATTCCCTTTTCAGGGGTGGATCAATAAACAGATATTCTCTTCAAAATATTCCAAGGCAGTATATTAAATTTTCCCACCACAATGAAGACCAACCAGTGATGTTGTCAGATGGAACCCTGGACCAATCAGGGAGTGGATCCTAGCCAAGCTTTCTGATCCAATCAGGAGCTGGAGTTCAGAATAGCTGTCAAAATGTAATAAATATGCACATATTAGCAATTGTGGTATGTCTGTTATTTAGAGTGCTGTCTCTACTGACATCTTCTCTGCCCATTGAGAATAAATCTTCTGATTTTGCCTTCAACCCATCTGTGTCTCATCTTGACTTCTGGGAAGTTAGACACACAGAGCTCTGAACCCTCAGTTCTTGCAGGTGTTGAAATTCATATAACAGTGCTATGTGCTATTCTTAAATATTCAAAGTCACACTTGATGATCCAGGAAAATGTTTGGCACATCCCTTTGATGCTTTACAGGCCAGTGACCTCTACAAATTACAGTAAATCTCTGCTGAATGAAGGATGAAGGGAAAAAGGAAAACATTAAGATATTGCGTTCCACTTTTCTGTGGCACGTTAAAAACAATCACTGCATCTATTTGTCATGTTCCAGCTTTGCCTTCTTTCCCAATAGTGTCTGACAAGCTAAATGAAGAAAGAGTAAGCAAAGATGAATGGGAAAAGGCAAAGTTTCTACCCTGTCTACCAATGGCCTAACTTAACCCTAGATGAAAACTGAAAACTATATATAAATATGCAGTAATTTTTGTTTAATTCGCGAAATGAAACTCATGCTCTTTTGTTAGTGTGGAAAGGAGGATTCATCAAATCTACATCCTGTGAGATGGTGCAGAATTGTCCCATATGATTGTATTTATCGTGTCATCCGCAACCAGAACATTGTATTACATTTCTAACAGAACAAACCAAACAAACAGATTAAAAAACCCCCAAATTTTGCAAACTTGGTAGCTGATTAAATGTCCTTTGACCAGTATCTGGCCACTTGGAGTGCCTCTGGTGTTGCTGCAAGAAGGTCCTCCATCGTGCATGTGGCGGGGCTCAGGTTGCATTGCAGCAGGTGGTCTGTGCTTTGCTCTTCTCCACACTCGCATGTCATGGATTCAACTTTGTAGCCCCATTTCTTAAGATTGTCTCTGCATCTCGTGGTGCCAGAGCGCAGTCTGTTCAGCGCCTTCCAAGTCGCCCAGTCTTCTGTGTGCCCAGGGGGGGAGTCTCTCATCTGGTATCACCCACGGATTGAGGTGCTGGGTTTGAGCCTGCCACTTTTGAACTCTCGCTTGCTGAGGTGTTCCAGTGAGTGTCTCTGTAGATCTAAGAAAACTATTTCTTGATTTAAATCGTTGACGTGCTGGCTGATACCCAAACAAGGGATGAGCTGGAGATGTCACTGCCTTGGTCCTTTAACTATTGGCTGCTACTTCCCGGTGGATGTCAGGTGGTGCAATACCGGCTAAGCAATGTAATTTCTCCAGTGGTGTAGGGCGCAGACACCCTGTGATAATACGGCATGTCTCATTAAGAGCCACATCCACTGTTTTAGTGTGGTGAGATGTGTTCCACACTGGGCATGCGTACTCAGCAGCAGAGTAGCATAGCGCAAGGGCAGATGTCTTCACTGTATCTGGTTGTGATCCCCAGGTTGTGCCAGTCAGCTTTCGTATGACATTGTTTCTAGCACCCACTTTTTGCTTGATGTTCAGGCAGTGCTTCTTGTAGGGAAGAGCATGGTCCAGAGTGACTCCCAGGTATTTGGGTGCGCTGCAATACTCCAGTGGGATTCCTTCCCAGGTAATCCTCAGAGCTCGGGATGCTTGTCTGTTCTTAAGGTGAAAGGCACATGTCTGTGTTTTAGATGGATTAGGGATCAGTTGGTTTTCCCTGTAATAGGCAGTTAGAGCACCTATCGCTTCAGAGAGCTTCTGTTCAACCATCTCAAAGCTCCCTGCTTGAGCGGTAATGGCACGATCATCAGGATAGATGAAGCTCTCTGTCCCTTCTGGCAGTGGCTGGTCATTTGTGTAGATGTTGAACATGGGTGGAGTGAGCACGCTCCCCTGAGGCAGGCCTTTCTTCTGTTTCCGCCATCTGCTTCTCTGGTCATGGAACTCAACAAAAAAACCTCCTGTTTTGTAGCAGGTTTCCTATGAGATGGGTGAGATGGAAGTCCTTTGTGATATTATAATTTTTTCTCAGGAGGAGGTTGTGGTTCACAGTATCATAAGCCGCTGACAGGTCTATGAAGACAGCTCCTGTGATCTGCGTCCCCTGGGCAACGTCTTCGTAGACGGCTGATTCTCTCGATCCAGAAGCAACCAGAGTCCCATATGATGAAAAGCCTTGTAAGTAGATTTGTAGAAGTAGGGTCTATGGATTTATATTTTACGAATCCCTGATCCCCTTTAGTTCTTCAAACCCCATTTTGGGAGCCATTACCATTAAACTGGTTTATACTTATTCTGCAGTCTTACTCTATGAAAGAACGTGACAATTTTGCTGATACAACGTTAACAAACAGCAGCTGACAAAAGGAAACATTAAGATATTGTTTACCCAAGATTCCTGTTCCAGTCTGCTGATCCCAACTGCTTGTGTTTTTCAGTGAAATTGTGTGAGCAGTTGTGGGCTAATGACATGCTACAATTGGATTCTTTTCTTTTCTTTTCCATTCTTTCTGAAACACAGCTGTGACCTAAAAGGATTTATTTTGCATTTAATCAGTTGTACACAGTGGACAGTCTTTGCTATTTTAAAATGTGTGCCTAATAACATTTAAATGAAAATTTGTAAAACTTGGCTAATTCCAGGGCACTTTTGGAGAGGAGTAATTTAATATCACCCTCCTGATCCTCCACTCTAATGTGTCTCCACTGTCTCTTACAGATATGGAATTACTGTATTGAAAGACTTTATTTGCATGTGTAGCAGAAGGATGTGTCAGCACTGAATTTAATTTTGGTACTGAGGCTCTTTGAACGCATCCCCAGAGTTCTAATTTTATTTATTCATTCAGCCTTTTCTTAAACAAAAATACTCTAGGCAGTCTTTCATATGTTTTAAAAACGTGTAGATAAAACCATGACCCATCCTTTCTCATAGATTTGATCAAATAAGCTAATTCCAGAACAAATAAGAAATAAATGAAAGCATCCTAAGCTGTTGCACCCACACTTTGAGCCCCTTGAACCACTGATTCCTTCCTTTCCTCCTATAATTAAGGCAATATTTTTGGTCCATTCTACCCATTTTCAGTCTATCTAATTTATTCTGGTTTTAGTGATATAAATCAATTTATAGTTATATCTATCAGAGAAACCATTACTTTTTCCAAGGTCAGCCAATAACATGGGCAGGCGTTTTTGGACAACCTTGCAGAACCTGTTTGATAAGAGAGAATAACCCAGCCTTTGGTCCTCCAGGTGTTTTGGACTTCAACTCTCAGAAATCCCAGTCAGTTTACCAGCTCTTAGGAATTGTGGGAGGTGTAGTCCAAAACACCTGGAGGAACAATGGTTGGGAACCCCTGGAATAACAGGATATACAGGGTGAGACAGTATAACTTCCTTTTTTCAAAACTTAATAAAACCCATTGTATGAATCAGAATTTTTTAAAATAATGTAGGCATATACCTAAAGTTTTGTTTTACATAGTTTTGAAGATCAAATTAGGTAGGTGATGTCTCCCCTTCTCCATACACTGAGTAAACCGATTTCTGGCGTTTGTCATGACTCTTGCCAGCATAGCAGGCATTATGTTGGAAATTTCTTCCTGGATGTTGGTCTTCAAATCTTGTAGGGTCCTTGGATCGTTCACATAAACACGGGATTTCAAAAAATCCCATAGAAAAAAATCACAAGGGGCCAAATCTGAAGAGCGGGTCAGTCACTCCAAATCCACTCGAAAAGTAGGCCTCAATGGGAAAAGTACACTCCTCACTGTTCCAACACATGATGGCGACCGAACTGTGTCAGGACAAAACTTTATACTGCCGCCTCTCGAACGAGTCCACTAGCACTCCGCTACATCTTCAACAGACTGAATGGTGCACATTTTAAAAAAGGAAGTTATGCTGCCTCACCTTGTAGAAAACATGCAGTCAGTGATGGAAATATCACAGGTCTAAGCTAAGTGTTGTGAATGACTGCTTGGTCAACATATTCCCATGAGCATCAGGACGATCAGAAGTAGCTTCAAGGGATCTTCACTTCCAGTCACACATTCTAGCTTTACCTTCCTTTTTCTGCTTCACTGCATCTCTTCTTTCTCCAAAATTGCTTCTGGTCCCCTTACTCTCACATTCAACTCCTGTAACTGGTACCAACTCAGACTTTAGGGGGGGTCAACTCCAAGGAGAGATGACCCTTAGTTCCCACCAAAGAGGGAACGCTACCTTGGCAAGCCTTCAGAGAAGCCTGATTCCAGCAATTTTATTTAATATTAATAATTGAAATGAGACTCTTGCCAAAGCAAAGAAGGGGCATCGAGGTTTTAATGAGCGATTCAGCTGAGATCGGATGCACTGTGGGAATAATTCCACCACAGGCATGCAGGAGCACAGTGATACAGGCATATTTATACAATTTTTGAAAACTCAGAGTTCAAACTTCCCACCCCAGCTCCTCTGACATTCCCCGCGGTGATTGGGCAGCAGGGCGAGCAGCTGGGGAGGAGCCTCCCATCCCCTGGGCTCCTGGACCAATCAGGGAGCTTCAGGAGCGTGCTGGATCCAAGGGGGAGGGCTCCCGTCGCCCGCCGGAAAGCAAATCAGAGGAGGGGAGGTGGGATGACAGAACACAAAGAGAGTTCATGAATGGGTCAATAGAAACTGGCCATGTGCTCAGCGAAACAAAGGAAAAATGTCTCCAGCCGATGCAGCTTATTGTCCTTTGAGTGGTGCAAATCAGCATATATGAGGAAGTCCGGTTGTTTTCCAGGATGGCAAACAGGACGTTTGTGGAGATGAGACTGATACAATTGTGTTGTCGTGAAGGTGCAATTGAGTAAATCAAAGGGAGGGCAAAAGGGCTTTTCAATAACTCTTTGTCCTCCTGGCAGGAAAATGATATTCCTGCTAAAGGGCAAGCTGAAATGCCTGGGCTATCCTCCGAGGGGCAAAACAGCTGGCCGGATCTATTATCCATGCAAAGGGAAATGATTGATAAACATTCTGAATGATTTGCAGCTCAATAGCTCTTTTCTGGTGGGATTTCTTCATGGGTTTGAGGGGAAACAAAGGCCAGGAGGAGGGAAAGGGGTTCTTGCCATGAAAGGATCAGAAATATAATTTTTATACATATAAAAACCCCAAAAGGATAGAATTTTATAAAGGTAATCCATGCAGGGGACAGAAAGGAGTTCATAGTAAATGGCAAATCCATAAGAATCAAATGATAAATCCACAAAAGTATTGTCCCTAGGTTCATAAGAGACTTTCAGGAAGGATCCCAAGAGCCCTGCGCTCCTGCTGGCCCAATGCTGCCCTTGTTCTTAGAGAACTATAAGTCACTATCCCTTATTTTGGGAGGGGGGAGTGCTCGACATCATTACCCTATTCAAGATCAGGTGGAAAAAGTGTGCTATTTTTCCAGGCTAATCCCACTCAATCCATTTACAGCATTCATAAAAAAATCCACTTATTTTCTAATCAGTTGATGTGTTAAGGAACCCTGAATAACTATTATCTTTTCCTTTTTGCTTTACAAAGGATATGAGCAGGCCAGCATTAATAACAATTAAACTTTTAGCTCACTACTTGCCATAGGAACTATGAAGTTAGATAATTGGGCCATATAATTTTCTGCTGTTTTTCCCCAGTTAGGTGTGGCTCTCAAAGTTCTTCAGTAAAGGATGCTCTTCTTAGTCTTTAACCTAAAATGTACCTTTTTAGCTCTAGATGCCCAACTTTTTCTGTTAAAAGAGGAATATAGAATGTCACATAAATTGTAGTGGTTGTGCTCTTCCAATATTTGCTTCCTTTTTGTGATTTCATTTCAGGCTGAATTGATGAGTCCTATTGACTGGCAAGTCACAAATATATGCATTGTTTCAGAGAGTATTATTCAATAAAGGTTACAGGTACTTAAATCACATTGATTTCAATAGGATTGAAGCATGCTTATCTTTCCTTGATAGATTTTTATTTTTATTCTTTGTGGGAATGGAACAATCAATTGATGCAACAGATAAAATGCCACCTGCAGTCACTCAAAGAAGAAAATCACTATCCATAATATCTGTCCAGGATCTAAGGGACTTTGCACTTAGTTCTGTAAATCAAGGGAATGGGGTGGAACATCCAGTTTTTGAATAGCAGCAGCATATAACAACTTAATTTTTAAGTTTTTAAAATGTGTTGCAGTATTTTATAAATTAGGTAAAGGTTTTCCCTTGACATTACATCCAGTCGTGTATGACTCTGGGTTGTGGTGGTCATCTCCATTTCTAAGCCGAAGAGCCGGTGTTGTCTTTTTTTTTTTAAATATTTTTATTAGAAATATATAATAAAAAATTACAGGGAAAGTGGGGGGATATTTCCAAGAGGATAGAAAAGTAGGAAGGTATAGAAAAGAGATAACAAAGTATAAAAAATTATCTTCACACCAAAGGAGAAAAAAAATAAAAATAAAAAATATATAAAAATAAATTGTTGACTTCCGCTCTTCCTTCTTAAGCTGTTCAATCTGGCCATAAATAAACTTGTTCCAGTCACTTCATACTTAGGTTAAATAACCATGTTGCCAACTTCATTTCCTTTGTTCCTGCTATTATTCTTTTCCTAAGTGTTTATTTAATTTTCATTTTTCATGTAGTCCTCAATTGCCTTCCAAGTTGTTTTTTTTCATATCTTTCCTGTTATTTTGTTGTAGCCAAAATGTAAGTTCATCCATATCTTTGATTTCTAGTATTTTATTTAACCATTGTGTCTTAGTAGGTATATTTTCCTCTTTCCAATTTTTGGCGAAAATTATTCTAACCGCTGTTGAGAGGTATATGAATAGTTTTTCATTATTTTCAATTGAAAAGGTCCGGTTCAAACATACCAAGTAAATACATCTCTGGTTGCATTGGGTAGTTAGTATTTAGAATTTTCTTACATTCAGTGTGGATCATTTTCCAATATTCCATGGTTTTTTCACAGGACCACCACATATGGTAAAAGGATCCTTCCTGTGTCTTACACAGTCGGTGTTGTCCATAGACACCTCCAAGATCATGTGGCCAGCATGACTGCATGGAGTGCTGTTACTTTCCCACTGGAGCGGTACCTATTGATCTACTCACATTTGCATGTTTTTGAACTGCCAGGTTGGCAGAAGCTGGGCCTGACAGTGGAAGCTCACGCCACTCCCCGGATTCGAACCTGTGACCTTTTGGTCAACAAGCTCAGCAGCTCAGCAATTTAACCCGATGTGCCACCGGGGTCTTCATTTTATAAATTACACAGGGTTTTTCCAGTACTTTTAAAAAAATCCAAATTATCCAAGTGAAAGATGAATGGAGCCATTCTTTACATCTTTCTTCTAAACTGAAAGACCCCAACCAGAGCACATCGCAACTTGGGAAAGGCCAAGTATTCAGTAGTATAAACATGAGTTTGGAAAAAGGAAACATGAATGTTACCAGTTGTTTGATGAATTGTTTGCAGCTCAAAGTGATTTTAACTTGGACCATGGATAAGAAGGTCTGTGACTGATGAGCTAGACCAAATCAGCCATGACAGAAAACAAAGTGTTCCGAGTTGAAGGCAAAGTACAGAGGTTGATACAGTTTGGTCAAAAGGGAAGCAAGTACCAAAATGGAGAAGCATGCCTTTACAGAAAAATACGAGACATTTTATACACTTCTGACAGCTATTCAGACTTCCTACACCTCTTCCTGCTTGGCTGAGAAACAGGCCAGCTAGGATCCATACAGGGATTGCTTGGATAGGAGGAAGAGATCCCCATGGCAGGAAGAAGAACAGCTGCTTATTGGTAGGTTGAAAGGTTCTGCCCCTTGGAGAGCATGAACCTAAGGAGGAGGATGACATGGGCATGTAGATGATACTTTAATTAATTTAAGTGTCCAGTTCCATGAAGACAAAAAGTGCAAGACCTGGAAAACAAAAGGTAGTAATTTTGGGTTACCAGAGACTTGACTGCCCTTTCAGAAGGGTAATGTTTTCATATTTCATGTTTTCACCTTATGCCTGGAGGCTTTGTCGAACTGGCTAGGTGCTAGCAGACTGAAGGTGAATCCGGCGAAGACTGAGATCCTGTGGCATGGCCGCCTGATAGGTCCGACCCATCTGCTACCTACCTTTGATGGTGCTGCTCTATCTCCATCGCCTACCGTTAAGAGCCTAGGTGTTGTTTTGGATTCGCAGCTGACGATGGAGGCTCAGGTCGCTACTGCCAGCAAATAGGTCTTTTTCCATCTACAACAACGAGGCAACTGGCACCTTACCTGTCGGATGAGGCTCTGGCAACAGTCATCCATACCACGGTCACATCTAGGCTAGACTATAGTAACACCTTGTATGTTGGCCTTCCTATTTCTACAACCCGAAAGCTCTGTATTGTCCAGAATGCTGCAGCCAGGTTACTCACAAAAACACCCATGAAATGCCATATAACACCAGTGCTGTGGCATCTACACTGACTCCCAATTGAGTATCGTGGTTTGTATAAGATGCTGGTCCTGACCTTTAAAACTTTATATGGCCAGGGTCCATTGTATCTTAGAGACTGTCTCTCCTTCTCCCATCATCGGAGGTGATAAAGGGATTATCTGTCTGACATGCATAGACAAAAGAACTGATATTACCCAATTTGGGAGACCGCTGGAGGGACCTCATTAATTGTTTAGCGATCTTCTTTCTCAGAAGCTCATGTATATAGGGGGCACTGGAGAAAACAGATGCCTTTACAATACAATTGTTTCAGTTTTATACATTTAGGAATTGATGTAGTACACAATCAATACATGTTACACAATAAATGTCATCTTATACATTTAGTAAAGGGTTTTGTCATTAATATAGTTTGGCATACAGTTGCTTCAATGTTGCGGAACTTCAAAAGAGTGGAAAATGTTTGAAAAAGAAAGGAAAAATCATGTATCTTGCTTGAAGTCTCATTAATGTCCACAACCATTTGGGGGAGGAGGTGCCATGGCCTCACAAAATTCTGACAAATTTTTGGAGTATAGAATAAATCTACCTGAAACCAGATTATCATTTTAAATAATTAGATTGGTTTTTCATTGTAGTTCTTACTCATAAAAAGAGCAACTAAACTAATGAAGCATACATTGTGATCAGGGATGTGGATGAATATTGCATAATGGATTTATTTATTTATTCATTTGCCATACTTATATTCCGCCTCTCTCAGCCCGAAGGTGACTTGAGGCACTTTACAATCGGTAATCAATGTCAACAACAACATAGAATATAATTAAAAACATTAACATCTATATATATATAAATGCTCTGTGCATAATGAGTACCTTAAAAACAAAAGAACCAATGAACGAAATCACTCCAAATTTGGCAGCAAAATGTCTCACAACACAAGGAGTGACCATCACTCAAAAATTATGATTTTGTCATTTGGATGTTGTAGTTGCTGGGATTTATAGTTCTCCTACAATCAAAGAGCATTCTGAACTCCATCAACGATGGAATTGAACCAAACTTGGCACACAGAACTCCCATGACCAACAAAAAATACTGGGTTTGGTGGGCATTGACCTTGAGTTTGGGAGTTGTAGTTCACCTACATCCAGAGAGCACTGTGGACTCAAACAATGATGGATCTGGACCAAACTTGGCACAAGCACTCAATACACCCAAATATGAACACAGATGGAGTTTGGGGGAAATAGACCTTAACATTTGGGAGTTGTAGTCACTGGGATTCACAGTTCAGCTACAATCAAAGAGATTCTGAACCCCACGAAGGACGGAATTGGGGCAAACTTCCCACACAGAACCCCCATGACTATCAGAAAATACTTAAGGGCATTCAATCCAACTCCCTTCATCAGGGCAAGAAAACGTAATCAAAGTCCTCCTGACAAAGAGCCATTCAGCCATAGATAGATAGATAGATATAGATAGATATGATTCACACACACAGAGAGATATAGTATCATAGATTTGAAAGGGACTCTTAAAGAAGGAGATGATATGTTGCATGTTCCAGAGTAGGCAAACCAGACACTCTCCACATCAACACTGACAAAGAAAGAGTAAGAAATACTGTTTACCCACAAGCATAAAGAAATTACATATATTAGAAACCAACATTTTCTCATTACTTTATTTTCCAGATCAACAGACTGGGCCACAGCAATGTGTGGCAGTGGACAGCTAGTATAATATAGATCATATAAAAGCAATAAAATAAATAAAAGCCATAAGACACAAGTCCTCAGCGTCTCATTACGAAAATCATTTTCCCGTCGCATCATCTAGTCATTCCATAGATCTGGTAAGCAAACAGACATACTTTAAATTATTGTGAGAAAGTTATTTTTATTATTATTCAAAATAATGCAAACAGTTGGAGAGTCTTAATGGCTATAAGCAAAGCAATCATTTATTGAAGATCTTTTTAAAAACCCAGCCTAGAAATACATGATTAACAACAGAACTAAAAAATACATAAAGTAAGCAAAATGCTTTAGCTTCCACATTATGTAGTGATTTAAGAAAGTAGCAGCTGAAACATTTTCCTCATTTTTTAAAAAATGAAACTGAACTGCACCTATGGTAACAGTTTAGAACAGTGTTTCTCAACCTGGGGGTCAGGACCCCTGAGGGGTCATGAGGGGGTGTCAGAGCGGTCGCCAAAGACCATAAGAAAGCACAGTATTTTCTGATGTTCATGGGGATTCCATGTGGGAAATTTGAGCCAATTCTATCATTGGTGGAGTTCAGAATGTTCTTTGATTGTAATGAACTATAAATCCCAGCAACTACAACTCCCAAATGTCAAGATCTGTTTTCCCCAGACTCGACCAGTGATCACATTTGGGCATATTGAGTATTTGTGCCAAGTTTGGTCCAGATCCACCATTGCATGAGTCCACAGTGCTCTCTGGATATAGGTGAACTACAACTCCCAAACTCAAGGTCAATGCCCATCAAACCCTTCCAATGTTTTCCATTGGTCATGAGACCCAAGTTTGGTTCAAATCCATTGCTGATGGAGTTCAGAATGCTCTTTGATTATAAGTGAACTATAAATCCCAGAAACTACAACTCCCAAATTACAAAATCAATCCTCCCCCAACCCCACTAGCATTCACATTTGGGTGTATTGGGTATTTGTGCCCAGTTTGGTCCAGTGAATGCATATCAGATATTTACATTATGACTTATAACAGTAGTAAAATCACTGTTATGAAGTAGCAACGAAAACAATATTATGGTTGGGGGTCACCACAACATGAGGGACTGAATTAAGGGGTCACGGCATTAGGAAGGTTGAGAACCACTGGTTTAGAACATTCTGTTTTCATCATCCTTCAATGGATGATAGCATTATTTTCCAGGTTGAGGCCATTTGGTATTAGGATCTTAGGCCTGTGAATCTAGAAATTCTCCTGTTGTTCAAAATACCTGACAACTTCCTGTATTAGAATCAGGTTGAATCTTGCCTTGAATATATTTGCAGTGTTTTTACCCTTTTTCATGTGCATCTAGAATTGTGTTGCGCAGCAAGCGGATCTTAGCCACATCCCATGCACAAGACACACAGACAAGAGTAGAAATAAACAAAAAATCTTTACTCTTAACAGCAGAGATGAAATACAAACTTGCAATGTTGCATACAAAAAACAAACTGTATAAGAAACTTACATAGTCTTTGTAAGTAACACAAAATAAGGCATCTTTGGCTTAAGTCAAATGAGAAAGCAAAACATAAAACTTGAGCAAGCAGCTATTCCATCAAAGCTTCCTTTAGAGCACCATAACGGCTTCTCTCCAACCTGTTCCTCAGAGCAGAGCCTTTGAGCATAGATCTCCTTAGAGAAAAAGCTCTCCAGAACTGTATTCTAAAAACCAAATACAGTTATACCCTATCGGGTGTGGTCCAAGATTCCTGGTTGACCTACATTACCAGCTGCACATAATAAGGTTTTTCTTCAACACCCCCACACTTGGTCCTGCTACAACTTACAAACCCGTACAAAGGTTTGTTTATTTCTCTGTCTCTCTATGAGTTCTCCCTTACAAACAGTTCTGCCCCTTTATCTCATCCTGAGTTTTTAAATCATTTTATGTACATGTGGCCTGCTCTCTGTCATTAAGTTTGGTTTCTATGTTTTTTGTATATTGTTTAGATGCTTTGATGTTTTATACTTTATTGTTATGTTGTTTATTTTATTGTAATTTGTATTTTTGTATTGGAATTTGTTGTTTGGGCTTGGCCCCATGTAAGCCGCTCCGAGTCCCCATTGAGGGAGATGGTGGCGGGGTATAAATAAATATTATTATTATTATTATTATTATTATTATTATTATTATTATTATTATTGAATCCTCTGTGCACTTTTTCTGCTGAGAAAATTGAGTCTTTGGACCATAATAAAGTTTGATGATGATGAAAAGAAAATACCTGGAGAAGATAGCACTTTGGTCCCAAATGGCAACACAGCAGAGAAGTCATGTGTCAAGACCCAGAAGCCTCAAGAACGCCGAACACAATATAAAAGGTCCAAACAAAGGTTTATTAAACACAAAAAAAGGTTTAGAGACAATTAACTCAGTGCCTCTAGCACAAACAAAGAGTCTATAGCAACCGCTAAGCAAAAAACCCAACTTAAATATAATCTGGATTATACTGAAGTATAATCTGGGATAACAAAAAGGTACATCAATCTGCTTGAAATTCAAAAGGTCCAAAAAAACACAAGAAAACAAGGTGGGAGCACGCAAAATCAGAGTCCAAAAGCAGTCCGAAGTCCAGGCACGTCCAAAATGAGATGAAGCAGTCCAAAAAGCGTAGTCATTGTCAAAACACAGTCCGGTGTCAAAAGGAAGAGTTGAAGTCAGCACTTATGGAGTATCAGCCAGAAGTCACGGAAACACGGAGATCTGTAGTCCAAGGACCCAAGCTTGAGAGTAATGGCAGTAACAAAGATTCACACCCAAAAAGACACTTTGCCTTCTGCAAAAACTCATTGAAACCAAACCAACTTATATCCTATAACTCCTCATCAGAGGATGAACTGCTCCCCAACCTTTCATCATCACTTTCAGCTGCCCCATTCCCTGCAGCTGAACACTGCCTCCCATCTCTCCACCTTTGCCAGCGTCTGTCAAAACTTAGGTCCTCCCAAGTGTTCCCAGATTGCCACTCTTCTGCAAACCCCTCAAAGTCATCACTGGAAGTAGGCTGAGTACAGATGTCCCTGATTTCCTGTACACGGGTCCAGTCTAAATCATCCTCCTCCTCCTCAATGTCACTCCCAGTCCCATCACTCCTTTCAAAACCCATAAAATCATCTTCTGTTGGAGCACTAAGTATATCACGGATACGCTTCCTTTGGAGCTCTTCATCAGATTCTTGTTCACGAGTAGCCCGCTTATCTCCCCTGCTTTCCTCTCCTTCCCCCATTTCACAGTCTGAGAAACCCTCGAAGGATTCGGAATCAGTTGGAGCCATGAATATGTCTCTAATCCGCTTTCGCTGCTGCTCCTCCTCCAACACCTGCTCAGCCCTCTTCTCCCTTCTACCGGTAGTAGTAACGTTACTATAACACTGTACTACAACATCATGATTTTCTGAGATGATATGCCTGGGTTCATTCCTGCTCAGGATTGCAGATTTGCAACCAGGATCATCCATATATCCTCTGTTTCGGGGGATAAATTGTACTGTATGCCGTGGAAGGCAAGGACGAAGCTTGATAGAAAACAGCAATTTCTCTAGCTGCTCTGTGTTTCCTTTTATTTGTTCTACTCCCAATGGCTGAAGATCGGTTTATGTGCACCTGGAAGCCCTGAGCATTTAATTCCTTTGTTGTTATTTCCAAAGCTACTACTTCCCTTCCCTTTCTCTTTCATTTATGCTCCCTGTGACTGATTTTTTCCCCTGCATTCATTATAACATGGGTCATGAATCCTGACAATGTGGTTTGCTTACTGATCAGACCTTCTGCCCACAAGACAGTGTAATAAATCACTTGGAAAGATGGGTGTATGTTGAACATCTGTACTGAAACTGAAAGGGCCTCATTCGTTTAGGGCTGCTGTTGGTTGTTTTTTTTTAAGCTTCAATTGCTACACAAGTTTGGGAATTATAAAACCAGAAGGCAAGTTGTTTGATCCAAATAAAAAGAGACCTGGTAAACATGCCACCTAAATTGCTTTATAGACTGATGCCTACAATATGAAGGGATAGGTGACTGAAAGTGAAAAGCAAGTTCAGTGACCGGGCTTGGGTTTCTAGTAATGCCCATCAAATAGAATGTGAAAGACGCACATGAAGACAATTGCTGAAAGCTAATTGAACATCAGGTTCCCTGTTTACGGACAAGATTTGTTGCTGCTAATGAAACTGAAAATGATCTTTCTTTTCTACTTAGTTCTGAATTACACCTCTGCGCTTATTTTAAAGTGAATGTGAACTATATAGAGGCTTGTTTAAATTTTATTTACTCAAGAGGGCTACAAGAATATGACTAAGTTTGATTTGATTTCAGATGAGAAAGAACATTTTCCAATGGTCAAAATGAAAAACAAAACACCAGAGAACAAAAAGTTATTAATTTCAAAAGAATACAAGCTTTCCTAATTTTAAACTGCTTCTTATCAGAAATAAGAGCAGAAGAAACTTGCTTGTTCACAACCCTGAAGTTTCTGATACCTTCTGCATAGCCTGAGAGCGGTTTCCAAGTCACATCATCAATACATACAAAGTAAACAACATAAACATAAAATTAACAAGACAATATAAGCATTAAAAAATCACATTAGCATATATATATTTCAAATAATCCTGCCTGTTCAAGGCAGTTTAAAAAGCTGGGCCGAGGCTAGTGCAATTTGTAAAGGGCCTGGGGAATTAGGTAAAGGCTATGGCTGTTCATTTCCGGGACCTAATAGGAGGAAGTAACCTGGGTAATTGGTAGAAAAAGATATGGCCATATTCAACAATATTTGGGGTTGAGCTAGAACTAGTTGTTCTCAAAGGCTTGTTTAAACCACCAGGTCTTCAGGCTCTTATGAAAGGAGGAGGGTGATAGGGCCCAGGGCCGTAGCCAGAAAAAAATTTCGGGGAGGGTTGAAAATTTCGGGGAGGGTTGAAAATTTCAGGGGGTGTGTGTGAAATTTTTTTGGGGGGTGGTGGTTAGGGTCACGCTGAAGCAAAGAGCACAACAGGGGGCAGAGCAGCCTTTAATAGCCTGCAGCTCCGCCCCTGTCAACCACCTCCACCAAGTCTGGCCTCCTTAATGAGAGCATTCAACACCCCCCCCCCCAACTTGGTTGCTTCGCTACATCGACTATTGCTGCAAGTAATGACAGTGTGAATAAATTGTCTATATTTGCTTGAGATAGTGCTTGCAGTTCTGGAGGGACTCTTAATTTTTTGCATCTCATAGACTTAGCATGGGGATTTGGTTAACCAGTTAAAATTCATGAGTAAACCAGGTTTTTTTTTAACCTGAAAAATTTCTGGGGGGTTTTGAACCCTTAAAACCACCCCCTGGCTACAGGTCTGATAGATAGGGCCTGTCTTATTTCTCTAGGAAGGGCGTTCCAGAGGTGGGGGGGGGCACCACCGAGAAGGCCCTCTCTCTCATCCCCACCAACCGTGCTTGTGATGGTAGTGGAAGCAAGAGGAGGGCCTCCCCGGAAGATCTTAAAGTTCTCTCATGTATTTAATTCTGTTATGTCAATGGGGACCCATATGGAGCTCCCGGTGGCGCAGTGGGTTAAACCCCTGTGCCAGCAGGACAGGTCGCAGGTTCAAACCCAGGGAAAATGTGGATGAGCTCCCTCTATCAGCTCTAGCTCTTCATGTGGGGACATGAGAGAAGCCTCCCACGAGGATGATAAAACATTAAAAAATATCCAGGCGTCCTCTGGGCAATGTCCTTGCAGACGGCCAATTCTCTCACACCAGAAGTGACTTGCAGTTTCTCAAGTGGCTCCTGACACGACAAAAAAAAAGAAGCAACAAAATACCCCTAATTTCTGGTTGTTGTACTCCATTTATGTATTTTAGAGATTTAGTGAACCTCTTGACCATTTATTTGAGTGTCTTTGCTTACCGAGCTTTTTTTTATTAGTGACTGTCGTTGTATCTATACCATTGACAATGCAATTGTACTCAAACTTCAAATCAACGGATATGTGTGTGCATATATTCTGAAAATTTTAACTGTCCTGTTACTTTCCCCCCTTCTGTGCTGCACTGCTTTATAAAGCAATTAGAGAATGCCTAGAGCCACTAATTGGATCATAAAGTGCTTTTCTCATGTTCCTGCTAAGGAGGCAGTGCAAACCCAGAAGCAATTTCTGGCCTCTATTCTACATCTGCTGGTGTGTTTGTGAGTAATCATAGAATTCAATTAAAAAAGCCTCAAGAACCCTCTATATAACACACTTTGGGACTAATAGTCTGAGCTAGATACATTTCAATGCTTGGAGAAACCTCAGGTTTACTGTGGATACTAAATAACCTGAATCTATATTTGTTTTTGAATGCATTCATACTGTGTAGGGATAATCCCCAATAGATATTGGGAAATGAGGGCCCCTTAGTTCGTCCGTAAGACTAGAGGGAGTCAAATTGAATCCTTCAAGTCTTGTGTGAAATACAACCATGCGTGGTCTTGAGACCCATAATGCGTCAGCTCACACACTTTTTCCAGAGGCATCCAAATGACGCCTCCGGTAAAAGCAAATTAAAAGCAAATTGAACCCTGCTTTGTCCTGGATTAATTCGATACTGGATTAGACACAGGTCTTCCTGAAATACAAGGGGTATTTTTAAGTAAGGTCCGTTTTGTTGTAGACACTAGTAGTTCGCACGCATACCGCAACGAGCGCGTGCATAAGTGGGTACGACAATTCAGAGATGGCCGTGACAACATCCATGATGAGGACCACTCCGGTCGCCCTTCTTTGATTACAGACGATTTGATGGCTTTTGGTGGCGGCAAGTTTTTATGAAGAGGGTATTTTAAAATTGGTTCAGAGGTATGATAAATGTTTGAACAAACTTGACAACTATGTCAAAAAATAGAGTGAAGTATGTACTTTCTGAAAATAAATTTAGTTTTTTGAAATAAGTAAATAAGGTTCAAATGGACCTTACTTAAAAAATACCTTGGTGTAATCAGAAGAAGGAGGGAAAAGGAAAATCACTCCTCACCCCCCCCCCCCCCCACTTCTCCTGGAGCATCATCTACATGCCAGACAAGGTCCGGCAGCAGGGAAATGGTGGCCAGGTAAGTTATTTTCTTTTAAAAGGGTTTTGGAGAGGGGATGTGGGTGTCTCCCTGTCATTCCTGAAGGTTCAAGGAGGGCATCCAGACACCAAGCAACAAAAGTGTGTGCTTTTTAGGTGAGTGTGGAGACAGAAGTCCACCCTGACCCAGGTTTTTTAAACCTGAGTCAGAGCAGACTTTTTCCCTGTGTGGAACTGGCCTCATGAAAAAAAGGATAGGGTTCTAGTATGAAGCAAATAGCACTTGCCACAATTCTTTCTTCCACTTGTTGTATGTACCTGTCATCTTTTGCATGTGGTCTTGCTAATACTACAGGTTCCACCCACTTCTCAAATCATGTTAAGCTCTGCTGATCAAGTTAGGGGGCAAAGGTCAGTTGAGATAGCACTTGATCCCTTACCTGTGACACCACTAGCTACTCCAATAGGCTTGGGGAGAGAGATTTAGGTTCCATGTCACAGTAATACATATGTGAAAAGAGATATCAACTGTGCTGCTAAGACAAAGATCTGCATTAGTGCGAAAGCTGAGGTCAAAAAAAAAAAAACAAAACCAGAGAACTCAAGAACATATGGTGGACAAAAAAGGCTCAAGAAATCCAACACTTCGCAGATGTCCATGGTGCATTTGGATTCTTTAAAACCACAAAGATCATTTATGGCTCAACAGATCATGGCATACACCTTCTACATTCATCAGATGGAGCCAGACTTCTAAAGGACAAAAAATACATTGTACTACTTTGGCAAGAGCACTACCATAATTTCTTTAACCACAATTCTAATATGGCCAAAGAGATTCTCTCACAAATTCCTCAACAACAAACCAGGGATGAGCTTGGAACATTGCCTACCTTGGAGGAAGTCATCAAAGTCATCAATCAACTAAACCAAACCAACTCCAGAGGAAGAGTGGATATGATTTTCACTGCACGATAGCTCCAAGAAAAATGCAGATAACAAAATCAACCTCTGAACATGGTATTCATCAACGTTGCAAAGGCCTTTGACAGCATGAATCATAATTCTCTTTGAACCATCCTCTTGAAAATTGGATTCCTTGACAATTTTGTGAACATTCTGCGGCTCCTCCAAGATGGCAACACTCTTGGGCAGAAACAGCTTGTTGGGACCGCCTTTCATTTAAAGTGGGATCAGGTGTCAAACAGGGATGCTTTATTGCACTAATCTTATTTTCCATCTTCATAGCTATGATTCTACACTTTGTGATTGGGAAGCTTCCCACAAGTGTAGAATCAAATCACCTATCAGAAAGATGGCAAGCTCTTTAATGCTTTGAAGAGGTTAATCTCCTTCCTGTTTATAAGAGGTCAGATTGAATCCCAGTAAGGATTCACTGGCTGTAGTTGTTATTTGGGAGGCATGCTCAAATGGGATGCAGCTGTATAAAAGAGCTTTGCTAGAGACTACTCTTTGGGAGAAAAGTATATGCTGTCTGTTTTTCCATAGGTTGTGTGGATCCTGATTCCTGAGATCTTGTTTCATGCCTTGTTGAACCCTGAATGTGTCTCTGTGCTTGTCAGGTTTTACAATGTATTGTAATGTAATATAGCTGAGTCATGCACTGCTAATAGGCTTCTATTGGAAATGCTGAGTCATGCATTAACTGTATATAGGGAATCATTTGGGGAATGTGTTCTGGCCTAGTCCAGGTGATTGTGAATGATGTAATCCTGGGTCTGAGTTAAGTTAATGAGTTGGGAACCAATCAGAGATTGCTATGTGTAATTGTATAGAATTGTATATAAGGAAGTCATGTACAGTGTATATCTCTCTCCTTGTGCTGTGATGCTGTTCGTCGAAGGCTCTATGTAATTGATTAAAAGAACCTGTCTGCTAAGACAAGATATAACCGTGTGTTGTGGTAAGTTTGTAGTGTCATCTAGATTGGAGGGGAAAACAATAGTAAAACTGACAATGGCCGGGCATGTGCTCAAGTGTCTGTAAAAGAGTTCCAGAGTGACTGCAGTTTGTGGGAGCAGTTGACTGAAAATACTGTGCAGGAAGAAGCTACTGGAAAGCGCTGAAGTTGTGCAACTGATCTGCTGCTGAATTGTGAAATTAATCTCAACAGTGCTTGTTAAACTGAAACCCTGTGTTGGAATCTGGACTGACTTCTTAGTGTGACTCCTGGATTGGAATACAGTTGAGCTACTGGATAAAGGACATTGGTTTGCCTGGAAAAAAGTTTTTTTTAATACAAACTGGGTGTTGTTTTGGTTAAAGCCTACCTGCATTACCAGGCAGAGCCCTGGAACATGACACAAATCCTTGTTGGGACCGTCTTTCAATTTTGAAATCAATGTTCTCATAGTGATAGGGCATGCAGATCCGGAATAGTTCCTACAGTCACTTATGGACCCACCACCAAAATTCTATTTCTGGATCATCATCATCATCATCTTCTTTAATTACTTATTAATCGCCCTCAATCTGGGAATGCTCTAGGCAATTTACAGCTAAATTGTAAAAGATAAAATACATACATACAGAATTTAAAAATTAACAGAGATCGAATGCTCTAATAAAAAGCCAGGTCTTAAGTGCTAGAGTAAAAGGCCCTAAGTCACGCATGGCTCTCATATAGGGTGGCAAGAAATTCCATAAGGCAGGGGCAGAAATAGAAAAAGCCTTGCGTCTGGTACTTTCCAAGTGCACTTCTCTGGGACCCGGTATATAGAGTAAGTTGTGTTGGGCTGGTCGTTGTGACCTCCGATGATGGGAGAAGGAGAGGCGGTCCCTAAGGTACGATGGACCCTGGATGACAATCATTCTCTATATGAGAATAGGCTGAAACAATTATATGTATTGTAACTGGGAAAATGAACTTTTGTCTTTGACAAATGTTTTCAAGGACATGTTTATTTTCAGCTAATTTTTGGAGAATCTTTTTAAAGAAATCAAAGAAATCTTTGCCCTTCCTTTCACCAGAAAATAACCTCTTTTATAGATAATGGCATCCCTTGTTTCTCCTAGAAACTGAACACATTGTTTAGCGGAGTCTATTATTTTGTTTCTAAGTCATGAGATGCAAGCAAAAGCTGGATGATTGAAAGAGTTAGACAATATTGGAAAAGAAAATCAATAAATGTATAAACCAAAAGCCTGAGAGTTTAATGGGGTGATCTACTGTTCAGTTCCTGTCTTCTTGCATAATAAATGCAGTTAAAATGGTTGCACATGACACAGTTGACAGTGCATTTCCTCATTGCCTTCTGGAAGGTCTTGTGCCAGTGACCAGAGAGTAAAGCTTTGTTTAACACATGCATTAAAGTTTTGCTGCTTATGGAAGGTCCCATTCTAGCTTTTTCTTTTCCACATAAAATCCTCTTTATCTACTTCATATACAAATGCTTCACTATATTGGTCATATATCTCAGGCTATGTTTC
Organism: Anolis sagrei ordinatus; assembly: GCF_025583915.1. NCBI lineage: Eukaryota > Metazoa > Chordata > Lepidosauria > Squamata > Anolidae > Anolis > Anolis sagrei. The sequence continues at coordinate 64,252,449 of NW_026847660.1, read as the reverse complement.
TTGAGGATATTCTTGAGGATGTCAGTGATGCTCTTGTTTGTTATAAAAAGGAGTGCAGCAGTAGGAAACGGGACTGAAAAATGCTCCCCCCATTTTTTGTGTGTGTGCTAAGCACCCTCTAATGTCACCTTTCCATGGTGGTGGGATTGAGTGTTTCTATGAGACTAGAAGCTATGCTGATGACAGCAGTGTTAAAAGGAGGTTCTACTATGTCAAACAGGATTTTACTAAGTAGCCAGACACAAACCTTCTACACAAACCAAACACATGGGCTTTATAGGAACGATATAAACTCCCTCAGTGGCAGCAGGGAGTCCCCACTACCCAACTATATCAAACATGGTTCAGTGCCAATGGGCAGGTACTCTAAGGAGGAGCCCCCCCCCATCCCCGCCTTCTGTGTTGTGACTGGTGACATTATCCACAACATGGGGGAAGGGGATGGGAGAGAACAGACATCCTGTGTCCCTAAACTACTTGAGCCTGGGAAGCTCAAGACAGTTGTTGAAGCAGTTATGGTCAGTTCCACTTAATAAAGGGTGTAGCACAGTCCCCAACTTTGAGACAACCCAAAGCATGTCTAAGAAAGACAGGTTTGCAATTGAACATTGAGAAAAAAATTGACCACTGATTATTTATACAACTATAAAGCAGATGAGGAAGGTGCTGAAATTGTTAAAAGTATTTTCCATACCTTGATTCAGTCATCAATCAGATGGAGACTCCAGTGAAATCAGAAGCACTTGGTTGGACTCGACAAGTGTCAAGATAAATAATTGAATACTAATGTTAGGATTGTCCATGCCACCATATTTCCCATTTCTATGTATGATTGTAAAAGCTAGACACAGTGAAGAAAACTTATAGGAAGATCAGCTCATTTGAAATGTGGTGGTGAATAAGAGTTCTGCAGATATCAAGGACTATGAAACAGAAAAATAAATAGGTTCTAGAGCAGTCATTCTCAACCTGGAGTCCCCAGATGTTTTTGGCCTTCAGCTCTCAGAAATCCTAATAGCTGCTAAACTGGCTGGGATTTCTGGGAGTTGTAGGCCAAAAACATCTGGGGACCCCAGGTTGAGAACCACTGTTCTAGAGCAAATCAAGGCTGACCTCTCTCTAGAAGCCAAGCTGACCAAACTGAGATTGTCATATCAAAATTATTAGTCAGTTGAAAAGACAACAATAGTTGGTAAGTTAGAGAGTAGTGGGAAAAGTAGGAGACCACAAGGAAGCCACTTATTTAAGCTTGCAAGATCTGAGAAGGGCTTTTGTTAATAGGGTGACTTGGAAATCTATAATTCATGAAGTCACCATAGGTTAAAGTCAACTTGATGGCAGTTACAACAAAAGCAACAACGTGTGATAGACAACTGATGAAAGTTCTAACAGCGAACAAATATGATGATTTTTTTTGTGACTGATTGGGAACATTTATTCACATTGAAGGATGTATATTGGGATTTATTTTTAACCACCATATTATTGAGCCATGGCAGTTAAAGTGGTATCAACCTACTTGAATTCTACAGTGTTGATAAATGTTTAGTAGACCACAAGCTGAACATGAGTCAGTGTAACATTGCAGCTTAACAAGTCAATGTGATTTTAGGCTGCATCAATTGACATATGGGAGAAGTCATAGTCCCACACCATTGGGTGTCCTCCTGGACTTATCTCTGTCACTTGAAGCTCTGGCATCGGCGGTGGCTGGGAGGACCTTCGCACAATTGAGATTCATGCGCCAACTGCGACCATACCTCATGAAGGAGGATCTGGCCAGGGTGGTCCATGCCTTAGTCACTTCCAGATTGGACTACTGTAATGCACTCTATGTGGCGCTGACATTGAAAATGGCCCGGAAATTTCAATTGGTCCAACGAGCGGCGGCCAGGTTGTTAACTGGTGCTCCTTACAGAGAGAGGTCAACCCTCCTGTTTAAGGAGCTCCACTGGCTGCCATTCATTTTCCGGTCCCAATTCAAGGTGCAGGTGCTTACTTACAAAGCCCTAAACGGTTTGGGACCCGCCTACCTGCGTGACTGCATCACTGTGTACGAACCCACACAATCTCTTCGTTCATCTGGAGAGGCCCTACTCACAATCCCACCTGCATCGCAAGCGCGATTGGTGGGGACGAGGGATAGGGCTTTCTCGGTGGTGGCCCCTCGACTCTGGAACTTTCTTCCTAAGGACATCAGGCTGGCCCCGTCGCAAGCAATCTTTAGGAGGAGCTTGAAAACATGGTTGTTCCAGTGTGCCTTTCCAGAATAAGGAAACTCCTAGCATTATGTCCCAACGCACTTTATCAGAGATCCAGTATATCTGCATGCCCATTCCCCCTCCAAACACCCCACCTTGTCATGCCCAGCACTTTTAATTTTAATTGTTACATTTGGCCCGGCCATTGTTTTTAATTGCGTCATTGGGTGTTGTTAATTGTTATTGTTTTGTTTTTGAGTTATTGTGTTGTTGTTGCTGTTGTTTTATTGTTGTATTTGGGCTCGGCCTCTTGTAAGCTGCACTGAGTCCTTCGGGAGATGGTAGTGGGGTACAAATAAAGGATGATGATGATGATTATTATTATTATTATTATTATTATTATTATTCTGCTTTGTTCAAACCTCACCTGAAATACTGTGTCCAGTTCTGGGCACCACCATTCAAGAAGGATATTGATATGCTGGACCAGAGTAAGATGACCAAAATTATCAAGGTTTGGTAGCCAAGTCCCATGAGGCCTAGGGAGCTGATTATGCTTATTTTGGAGAAATGAAGGCTACTAGAGGACATGATAGCCATGTTTAAATATTTGAAAGGATGTCTTATTGAAGAGGGGGAAAGCTTGTTTTCTGCTGCTCTAAAGAATAAGACACAAAGCAATGGATTCAAATTGCAGGAAAACGAGATTCCACCTAAATATTAGAAAGAACTGTTTACTAACACCCTAATCCATTGTATGATAAAATTCATATTAAGCAATGTACTAATGTAATCTTTTAGGTAGTCTCAGTTTTGGGCAGGAGGTATATTGGTACAATTATAGTCAATAAAAGATTTTAATTTTAATGGTTCTTTTATCCAGAGGTGCTAAAATCAGAAGATCAGGCATGGTGATCAGGATAGTCTTGAAAATAAATTTTTAAAGGGGTCAGTTGGGGGTAAAGGGTATATAATTTAATACTAAGATAAAAGAATATGAAGGAGGTTATTTTAAGAGCTGCAGTCAAAACCTGGGTAGGATATTATAGTGGTAGAAAAGCCATAAGGAACTATGGTGCAATGTAAATGCCTACCTGTTTCATTAGTTGTGTCACAATTGTGATAAGTAACAATATGTTTTCCAAGGCTTTTGTGGCCGGAATCACTGGATTGCTGTGAGCTTTTTGGACTGTATTGCCACGTTCTAGTAGCATTCTCTCCTGATACTTTGCCTGCATCTATGGCCTTCACCTTCAGACCTCAAAATGCTTCAAATTTGATTTTAGTGCCTCTGTAGAAGAGCCCTGTGTGAATTTTGGGAGGAATAGGCACAAAGACTTACTTTTACTTTATGCAATCCTACAATAAAATATAGCTTTGGCAAAGGGAGCAAGTCAAGGTCCCTGGAGATTTATTAGAAGTGGACAGAGTCTAATCATTTCCAGGGTTTGAGAGTTGAAGTACTGAGATGAAAGTCAAGAAAATAGCACATCCATGGCAGAAATAATCCAAAGCATGATAGCAGAAGGGATTTATTATATATTGAGAGAGGTGAACACCGTCATCTTGAAGGATATATATTCCAAAGGCTGATGTGGTATAGAGAAAATTCTGAGTAAAATGAGAGATCTTCCTTCATGCATAAAAAGAAGCTGGAGTAGATTTAGCTTTCTCTGAAAAGGGGAATTGGCTGACAACTTTTAAGAATCTACCGGGCAGTTCAAGGATAAAGATTGGGATATATGGAGCATGCAGAAGATCACTTTATGGCAGGCTTTCTGGTGGGGTAGTGAAGGCACATACACACAGTACTGGCTCAATAAATCATATTTCTTATGAAGTCAGATCAATTCAAGAGTGAATAACCCAAGGCCATTCATGAAGACTATTGGAGACTGTCATAAATATGTAGTGTATCTTTGCAAATTCATCTCTCCTCTTAAGAATACACAGGAAGTTCCCAATTTACAAACAAGATAGGTTCTGTAGGTTTGTTCTTAAGCTGAATTTGCATGTAGAGTAGGTACACCTCTTAAGTGTCACTCCAGATACACACACACACAAGCTTTGAATAGCATAGGGAAGGGTTAACAGCCCTGTGGTGTTTGTTTAGCTGTCTGTACCCCTGTTCAGAAGATGGCACCTCACATTCCATGCCTGTGAGAATTTGGATTTTGAAAAAAAGGAAACAAGGATTGGAGATAAAGCTTCAGTGGAGACACTTTCCCCCTTGACAACCCATTCAGGAGTGAACTTCTCTTCCAAAGGATAGATTTCTATCCCTCCCTGTTGTCTTAGCCCCATTCTTATCTAGGAGTTGTTTGTAACGCAGGGACAGCCTGTAGTCAGAAGAACAAGGTGGACATCCCTAAGGGGTAAAGTTATGAAGTAGGAACGAAAATAATTTTATGGTAGGGGGTCACCACAACATGAGGAACTGTGCTAAAGCGTCATGGCATTAGGAAGGTTGAGAACCACTGCCTCAGTGTATCTCTAGTCTCAAAAGATCATACACATCATTAGTTACATCAAGAGTGGTAACCAATGGACGGTAGCTAAATGTGGCCCATGGGTCACAAGTAGTTTTTTCCCCTAATCCTCCTCAGTCACATATAGTGTGCAAAGATGTGTGTAAAAAATTAAAATATACTTATGCAACAGACTTAAAAGAAAATTGGATAAAAATGTTCCACAGATGGTATACCACACCTAAACAATCCCCCCCCCCCCCCCCCCCCCCCCCACCCCCCCCCCCCCCCCCCCCCCCCCCCCCCCCCCCACCCCCCCCCCCCCCCCCCCACCCAACTAGCCAAAACGTATAAAATGGTTTCGGATAAGTGTTGGAAATGTAAGGATCAACTCGGATCCTTTTACCACATGTGTAAGGCAGCAATTAAATTTTGGACAAAGATACATGAAGAAACACAAAAGATTCTTAAAAAGGATTTTACGAAAAAACCAGAGTATTATCTATTAGGATTTACAGATCTGGATTTACAATTAAATGAACAAGAAGATAAACTTTTTACATATATTACGAAAGCCACTAGGATTGTTTTTGCAAGAGAATGGAAACAAGAATCAATTCCATCCAGGCCCGTAGCCAGGATTTCGTTTCGGGGGGGGGGGGCTGAATTTTTTTCAGGGGGGGGTTCGGGGGGGGCTGAGTTTCGGGGGGGGGCTGAGTCTGAGTGAAAGAGGGTCTAGCCTAGCAAACCTTTTGTATCATTACCCCAATACCCCCATGCATATGGGATATATTGAGCATGGTGATCAGATCATGATATGAATAAACATAACAGTTTAAATAATGTACCAGTAAGGCCTTTTCGCGAACCACCATGAGAATTTGGGGGGGGGGGCTGAAGCCCCTCAAGCCCCCCCCCGGCTACATGCCTGATTCCACCCATAGAAGAGTGGATAGAAAAAATTAGGGGAAAAAAGGACATGGATGAATTGACTTTTTTGTTGAAGAAAAACACGAGCAATACTTTAAACAGGACAAATTGGGATCCTCTCTATGACTATCTAGAAAATTTGCAAGATTAAAAAACACGAGAGACAATTATTTTAAGTACAAAACTTTTATGAGAGAAAAACAATGTCCAAAAAGATGGAATGGAAGTAAATTTTTAGTTTTGTTTTTTTCTTTTTTGTCGGTGTTTTTCCTTTTTGGAGGTTGTTTTTTTATTTTTTTGGAATTTTTAAAATCTTTTCCTCTCTCTTTTTGATTTTATTGCACCTTTTATATATTTCCTCTCTTTTCTTTCACCTTTATTGTTCTCATTCTTTCATTGTATTATGGAAAATATAATTTTTTAAAAAAAAATATGTGTAAAAGGCAGATAGTCCACATTGTAAAAATGAAACCATAGAACTGGAGGAGACCACTTGGACCGTCTAGTCCAACCTCCTGAGATGCAAGAACACACAACCAAAGTGCTACCAGCAGATGGCCATTCAGCCTCTGCTGAAAACCTTCCAGAGAAGAAGAGTCCACCACCCTCAGAGGTAACATTATGCATTGGTTTGTTGTTTGCATCCCATGCATCACCTTTGCGTGAGTGCATCTTCTATTAGATTAAGCAACTTTTGCATACTTATACTCATTCATTGTTACTTTCCATGTTTGTAAAATTACTATTTGCTTTCCCCCATCCATTGCCGTCCTACACTATTATGACCTGGAGGCCTTTATCTTCTGCTCATTATGTATTGGATTGTGCACAAAAGACTACTTTCATATGTTTTACAAAGAAAACTGTACTTTTTCCTCTGCTAGACTCTGTGAATGTGGAACTATTTGTCAATCCATTTCAAAGATCTGCTACTGTCTCTCACATTTTCCAACACTTTCTCAATTTTTACTTGATTAAAATACCAATCCTACTTGTGAAAGAGACAGGATATAGGGGAGCATTCACTTCCAGCAGCCCCTGCTTGGAAAGGAATGACCATCCCTAACTTCAGAAAAGGCAAAAGCTGCACATCGCAAGTGCTGAACCTGATTCAGCACATAGAAGATGGCTTTGAAAGGCAGCAGATCACAGGAGCTGTCTTCATAGACTTGTCAGCAGCCTATGATACTGTGAACCACCGCCTCTTCCTGAGAAAAATGTATAATATCACAAAGGACTACCACCTCACCCGCCTCATAGGAAACCTGCTACAAAACAGGAGCTTTTTTGTTGAGTTCCAGGGCCAGAGAAGCAGATGGCGGAAACAGAAGAACGGCCTGCCTCAGGGGAGCGCGCTTGCTCCATCCATGTTCAAATCTACACAAATGACCAGCCACTGCCAGAAGGGACAGAGAGTTTCATCTATGCTGATGATCGTGCCATTACAGCTCAAGCAGGGAGCTTTGGGACTTCTCTGGTTGCTCCGAAGCTCTAGGTGCTCTTACTGCCTATTACAGGGAAAACCAACTGATCCCTAATCCATCTAAAACACAGACATGTGCCTTTCACCTTAAGAACAGACAAGCATCCCGAGCTCTGAGGATTACCTGGGAAGGAATCCCACTGGATCATTGCAACACACCCAAATACCTGGGAGTCACTTTGGACTGTGCTCTGACCTAAAAGAAGCACTGCCTGAACATCAAGCAAAAAGTGGGCGCTAGAAACAATATCATACGAAAGCTGACTGGCACAACCTGGGGATCATAACCAGACACAGTGAAGACATCTGCCCTTGCGCTATGCTACTCTGCTGCTGAGTATGCATGCCCAGTGTGGAACACATCTCACCACACTAAAACAGTGGATGTGGCTCTTAATGAGACATGCCGCATTATCACAGGATGTCTGCGCCCTACACCACTGGAGAAATTACACTGTTTAGCCGGTATTGCACCACCTGACATCCGGGGAAGTAGCAGCCAATAGTGAAAGGACCAAGGCAGAGACATCTCCAGCTCATCCCTTGTTTGGGTATCAGCCAACACGTCAACAACTTAAATCAAGACATAGTTTTCTTAGATCTACAGAGACACTCGCTGGAATACCCCAGCAAGCGAGGGTCCAAAAGTGGCAGGCCCAAACCCAGCACCTCAATCCATGGGTGATACCAGATGAGAGACTCCCCCCTGGGCACACAGAAGACTGGGCGACTTGGAAGGCGCTGAACAGACTGCACTCTGGCACCACGAGATGCAGAGCCAATCTTAAGAAATGGGGCTACAGGGTGGAATCCATGACATGCGAGTGCGGAGAAGAGCAAACCACTGACCACCTGCTGCAATGCACCCTGAGCCCTGCCACATGCACAATGGAGGACCTTCTTGCAGCAACACCAGAAGCACTCCAAGTAGCCAGATACTGGTCAAAGGACATTTAATCAACTACCAAACTCACAAATATTGTATTTTGTCTGTTTGTTTGCTTTGTTCTGTTAGAAATGTAATATAATTGACTGGTTGCCCTGACATGACAAATAAATAAATTCATACATGACACAAATATCTGAGTAAAACCCTCTGAGTACCCATATTATCTTCACAATACTTGAATAGAAAGGCTACTATAGTAGTTATGCCTATTAAGTGAATTCCTGCTCCTTGAACACTTGGATCAGCTTCTCAAGCCAAACTATTTAATTTAGATCTAGAGATCATGTCAATGCAAAATAAGATATCCCTATCATTCAACGATGCTTCAAAACAAATCTTGGCACAGCAAGTTTCACTTGTAAGCCCTTCTTCCATATCCGCACATCTTCTATGAATCTGGATTAAAATGCTATCTCAAGATAACATCATCCCGTTTCTTGCCTCTATTTAAGGATCTCTTATTTGGGAATATAAATTGACTTCTCCAGTTTCCCTTTTCAAATCTGACATCAGATGAATTTTGAATCATGTGCCTATTATGTTGCAGGTTGAGCCATCTTTTTGACTGAATGCACGAAGGTTTAGCAGATAAAAGGAAAAAGGATAAACAATGAATAAAGTGAAAAGAATATAAAAAGAATGTTTGGAAAACACCTTTTTCAATTATCCACAGAGCGGCTTTTTAATGTCAAAGGAGATCACTGTATATGCATTTTAGAAAAATAGAATACATAATTTATATAAGGCGATGGAAACTCTGATCAACATCAACCTTTGTCACTTAATATGAGAGATGAAAATCAGATCTGCACAGCCCACATTTCCAGGATGAATAGTTAACAAAGCTCATTGCCACCGATGATGCCCCACTTTGCTTCCAAAGTTGGCAATGAAGGAATACCAGAGGAAGAAAAAGAAAATAGGATAAGAATAAGGTTAATAACTGAGATCAACGTCTTTCTTAGAGATGGGGGGGGGGGGGAATGGTTTGGAACTGCAAGTCCCACAATCCCCTAGTAGCCATGCTTCCTAAAGTACTCTGGAAAGCTCAGGTGAAAAGTGTAGGTATTTCTAAGTTCAAGCTCTGTGTCTTAGTATAGCCCATGTTAAGGTTAACAATAACTATAACACCTAGAATCATAGAATCAAAGAGTTGGAAGAGACCTCATGGGCCATCCAGTCCAAACCCCTGCCAAGAAGCAGGAATATTGCATTCAAAGCACCCCCGACAGATGGCCATCCAGCCTCTGTTTAAAAGCTTCCAAAGAAGGAGCCTCCACCACACTCCGGGGTAGAGAGTTCCACTGCTGAACGGCTCTCACAGTCAGGAAGTTCTCTCTTATGTTCAGATGGAATCTCCTTTCTTGTATTTTGTTGTGGATACAGATGGTGAGGAAAAATATGGCTAAACAGCCAGCGTTGGAGCTAGAGTCCAGCACTGCCTAGCGGCTCCCTCAGCTGAGCTTAGAATAAGAGCCTATGGAGGCAGCTATCACTTCTCAGGCCCCTTCCACGCAGTTGAATAAAACCCCACATTTTCTACTTTGAACTAGAATATATCGCAGTGTGGACTCAGACAACCCAGTTCAAAGCAGATATTATGTGATTCTCTGCCCTGATATTATGGGTTATTTGGTTGTGTGGAAGGGCCCTCAGCCTGCAAAGCAGGTACAAACAAACCCCTCTGAGCAGGCAGAGGAAAGGTTAAGTGTCCCAGCTTTTGTGGGCCTGTAAAGAGAAAAGGCTCAACTTTGCAGGTCCTCTAGGTTAGCAGAGAAACAAGTTAGCAGTAGTTGACAACTGAGAACATAGCATATAAGGACCTCAAGTGTGGCACCTAGTTGCTGGCAGCAACGTCAGTGTTTGAAGCTGTGGTCTCAGACTATTGCTTATCTTGGATTTGTGATCTCTGGACTTACCCTTGGACTCTGGCTATTGATTTTGGATTGACCTTGGATTCTAGACTCTCTTGGATTTGGCTTTTGATCTTGGAATGGACTATGAGCATATTTGCCTCTCGGCTAGACTATTTATTTATTTATTTATTATTCAAATGTATATGCTGCCACTCCCCTGGGGCTCGGAGTGGCTTACAAGAACAGGCTAAAATCTAACACAATTTTAAAACAATTTAACAGCAATATCAGAGATCAAAGGCCTGTTGAAACAGATATGTCTTACATGCCCTGCGGAAAGCTGATAAGTCCCGCAAGGCACGGACTTCAGGTGGCAGAGTATTCCAGAGTGATGGTGCCACTGCTGTAAAGGATCTGCGTCTGGTTGCTGTTAGACGCAAGGTCTTGACATTGGGAATTTCCAACAAATCTTGGTCCTCAGAACAGAGGGATCTCTGGGGTTGGTAGGGGGTGAGGTGGTCCCTCAGGTACATCGGCCCCAGACCATGCAAGGCCTTAAAGGTGAGTACCATCACTTTGAAAGTGATCCGGTCCTCAATTGGTAACCAATGCAGCTGCAGTAAGATTGGTGTTATGTGGCATCTCATTGGAATTCCCGCAAGAAGCTGAGCAGCTGCATTTTGTACCAACTTGAGCTTCCAGATCACTGACAGAGGAAGGCCAATGTAGAGGGCGTTATAGTAGTCCGTCTTGAGATGACCATAGCCTGGATCACCGTAGCTAGGTTGTCCCTGGACAGGTAGGGGGCCAGCCGCAGATGAAAAAAGGCGGTTCTGCTAACGGCAGAGACCTGGGCCTCCATTGTCAGCAGAGGGTCCAAAAGGACTCCCAGACTCTTTACCAATGATGATGGGCGTAGCGCCTTGCTATCCAGGGTAGGCAGCTGGATATTTGCTATTGTTGCCTCTCGGCTAGACTATTTGGTTTGAACTCAAACCATTCATTAACTCTTTGTGTTTAAGTGGGGGTCAAGGTTAATGAAACACCCCCCTTTAATTGTATGAGCTTTTGTTGTTATTTTATGATAGTGGTGTCTGTGTTTCATAGAATCATAGAATCAAAAAGTTGGAAGAGACCTCATGGGCCATCCAGTCCAACCCCCTGCCAAGAAGCAGGAATATTGCATTCAAATCACCCCTGATAAATGGCCAACCAGCCTCTGCTTAAACGCTTCCAAAGAAGGAGCCTCCACCACACTCCGGGGCAGAGAGTTCCACTGCTGAACAGCTCTCACAGTCAGGAAGTTCTTCCTAATGTTCAGATGGAACCTCCTCTCATGTGTGTGTGTTTTATTATAGTGGTGTGTGTCAAGGTTCATGAAACACCCCCCTTGAATTGTATGAGCTTTTGTTGTTATTTTATTATAGTGATGTGTGTGTTTGATGAACCTTGACCCCCCATTTAAAAGCAAAGAGTTAATGAATGGTTCGAGTTCAAACCAAATTGAATGTAAGGAAATGTAAGAGTGTCTAAAGAATATTTGCATTGAACTGGAAACATTCAAAGAAACAACCCATTCTGGTATAGTTAGAATCTTTTAGGGGGTGCAATTCAGACCAGAAGTTGCCAGCTCTTGGTCCATGTTGTAAAAAGTCAAAGGAAATCAAGAACAACAATTAAACCAGATTGTTTAATAACTTGTGTTTCAGTACTGGTCACATAATAAAGCCAACATGTTGAAGACCCGTATCACATCCTGAGATTACCTGGGCATAGAACTGAGATAAATATTTACAAAAGCTCATATGGCTGGCAATATTGCCCATCCACAGATTCAATGGATTTCAGAGCTTTGTACGTTACAGTTAATGAATTTGAGCAAGCTAAAGCAATGACAGGTGATTCACTAGGCCTGATGCAATCCAACAAAAATGATAAAACATGATTTGTCATTACATAAGCCTTTGATCTGATTATAAAATTGCCACGTCTTGATTGCCAGGAAAAACAAGCCAGGCAACATAGAGGCTAAACAGAAAATGAAGCTTCAACAGATTAAAAACAAATTTGTTCTTCTAAACCAATTGTTAACAGAAAACAAACATACAAAACAAAAACAGAAAGAAAAACAAAACACAACTTTTCTGGTGTTGGAATTTTGATGCTTGCTTAGGCAGGATCCCATTTGTTAAATACCTAAAGGGTTCGCTCTCTTCTCTATTACACTAAGTTCTGTGACAGCAGAGTACAAATATTGTTGCAGCGTTAGGACTGGAAGTAAGTTACAGGATTGGTGCAAACGTATTGGCTGAAGTGATATAGTGTTAGGGTAGCAATACCAGAAGTTGCCCTGTATTACTTGAAGAAAATAATAAAATTGTTATGCATGATCCTTTTAATACAGCGATTCTCAACTTGTGGGTCCCCAGGTGTTTTGGCCTAAAACTCCCAGAAATCCCAGCTAGTTTACCAGCTAGTAAGATTTCTGGAAGTTGAAGGCCAAAACACCTGGGGACCCACAGGTTGAGAACCACTGCTTTAATATATTCAAACAGGGATAGGTCTACCATTAGGCAAAATTAAGAATCTACTTCAGATAGCAGGTGCTAGAGGGGTAGAAATGACACTTGTCTTGGATGACAGACCTGTGACCACAACACAATCTGTCCTGCCCCTAAACTTAGCTGCTCCCCGTGGAAGCATTGGAAAAGCTTATTGAAGTACGCTAATCCGGTCAGCTTTCATGTTGGGAATAGACAGAGGTGTCGTTATGTCTTTGCCTTAAATAGCAAAAGTTTTGAGCTGTCTTCTCAGAGAAGTTATTCTGTCCTGAACTACCACTACCCTGGTATACAAGAAATGTGTGTTTCAGAATGATTCATGAACAGATAAAAGTATAGTGGGCCAGACAAGAGGGACCTATTGGCTACTTCTGGACCTCCAGCATCACATCATACACCTTGTATATTCAAATGCTTTTGGATTTGGAAAGATTAGCCATATACGAGAAACGTTGCCCGGGGATGCTCGACGGTATTTACTCAGTCTTCGAGGAGGCTCTTTCCATGTTCCCCAGATAACCACCTGAAGCCTAACCCTGCCAAGACACAAGTGTGTCCTTTCCATCTACACAACCATGAAGCCAATAGGAAATTGAAAGTCACCTGGGAAGGTCAAGAGCTTGAACATTGCTTTCATCCTAAATATCTCGGTGTCACCTGTGATCGAACACTAGCATATAGGAAACACTGCTTGAACATCAAGCACAAAGTAGCTGCACGCAATAACATTCTGCGAAAACTTACTGGCAGCACATGGGATGCAGGCCCAAAATTAATAAGAACATCAGCCCTGGCCTTGTCTTACTCAACTGCCAAGTATGCCTGCCCTGTTTGGCATAGGTCTGCCCATGCAAAGCAGGTGAACATAGCATTGAATGAAACATGCAGAATAATCACAGGATGTCTTAAAMYTACACCTGTTGATAAACTCTACAARCTAGCTSGCATTGSCCCCYCCYCCMGATGTGYRAYGGRAAGTTRCKGCTAAATGTGAGAKAARTAAGGTTRAACACTGTGAAAGCCAYCMACTRCATKGCTACCAGYYTCCTCCCAGYAGAYTCAAATYAAGGRAAAGCTTTATGAGAACTACCACTCCTCTTSGHRTCCCYCCAGCAACAGCAAGGGTATCCCTCTGGGCAGCTARACCAGGAAAYYCCAACTGKATGYCCCCCCSYCCCCACGAGGGTCTTCCTCCAGGGGCAAACYAAGAATGGGCAACYTGGAAGTCCCTGAAYAGACTCAGAAGYGGAGTGGGCAGATCAAAAGACAACCTGGCAAAATGGCACTACCTAAAAGAATCCCATACCTTGTGTGACTGTGGAGCAGAACAGACAACTCCGCATCTGTATGCTTGTCCACTATTACCTGCTTCATGTACAGAGGAGGAATTGTTGGAGGCTACAGACAATGCCATTATTGTTGCCCATTTTTGGTCAAAGATATTTAGCCGCCTGCACACCTATTTTTATCAGTTTTATACTTATTTATGCAATGCTTTTGACATGAAATAAATAAATAAATCAATGTATATTACTACTAAATATGGCAAATATGAAAAAGAATGAGAAAGCTGGGCGTGTAAGGCACTGGGAAGCAGAAGCTAGAAGATTTTCCACATAATGTCTCTTTATGTAGAGGCAAACACTGCCTCTTTGGGTCATGGTAACTTGAAAAGTTTCGTACAGTAGCTTTCAGAGTCCACAATAATTCTTATAAATAATTATTAACTTGGTCTGGTGTTAGTTATAGGTTGCTGGATTTGGAAAGTTTCTTTGACATAGAAGTAACAAGCTGGTATGGTACCAACAGATTGTGTTTGCATAGAAAAGTGGGTCTATTAATGATAGCAATGTAGGTTATAGGATGAGACAGTTGCCACATCAAGGAACTGAACTATTGTTGATTGTTGGTGACAGTCTGAAGGTGAGGTGGAGGTTATTGTCGCAAACACCTATCAAAAGAAGCTTTAAAAACAAAACGAACACAAACCAGCAAATGCCACTAGACACAGCACCTGAAAAATTCAAGGGAGCAGCCAGTGACAAAAGGGATGAAGAATCTGTTAAACCAGATCAGTCAAAGGTTTGCTTTTATATTTTCTCTATCTGTTCATGGAGTTAAGAGAGCAATAAAGAGTTTAAATCTGCTGGAAAGGGAGAAAGAAAAGAGCTATCAGAAAAAGCATGGTTTGAAAGGCAAAAACTATGAATATTTTAAAAGCTGCCTGCCTCGCCTTAAATGTGAACATTTCAAGTGAAATTATTTTGGCTTCTTGTGCAAAGGGAGGACATACCTTAAACTAAGCAGCAAACACATAAGAATAATCCAAACAGGGCTCCTACTTCTCTTCTGTGCTGTGAATTATGATTCTTGAAGCAGCTAATCTAACTGCCAAGAGTAAAATAACATAATTTGGGAAAGTGAGGATGGATGTGGTTAGATCACTTTTCTTCTAAGGGCACACATGTTGATATCAGATATTCCAAATATTTTTCCACCTCCTAGTATATTTCTATATTAAAATTTGTATTAGACTGGTGGATCTTTAAGGTGAGAAATGTTGGATTCATTGTTCATATTACAATGTATTGTAATGTAATATAGCTGAGTCATGCACTGCTAATGGGCTTCTATTGGAAATGCTGAGTCATGCATTAACTGTATATAGAACTTCATTTGGGGAATGTGTTCTGGCTTAGTCCAGGTGATTGTGAATAATGTAATCCTGGGTTTGAGTTGAGTCAATGAGTTGGGAACCATTCGGTGATTGCTATGTGTAAATGAATTGTATATAAGGAAGTCATGTACAGTGTATATTTCTCCTTGTGCTGTGATGTTGTTCGTCGAAGGCTATATGTAATTAAAAGAACCTGTCCGCTAAGACAAGATATAACTGTGTGCTGTGGTAAGTCTGTAATATCATCTAGACTGGGGAAAAGACAATGGTAAAACTGACTGGCCGGGCATGTGCTCAAGTGTCTGTAAAAGGTTCCAGCATGGCTGCAGGCTGTGGGAGCAGTTGACTGAAAATACTGTGCAGGAAGAAGCTACTGGAAAGCGCTGAAGTTGTGCAACTGATCTGCTGCTGAATTGCGAAGTTAATCCCAACACTACCAAGTTAATCTCAACACTACCATTAAGCTAACTGTATATGTGATGAGGAGCAATGATGAATCAGAGTTACAGAGCTGTCTGTGTTTCTGATTGAAAAATGTGGAGAATAATATGTCTGACTCCTGTGTTAATGTGGGTTAACATTGAAAGACTATAGACATTATCAGTGCAATAAAATTGCAAAAGGTTAATATTTAACTGAAGTGATTAAACCCTTATTCAAAATGCAATTTACTTGAGTAGTACAATAATTTATTGGATTTCACCTGCACCTATACTGTCAGGAGGTTCAAAATTAATGGTCTGTACATATGCTACACAGAGGCAAACAAAATCTATTTTTAATCTATTGGGTACAGTTTATATTAAATTGCAGGGGTGAACACACAATTTGGAGAACTCATTATTTTCTTACATCAAATTTACTTACAACGATTGTATCTTCTCCTTGGATGACTAGTCTCAGTAGTATAAGAACTCTGAGCAGTAGTATTAGGAATAAGTATTATTGTGACATTTTGTTGTTGTTGTTGTTCATTCGTTCAGTCGTCTCCGACTCTTCGTGACCTCATGGACCAGCCTACGCCAGAGCTCCCTGTCGGCCGTTACCACCCCCAGCTCCTCAAGGTCAGTCCAGTCACTTCAAGGATGCCATCCATCCATCTTGCCCTTGGTCGGCCCCTCTTCCTTTTGCCTTCCACTTTCCCCAGTATAATTGTCTTCTCTAGGCTTTCCTGTCTCCTCATGATGTGGCCAAAGTACTTCAACTTTGTCTCTAGTATCTTTCCCTCCAGTGAGCAGTCGGGCTTTATTTCCTGGAGGATGGACTGGTTGGATCTTCTCGCAGTCCAAGGCACTCTCAGCACTTTCCTCCAGCACCACAGTTCAAAAGCATCTCTCTTCCTTCGCTCAGCCTTCCCTATGGTCCAGCTCTCACATCTGTAGGTGACTATGGGGAATACCATTGCTTTAACTATGCGGATCTTCGTTGCCAGTGTGATGTCTCTACTCTTCACTATTTTATCGAGAGTGGACATTGCTCTCCTCCCAAGAAGTAAGCGTCTCCTGATTTCCTGGCTACAGTCTGTGACATTGTGACATTTTAGAAAATCTAAAAAGCAAAGAAAAATATTTTTAAAAGGAGATAAAACCGAAAGGCATATTATGATTTTTGAAAATAATTAACTGTTTTTCTATTTTATTTTTGATAAAAATATAACTTCCCACAAAAAAAAAATTATCTGTAGGCAAGCAACTAAATCACAGGAATGATTCAAATATTCAACTTCACTATTTGAAGATTACAGTATCTGCATATAAAATGGCATATTTATTTGCACAATAGTAAGCCTTTACAATGCTAAAAGTAAGTACAAAATAATATTGCTAGCTATCACATGCATATATAGATTTATAACTTACGTATCAATGAGCCACTATAGTCCAAACACACATAACAGACAGAACTTTCAAATGTTTAGACATCACTTCCATATAAGATCTGTCAACTGACTCAGTCCACCACAACATTCAGCTGTGTACCACTATAAATCATACACTCAAATGATACAGATGTGTATGGAAAATGATTTATAGCTCATTATGTTTAACATACCCAAGGGTGGCTCAACCCATTACGCAAAGTAAGCATTTGTAGTATAGTTGATTTTGCCCGGGGCGCTCTTGAGGCGCTCTTGGGGGAAAATAGACCTTGACATATGCGAGTTGTAGTTATTGGGATGTATAGTTCACGTACAATCAAAGAGCATTCTGAACTCCACCAATGATGGAATTGAACCAAATATGGCACACAGAACTCCCACGACGAACAGAAAATATATATCAGTGATTGGTTGGGGGGGAGGCGTGCCAAAATACTGTATTCTTACTGTTGAAAGTTACCTAGGACTGCCTCTGAACACACCAGAAAATATAAGGACTTTATTGCATGAGGCAGGCAAGCCAGCATCACAGCTAGACAATCACCAATGGTGAAGGTCCCTATTACATGATGCTGTGTGGATATCATTGCTAGTTTTCCTCTTCTCATGATTCTCCCACCCCTAGCTATTGACAGGTATTAATGCAATGGGTCCCTTTTGCTTCAGTGCTAGCAATAAAGTTACATTGCAGAGGTAGTATTTTCCTCCTTTCCCTTCCTTTGTTGGACTAATTCCAGAGTTCCAGACTATTGACCATCTTCTCCAGGAACCCCCGCTGCAGACCCCTGCCTCGGGTATTATAGTAATAATAATTACAATAATAACAATAATAACAACAACACTTTATTTATAACCCGCCCTCTCTCCCCTAGGGGACTCCATTCTCTCCCGTAGCCGACTTTCCGGTTTCCAACCCCCATCCTGTTTTTGGAGGAATATACAAAATGAACTACTGAATTTTACAAACCACTTTTGTTCAAACTCCACATGCGTGCACACACACATATACACAGAACTTTGTAGCTTTCCAGATTCGCATCCCAGTTTGTCTTAAATTTTGTTTCTGATTTAAAAGAATGCAATGAACATAGGCAAAGCTTTTACTACAAGTAGAAAAAAACGAAAGCAGTATGGAACAGCAGATCACCAGGATGTTTTTGAAATATTGCTATCAATTTAATCCTTAGCTATTTAATCTACAAACAAAAGTTGGGTTCACATTTGCCAAGGAGGATAATTAAAAGAAGTAACCCCTTGGTGGGCCTCTCAACATCCATCCCATATAATTGCTTTGGATTTCATTTCTGATGCCCAGCCATGATTTTGTATGATGTTCACCTGCGGCTGGCAGCAGTCTTTTAATTTTCTTTTATTAAAAGAATATTCTGATGGGATTTGCATTGCTACCAGAGAGGTTTTTCTTTTTCCCAAATGAGAAATGAACACTCTCAAATGAGAAATCAACACTAGAGCACTTATGAATAAATAGGGTCAGTTCAAGTTATTTGTAGTCCAAGGTGAAACAAAAAAAAGCAAAACTTTGACCAGTTCTTTTATTGAAGTCAAGAGTAAAGGGGTCTTTTAGGGGTCAGAAAAATGAGTGTAGAATGGAGTATGAAAAATAGTGGAGTGATACAGTGTACAAAGAAAAAAATTCTTATCACCATTCCTCCCATGTGGCTGACAAATGTGAATAATCTTTTTTAAAAGCAAGTTTTGGGAAAACCATTGCAGCAAAGATAGGGTTTTTGTTTTACTTTGTTATGCTGTCAACAAGATATGTTCAGGACTGTGGCAAGTAGGGTAGAGTTAAGCCTCTTCATCCCCTAGACCAGGGGTCCACAAACTTTTTAAACAGAGGGCCAGGTCACAGTCCCCCAAACTGTTGGAGGGCCGGATTATAATTTGAAAAAAAATGAACGAATTCCTATGCACACTGCACATATCTTATTTGTAGTGCAAAAAACACTTAAAAACAATACAATAATTAAAATGAAGAACAATTTAAACAAATATAAAATTATTAGTATTTCAATGGGAAGTGTGGGCCTACTTTTGACTGATGAGATAGGAGTGTTGTTATTGTTGTGTGCTTTCTAGTCATTTCAGACTTAGGTTGACCCTGAGCGAGGGCCGGGTAAATGACCTTGGAGGGCCGCATCCAGCCCCCAGGCCTTAGTTTGAGGACCCCTGCCCTAGACTATGGTCCCAGTGGATTACCTATGTTCCATCACCAGTTTTAATTACATAACAATTCTAGAGGAATTAGATCCAAAAATGGTGGCACAACGAATACAGGATATAGAGGCTCAGAAAGACATTGCCACCTTTAGTAAAGCCGGCTCACTGAAATGGTTAAGTCGCTTTAAACATACTTTTCAAACAGCCGAATACCTAAAGACAGAAATGCCTAAACATCTAAGGAGGGTATTAACTAGAACCCGATTCGAACAGACAGATACAATGGTTAAACATGGAAGCTTTAACCAAGTTCCATATAATGAACGTTTCTGTATCTGTGGGGCAACAGAGGTAGAGGATATTACACATGTACTGTTTAATTATATTTTGTACAACAAAGAGAGAAATCAATACCTCGGACCATTCATCATACAGAAGACTCACTGGGATCCCCATATCAAAACTACATTCTTAATGGCTGGCCAGAATGCAAAGATAACACACCAAACAGCCCTTTTCCTTTTTAAAGCAACGCAGCTGAGAACTGCGTATCTGGAGGTGATTGGGGATTGGGGTAAACTGTGATTGTGTAATAGCTGGTCTATTTTAACCTCATTTTAACCTTCGTTTTTAATTTTTGTGGTATGAAATTTTATCTTGACATTTTAATGATGATATTTTAGTTATCTTTTAACCTAATGTGTGTTGGTTCGCTGTTGTGGGGGTCTTGGGATGATGATTGTTGTCTGTTTGTGCACGTTTCTGTTTTTGTTTTTAATGTTGATGCGGTCAATAGACTATTCAATAACATTCACAATTCCTTCATCCTTTTTTCTCTTGTAGCCATATATTAAAATGGCATGTGTGTTGTGCTGTGGGGAAATGCAAAAGCAATAGTAGTCTAATCCCCTTGTGATGGCTAACCAATATGCCATTAAGAACTTTTTTACACTGATCAATCATTTTGGTGCCAGCCTTGAACACATTTACATGCTCCATCTCTGACTCACAGCAACAGCAATGAAGATTCCACAAGGTCCAGCTGGGATGAAACTGGGCCTGTCACCATTCCTTTCCTGTCAATAAAGGTCACAGAGCTCCATGAGAAGTTTTGCACATACTGACATCAGCAGAGGTTCCTGCATGAGCAGGGAGAAAGAGTGGAGCACCTTTGCAGATGTTGATATGGGACATCTGTAATGGCCAGGAGCTCTCATGGAGCTCTGGCCATTTGCAGCAGTGATGAGGGTGACACAGGTCTCATCTGTCCCATTTTCCCTGTACTGTTCACAACAGAGATGGTTTGCTGGCCACACTCGAAATATGCCCAATGTGTGGGACCTCCTTACTTACAGGGCTAAACCAATTCAACCTGGCTTACTCTGCGAAAAGGACCAGAAGTCCCTAGACTTCTCAAACCTAACCAGGATTAACTTCAGGTTTTGTGGCCAGTGTAGGCAGGCTCTAAGTCTAAGTGTTCTAAAAAAAATCCTTTAATTCCTTAGATGAGGAGTTCTGGAGAATTTGAAACCTTGCTTATTGATTTATTTATTTTGCATCAAAAGCATTGCATAAATTAGTATAAAACCAATAAAAATAGAAGGAGTGCAGGTGGCTAAATATCCTTTGACCAAACCTTGCTAATGACTGCTGTTAGAGTTCTTGATGCCACTGTAAACAACAGCACTACCATACTATGGATTTCAAATTTATACCATCATAAAAACTATTTGCCAGAATCACAATTAGTTACTTCAGGTAAGTGCACAAGTGTACAGGCAGAACCCAAGTTACAAACACCCAACTTACAAATGAGTCATATTTAAGAATGGGAGTGATACAACAGGAAGTTAGAGAAATTTATCCTTAGCAAGGGAAAATCACTTCTGGAAGAGTTATCATGGAGAAAAGATGTCTCAACTGAAGCTTTGTCACAAATCATTGTTTCCACAAGAAGTCAATTTTTTCAAAATCCAATTATCACAAGGACAGAAAGTGAGGTGAAATCTTCTGAACAGGGATATAGATTGCAAAACAAACACCGCAAGAGCATTAACCCTTCCCTATGCTATCCAAAGCTAATATATCAATCTATAGATCTATCAATCTATCTATCTGGAGTTACACCTAAAAAAATATACCTGCTCTGATGTACATACAAATTCAACTTAAGAACAAACCTACAGAACCTATCTTGTTTATAACCTGGGGACTGCTTATATATGTCTATTTCATAGTAAACTTTGGGTTTCTTTGAGACTGACTTCAAGGTACATGGAAACAAGACTACAATACTATTTGAAGTACAATCACTTCCTTGACTTGCACCATATTCTGGTACACATTTAGTCATCTCCCCCCAAAAAAGTATTATGTTGAGTGTGATGCAACTTACCCAGAAATTCGTGCAGTTAGGCTTTAGGCTGTGCTTCACATTACTCTTATACATCACTTGAGAACCCCAATCCTGCTGCAGAAGAAAAAACAGTGAGACTTTTGACCTTATTACATGGGGGAGCCCCCTCTGTGCCATTTTTAAAGCCAGCATGGTGGAATGGCAGGGGATATCATCAACCAAACCAGTCAGAAGTGTGCTGGTTCCACTGGACACTTGATTTGGTCAATGTGATGAAGTCCTTACTTCCAAGTAACTGGCATTATAGATATTTCAGCTAGGACAGCAAATAAAGAGCTTCGTGCCCGATCAGCCAGAACAGAGAACAAAGCGCTCTCCGTTGAAGGCAAACTACAGAGATTTATTATAGTTTGACCAAAGGGGATGCAAGTACCAGCAGTCTCAAAATGTACAAGCATAAATTCACAGAGAAATACAAGATATTGTATAAAGTTCTGACAGTTATTCAGACTTCCTGAACTTCCTCCCGATTGGCTGAGAAACCAAACCAGCTAGGATCCTTGCAGGGATTGGCAGCGGAGGGGGCGGGTTATGATATCACTGTCAGGAAGAAGAAAGCTCAGTGACAGAAGGTGAACACCTGATCATTTGAGAATTTAAAAGTCCAGTCCATTGCAGAGATGCCCACTTGGAGGGCCTGAAACCGAAGGGGTGATGACATGGGTATGCAGATAATTCCTTGATTCACTTAAGTGTCCAGCTCCATCAAGCCAAAGGTGCATGACCCAAAGGATGAAAGGTGACAATCCCAAATAACCAGGGGCTTGGCTGCCTGTTCAGAAGGCTAATGTATCCATATTTGTTTAGCCTTCTCGTTCATGAGAATGACAAGCCCCTAGACCTAAAGTTAAACAGGAAAACATCTCAAGCTCTTCTTGGTGACAAAAAGGATGTGGTATCCAGATGATTCCTTTATTCCTTTGAGACAAAAGTGCATGACCCAAAGTACCAAAGGTGCCATTTGACACCAGTTGATACATTTAGAAATCGATGCAACACACAAATAATGCAAATTACACAAAAAGTATCATTTTAATACATTTATTAAAGGCTTTAGTTTTGATAGAATTCAGGGTACAGTTGCTGTTGGGTTCTGCTGGAGCTTCCAACGGCAATGCGTAATTTTGAAACAGTGGAAAATATTTTTTAAAATAAAGAAAATAATAATATTTCTTGCTTGAAGTCTTCTTATTGATCATAAACCTTTGGGGAGGGGTTTGCCATAGCTCAACAACAGCATGGAGCAAGAGTAGCCTTCCAATCAAAGATAACCCCTCCAGTTGTGTCCTAAATCCTTTTTTGAAAAGGTGACAGTGGCATGTTCTTAGGCTAGAACTGTAGCAGAGAACATTGGCTGTCATGCACTTCACCACTCATTGGCAGCTGCCATTCATTCAGAATATCCTAGAATTATGCAATGTTCAGGGAGGATTCTGGAAAATTAAAACTGGGGTTTCCAAGAGGCTAACATTGAACAATTCCTTATTGTCCCCAGAAAAAGTAGCCTGCTCCCCCACCCCTTTAGGACTGGTGCATGGGCATTAATGTGCTAATAAATGAAAATGAACCCAGTTTATATCCATCATTAGTATTGATATTTTTTTAATTAAAGAATGAATATTGCAACATTGAATTGTATAGGCAACATTTGCTTCAGTTTTTATTAGTTCTAAACTCTTACCGATAGGTACATTCATCCAGATGACAAGGAAAGTGGGACCACTAGAAACCATAAGGGGAAATCCTCCAAACATAATTTAAAAATAAGTTAATATTTACATAATAGTGTTCTGGGGTGAAGGAGGGTTTTGGTCCGACCCCCCCCCCCCCAATATTTAGTTAGTCAAAATGTAAATGCAAGAGTAGCCAGAAAAATACTCCAAAGTAACTATTTTCTATTCTGAGTGCTCTGCATGTTGTCTCCTGATTTTTCAGCTGGAACAAAACTGTGTTTGAGGTTATCCAGAAGAATTATCTCTGCAAGGGCTTGGTAAGGAAATGTGCATTCTGTGACTTGTTCCCTTTATTCTTGGCTATAAACACAGACTTTATTGAACAATTAGGTCAATTTTCTATCCACACATGATAGCCAAAAACCCAACTACTCCTTCATTAACAGATTGACAGATGGCGTTGGTTATGAAAATTCATTTCTAAGAACTCTTTCTATTGTTGTAATCCAAATAAGATGATTATAGCCCCATGTTGTCTTATTTATATTAATGATGCTGGCATTTATTACTTTCTTATTCAATGGTAATATTATTAGAATTGTTACTGACTGTGCTATAGCAACTATGTCAAGTCATTGATACTGGCACACAAGAAAATAATATAGTTCCCTATTGTGAACAAGATTCCAGAAAATTATCGTTACATTTCAGACTATTTACACTATTGGTCAGATATTATGGAGCTTTTCTTCAGAGTGTAGCATTCTTTGACGAAATGGGAATTCATCAATGCCAATAGTTCCTATACTTCAAAACACAGAAGAATGGAATACAAACTTCAAAAAAGGAGCCCACAGCTAGTTGTTTGGAATGTTGAACAGTTTTAACTAGAAGATGAGGCTACATTAAAATATTTTGTTAACAGTCGTAGAATCATAGGATTGTGGGGTCAAAGGGTTGAAAGGAGTTCTATTTAGTAGGGCTGTCCAACCACAGAAAAATTTATTTCTAAACTCGATTCGTTTTTAGGGTTTTTTTTGCGTTTCGTTATTTAAAAGAATTCCAAAATTTTTCTTTTAAAAAGTTCGATATTTACGAAATTTCGGAAATTACGAAACAATTTCGAAACAATAACGAATCGATTCGTTAATGGCGGAAGCGATTGCGCAATACGCTAAAAAACCCTCCAAATGGGACAGGGGAAACTTCTGAAGCTTCCCTCTCCCTCTGTTGTTGACTGTTGGTGTGATAATTTTTTTTATCACTGATAAAACAAACAACGACTATAAAACTTGCACCAGACATACGGAAATAATAACGAAATAATAACGAAACAATTTCGAAACAATTACGAAACAATTTCAAAACAATTACGAAACGAATTGGAAAAATTCGTTTCGTTTTTTAGTTGCTCCTGAATGGTTCAATATCGCTTCGTTATAAAAAAAAATAACGTATTAATAACGAATTACGAAATTAACGAACGAAACCGCCCAGCCCTACTATCTAGTACAACCTCCTGTCATGTAGATAAAGTATTCTTGAGTGATAGGCATCTGACCTCTGCTTAAAAACCTCCAAAAAAACAAAACCCTACCAATGTATTGTCGAAGGCTTTCATGGCCGGAATCACTGGGTTGTTGTAGGTTTTTTTGGGCTATATGGCCATGTTCTGGAGGCAATTTTTCTCCTGATGTTTCACCTGCATCTATGGCAAGCATCTATGGCAGTGGTTCTCAACCTGTGGGTCCCCAGGTGTTTTGGCCTACAACTCCCAGAAATCCCAGCCAGTTTACCAGCTGTTAGGATTTCTGGGAGTTGAAGGCCAAAACATCTGGGGACCCACAGGTTGAGAACCACTGATCTATGGCAAGGCCACTACCTCTGAGGATGCTTGCCATAGATGCAGGCGAAACTTCAGGAGAAAAATTGCCTCCAGAATATGTCCATAAAGCCCGGAAAAACCTACAACAACCCAAAACCCTACCAACTTTGGAGGCAGTTTATTCTACAATTGAAAATTTCTTCCTAATGTTAAATGTAATATCTTTGCTTCTTTAAATTCATTGGTTCCTGGAATCTCATCAAATTGAGCTTTTTTCCCAGTAGATTTGCACTTTATACTCACTTGAAGGATGTAGAGGGACTGTTCCCATCACATGATTTTCCCCCATTTCTGATGGTCATTTGTTCATTCCAAGCAATGGAGAGTAGTTGTAAAAACTATAGTTTTCACAACAATGGGAGATAAATTGTGTTAAGAGCTCCAACCACACTTTGAATCAGTAAATTAGGTGAAAAACATGTCTGATGGCAAGTGTCTAACTCTTCTGTGCTTTTTCGTAGCAAGGCGAGAGAGAACGAATAAGTGGACTTTAGATCCTTAGAAAGCAGATAGGGAGGGGGAGTGACATCCTTGTTTTCCAGGGAGACCTTGCATCTCACTTCTTTGCCATTAGCCAGCCGTTTCCGGAGCAATTACTTAGGTTTCCCAGGAAGGGAGGGATTGACTGGTTGGTCCCTTGTCCCATTCCAGCCGGCGAGAAGGAGGAGGAAGAGAGTTCTGCTGGTCGCCTCACATAAACCTTCCAATGAGATAAGGAGAAATGAGATCAACAATGAAAGAGAGAAAAGAAAGGGGAAACATATGTGATGTTGCTGAACTGAGGAAACTATGGAGGAAAGACAAAAAAGGTAAACAGGTGTGATGGGAAGATAGAACTCATAATAGGATGAATGGCAATCTTAAAGCACGATTTACTACAAAAAAAAAGTTCTGGCAGTCAGTGTGAAGAGGTTCCTAGTGTCTGGAGCATCAAAATGAATCTTCAGCATGCCATTTAGATATTTGAAGACAGCTATCATGTGTCAGCCCTCAATCTGTTATTTTCCAAACTGCGTGTAACATCTCCATAAACTATTCCTTATAGTTCTTGTTTTCTAGACCTTTACCATCTTGGTTGTCCTCCTCTGGCCATCTTCCAACCTATTAATATCCTGAGCTTTTGGTGCCCAGAAGTAGACATGGTTAAGATCTGACCACAGAAGAATAGAACTTTATAAAATAGAAAAATAATTTAGCTTTGCTGTATTTCACTGGTCTTAGGTTTTTAATTGTAGTCTATGAAAACCCCAGATGCATTTCACAGCTGCCATTGTCGAATTCTGTATCTGTGCATTTGTTTTCCTGACTAAAAGTAGTATCGTGCATTTATCCCTGTTAAAATTCATTTTGCTATTTTTAGTTGAGCTCTCCAATCCATGAAGGTAGTTTAGAATTCTGATTCTGTTGTCTTGAATATTAGTTATCCTTCCTAATGGCAACATTGACTAGCACACATTTTATCAACCTGACTGCAAGAACATCTTAGCAAAGCTTATCAGAATCCTTATTGAAATTATGCTATATTACATCCACAACATTCCCAATATCTACCAAGGTTGTAACGATCAGAAAAGGGATACTGATGGACTGGCAAGACTTATGTTTTGAGAAATGTATGAAGGATTTTAGTAGTCATAATATTCATTTCCTCATCTGACCTCCTCTCTTGCTGGCTAGCCTTGTTCTCTCATTTGACTTGGCTTTTTTTACTTTTGAGCCCTGCACATTTTGCCTCCTCTTGGCTGTCCAGATGCCTTTTGCTCTCTCCAGGTACTTTTGATTTTCTTTTCATGTTTTTCCTTTGCTATCTTTGTATTCCATTTTCCCCCTTCTTTCCCTTTTCATTTTCCTTACTCCAAGCATATTTGTGTTCTTTCACATCTGTTCTTCTCCTGCTACTTTCCACCAAATGCCATGTCAGCACTGTTCCTAGCTCTGAAGCTTTGAGCATCTGCAGATCTAACTCATTGCTACATACATGATGGAAAATTGCTGTATTGCATAATGCCAAACTCTGTGCTCCCTCTGCTGTTGGTACTATCCTTTATGTGGATGGGGCTGCAGATCCAAGCTGCAGCTTATAGATCTGTCAACTAAGCTGATCTCTCTCATTCATATGTATATATTCCCCTTTACCATCTGTTGGCAAAATGATTGCAGTACGCTGGGTGTGCTGCCAGAGGTGACTGTACAAATAAGGTTGTTGCATCCATATTTCTGCAGATCCTGGAAAAGCCAGAAATGAATATTTAGTCAGTAGCTATGAGACTGACCTGGTTCTCTGGCAGAGTCACTGGCATGGAGTCATTGCAAGAGCGATCAAGGCAATGTCTATCCAGTTGGCACAGCAGGACACAACTGGCACATCCTCTCTGTTTAATGCCTCAACAAGAAATGCTACCTATCTCTCTTCCTCTAAATTTTCTGGTAACTCACATATCAACCACCCAGGTTTGACTGTCCAGTGTTTACCAGATTCTTAAGCATTTAATTGAGGCAATTAGGCCTATTGTGCCCACATCTTACCATGTCCGAGCAAAAGGACTCTGGCTGAATCATTGGCACTACCAAGGAAGTGGCAAATTACACAACTATATAACTTGTTCTTAGAGCCCCAGCAGTAGAGACCCTGACCAGGGCTGGCTCCTCTCATGTCACCTATTGTTCTGTCGCTGGAGCCGAAATGAGGTGCTTTTAAGAGAGGATGTTAGGTTTGCATCCAGCGGGAAGCCAGGGCCCCCGAAAAGATGCCTTTAGGAAAATTTCCCTTATTAAGCAATCTTTATGAGGCTTGAGCTTAAATATAACAGTTCTTTATTAATGAACAAACAGGAATTGTAAGCTTTCTTAACAGACTATTAGCTCTTGCAATCTTGTTTACAGGAAACAGGCACTACCTTCAAAAACTTTGTTAAAAGGAAAATTCCCCCTTTTAGCTCCTCCCAGGCTGCTTTGAACCTAAACCTGACTGATTTGAGTCTACTACTGGCTGAACTGCATCTCCGAACCTAGGAGACATACCAACAGGCCTGTAGTCATTTAGCTGGAGATGGGCAGAGCTGTTAATCCCTCCGGAAGTCCTCAGGGCTGTAAAGCTGTTTCCCTGGAACCTTTTGGGAATCTGTAGAGGCTCCTAAAACTGTTCTCCCCCGGGAAGTCTTAAGAGACGAAGCCTTTGCACAAGAGGACGTCTGTATACATCCTCTGCACTGACTTCCTTTTTGAGACTGACTGAAAAATGGCCCCTTCCCTCCAAAAAACCCAGAGAGGGGTGGGACCAGGGAACCTAACTGTTATTGACAGGTGGCTTGTCCTATTAATGAAAATTATAACAGGAAGCCACCCTGCTGCAAAATCCCAAGCCTGGGATTGCAAACCAACATTTAATTCAAAGCAAACAAAATTGGAGCTCCTGGAACAGCTGTTCCACAACACCTACAGCTTCATTTTCTCTGCTAGCATTCACTCTTCTGCTTTGCCCACCTCTCCAGTGCGAAACTCAACAGCAGCTCCAAATAATTCCAGCTGGGCTATAGCATCACAGAAAGCCACCAGTATAAAGAACATGGTTCAGATGGGTTCCAGCAGGTACATTGGGGAGCAGCTTTAGCTGTGGGAGACACTTACTAAATAGCCTGTCAAACCACTGTATGGTTGCCAGGTACTGAACCTGCAAGTGCTACTCATGCTTCAGGAGAAGGAAGAAAACATGACTTTTCCAGGGAGATCAGTGTTATGCATAGCCTGGAGGACTGGATAAATGCTTTGATTCTCAGTGACTTGATCTTTCTGGAACACTTCCTAATAGTGTTAGCAGTTCATATTTGGGCCTGTATTTGGTCAATAATGCAGTAGAAGAGCAGGTGGTACATGCCGGACCTCCAAATCCCTCCAGGTTATTACACTGGTTAGATGTTTTGGTCTGAAGTGCCTGGAACATAACAGTCTCCTTTAGGTCTGCAATGTCCCTGGGATCCAGAATCACCTGGCAGATTCCCTCTCCTATTTTCAGTTCCATATATTATTGGAACTGGCTCTGGGGACATCCCTGTTTCTGGGCCATTCAGAAATATTGAAATCTTAGCCGATGAAGGCTGCCATTTCCCTTTCATTAACTTAAAGGAGGAGAGGGAAGATGAGAAGAAGGAAGAAGAGGAAGAGGGAAAGAGAGAAGACAGAGGGGAGAGAAGAAGAGGGAAAGAAAAGTTCACTATGTTCCAATAAACCTTTCATTCATAACTGACAATATACATACATGAAATGAAACAACCAGGTCAGCTAAGCCGTTCTTTCTCACTTAAAGGTTTATTGTAATATATATTGTAGACAATGCTGCTGCAGCCCAACACTAAATGTTTGTGTTTCTCCAGCCCTACTTCACAATCCTCCTAATACTGATGCTGCTAAAAACAATCAAAGTGAACAAGCTGAAGATTAATCCTGACAAGACAGAGGTCCTTCTGGTCAATCGTAAACCGGATCGGGGTATAGGGTGGCAACCTGTGCTGGACGGGGTTACACTCCCCCTGAAGTCACAGGTCCGCAGTTTGGAAGTCCTCTTGGACTCATCACTTACGCTTGAAGCTCAGGCGTCGGCAGTGGCTGGGAGGGCTTTTGCACAATTGAGACTCATGCACCAACTGCGACCGTACCTCGTGAAGGCGGATCTGGCCAGGGTGGTCCATGCCTTAGTTACCTCCAGATTGGACTACTGTAATGCGCTCTACATGAGGCTGCCCTTGAAAACAGCCCGGAAATTTCAACTGGTCCAACGGGCGGTGGCCAGGTTGTTAACTGGTGCTCCTTACAGGGAGAGGTCAACCCTCCTGTTTAAGGAGCTCCATTGGCTGCCGTTCATTTTCCGGTCCCAATTCAAGGTGCAGGTGCTTACCTACAAAGCCCTAAACGGTTTAGGACCTGTCTACCTGCGTGATCGCATCTCCGTATATGAACCCACACGATCTCTCCGATCATCTGGAGAGGCTCTGCTCACGATCCCACCTGTGTTGCAAGTGCGATTGGTGGGGACGAGGGACAGGGCCTTCTCCGTGGTGGCCCTTGACTCTGGAACTCTCTCCCCAAGGACATCGGACAAGCCCCAACATTGGCAGTCTTTAAGAAGAGCTTGAAGACATGGTTGTTCCAGTGTGCCTTCCCAGAATAGGAAACTCCTAGCATCATGTCCCAAATGCACTTTACTAGAGATTTAAGATTGTCTGCACACTGCACCTGTCTCCAAAAACCTATCCATCTCATCTGTCATGCTCAGCATTTTTAAAATTTTAATCATTACATTTGGCCCAGCCTTAGTTTTAAATGTGTCGTGGTGTTATTGTCTAATGTTTATTGCTATTGTTTTAATGTTTATTGCTTGTTTTATGAGTTTATTTATTGTTGTATTTGTTATGCTGTTGTTTTATTGATGTGTTGGGCCTCGGCCTCTTGTAAGCCGCACCGAGTCCTTCGGGAGATGTTAGCAGGGTATAAATAAAGGTTTATTATTATTATTATTATTATTATTATTATTATTATTATTATTATTAAAGTGAACAAAGAGGAAAGTGGAGTGGGATATCTGGGCAGCCTTTGTAAAAAAAAAATAAGAACATCATTGAGAGAAAATAAATAAATAAATCTCAAAGGCTTTCATAGCCAAAATCACTGGGTTGCTGTGAGTTTTTCGGGCTGTATGGCCATGTTCCAGCAGCATTCTCTCCTAACGTTTTGCCTGCATCTATGTCTGGTTGGCATCTTCAGAGGATCTGTTGACAGTGAAGCAAGAGGAGTATATATACCTGGAATGTCCAGGGTGGGAAAAGGAACCCTTGTATGTTTAAAGCAAGTGTGAATGTTGCAATTAGCTAATTCAAGGTTTTAGTTACTACCATTAAGCAAGAAAATAAAACCGTCAATGAAAGAGCAATAAAGTCCTCTTCTTGCCAACACAAGCTGTATGCATGCCTTGGTACACTGTCTTGGCAAAAGAATAGATTTATTTTCAAAGCGATAATGGATTTGGCTCAGTACATTGTGTTCCTTCCCTCTCACTATTCCATCCGTGGAAATGAATATGGTAGCGGCACAGCAGAGGCACCAGGGCATTTCTAATATTAGAGACTTAAAAACCAAATTGACAGGATGCCCTCCCCTTTTGTTTTCTTTAGCTAAGGAGTAGATATCAAAGTGGTCTTCAAATAGAGCTTCTGATGTGGTTGTGAAAATGTGTTGATCTTACATTTAGTGTTCATCAAAATCACCCCAACTGCTCTTCCCCATGGACATTTTTGCACGATTCCCCCCTTAATATATATTTTTCTGATAGGAAAATTTCTTAATATCTACATTTTCTATATTGACAGTAGTGTGTTTATGCATAAGCATTCTTCAAATACATGCATTTAAAGATGCTTTGAGCCCTGGCTTTGAAGGGGAAATAGGATGTAAACGTAGGACACACACACACACTCACGTGTGATTTTCTGCACTTTTTTCTTTATCAAAGAAGCTTTAAATGGTCCAATGGGCGGCAGCCAGATTGCTCCCTGGAGCAATGTACAGGGAGCATACAACGCTCCTGTTATGTCAGCTCCACTGGCCGCCAGTCTGCTACCGAGCACAATTCAAAGTGCTGGCTTTAGCCTATAAAGCTGAACATGGTTCCAGCCCAGCTTACCTGTTTGAACGTATCTTCCCCTATGAACCATCTTGGAGATTAAGATTGCCTGGGGAGGCTCTGCTCTCAGTCCTGCCTCCTTTGCAGGTAGGACTGGTGGGAACGAGAGACAGGGCTTTCTCAGTGGTGGCTCCACAGCTGGGGAACTCCCTCCCCAGTGATGCTAGACAGAGGCGGCCCTAGGTAATTTTCAATGGTAAGCAAACAGTATTTTGGCAACCCCCAACCAATCATTGATATATATTTTCTGTTCATCATGGAAGTTCTGTGTGCCATATTTGGTTCAATTCCATCATTGGTGGAGTTCTTTGCTCTTTGATTGTAGGTGAACTATACATCCCAGTAACTACAACTTGCATATGTCAAGGTCTATTTTCCCCCAAGAGCACCTCAAGAGCGCCCTTGGGCAAAATCAACTATACTGCAAATGCTTACTTTGCATAATGGGTTGAGCCGCCCCGATGCTAGATTAGCCCCCTCCCTCCTGACCTTCAGTGAAAACATAGCTTTGGGATCAAGCCTTTGGAGAAGAACCATATTGCAATAGATGGATCTGAATCATATGCAATGGCTATGATTGCAGATAGCGTGGTTTTATAGTGATTGTAATGTTTTTAAAATGTTTAAATGTATTTCAATTTTGATCTCAATTTAATTTAAATGTTTATTTTAATTGTATATTGTTGTTAAGGTATTGGCCATCTGTCAGGGGTGCTTTGAATGCAATTTTCCTGCTTCTTGGCAGGGGATTGGACTGGATGGCCCATGAGGTCTCTTCCAACTCTTTGATTCTATGATAATAATAATAATAATAATAATAACAATAATAACAACAACACTTTATTTGTACCCCGTTACCATCTCCCCAAAGGACTCGGTGCGGCTTACATGAGGCTGAGCCCAAACACAACAATACAAGCAATAATCACAACAATACAAGCAATTAAAATAAAGAACATAGACAATAAACATACAACATTATCAATAAGACAACATACAATTAAAACTATGGGAAGGCCAAATGTAAAATTAAAATTGGAAATAGTGCTGAAGCATGGACGGAAAGGTGATACGAGCAGACCTAAAAATGTAAAGTGCTTTGGAGGGACAAAGTGCTATGGGATCATTATTCCGGGAAGGCACACTGGAACAACCATGTCTTCAAGCTCCTCCTAAAGACTGCCAGGGTTGGGGCCTGCCTGATGTCCTTAGGGAGTGAGTTCCAGAGTCAAGGGGCCACCACCGAAAAGGCCCTCTCTCTCGTTCCCACCAACCGCGCCTGCGATGCTGGTGGGATCAAGAGCAGGACCTCTCCAGATGAACGAAGAGATCATGTGGGTTCATATACAGAGATGCGGTCATGCAGGTAGGTGGGTCCCAAACTGTTCAGGGCTTTGAAGGTAAGAACCTGCACCTTGAATTGGGTCTGGTAGATGAATGGCAGCCAGTGGAGCTCCTTGAACAGGAGGGTTGACTGCTCCATGTAAGGAGCCCCAGTCTAATTGATTCTAATTGTTGCCTCTCAGTAAGCCATCTTTAGTTCCCTAAAGAAAAGTGAGATATAAATATAGTCAATAATAAATAATAATAAAATGCCCCAGAAACTTTGATAAAATATGGCTTTTCTGGACATGCTGTGTTCTGCCCTATTGTCTGTCTCAAAAGGTACAGTATGGATATTTTTTCATCTATGTGAGAAAAACACATTTTTATTCCTCTCCTAGTCAGTGTTTACTGTTTGTGTATTTTAGTATCTATGCTCATTTTATGTTGAATATTTTGGGTTAGGAATCACCATCCATGGCCACTGTGGCATGACCTAGAAAGACACATTATCCAGTAAATTTGGGGAAAATGAAATGGCAGTCACATAATAATAATAATAATAATAATAATAATAATAATAATAATAACAATAACACTTTATTTGTACCCCGCTACCATCTCCCCAAGGGACTCGGTGCGGCTACAACAATACAAGCAATAAGAAACATAGACAATAAAATATACAACATTATCAATAAGACAACACACAATTAAAAACATTGGGAAGGCCATACTGACATACTGACAATGTAATGAAGGCATCCTACAAATCAAATGATTTTTAAAAACATAAATAATAGTGCCTTTTAGAAAGGTACATTCTCATCATCAGCTTATGTTAAAAGAACTGAGTGAACACAGATATCTCTCTCTATATAGTCATTAGGCCTGTTTGATCAAGAAAAAATTTGTTTCTAAAATCGATTTGTAATTGGGGTGTTTTTTTGTTTCGATATTTAAAATAATTACAAAACTTTCCCCAAAAAGTTTTGGTATTTACGAAATTTTGTAAATATTAACGAATTTTTAGAATATTTTTTGTATTTTTTAGAATAATATTAAAATAATATTAAAAAATATTTTAAAATGGAAAATTAACCAAAAAATGGCCCAAATGTGGACCAAACACAGGCAGGAGACAGAAAATGGGAGCACACACCAACAGAAGAGTCTTTTCTTTTTTAGAATATTTTTTAAGAATAATATTAAAATAATATTAAAAAATAATATTAAAATAATATTAAAAATATTTTTAAAATGGAAAATTAACCAAAAAATGGCCCAAATGTGGACCAAACACAGGCAGAGACAGCAAATGAAGCAAGCAGCACTCACAGCAGCAAGGAATGAATCCAATCCCAGTTGCTAGCAGCCAAGCCAACCCAATGCAAACTCCCTCGCCCTCTGCAGCAAGCTACGGGCCGCGCGGAGCCGCTTTGAAAGGGCTCGCCGGCCAATCAAAAACAAACAGCCACGGACCCATGGTGCACTGCTTGGGAGCGCCGGATTGGCTCCCAGGCACCAGCACTCCAGCAGCCTCCACCCCATTAACGAAACGAGCGGAGGCTCGTTAAAACTCTGGGGGCTGCTGGTTCGATATTTAAAAACCCTTCCGGGTTTGGAAATATGCTTCAATATTGCTTCGGAAATGGTAAAAATAATGAATTAATAACGAAATAACGAATTAACGAACGAAACCGCACAGGCCTAATAGTCATCTCTATCTCTATAACCCAATTTTGCAATGTCATGTAGGAAGAACTGCGTACAATTCCTGTTACAGCAGCTTCACTGTTCTGCTGAAATCTACTTTCTTTACCCCTTTAAAAGAAAGAATTTTATATATGATGTACACTATGTGCATGCTATCAGCCTTGCCACATATTTTGCGTCTCCTGCCCTCTTGAAAATGTTACTTTAGAAAGACACCCAGGACACTTGTATATTTAATGATATACATTGCTGAAGATGGTTTACTCAGTGTCCTGCTGAGACCCATGCTGTGAGCTGGAGACTGGTGTTTGAAATATTGTCATTTTCTCTCTTTCTATTGCTTTTCAATCAGACAAGTATCCTGTATAAACCTAGACATTTTTGTAAAACAAACAAACAAACAAACAAACCTCAAAACCTGGGTAGACTTACCCACAGGTCAATGTGAATACTGTATTTTAAATCATATTTTAAAAGGAATCATCCCCTTCTCTGAATGCAGTGGCAAAAGGCAAGAGCTTAGGCTATTTTGGAAGAATTTAAAAGTAACATTTACCCTTTCTACTCTCGCTGCTCTGGCATTGCTTCTGGCCTTTCTGAATGCCTGAATGGGAAAATGATCGTAATCTGGGGCGCTGGCCTTCTAAGGTGCATCGGTGCTTTCCCCTGCTTGTGTAATGGCTCTCAATTTATCCATGGATTATATCAAAATCTATCATTTTGCCCCTCAAACCTGCCCTTGATTTATATATGAAGTTGACTTATACACAAGTATACAGTATATACAGTATATTGTAGGTGCTACAATTGTATCCCCCATTATATAGATAGATTACTGCAACGCGCTCTACACGGGGTTGCCTTTGAAGACTGTTCGGAAATTGCAATTAGTCCAACGGGCGGCAGCTAGATTACTTACCAGAGCGTCATACAGGGAGCATACCACCCCCCTTCAGTGCCAGCTCCAATTCCGAGCACAATTCAAAGTTATGAGATGCCACTGAATGTTTATTACTGTTAAATTGTTTAATTTGCTTCTGTGTTAACTGTTTTTAAGTACCTTGTTGATGCCACATTGAATTTTTGCCTTGATTGTTCGCCTTGTTTTTGTTTGTTGTAAACCACTATGAGTCGCCTTAGGGCTGAGAATGGCGGTATACAAATGAAGTAAATAAATAAATAAATAAATAAATAAATAAATAAAGTGCTGGTCTTGACCTATAAAACCCTATACAGCTCTGGCCCAGCGTACCTGTCCGAACGTATCTCCTTCTACGTCCCACCTCAGAGCTTAAGATCATCTGGGGAGGCCCCGCTCTCGGCCTCCCCTTTGTCTCAAACACGCTTGGCGGGGATGAGGGACAGGGCCTTCTCGGTGGTGGCCCCCCGCCTGTGGAATTTGCTCCCCGGGAAAATTAGGTCATCGTCATCGCTCCTCACCTTTAGAAAAAAGGTTAAAACGTGGCTGTGGAACCAGGCCTTCAGGCAATCAGGTTAAAAGACAATTGATAATGTTTGACTATGGCATGGAAGAAGATTTGGATAAGTTAAGTGGAGTATTCATTAGTAGATGGCTAGCTAAACAGCCACCAGGCGGTTCAGTTCAGTTCAATAGCTAATCAGAGTGTAAGTATACTGTTTTAATCTTTATTTATTAATGTTCATGTTAATTGTTATATTTGTCATTCTGTATTCTGTATTTTATGATGTGGCATTGAATTATTGCCAATTGTAAGCCTCCCTGAGTCCCCCTAGGGGTTGAGAAGGGCGGGGTAGAAATGTTCGAAATAAATAAATAAATAAATAAATATGCTTAAAAAGCCCACTATTATTTTTGAAACATTTTGTTTCCAAAATTCTGCTGAAGGAGTTAATAACCATCAACCTGATGTCCAAATCACCAAGAGCTATCATTAAAAATACTGAGATGGTTTTTCTTGTTTGGTTTCAGGTGTTTTGGATCTCTTTCTGTTCAATTTAGTGTTCCAAATGAACTAATATTACAGTCAATTATTGAGGAAAATGACCACCTGCCTCCCCCATATGTTTACTTCATTTTTAAATGCTTCCCTTTGAGGGACTTGAAACTCATTAACGAAGCTGTGCTTTCAACACATATAGTATGACATACAGAACAAAGGATTTCAGGGAACATTATTTTCTAATATGAAAGTCAGTGTGTGTGTGTGCATGCACATCCATGTGAATTCTGCTTCATTTTCTCCTTATTATAGCATACTTTGGTGATTTCTTTTGCACATACATTTCTTTCTTCTAAATATTTTGTATTAAATCTTTTCAGAATACAATAAAAAGAGGGGAAACATATCTAGTGTATAGGAAACGATGCAATGTGGTAGGTCCTCCACTTTTCCAGGAGATAACTCCTACAAAAGTGGGAAAAGTGTGAACAAAAGCAAAACTATTCTTTTTTCTTGACTGGACACCTCTTTAGAAATCTTGAGATCCCCCAAGACAACTCTCTGTCATTGGAAATTGATCATAGAATTGTGCATGAGGACCTACAGATTCCTAGAAGAATGTTCTCTTTAGAAATCTGTAGGTCCTCCATGGTAGACCTTAAAGTACCTACAGATATATCATCATCATCATCATCATCATCATCATCATCATCATCATCATCATCATCATTTAATAACTTATTAATCGCCCTCCATCCAAGAATGCTCCAGGTGATTTACAGCTAAATTACAAAAGATAAAATACATACATACAGAAATTAAAAATTAACAGAGATCGAATGCTCTAGTAAAAAGCCAGGTCTTAAGTGCGAGAGTAAAAGGCCCTAAGTCATGCATGGCTCTCATGTAGGGCGGCAAGGAATTCCACAAGGCAGGGGCAGAAATAGAAAAAGCCCTGCATTTGGTCCTTTCCAAGTGCACTTCTCTAGGATCTGGTATATGGAGTAAGTCACGTTGGGCTGGTCGTTGCGACCTCTGATGATGGGAGAAGGAGAGGCAGTCCTTAAGGTACGATGGACCCTGGCCATAAAGAGTTTTAAAGGTCAGAACTAGCATCTTATACAGGCCACGGTACTCAGTTGGAAGCCAATGTAAATGTTGCAGCACTGGTGTTATATGGCATTTCATGGGCGTTCTTGTGAGTAGCCAGGCTGCCGCATTCTGAACAATACGAAGCTTTCGGGTCGTAGACATCGGAAGGCCCACATACAGGGCGTTGCAATAGCCTAGCCTAGATGTGACCGTGGCATGGATGACAGTTGCCAGTTATATGAAGTGAATGTGTGAATACTCACATCCACAAAGTTAAATCTGCAACTGTGGCAGAGTAACCAAAACAATATACTGCTTTGTCTTTTCTCTCTCTCCTGTGTTCTTGAAAATATTTTAGATTGATTCTCTTTTTGGTCTGGTCGATGTTCAGTTCAGTTCTTTTTTGTTTGTATATGAACTTCCAGAGCCTCCATTTTCCTTACTTTTGTCAAAATAAAACAATTTGCAAATTTAAAGATGTAAAATTTCATGAGATTTTGAAAATATTCCTTATATACTTTGCTTGAGGAAAGTGTCCAATTTTTAAAAATGTTGCTTTATGTTGAAAAGTCCCAAATACAGTGTGTGGAGGCAACTCGGCCAGGTAGGATTTGATATCGGAGTTCAATTGATAGAATATCAGGTCTGGAGACCCTGGTCTCTATGAGGAGCAGCTTAAATAGCTGGGTATGTTTAACCTGCAGAAGAAAAGACTAAGAGGAAGCATAATGGCCATGTTTAAATATTTGAAAGTCAGACATAAGGAAAAGGGAGCATGTTTGTTTTCTGCTGCTCTGGAGATACGGACCTGGAGCATTTCAAATTACAGGAAATGTGGAATGGCTCCCATGGTACAGGACCTGTACTCTGACACAGGTAGTTTCTCAAGCAATTGTGTTACCGTGCTTTGTTATTGAAAATCCTTCAAATCAAGCACTGAAAAATAGTTGGTTTGGAGCTGGCTTCTAGAAGGCAGAGAAAAGCTGCCTCTCTTTCTCTAGTTGTCATTGCTGTTGTTCTTCTGCTTGAACAAAGAGGTTCTGGGTGCCTCCCTAAATGTGTGCAGAGATTAAATGACTCACATTACTACTAGGCAGGCATGTAACTGGGGGGGGGGGGGCTTTGGGGGCTTCAGCCCCCCCCCCCCAATTCTCATGGTGATCTGCGAAAAGGCCTTACTGGTACATTATTTAAACTGTTATGTTTATTCATATCATGATCTGATCACCATGCTCAATATATCTCATATGCATGGGGGTATTGGGGTAATGATACAAAAGGTTTGCTAGGGTAAACCCTCTTTCACTCAGACTTAGCCCCCCCTCCCGAATCAAAATCCTGGCTACAGGCCTGCTACTAGGAGTGTGAAATTTGGATAAACCCTCTCATTTCTGGATTTTGCTCCCCGTTCCCCGATCTGTTTCTCAGGAGCCTCCTGAATTAGGGCAGGAAAAAGTCTATTTTTTGATCCCACAGCTAAAAGGTATGTTTTCACTCCAGGAAGATCCAGACCATTGGAGGCAATGCAAAGCTCCCCTTCCAAAGCTCCCCTTTCTGTCATTTTTAGGGCATCAGTGTCAAAGATCTACTTTTTTGGGATTGTTTCTTCTCATATCCTTCAATAAGATCTGGGTTAAGGCTTCAGACAGAAGAAACCACCCTTTCTGGAACCATTTCCCATTATATCCTTTAATAAAATCTGGTTTAAGGAATCAGACTCAAGAAACCACCCTTTCTGAGATCCTTTCTCTTTAGATCCTTCAGTAAGACCTGAGTTAAGGCACCCTTTTAAAACAGTTATTTCAGTGGGAACCAGTCACACTACCTGAAGGAGCATTAGCCATTCTTTTTAAAAAGATATAAATTCCCTCCTCATTTTTTGGTGGCTTTAGAAATGGCAAGTTACTTCTACCCCACATTTGAAGCTTGCCTTGTGTGAAGGGCACAATCGGTGGCAGTTTCTTAAATGTGTAGAAAACAAATGCTTATTTATTGCTATTTGAGTCAAAAAAGCAAGCCAAGCCATGCAGAGCTGTGAATGGCACTGAGAATTTAGATCAATGATCTGTCTCTCTCAGAAGCCTGCTCACAACAGAAAAAATGGAAGCTTAGTTTGACTAACAGACATATCATGGCTTTCTTCTGTTCTGTGAACAGGGCTCATACGGAAACCCAGTGTCGGTGTGTGGCTGCCTCTCCATACTCCACACATATAGCATAATGAAACCGAAAGTAGCAGTGGTTGGCAGCTGTGGGGTCTGTGCAGCTGGAAAAAAATGGTGGTGGTGCCCATGCCAGGCATGTAGCCGGGGGGAGGGGGGGGGTTTGAGGGGTTTCAACCCCCCCCCCCAAAATTCTCATGGTGATTCGCGAAAAGGTGCATTATTTAAACTGTTATGTTTATTCATATCATGATCTGATCACCCTAATCAATATATCCCATATGCATGGGGGTATTGGGGTAACGATACAAAAGGTTTGCTAGGGTAGACCCTCTTTCACTCGGACTCAGCCCCCCCCAAAACAAACTCAGCCCCCCCCCCCTAAATCGAAATCCTGGCTACGGGCCTGGCCCATGCCATTATGGTTGGCCGAAAGACCTGAAAGAGCTGGAGCCCGTTTTGAAAAACGGATCTGTGCACAGCCCAAATTACTACTGCACTGCAGTTGGGACCAATAATTTTGGCCCCATATGATTAACATCATTTTCTTGGACTAAGCACAAAATGATTGGGAGGTCTTCCTGTTTCCTAGCTTTCATCAAAACGGCGATCAAATGAAAAAGGTGGTTTCATGGCATCCTTAATTCAAAGTCTCCTGAAGCATTTTTCTTTTCTTTATCACAAGTATTAGGATGTTTAAAATTAGAACTTTCTCTATTCAAACTAAAACTGCCATGCGGGTAACTCTTTTGAAGCTGCATGATAAAATTCTACAATGGGTTCTAATTCAAGAGGATATAGAATTCATAGTTGCTGTTAAAAATTAATGTGAGAGTCTATTATTCTTTTAATATGTTTGGAGAGATGTTAAATAGAGGTGTACTTTTTGACCTTTAAAAGCACTGTTAATATTGCTTAAGCCAGTCAAGACCTAAGAAGAATGTTCTTTCTGATTTCCAAAATATTTTACAATGTTTTGAAATACAGCATGAATAATGTAGGATGCACACTGAAGTGAGCTGCATGTTCAAAATGCTTTCAAAAGTCTTTGCTGAATATAGAAAAGTCTTTGCTGAATATAGAAAAGAATACAACTTCGGACATGTTAAGAACTGCAGTTAACCAGAGCTTGTTTATTTGATTATAATCAATAAGTTAAGCAGTGGCACATGAAATGAATATTTATGCTGAAGGCATATTGTCATCAGTTACCAACAAACAGAAAGCCGTTCTGGTCGAGGCTCTATATGTGTATTTGTATGTTCACATATAACATATTTACTCAAATCTAATGCTCGTTTTTTCTTTGGCTAAAATTAGGGTGTTCAATAGATTTGCATAATATGTTAATCTTAATGCTGAGCCAAAGCAAAAGAGGAAGCTACTTCAGGAGCACAAGTAGCTCATATTTGAGTTATGCCATTTTTGATTTAATTCCCATGGCTCAATGCTATACCTTCAAGTTTATTTATTTATTTATTTATTTATTATTCAAACTTATATGCCGCCACTCCCCTGGGGCGGAGTGAGAATGGCTAGAATCTAACACAATTTAAAAACAATTTAAAACAATTTAAAAACAGCAATATCAAAAATCAAAGGCCTGTTGAAACAGGTATGTCTTACATGCCCTGCGGAAAGCTGATAAGTCCCGCAAGGCACGGACTTCAGGTGGCAGAGTATTCCAGAGTGATGGTGCCACTGCTGTAAAGGCTCTGCGTCTGGTTGCTGTTAGACGCAAAGTCTTCACA
This sequence comes from Anolis sagrei ordinatus, assembly GCF_025583915.1. Taxonomy (NCBI): domain Eukaryota; kingdom Metazoa; phylum Chordata; class Lepidosauria; order Squamata; family Anolidae; genus Anolis; species Anolis sagrei. Next base: position 64,210,651 of record NW_026847660.1, on the reverse strand, counting down.
CTGGGAATTTCCAATAGACCTTGGTCTTCAGAATGGAGGGATCTCTGGGGTTGGTAGGAGGTGAGGCGGTCCCTCAGGTACATCAGCCCCAGACCATGCAAGGCCTTAAAGGTGAGTACCATCACTTTGAAAGTGCTCAATTGGTGGTCAATTGGTAACCAATGCGGATGTAGTAAGATTGGTGTTATGTGGCATCTCATCGGAATTCCCACAAGAAGCCGAGCAGCTGCATTTTGTACCAACTTGAGCTTTCGGATCACCGACAGAGGAAGGCCAATGTAGAGGGCATTACAGTAGTCCAGTCTTGAGATGACCGTAGCCTGGATCACCGTAGCTAGGTCGTCCCTGGACAGGTAGGGGGCCAGCCGTCTAGTCTGCCGCAGATGAAAAAAGGCGATTCTGCTAATGGCGGAGACCTGGGCCTCCATCGTCAGCAGAGGGTCCAAAAGGACTCCCAGACTCTTTACCAATGATGACGGGCATATTGCCTCGCCATCCAGGGTGGGCAGCTGGATATCCCCACTGCCTGGTTGATCCAGCCATAGGATCTCCGTCTTTGCTGGATTCACCCTCAACCTGCTAGCACACAGCCATCCAGTAACGGCCTCGAGGCACTGATGAAAATAATCGGGTACAGAGTCCGGTTGGCCTTCCATCTTCAGCACCAGCTGAGTGTCATCGGCGTACTGATAACACTCAAGCCCAAAACCTCATTTTGCCATTGAATCCTGGAAACTTAGGTTATCCCATATAGATTATACTTTAGGGCTGAAACCCTTGATACCTCAATCACACATGAGAAAATATTGGGCTACTAATGCTTTTATGGCAACACAAAGGATATGGATGCACCAGGAATATTTATTGGTGCCGATATAACAAAATGACCATAATTGTGACTTTAAAAGGGTTAATGTACTCTCTCCAAGTGTGATAAGCACACTTATAACTCCTTCCTGGATCATGGTGACCCATGTGTTCTTGTAATAATTATGTAGAAGATGCTGAGGAACTGTATTTGATCAATGTTTTGCTGGCTTGGTAAAAAATTGGAGTTGTGGGACAAGATTAACTGGGAAGTGTTGTAACAGAAGTTTTACTCAAATTAATAATATTACTTATTCCATTAATTTCAGTAAGAAGTTTGCAGGATAAATCTTCATGTGATCATGGCCAATTATTTTCAAAAGGAGTGTCTCTTTGTCTGCAGTTAATTTATGCCTTCATAAATGGACTACTGACACACAAAAGATTCACAATACCAATTTGGGGACTTATATCCAGTGTGATTCTTTCCAATATGACAATACATATTTCAAATGAAGCTACTGATCAGGCAAATAATTCTACCAATCAGCTTTTTGTCACTTCATTGCCTTATTTCTTTTCTCTCTCTTTCTCCTTCCCATTCAGTCTATAGATCTCTCTCACCTGTGGAAAACATAGCCTGGAGACCATCTACACCAGTAGCATTTTACAGTGACTATTATGACAAAGTGGCAGGTATTCTCCATTATCATTTTACCTGCAATGCACTTATAAACCCATTGTCCATGCCAATACTCCTGTAGAACTGTGAGAACTGTTTCTAAAATCAGCTTTTCTGTGTACCAAATATCTAACATTAACCACTGCATTAGTCACCATTAGTCATCAATAAAATAATATTCAACAAACCTTTAAGAGCCAGCATAATGTTTCTACAGATATGAGCTTGTTCAGAATATATGTGGAGGCACCCATTAAGGCTGAATACTAATGAAATTTTATAGCTCAGTCATGGTCAGAATATTAACTTACATAGACAGCACTCTTATACATTAGGAACATATTGGAGATGAATGTGCTGTGCCCTTGAACTTATTCCAAAAGCCTTTTGAAGATAGGCTTCTCACTACCTCTGATGATGCTTGTCATAGATGCAGGTGAAACGTCAGGAGAAATGCCTCTAGAACATGGCCATATAGCCCGAAAAAACCTACAACAACCCAGTGATTCCGGCCATGAAAGCCTTCGACAATACTTTTGAAGATAGTTGGTTCAGTCCTCTGACAAAGATAACCCATTTCTTCTAGGCCTGGGTAACAACGGAAAAATTTGTTTCTAAAATCGATTTGTATTTGGGGTTTTTTTTGTTTCGATATTTAAAATAATTACAAAATTTTCCTTTTAAAAAGTTCGATATTTACGAAATTTCGTAAATGGTAAAAAATTAACGAATCGATTTCCGAAACAATAACGAATCGATTCGTTAATGGCGGACGCTACCGCGAAATACGCTAAAAAACCTCCAAAACCTTCTGAAGCTTCCCTCTCCCTCTGTTGTTGACTGTTGGTGTGATATTATAATTTTTTTTCACTAATTAAACCATAAAACTGGCCCAGACATGCGGAAATAATAACGAAACGACCTCAAAACAATAACGAAACGAATACAATATCGAAATACGAAGCATTTACAAAACGTTTTTGAAAATTCGTTTTATTTAATAATTGCTCCAGAATGGTTCGTTATCGTTTTGTAATTGAAAAAATTAACGAATTATTAACGAATTACGAATTAACGAAACGAAACCGCCCAGCCCTAATTTCTTCCCTTAGTATATCATATACTGGGGAAAAGCGGGGGGTGCTCAGAAAAGAGGAACAGGCAATTTGGAACTTTCTGTAACAAATAGGAAATGTTTTTCACACATAGGAGCCTCCTCTATCTATATAAATAAAATGTAATGTTTGTTTGTGGGATTTACATAACTCAAAAAACACTGGACGAACTGACACCAGATTTGGACACAATACATCTAACAACTCAATTTATTTATTTATCGTGTCATCCACAACCAGAACATTGTATTACATTTCTAACAGGACAAAACAAACAAACAGATAAAAAAAACCCCCAAAAAACCCACAAATTTTGCAAACTTGGTAGCTGATTAAATGTCCTTTGACCACTTGGAGTGCCTCTGGTGTTGCCGCAAGAAGGTCCTCCATTGTGCATGTGGCAGGGCTCAGGTTGCATTGCAGCAGGTGGTCAGTGGTTTGCTCTTCTCCACACTCGCATGTCGTGGATTCCACTTTGTAGCCCCATTTCTTAAGATTGGCTCTGCATCTCGTGGTGCCAGAGAGCAGTCTGTTCAGCGCCTTCCAAGTCGCCCAGTCTTCTGTGTGCCCAGGGGAGTCTCTCATCTGGTATCACCCACGGATTGAGGTGCTGGGTTTGAGCCTGCCACTTTTGAACTCTCGCTTGCTGAGGTGTTCCAGCGAGTGTCTCTGTAGATCTAAGAAAACTATTTCTTGATTTAAGTCGTTGACGTGCTGGCTGATACCCAAACAAAGGATGAGCTGGAGATGTCCCTGCCTTGGTCCTTTCACTATTGGCTGCTACTTCCCGGCGGATGTCAGGTGGTGCAATACCGGCTAAGCAGTGTAATTTCTCCAGTGGTGTAGGGCGCAGACACCCTGTGATAATGCGGCATGTCTCATTAAGAGCCACATCCACTGTTTTAGTGTGGTGAGATGTGTTCCACACTGGGCATGCGTACTCAGCAGCAAAGTAGCATAGCGCAAGGGCAGATGTCTTCACTGTGTCTGGTTGTGATCCCCAGGTTGTGCCAGTCAGCTTTCGTACGATATTGTTTCTAGCACCCACTTTTTGCTTGATGTTCAGGCAGTGCTTCTTGTAGGTCAGAGCACGGTCCAGAGTGACTCCCAGGTATTTGGGTGCGCTGCAATGCTCCAGTGGGATTCCTTCCCAGGTAATCTTCAGAGCTTGGGATGCTTGTCTGTTCTTAAGGTGAAAGGCACATGTCTGTGTTTTAGATGGATTAGGGCTCAGTTGGTTTTCCCTGTAATAGGCAGTTAGAGCACCTAGAGCTTCGGAGAGCTTCTGTTCAACCATCTCAAAGCTCCCTGCTTGAGCGGTAATGGCACGATCATCAGCATAGATGAAACTCTCTGTCCCTTCTGGCAGTGGCTGGTCATTTGTGTAGATGTTGAACATGGATGGAGCAAGCACGCTCCCCTGAGGCAGGCCGTTCTTCTGTTTCCGCCATCTGCTTCTCTGGCCCTGGAACTCAACAAAAAAGCTCCTGTTTTGTAGCAGGTTTCCAATGAGGCGGGTGAGATGGTAGACCTTTGTGATATATACATTTTTCTCAGGAGGAGGCGGTGGTTCACAGTATCAACAACTCAATGAGTGAACATCACTCACCCCCCCCCAAAAAAAAACAGTGAAAGGAACTTTAATACCCAAACATGATGAAACAAGGTACAGCGCATGCGTGAAAATGACCCACTAGCCAAGCGCCCTCCTGCACAAGGGGGAAAAAACAAACAGCAGCAGAGAGCATTGACTGCTTCGGTGGACTGGGCAGGCAGATCCTCAGCTTCCCCAGGCCCCCAATTTGGTGTCTCTCCCCTCTCTCTCCCACCCGCCACCCCCACGGGGCTGCTTCCTTCCTCATCTTTGGGCCTACTCCCCCATGCCGGGGCCTTGCATGGGCCCTCCTTACCTCCCTCTCTTTGTTGGCCCCACCAAACATGGACCCCTCCTTCTTTTCCCCCTGGTGAGGCAGGCAGGCACCATTTGCCAGACTTCGCCTTCCCTTGCCTGGGTGCTGACAGGAAGGGAGCTTTGCAGCCCTCAGTCTTCCTGGGCCCGGCAGGGGCGGGGGGCATTTTTCGAGGTAGGCCTTGCTCACTCAGCGCTGCCCCTTCTTTCTGCCGCATCTGCAGGGTGCCTTTCATGTGACCCTGCCTGTGTGACTAACCAGCAGTCAGGTGGAAAGGAACCCCACAACCATGGCAGAAGGAAGGGGAGGCACTGGGTGAGCAAGGCCTGCCTCGAAAAGTGCCTCCCGCCTGCTCCGCGCCAGGTCCAGCAAGGCTGAGGGCTGCAAGGCTCCCTTCCTGCCGGTGCCCAGGCGAGAGGGAGAGAAGGAAAGAAAAAAGGGAAGGAAAGAAAGAGGGAGAGAAGAAAGGAGAGAAAGAAAGAAGGCAGGAAAGAAAGCAGGAAAGAGAGAAGGAAGGATGGGAGCAAAGGAAGGAAAGAAAGAAAGAAAGAAAGAAAGAAAGAAAGAAAGAGGTAGAGTAAGGTACCTGCGCCATTTGGCAGAGAAGGTTAAAGAGTTTGTAGAACTAGAACTCCTGTTCCCATAGCATTTATTTATCGTGTCAGTGCAACCAGTCAATTATATTACATTTCCAACAGAACAAAGCAAAAAAAAAAAAACCCAGACAAAGTCAAGGATTCCACTTTGTAGCCCCATTTCTGAAGGTTGGCTCTGCATCTCGTGGTGCCAGAGCGCAGTCTGTTCAGCGCCTTCCAAGTCGCCCAGTCCTCTGTGTGCCCAGGGGGGAGTCTCTCATTTGGTATCAGCCATTGGTTGAGGTTCTGGGTTTGAGCCTGCCACTTTTGGACTGTCGCTTGCTGAGGTGTTCCGGCGAGTGTTTCTGTAGATCTTAGAAAATTATTTCTAGATTTAAGTCATTGACGTGCTGGTTGATACCCAAACAGGGGATGAAAAAAGGAATGAACAAAGGAAAAAGGGAGGGAAGGAAGGAGAGAGAGAGAGAAAGAGGGAGGGAAGGTTGGCCACAGCAACGAGTGGCGGCTACAGCTAGTTTTACATTATTAAAGTGTGCTCATATGCCACAATTCTCAACGTTTGGGGAAATGTTACTGTATATTTGTTCTGTCACCCACCTATCTTCTTTATGCTACCACCATTCTTCCATTTATTCCTTTATGTTAGCAGTTGTGAACTTGCTTTCCGCTTATCAAGCCTACCTTAGAAGCTCAGTTCAAATGCTTCTCACACATTTTCTAACAGATTGAGATATTCTTAAGGGCATAACATACTGTTATTGTTAGGCAGGATACAGAAGAGTTTCATGATTTCTTCAGCATTTCTTTGTGATGTATTTTCACCCTTGTTGTTCTCATTAGCAACCAAGAGAGCAACTGCAAGATTTTCTGAGTAAAATATATTTTGGGACTACTTTGTTTTTGTTTCATAATATTTTTTTTCTGAGTTCAGAGAACACTTTCTCCAGTCACTTGACAGTTACACAGCCTACAATAGGTAAGAATCTAACCTGCTGTGTAATGAGTTGCTGAGTGCAATGCAGACACATACCTTTTCAAATGAGAAATTTCAAATAGAAATGTGTGCCAGCCATTCATCTTGAAATGCCCTGCTTCTGAGTAAAACCCATAATCTTGGCTGCATCTTCTGTTTTTGACTTCACACCCCAGAACTCCCAGCAAACATGATCAAGGGTAAACAACTACAGTAACTGTAGTCCAAGGTACCCATCATGGCACTAACATTTCATGTTGGTGGGATTGTGTGCTCCAGTGAGGCAAGACACAGTGCTACTAGTAGAATATCTCAGATGAGACAGACTTTTCCTGAGGAGCCAGAACAAATGTGCCAAATAATGTAGGGCAGCAGCAATAGTGTGTGTGTGTGACACTGGCAGACTGGTTCTCCACTCCTGAAACCTTCTACCTCAAAAATTCTTTTTTCAATAAAACAAGCAACAGTTCCAGAAAATGGGATCCTTAGGTTGGAAGGCACTCAACACCTTGTTGGTGAAGAGCAAAAAACAAATATGAAAAGTTCAGCACATTAGTTAACTGTGCAGAAAGAGGCACCAGCAAATCTCTTCTGGGTCTCTTTCACCATAAAAAGGTGATGATGAGACAATCCAGGATGAAGCAAAACATAGTGATGGAAAATGAGACTCCCACATTAAAAGACACACAACAAACTCATGGGATACAGCAGAGAACAAATACAAGTAGCATTGCATCTAATAACATTGGACTCAAGCCAAAGATCATTCAGTTCAAAGAATCAAGAAAATAAAGGCAAATAAAAAAGATTCAATGCTAGAGAGAGGCCAAGCAAAGCCAAGACAAAAAATAAAGTTGAGAGCAAGTGTCAATTGGACTGAAGCACCTCTCTAAAGCCAAGATGCAACTGAGAGCAATGGAGGCACTCACCCCATTAAATAGACACAGCTTGCCTAAGACATGTCACAATGTTTTTTTTTTCTGATTGGCCCAACAAGGAACCCAGTGTGAGAACATCACAGCCTCTTCACATGCAAATAGAAAAGGAGGAGCTGTGAATGGGTGCCTGTCATGATACCAGGGCTCTGCTGTTATTCAGGCAGAGGTTAATCAAACTAACATCCAGTTTGTATCAAACAGTTTAATTAAAACAGCACTTACTTTCTGGCTATTTTAATAGTCCAAAACATAAAACATAAAGATAGCACTCACCCACGGAATATAAAACACAACCGACAGTAAACACTGTTGTAGGTTCAATATAACACTGTAGTCAAAAGGTCCAGTCCAGTGGTCAAACGCTGAGGGTTCAATGAGCAAAGTCGAGGGATCAAGAGTCTATACCATAGTCCAAAGTCAGACCAGAGATTCAAAGTTACAGGGTTGTAAGAGTTTAGGAGACAGATCAAGATACCGAAAATCCAGAGACCTGGGGGAAAACCAGCAGCACCTACCACCAAAATAAGACAAATACTTTTCTCCCAAAGATCAGTCGCAAGGTTAGCTCATTATATCTAGAAACACCCAGCTGCAACCTATCTCTTGCATACCTCCACCCTTAATTGCTTTCACCCATGAACTCTTACAGATTACTCAACCTTTAGAACTAAGACTTACATTAACCCTTCCATCACCAACTGCTAGGCCTACCACCACCAACTGCAAAACATGATACATGACAGTGCTGCATGGCTTGTTTCGGTTGAAAAAAGCACGATGGCTGAGCCATTATGGCCAGCTGAACAAGCTGGACTGGCCAAAGAGAACTGACCAAACCGAATGCGCCCACAAGCCTACCATCTATCTCTCAATCCCTCATCTTACCCATAGCAGACTGACTGAAATCAATGAACAAGTTCGATACCCCATTTATTTCAAAGGCCTACTCTAGGTGAACTAATATTTAATTTAATTCTATGAGAACGGGGCAAATGTTTTTCTTTATTCAGTTGTTCTACACCATGCCACAGAGCTTGTACTTTGTCATGCCACATGTTAATGGGGATCAAAATCATCATACAAAGTTGAGATGCCAAAAATGTGGTGTTAACCTTTCAGAGCAAATTAATTGCTTAAGATCCTGTGCTTCCGTGCTTCAAACAAGGGGGTAATAACATTAACGGCTGTTGATGTCCTGAAAGCGCTGAATGATAAGGCATTAATTCATCATTATTTTACTAGCTGTTAAGTCACATGCAAGCTAGCCAGAATGTCTGTATTAATGGCCCAGGAAGAGCCATAAACAGATGGTATACTGTATAATGGCAATCAGAAAGAAATATATAATGTACAACAAATTTTTAAAATATCAGTAGTCAGGGCTATTTTGATGATTAAAATCTCAGCACTGACTCATTTCGTTTTTTACTGCCTTGTAGGAGAAATAAAAGGAAACAGTTGCTTGCCCTGTAAATGATAACAGAAGTTTCTGCTACAGAAAAGTAAGACATCTAATATATTCTTGAATCACCCCTCTACACAGCTGCACTTGAGGCAATTTGCAATAAAATCATAAAGAGATAAAATATAAAAATCACAATAGTTTAACAGACCAATCGTAAACCAGATAAAACAATAACAAAATATATCAAGGGGGCAGAGTTTAATCGCTAAATTGGAATAGACAACTGTTGAGGTCGAGCAGAAAACATTGGCTCCACCAGAAAACCTCGAAGAGCTGTACCACTTGTCACCTTATCCATGAAAATCAAATCAGATTGTTAAATAAATAATTGCTATCCCATATTTTGGGAGCCCCCGGTGGCGCAGTGGGTTAAAGCACTGAGCTGCTGAGCTTGTTGATCGAAAGGTCGCAGGTTCGATTCCGGGGAGCGGCGTGAGCTTCCGCTGTCAGCCCTAGCTTCTGCCAACCTAGCAGTTCGAAAACATGCAAATGTGAGTAGATCAATAGGTACCGCTCCGGCGGGAAGGTAAGGGTGCTCCATGCAGTCATGCCGGCCACATGACCTTGGAGGTGTCTACGGACAACGCTGGCTCTTCGGCTTAGAAATGGAGATGAGCACCACACCCCAGAGTCAGACATGACTGGACTTAATGTCAGGGGACTACCTTTACCTTTTTATCCCATATTTTACGTATTCACATACCAAATGCCATGTTTTTTTTACACTGTGTAGAAGGGATGTAAATGTAAAGTATATGTTCTCAGGCAATTGTACCAAATTCTGAAAAATAAGATTACTCCACTCAAAAAGTGACAAACTGAGACCTGATCCAAAAGCAATTAATGAAGAAGTATATGTGAAAATACATTGTGGTTCTCCAGTGCATTCTCCATCCTTCCTCATAAAACTAATTGATCTTTTAAGAAAAGATTTTTAAGTAACTTTATTTTTGTATTGTCGAAGGCTTTCATGGCCAGAATCACTGGGTTGTTGTAGGTTTTTTCGGGCTATATGGCCATGGTCTAGAGGCATTCTCTCCTGATGTTTTGCCTGCATCTATGGCAAGCATCCTCAGACATAGTGAGGTCTGTTGGAACTAGGAAAAAGGGTTTATATACCTGTGGAATGACCAGGCTGAGACAAAGGACTCTTGTCTGCTGGAGCTAGGTGTGAATGTTTCAACTGACCACCTTGATTAGCATATAATGGCCCGACAGTACCTGGAGCAAACTTCTGTTGAGAGGTGATTATTTAACTTTTTTTTTTGTAAAAGTAGGAATTTTCTTTGAAAGTGCCTGATGCAATCTGTCTCACTGAAAATGGATTAAAGAACATTTGTAAGGTTATATTATATCAATGCTGCTGAAGATGCTCAGGGCTCTGCCATATAGGAACCAGCACAGGTTATACACAAGGTGGCTTCTATTACAAAATGATGCCTGAACGCAGACTGATGTATAAGCCTGCCCGGGCCCTGAGATCTTCAGGAGAGGACCCGCTCTCAGTCCCACCTCAACTGCTAGCTTGGTTGGTGGGAAGGAGAGAGTGAACCTGTTCAGTGGCTGCCCCATATCTCTAGAATTCTCTGTCTAGGGAAACCAGAATGAGTTTCTACCTGCCATGTAAGCCGCTCTGAGTCCCTTGGGGAGATGGTGGTGGGGTATAAATAAAGATTATTATTATTATTATTATTATTATTACTATTATTATTATTATTATTATTGCCATCATAAATGGTTGGGAAAGTTTCTCAGAAGTCCTTGAAAACAGAAGGAGGAGGGAGAATACGATTTCTGATCCTGAGCTTAGGAATTGGTATATAACTGATATAACTGGAGAAAACAGCAAGAAACACATGCTTGTGGATTTCAATGGCTTCTCTATGTAGCCTGACACGGTAGTTGTTAGAGTGGTCCAACATTTCTGTGTTCTCAAATAATATGCTGTGTCCAGGTTGGTTGATCAGGTGCTCTGCTATGGCTGACTTCTGGCTGACCACATTGGTGGTCCCTATGTAGACTCGTCCACAGCTGCATGGTATATGGTAGACTCCTGAAGAGGTGAGAGGATCCCTCTTGTCCTTAGCTGAACGTAGCATGTGTTGGATTTTCTTAGTGGGTCTGTAGATAGTTTGTATGGTGTGTTTCCTCATCAGCTTCCCTATGCGGTCAGTGGTTCCCTTGATGTATGGCAAGAACACTTTTCCCTCTGGGTTGATCTTTGTCTTTAGTCTCTCTCGCTGTCACTCTAGCTTGTGTTGCTGCAACTCTTCTTTCACCCTTTCTTCCTCCTTTTGCTAGTGGCCTTGGTCCTTCTTTTATGGAGCCCTGGAGTATTGGACACAAGCAGTCTCCCTCTCTCACATGCTCCCTGGTGTAGACCATGGGAGGGGAGGAAGTGGCTGCCCCTGATAATGGTGACCCCGCTGGACTCTTCTCCCCATCTATCCCACAAATGCCTCGTCTGGTGAGCCAGGTGAGCTACTTGCTGACATCTGCATATCCAGCTGCTGTCAAAGGCAAAGCCACAAGGCAGATCAATTTTCCAGTCTGGTGGTAGTCCTTGTGGTATTCATAGTGTTATGCATGATAATACTAATCACTGTCATTCTCTGCATCTTTAAAGATGATTAACTGCTGCAGCAGTGTTGAGACAGATGCAAACACCAAACATAGCCTGACTGAGGCAACCGTATAGCATGGGATATTCTAGTTATCATTGCTCCAGGGTCAAGGACTCTGTACTTTTCAACCTTTTAACCAAACTATTGAAGCATTTGTAGAGATGTTTTATCTGAATGTAGTTAATTGTTGGCATTAAACTAGAACACTGACTGCGTATTACTGAAAAATTCTAATTGCTTGCATACATTAGCTTTAATTCCCTGATAAGCAACACTCAGTTATATTCATTCTGACTGCAAGATGAAATTAATTGGTATCAGGCTGAAAGTGCAAAGCAAAGTCAGCACTGGAGGAGATAGTCCAACATTCAGGTAAATTTGTTTCCCATTTTTGGGAAATTACCAGCAATTGGAAAATAGCTTGGGCATCATCTTAAATTTGATGTTGGTGACAGAAATCAATGAAACTATGACTGTCATACCATTTCCTATGTAGAGTTCTTCTAGAAGTTGTTGTATTGCATTGCAAAATATTGTAGGTACCATAAGAAGAAAGGGGGTCAGTCTGATAAGACTGGAAAAAAACAGAGATGCCTAATTAGTATTAGGCACTCTTCTCTTCAATTTCTATCTAGAACTTCCATTAGATGCCGGCTTGCTATCAAACAATTGTGAGGTTATGCCAAATGTTTGGTACTTCCACCCCATAACTTTAACATTCCTAGCAAGCTTGACAGCTACAAGAGAAAAAGACAATATGGAAACAACTGAGGGAAATGTTGTCTTTTTATTGTGTCAAGAATGAATATCATAGGATCATATAATCATACAGTTGGAAGGCACACAATGGCCATCCAGTCCAAATCCCTGCTATGCCAGACAAGATTCTCTACCAAAAATCATAGAAACAAGAGATGGAAGAGACCACACAGTGCAGAATACATAATCTAACAGGTTGCCCATCTAGGCTTTCTTTAAAAACCTCAAGAGAAGGAAACTCCAAGGCACTGTATTCCATTATTAAACAGCTCTTACTGTCAGAAAGTACTTCCTAATGTATAGGTTGAATCTCTAGTTTGAATCCCTTGCTCCATGCCCTAGATTTTTGAGCAAAAAAAAAAAAAAAAAGCTCATTCCATCTTCAATGTGACACCTTTTTAAACATTTAAACATGACTGTCATATCACTTCTCCATTTTCCTTTTTCCAGCTTCCTAAGCCATTCCTCATAGGAAATAGGCCAGTGCATATTTCTCTTCTTCTACCACTTGTTTCACTTGCAGAAGCCCTCTGCCTCCTGATTTTCTGGACAGGTAAAGTCTGTCAACATAACTATGTGCGTATAATGAGTACTGGATTGTCATCGGTTTTCTTGCTTTTCTGTCCAGTTCATCCAGCTCTGCTTGTGTTGTTGTTGTTGTTGTTGTTGCTGTTGTTGTTGTTATCCACTTTTTCTATCGATTGTATATTTTTAAGCTGCCCTGAGTCACTTTCGGGCTTGAGAATGGCGGGAAAGACATATCGTGAATAAAGAAAGAAATATCTATAGGGAGACTCAAAGCAGCTTACATTAAAGCATTTCAATACAATTTAAAATTTGCAAATATATAAACATTAAAACAGAATTAAACATCAAGAAACCATGAACATGAACAAAATCTGGCTACCAGTATTTAAAAACTCTAAAATTATAACAGTAAATAAAAAACCCTCAAACTCAGGGGAACTCTAGACAAGAAATAATCAGGAACACCTAATCACCTCTCAACAAAGGCAGTAACAAGCCACACCAAAAACTGTCAGGCCATCAAATGCTAATCAAGGTGGTCAATTGAAACATTCACACCTAGCTCCAACAGACAAGAGTTATTTCTCCTACCCTGGACTTTCCACAAATATATAAACCCAATTTTCCTAGTTTCCAACTGTGCTGTCGCACGCTGGGCTCCTATAAAAGACTATAAACAGGACGTAAATTCTGTGAGTCCAACGGGATGCCAGGGTTACCTCAGAGAGGGGTTTTTTGGGATTTCCCTGAAAGATGGGCTTCAAAATCTTTAAAGATGCAACAAAACTTTATTACTGAACAAATAACAAATCTTCAATGATTGAATTCAAAGTTTTCTTAACAAACTATTAGCTTTCTCGATCTTGCCCCCAAGGGCAGGCAACTGTTTCTTCACTGTTGGGAAAATTCCCGACCTCTCCTTGGGCAATATGTCTTCTCTTCTGTTGGCGTGGGGCCCCTACACCCGGTCCAAAATACTTTATGGTTGCCGCAAAGGGCACTTACCGAAACAGAGTCCTTTGCAGAACTTCCAGGAGGAGGAAGATGTTCACTTCCCAGTGATGGCTGGCTGAAACGCTGTGGGGCTGGATCCCTAGCAAGAGCTGTGAGACTGTAAGTTCCTCAACAAACTGTAAAGTCCCCAGCAAAAGCTGTGCTGAGACTGTATAGCCCTGGCCAAGCTATGGGGCTATTTCTCCCCGGCCAAGCTGTAAATGGTGAAGCCTTTCATAGGAGGTCCTAGTTTACGTCCTGTAAGAAAGACTTCTCTGTGTGGACTGACCTAAAATGGCTCCTATTCCCTCCAAAACCCAAAAAGGGGACGGGACTAGGGAACCTAATGATAATTGACAAGTCATTGACCCAATAACTGCAAAGTAAGGAAAGCCATCTAACTGCAAATGCACAGAACCTTAAAATACATGTAACAATCCACAAATGGCAAGGTAAGCTGGAGCTCCCAGTACGGCCGTACCAGAACACCAACAGACCTCACAACTTCTGGGGATGCCTGCCACAGATGCAGGTGAAACATCAGGAGAGAATGCTTCTAGAACATGGCCATACAGCCCGAAAAACCTACAACATCCCAAGAGTGACAGTACTTTTAAGGTTAGCAAAATACTCAGTGAGCTCCCATGATCACAAATGCTCAGAAGGAAAGAAATTCATGATGGATGAAAGTCTCTTATACACACAATACTGAAGGAACAATTGCAAACAATTCCAGTGAGAAGAAATGTGGGAGGTGATCAAAGAAATGGAGTATGAAGAACTTTTGGATGAGCTAAATTTTAAAAGGACCATAAACAAGAAAGGGAAGTTCACAAAAGTGGAATATCAATAGATAGTACCTGTAGGGAGAAAGTCAGAAAAACTAAATCTCAGGAGACCTGACCTTCTAGAGAGTTAAAACATTTTAAAAGTGGGGATAGTTGGTTATGTCTGGAACAAGATGAAGAACAAGGAAACAATGTGTTCCCTTTGTGAAGATTGTGACATGCCAGTAGTGGATAGAGAGAAGAAGGAATAGCATCTGTTTCCCTAAGGGAGCACAGTGTTCAAATTTATAGGAGGAAAGAAAGGGAGAAAAAAGGAATATGACAGCACCTTTTAGACTGACTGGTTTTTATTATACCATGAGCTTTTGTGGATATAAATCCAACTTCTTCAGATATAATACAGAGTGAAATTAAAGCCTCAGGTTAAAAAAGCATATTTATACAGTTATGGAAGTGAAATAGAATGTAAAAGATACAACTCATATTCCTTGCCTTTCAGAGGGCTCCATACAGGTCTTTAAGATCTTTATTATTATTTATTATTATTATTATTTGGTTTACTTTTACCTCGCCCTTCTCACCCCAAAGGGGACTCAGGGCGGCTTACATATCAAAATCAAATCATAAACATTTATTTCGGTCATTGACCAGCACAGGAAATAGTGTCACATTTCCATACAAACCTGGCATGTTTGGTACATTAAAAATATAAATATAACTACTAAAAACACAATATGGGTGAGGGAGCAGAAGGGGAAACAGGGTAAAAACATACAATGCCCAGATCCATCACCAAATTGTAGATTCAGGGAAGAAGATTACTGGACACACAGTTGACTTTTGGAACTAGTCATTCCCTGGCGGATTTTGTATGCTGCTGCACAGAACTTTGCGACATTGTAGGTTGTAGCTGAATTAGTATCTGCAAGTAGCAGGGAGGTATAAAATTGTCCTGAATGGCCTGGGTGCTTGTCTATCAGAGGTAAGATAAGCCTGGCACGGGTATCCCTGTAGAACGGGCACTGAAGGAGCACATGTTCTATTGTTTCTACATGACCCGAGTCACAGGGGCAGATCTCTCTGGGAAAGGGATCTTCCGGTAGCGGCCTTCGAGTACAGTTGATGGGAGAGCGTGGCATCAAGCCAGGGTGAAAGCCCTTCGATGAATAGGAACCTCTAAGTATGTTAAATATGCCATAGGGGAGGCAAGGTATCTGCTGTCTTCACTGATAAGGAAGGTTGGAGCCGAGACCAGATCTAGTTGGCGCTCTGTGTCTGTGATACGTTGTTTAATAAGTGCTTTGGCTTGATTGTAATCCATAGCTAATAGTAGGCCTTACATATCCAAGGCACAATTCGATGCCCGTAACATACAACAATGATAAAAACACAATAGCGCAAAATAGCAGACAACAACAGTACATCATATCTATACCCAATAAAACCATTAAAACCCATAAAAAATTTTTTCATACAAACCGATACA
Source organism: Anolis sagrei ordinatus (assembly GCF_025583915.1). NCBI lineage: Eukaryota > Metazoa > Chordata > Lepidosauria > Squamata > Anolidae > Anolis > Anolis sagrei. The sequence goes on along the minus strand of NW_026847660.1, from coordinate 64,194,987 downwards.
AACCAATTACTCCTTATTGCCGGTCAATATTCGCCATCTCATAGATCAGAGTTCATTCCACAGTTATCAGTCCTGCCGGTCCTATTTGTCTGGTTGTCCTTACTTAGTTGGCAGATTGCCCGAAGGCCTGGTCCCACAACCATGTCTTTATCTTCCTCCTGAAGGACAGGAGTGATGTCGATGTCCTGCTATCCGCCAGGAGTGAGTTCCACAGGTGAGGGGCCACCACTGAGAAGGCCCTGCTCCTCGTCCCCACCAGCCTCACTTGGGAAAGCGGCGGGGTTGAGAGCAGGGCCCCCTCAGATGATCTTAAATTCCATGGTGGGACGTAGAGGGAGATACGTTCGGACAGATACACTGGACCGGAAACGTACAGGGTTTTGTAGGTTAAAACCAGCACCTTGAATTGGGCTCGGAACTGAACCGGCAGCCAGTGGAGCTGACACAGCAGAGGGATGGTATGCTCTCTCTATGTCGCTCCAGTGAGCAGCCTGGCTGCCGCTCGCTGGACCAGTTGAAGTTTCCGAACCGTCTTCAAGGGCAACCCCACGTAGAGTGCGTTGCAGTAGTCTATCCGGGATGTGACAAGAGCGTGGACCACTGTGGCCAGATCAGACTTCCCAAGGTACGGGCGCAGCTGGTGCACAAGTTTTAATTGTGCAAAAGCTCTCCCGGCCACCGCTGAAACCTGTGGATCCAGGCTCAGCGATGAGTCCAGGATCACTCCCAGGATCACTCCCACTGTGGTCTGTTACTTTCTACATTTCCTTGTTCAAGGACTGTAACCTGTAAAGCCCTTTCTGTATGTCTAGGAAGATTGACATGTTCTGTAACTGAGTTTTTAGTATTGCCATTTCTAATTTTTATTTGTGTCTGTTTATCCTCTTGTGTAGAGACTGTCCTGCTTGCATAAAACAGAGAGTAGAGGGGCATTGATGACATAAAATGGCATATATCATGTTGCAGGAAGAACCACTAAATGCAACACTATTATTGTGCATTATATTGTTAACCCCTGTGAAAGTACTCCCTGAGTATATGTGGGGACAGAGTTGGCATTTGGGTTTATGGCAGGATTCTTCCCCTGTATTATCACCCATATCCTCAGTCGCATCTTATCCAATAGACTATCTATTGGAAGGAGAGATGAAATGAGGCCTTGGGCATCAAGGCCTATCAGCTTCCCATAGTTTTGAAATTCTCTGTGATCTCCCAAAGGTTATGCCTTGCAGTGACATAGAGAACCACATGTACCCAAAGAAAGGGGTAATGGTCTGTGATCTTGTCAAGCCTTTTCAGACTCTCTGGTACATCTGATTTTTGTCCCAGAGTTTGAGAAAAACTGACCTAGAAGATGGAATTGGGAATCAAAGTGATCTTAACAAATTGCAGAGCTGAGCAAAAACTAACACAATGACTTGCCATAGGAATAAATGTAATATGTTAGATTGAAATGCTCAGTAGCAGATAGATGTTACCTGGTTTGACAATGGTACACATGAAAAATGTTTGGAGATATACGGTCCTTTTAAATTGTCCTAAAACCCATGATGGGTCACAGGTTTACCTGAGGCATCCAAACGACGCTCCAGGTAAACCTGGATTAATCTGGAGAAACTGGAATATCCCAATTTTCTTTGAATTGATTTGACACCTGCAAAAATCTGGACCTTAAGCTAAAGTAAAGATCTTTGCAGGTGCTAGGTTGGTGGGGATTGACTTCCAGGGTCCCTGGGGTCAATTCCCAAAGCTATCCTGGTTCTCTGGGCTCCTGCAGCCTGAAGGAGTGAGATGGTGCCCCTTCCTCCAGCCCAAACAAGAAGACAATGGATTCCCACCAATACAAAAAACACAAATCCACTAAAAGTTGTGGTACATAAATGACAAAGGTCAATATTGCCTAACAGTTTGTATACTACAATATTCAACAAATGACAAATTTATATGGTATAGGCATAACACAGTGTATAATGAACAACAACCAGTTGTTTACAAAGATTACACATACATAACATAAAGAGTCTTTTGGTGTAAAGACAACTTGTCTTCAGGGCACAAGATCCCTTGCTTTAGAGTAAGTGTAATGTAAAGAGTCTTTCTTGGTATAACACAGTGTATAATGAACAACAACCAGTTGTTTACAAAGATCGTGGATGTGGATATCCGTGTATAAGGAACCGAAAATTTTCTAAAGCAAGGGATCCTATGCCCCGAAGAGAAGTTGGTTTTACACCAAGAAAGACTCTTTACATTACGCTTACTATGAAGCAAGGGATCTTATGCCCTGAAGACAAGTTGTCTTTACACCAAAAGACTCTTTATGTTATGTATGTGTAATCTTTGTAAACAACTGGTTGTTGTTCATTATACACTGTGTTATGCCTGTACCATATAAATTTGTCGTTTGTTGAATATTGTAATATACAAACTGTTAGGCAATATTGACCTTCCTCCAGCCCCTCATTTTCCCCTCGAAAACATATCCAAGCTTCCCGCTGTCAGTGTAGGCCTTTCCTGAGAGTTCTCCAGACATGTGGAAATGATGTGTCAGGAGGTGGGGCGAGAGAAGGGATATCTAAAGTGTTTCTAAAGTATAGGCAAAGGTTTTCCCCTGACATTAAGTCCAGTCGTGTCTGATAGGCCTGGGTAACAACGGAAAAATTTGTTTCTAAAATAGATTTGTATTTGGGTTTTTTTTTGTTTCGATATTTTAAATAATTACAAATTTTTCCTTTTAAAAAGTTCGATATTTACGAAATTTCGTAAATGATAAAAAAATTAACGAATCGATTTCCGAAACAATAACAAATCGATTCGTTAATGGCGGACGCAACCGCGAAATACGCTAAAAAACCTCAAAAACCTTCTGAAGCTTCCCTCTCCCTCTGTTGTTGACTGTTGGTGTGATATTATAATTTTTTTTCACTAATTAAACCATAAAATTGGCCCAGACATGCGGAAATAATAACAAAACGACCTCAAAACAATAACGAAACGAATACAATATCGAAATACGAAGCATTTACAAAACGTTTTTGAAAATTCGTTTTTTTTAATAATTGCTCCAGAATGGTTCGTTATCGTTTTGTAATTGAAAAAATTAACGAATTATTAATGAATTACGAATTAACGAAACGAAACCGCCCAGCCCTAGTGTCTGACTCTGGGGGTTGGTGCTCATTTCCATTTCTAATCCGAAGAACCAGCATTGTCCATAGATACCTCCAACGTCATGTGGCCAGTATGGAGTGTGGAGTACCAGTCTGGTACTTATTGATCTACTCACATTTGCATGTTTTCGAACTGCTAGGTTGGCTGAAGCTGAGGATGGATTTATTTGACAAGATTCGCTATACCAAGAATCATATTAGTTTCATTTATATGTAATTTGAAAAAGAAAAAAATAAGAGAGAGAAGAGCACACAGCTGCATGAGAGATGCAGAGGGAATAGAAAGAACCTTTTTAATGACATTATGTAACACGGTTTTTGTTTTTGGTTTATAAATACCATTTCCTCATTAATTTATCATGAAAAAATGGAAAAGTTTATTAAATTAGGTTCTTGTAGGTTTTTTCGGGCTATAGGGCCATGTTCTAGAGGCATTTCTCCTGACGTTTCGCCTGCATCTATGGCAAGCATCTTCAGAGGTAGTGAGGTCTGTTGGAAATAGGAAAATGGGTTTATATATCTGTGGAATGACTGGGGTGGGGCAAAGAGCTCTCTGCTGGAGCTAGGTGTGAATGTTTCAGCTGACCACCTTCATTAGCATTTGAATTGCTGGCATGCCTATTTATGGCACGGAAAAGCCAAAATAGAAAAAAACTTCACCAGCCACATTATTAGAGCCCCGCTCCTGAAAGTCTGGGAAAAATATAGAACTAGGTTCTATAGCAAAACACCCCTTTGGGTGTCGCCCACGGAGGCTTTCCAAAAAAGGGAGATGCCCAGTGAGAGATGGCACACCTATAAGGAACTATTAGAAAAGGAAGGAAACCAATATAGCATAAAATCATTAGATAAATTGAAGTCTCTAGACAAAAATTTTTCGTGGTTTCAATTCTATCAGGTTTCGGATAGCTTCAAAGAAGACAATAAAACAGGCTTTGCCCCAGCAGATTCTTTTTGGGATAGGATAATGGGAAAGGAGAGAAAATTAATAAAAACCCTGTATATAAAATTGTTAGAATGGTGGACAGAAAAAGAGCTTATAAAGGAATGCATGATCATCTGGGCTCGAGATCTGGGCCATACCATACTGTTAAAGGACTGGGAGGATATTTGGAAGATTAAAATAAAATTCTCCAAAGCAGTAGCTATTAAAGAAAGCTGGTATAAGATGTTCACGCGCTGGTATCTTACACCATCAAGATTGGCCAAATTCCAGCAAGGAGGAAGTAATTTATGTTGGAAATGTGGTACTAAGATTGGCTCCTTCATGCATTGTTGGTGGCAGTGTGATAAAGTAAAATCCTTTTGGAGGGAGATCCATCGTAATGTACAGGGGATTATACAGGTAAAGTTTGAACTAAAGGCAGAATACTATCTTCTGCATCTGCTGGACTTCGAAATGGAAAGAAACAAAGAGAGGCTGTTATTTCATCTGTCTGCGGCGGCCCGGATGGTGATAGCGAGCAAATGGAAGAGGAAGGAATTACCCCTCATGGAAGCATGGACAATTAAGATAAAGGATCTGATGGAATTAGATACGTTATCTAATATGATTGAGAATACTAGTGATAAGAAAAGAATTGATTGGAACCCCCTTAGACAATACTTTAAAGAAAAGAAAAAGATACAGCTATAAGGAATTATTTGTTGGCGACTGCAGTTAAATGTGAAAATATGTAATTAATTATACAAGCTGTAAGAAATCCCTGGTGCTGTCAGGAAGTACAAAGGATGTATGGATGAATGTTTTACACCTCACAACCTACTCTTTCCTCACTACCCCCAATTCCCCTTCCCCTACCCATTTATCCTTCCCGACCACCCTTTGGTTAACGTTGTTTAGGGAGATGTATTAGTATTAGTAGATTATAAGGGTCACTAGACATGGACTCATAGGGAATCGGCTTCACCTGCCCCCTCTTGACTCTGGGAATATATGGGGAATCTTAGCGGCTCAGAATTTCAGAAGCAGAGCACGGAGGAGGAGTGTGATAAGCAAGTTATAATAATTATCCCATGTTCTAACGATTCTTGTGGGAAAAGATTGTATGTATGTATTGTTATGTTTGTTTTTGTTGTGAAAACTTTTCAATAAAAAATAAAAAAAAAAAAAAGCATTTGAATTGTTAAAACTTTGTTAAATTGTAAAAACTTTGTTTTTACAGCCCATTCTGCTATAATCTTTCAATGATTATCTCATAGAGTCTCAATCAATTCAACATAGTTTGTGTTAGTCACAAGAACGAAGTTTCTGGAGTATAACAACTCCTAGAATCATAGAATCAAAGAGTTGGAAGAGACCTCATGGGCCATCCAGTCCAACCCCCTGCCAAGAAGCAGGAATATTGCATTCAATCACCCCTGACAGATGGCCATCCAGCCTCTGTTTAAAAGCTTCCAAAGAAGGAGCCTCCACCACACTCCGGGGCAGAGAGTTCCATCTGCTGAACGGCTCTCACAGTCAGGAAGTTCTTCCTCATGTTCAGATGGAATCTCCTTTCTTGTAGTTTGAAGCCATTGTTCCGTCTCCTAGTCTCCAGGGAAGCAGAAACAAGCTTGCTCCCTCCTCCCTGTGGCTTCCTCTCACATATTTATACATGGCTATCATATCTCCTCTCAGCCTTCTCTTCTTCAGGCTAAACATGCCCAGCTCCTTAAGCCGCTCCTCATAGGGCTTGTTCTCCAAACCCTTGATCATTTTAGTCGCCCTCCTCTGGACACATTCCAGCTTGTCAATATCTCTCTTGAATTGTGGTGCCCAGAATTGGACACAATATTCCAGGTGTGGTCTAACCAAAGCGGAATAGAGGGGTAGCATGACTTCCCTAGATTTAGACACTATGCTCCTATTGATGCAGGCCAAAATCCCATTGGCTTTTTTTGCCGCCACATCACATTGTTGGCTCATGTTTAACTTGTTGTCCACGAGGACTCCAAGATCTTTTTCACACGTACTGCTCTCGAGCGAGGCATTGTCCCCCATTCTGTATCTTTGCATTTCGTTTTTTCTGCCTAAGTGGAGTATCTTGCATTTGTCCCTGTTGAACTTCATTTTGTTAGTTTTGGCCCATCTCTCTAATCTGTCAAGATCGTTTTGAATCCTGCTCCTGTCACAAGAATGAAGTTTCTGGAGTATAACAACTCCTTTCAAAGTACTGCACAATTAAACAGGAAATAACATTTAAAAGCAGGAACAGAAAACTTTTCAAATTTTGTTACATAGTGTAATAGATAGAAAACATTAAAAAAATGGTAAGAGTAGGATATATAATTATAGAACTTTTTATGTACAATAGAACTACGATATATAAAAGGAATCTCTCCTGCTATGAGGAAAAGTGGAGTATGGCAAAATAAAAATTAAAATGGATGGCATAGAAGAGGAAAGATCTATGTCTATGCAGTGGTGCCTGACTAGAATCACAGAAATAAATGTGAAAGTCTAAGAAAGTATGGAGAATATATTTGAAATTCCTCACTACCTTTACCTTGCTTCATTTCATTATAAAGGTTTGTGGATTCCCCATCTGAAAATGCATATAAAAATTTCAATTTATTGATATTTTAAAAAGGAAAAGAAAATGTTTTTCAGAGATTCTTGCTATGTTCTAGTTTTCCTAACTCAGTAAACCATATTAACATATCACACAGAATTTGTGGCAAGATGGGAAATGTTGACTAGCATCCACAGACGCATAAACTTTTCACTGAAATCTTTCAGAACTGCATTATACGTAGGGGAAAAATTGGGTTTTCTTAGAAACTTTGCATATAATGTTTGTAAAAGACAATTCGTACCGCCATGTGTGCTCTGTGTTTTCTGTACCTTCCATTTTTTTCTTTTTCTTTTTGCCAGCTTTTTCCTTTATAGAATGTCTCATGCCTTTAACAACTGCAAGAAAAATAAATATTCAACAGACATAGTTTTCTCAGGAATGAGGATTTCATCATATTTGGCATCCAGAATGTAGTTTCAAAATCAGCATGAAGTAAATTTGCAACAGAAGTCAACCAAAAAAAAATTGTGAATACTCATTTAGACCAGGGAAAATTCTCAGACTCAGAAGCATTTGGCATATCTGAGCACATGCATAATGTAGAATCATGTTTCAGGCTTATAGTTACTGTAAGAAGGGTACAACAATTGATTTTCAAATTATTTTTATTTTATTGCGTATAATTTATGTATTTAGTTATTTATTTAAAGCATTTGTATCCCATCCTTCTCAATCCCCAAAGGGGGACACAGGACTACTTAAAATTATTATTATTATTATTATTATTATTATTAATAATCTTTATTTGTACCCTGCTCCATCTCCCCAATGGGGACTCAGTACCCCGCTCCATCTCCCCGATGGGGACTCGGTGCGGCTTACATGAGGCCAAGCCCAAAACAACAATTACATGAAATAAAACAAAACTGAAAACGCAAATAATAAACAATAATAACGCAATTATATAAAACAAAGACAACATAGCAATATAAAATTACAATAAACACAATCACAATAAAATGGGCGAGCTACATATAATGGATAAAAGAAAGCTGGGTAGAAGCAGATTAAAAACTCAGGCGAGATAAACATGAGATAAACAAGGACAGATTATTTGCGGAGGAGAGCTCGTTTTGGTGGAGGTTGTGAAGCAAAGCTTTCCTATGGGGGGGATGCACTCCAATAACAAAAACATTAAAACTAAGCAATAGTATGAGGATGTAAATCTATTCATTAAATGCGCAGCAGAAGAGCCAGGTTTTGAGGTTATTTTTAAAGGTTTCTAGGGTAGGGGCTTTCCTAATCTCTCCAGGAAGTGAGTTCCAGAGTCGGGGAGCCACAGAGGAAAGAGCTCTCTCCCTTGTACTCACCAGACGAGTCTGTGAGACTGGCAGGGGTGAAAGAAGGGCCTCCCCAGAAGAACGGAGGGCCCGAGATGGTTCATGGAGAGAGATACGGTCACGAAGGAAGGCGGGTCCCAAACCATTTAGGGCTTTATAGGTGATAACCTGCACCTTGAATCGGGACCGGAAAATAAATGGCAGCCAGTGGAGCTCATTAAACAGGGGGGTTGACCACTCCCTGTAAGTTGCCCCAGTTATTAGTCTGGCTGCTGAACATTGGACAAGTTGTAATTTCCGGGCCGTCTTCAAGGGTAGCCCCAGGTAGAGAGCATTACAGTAGTCCAATCTAGAGGTAACTAAGGCATGGACCACTCTGGTGAAGTCAGACTTCACGAGGTAAGGTCGCAGTTGGCGCACAAGTTTTAATTGCGCCAAGGCCCTCCCGGCCACCTCCGACAGCTGCGCATCAAGCGTCAGCGCTGAGTCTAGGAGGACCCAAAACTGCAGACCTGTGATTTCAGGGGGAGTGCAGTCATTAGATGCCGACAAAGAAACTGAGCACAACAATTAACATAATCAGGTCAACAGCAATAAAAATACATTTAAAAAGCAATAAAAATGCATTAATAATATTGGCCCTCAAAATATTAACCAAGTCTGAGTCCGCAAATCCAAATCATAGTCCAGAGTATAAGGAAACCTTTTAAATGTTAAAGATGGAAGGGAGGTTATTGCACAGAAGTGAGAGTTTTTATTACCAGTTAGGACTTCTTCTCCCTGCTTTTCAATCCATGTGAACCCTTTCCAGACAACAGGAAGGGGAGGAAGAATGAATGAAGTTGAGTTGACAATTTGCCAAACAAGCATTCATATTTCATAACACTTGATGGCCTAAAGGCACCAGATCTTGGAAACTAGGCAATTCAGCATTAGTTACCTCTTGGATGGAGAACAACCAATGAATCCCAGGTGCTGTAGGCTATATTTTAGAGTAAGAAACTGACAAAACTACCTCTGATTATTCCTCAATGAAAACTCAATGAAATTAATGGGTCTACCATGAGTTGATTGGTAACTTGAGGATGTAGACAATTGGCTAATTGTCCCTAGGCACCTAGATAGAGATGCTTTCTTTTTATAAAGATAGTGTTCCAAAAATCTTACTGTTCTAGTGCAAAGATTTGTGCTCCCCACAACTTTCAGTGTGGAGGAAGAATAACCTTTAATTGGAATGATACAGTCCACCACCATTGCTGTGATGTATCTTGGATTTTTTTTTAAAAAAAACCAAACTAGCTTCTGTGTCTGGATAGGCACAGTGTGTGCCTGTAGTTTAAAGCGCTGCTTCTTGTCTTCAAAGGGGGTCTCTTTAGCTTGATGGTGGGATCTCAAAAATGTGGCATCAGTAAAGGTCTTGTGAACATCACAATGGCTGTTTATTTATTTATTTATTTATTTCGAGCATTTCTACCCTGCCCTTCTCAACCTTCGAAGGGGGACTCAGGGCAGCTTACAAAAGGTACAATTCGATGCCAGCAATACACATAGTAAGATAAAATACATAGCAGCAACAATTATAAAATAATTTAAACAATCCAGTTACACAATACAACTAGTAAAAACCATTCTAGTGATCAACGTTCGCCAAGCTCAAAATCCGTAAGTTCATTGAGCATTGTCATAATCCCATCCAATTCTAGTCGTCACTGTCCTTTGTCTGTCTGCCAGATTACCCAAAGGCCTGGTCCCATATCCATGTTTTTAGTTTCCTTCTAAAAGAGAGGAGGGATGTCGATGACCTAATTTCCCCAGGAAGCGAATTCCACAGGTGAGGGGCCACCACCGAGAAGGCCCTGCTCCTCGTCCCCACCAACCTCACTTGTGATAGAGGTGGGGCCAAGAGCAGGGCCTCCCCAGAAGATCCTAAACTCCGAGGTGGGACGTAGAAGGAGATGCGTTTGGACAGGTACGCTGGGCCGGAGCCGTATAGGGTTTTGTAGGTCAAAACCAGCACTTTGAATTGTGCTCAGAACTGGATCGGCAGCCAGTGGAGCTGACATAACAGAGGGGTGGTATGTTCCCTGTATGACGCTCCGGTGAGTAATCTGGCTGCTGCCCGTTGGACTAATTGAATTTTCCGAACAGTCTTCAAAGGCAACCCCACGTAGAGTGTGTTGCAGTAATCTATTTGGGATGTAACAAGAGTGTGGACCACTGTGGCCAGATCTGACTTCCAAAGGTACGGGCATCTGTGCAAATCGCTTATGTGGTATTTAGAGTGGACTTTGCCAAAGATGCTTCAGCTGTGCTTCGTATGAAAAGGAAAATCATCCTGTTTGGCAAATCTTGATTTGCTTGATATTTAAAATGTACATACCCAGGGTCACATAAACATTTTTTGGGCCAAAAGGGGCCATAAGTGGAAGAGTTTAACAAGCCATGATGCAAAGCATGATGGGCTACTCTATAATCTTAAATTCGGAAGGCTCCCAGATGTGTTGTCAATTGTGCTTCTGGATGTGATTTCACTTATTGACCCAGTATAGTAAGAGATAGTAGTATGCTTGTTTCTTACAAAACAATTTGACAGAGTAGTGACTATACATTTCACTTCATATTTCAGCTTTTGCAAAGACCAGTGCAGCAACAACAGACAGGAATCTGTACTGGCTAGAAGGTGTAAACAAGAACTAAGTAGCATAGTTGGAATCCAGGTAAATACCAGAAAATCATGCAATTTGGCAAATCTATTTTCAGAGGATAAACTCATTGACAATCACTATGAGTTCTTTTTTCTTGAGCAAACTGGAGCTGAGTAATTTTGTTAAACAATAATAACTTATCCATCGACATGTATCTTTGCAAGGATTTGCGGTAGTTTGAGGTAGTTTGGTGCATGCCTAGATTATTTTGGATATACGCTTCTCTTGCTAATTACACAAATACTTAAATAATTCCAGGCATTTCTATTACATGTGAAGGCTTTTGTGGCAGCCCCTAGCTGTTTCAAAAGGAGAAAAAAAATCCAAATGTACAAAGAATGCACAAAGATTTTTTTTCTCTCTCTCAGCTAAAATGAAAAGCAGCTATTTAGAGTGATGGGCTATGCTCTTCAGAAATTCCATGCATAGAACAGTTTTCTGGAATTTGATAAATAACATCATCATCATCATCATCATCATCATCATCATCATCATCATCTTTAATTACTTATTAATCGCCCTCCATCTGAGAATGCTCTAGGCGATTTACAGCCAAATTGTAAAAGATAAAATACATACATACAGAATTTAAAAATTAACAGAGATCGAATGCTCTAGTAAGAAGCCAGGTTTTAAGTGCGAGAGTAAAAGGCCCTAAGTCACGCATGGCTCTCATATAGGGCGGCAAGGAATTCCATAAGGCAGGGGCAGAAATAGAAAAAGCCCTGCATCTGGTACTTTCCAAGTGCACTTCTCTAGGATCTGGTATATAGAGTAAGTCATGTTGGGCTGGTCGTTGCGACCTCTGATGATGGGAGAAGGAGAGGCGGTCCCTAAGGTACGATGGACCCTGGCCGTAAAGAATTTTAAAGGTCAGAACTAACATCTTATACAGGCCACGGTACTCAGTTGGAAGCCAATGTAAATGTTGCAGCACTGGTGTTAGTAACCTGGCTGCCGCATTCTGAACAATACGGAGCTTTCGGGTTGTAGACATCAGAAGGCCAACAAACAGGGCATTGCAATAGTCCAGCCTAGACGTGACCATGGCATGGATGACAGTTGCCAGAGCCTCATCAGATAGGTAGGGTGCCAGTTGCCTCGCTTGTCATAGATGGAAAAAGGCCTGTTTGCTGGTAGCAGTGACCTGAGCTCCCATTGTCAGCTGCGAATCCAGGACGACACCTAAGCTCTTAACAGTGGTCGATGGAGATAGGGCGGCACCATTGAAGGTGGGTAATGGATGAGTCAGAGCAGATGAGGCAGCCATGCCAGAGAATCTCAGTCTTTGCCGGGTTCACCTTCAGCACGTAGCCAGTTCAACAGAGCTTCCAGATATATGGTGAAATTGTCTGGAATTGACGTTGCTCCAGGCTCCAGGCGCAGAAGGAGTTGGGTATCATCCGCATATTGGTAGTAGTCCAGGCCGAAACTCCGAGCCAAACTAGCAAACTGGCTGGGATATGTGATTTCTTTCTTTATCTTCAGTCTGCTCATGGAATCATATAGAGGGACAAACTCTTTCTAGTTGGGAACAGAAGACAAATATGGATTGATGTATTTAACAATGTTTGTTACGTTCTGTCTTGTATTCATATTGGTGAAAGAGAATTGACTTCTTAATCCTTCTAGTTACATTCCCTATTTAAATCTTTCATTGTTTACAAGTGTTCACCACTTCCAGATGAAGGGATTTGTGACAGTTGTGAAGGTCAATTGAACCTGGTATCTATTTGCAGAAAGACTATGCTGATCCTCATTCTGATTGTCAGTAAAAGCACAGAAAGCAAATGCAACAGAAAAAAACCCCAGCAGTGTTATAGATTCAAGCTAGTGTCAGCTCTTCTTGGAAACCTTTTCTCTCTCTTATTCTGGTGGAAATATCAGATGAAAGTTGACATCTAGAAGCTTGTCTTTCTTTCTTCCTGCCCAAAATTTCAGGAGTACTTCATTTTTATGATAATTTATGCAAAAGCAATTAATAATATATCTTGTAAGATGAAGAACTGCCCAACATTTAATACACAGTTAAATTGCCTGGTAAATCTATTTGCCCAGTACTTTGCACCTTGGTCCTAGAATAAAGAGATGAGATACTGTATTATCCATAAAACAACAGAAGCGTACCATGTCTGTGTTCGCTGGGTACTCTGCCACATCCACTTACTGTTGCTTTCTGCAGAATGCAGAACACTTCTGGTGAAGAATACTATTTAACATAAAATGGTTCCCATGGCATTTCAAAGATCACAATCAATATGATAATGCTTAAATTTATTGGACTCCTCAGCAAAAATGACAAATTGGAAGTGCTAGTAGTATTCCTCTCTTTTATTGAATATTTTCCCATCAGTTCTGGTAGACATCAATAGATTTAAAATTAGTAATTATCACTAACAGCCTCTAAATAGATTGATGAAAAAAATGTTGACATCTAATGGAGTCAGAATTTAGTTCCCCTTTGATGCTTCTTGATCAGTTGAAATGCATTTCAGTCTCAAAATTTTACATTTAATATGCCCCTTAATATTATGAAGTGCACCATACCATTTTTTTTGTGACCATTTTGGGCTGTACTGGAAATTACCTCCTCTCTTGAGCCATTTTAGCACCCCACAAAAAAACAACCATTGCATTATATTGCTTTCATATATGTCTTGATGGAAATAAATCTGATTATCTATGGACTATCATATGAAGTAGCTATTACTGTTGTTTTATCATAGTGGATACATACCAGGGAGAACATCTTTGATATCACACCTCTCTTCATTTTGGCAGTTGTGTCAATTTGACAAACCATGGTCTGTATCATACTTCTATCTTAACAACTCCACCTTCTTTGCTACTCTGATTTTTTGGAGAAATTTCATAGTCTCAGTACTGAATAACACCCTCCCCCACCCACAAAAATGTAGAATATGAAACAGACAGCTCAGGAAGAATGATGGGGGGCGGAGGGAAGAGTGGGAGAGGAAGAAAGGCTCACCCACTAAAATCACCTTTTTGCTGGCATGACAGAAAGGAAATTAAACAATTTTTTTTTACACAAGATAGATTTGGGATTGTGAGCTATTGATGTGTTTTGTCCACCAATACTGGGAGACAAGTTAATTCCAGGTAAGAGACATACCAGCAGCTGAATGCACATGGCATTGAGTGATAGGCACCGCCACTAAGTTGAAAGTTGAGCTTTGTGTGATAAATTCCTATGTAGTGTTTTGATATTATCTCATTCCGTGCACAATCCTTATTGGATGGGTTCACACATATGGCTACTGTAGGAAGCAGAGGCGGCCCTAGGTAATTTTCAATGGTAAGCAAAAGGTATTTTGCCCTCCCCCCCCACAACCAATCACTGATATATATTTTCTGCTCATCATGGGAGTTCTGTGTGCCATATTTTGTTCAATTCCATCATTGGTGGAGTTCAGAATGCTCTTTGATTTTAAGTGAGCTATACATCCCAGTAACTACAACTCGCATATGTCAAGGTGTATTTTCCCCCAAGAGCGCCTCAAGATCGCCCCTGGGCAAAATCAACTGTACTGTGAATGCTTACTTTGCATAATGGGTTGAGCCGCCCCTGGTAGGAAGTAAGAACTAGAAGCAGGCAAATAAATTATGGCATCATATTGGTTATTAATAGATAAATATTGTTTTAAAATAAATGTGTTCTTTCAATAAGAGAGTAACACTGGTAAACTCTACCTCAAAAACTGTATAATCTTCACCATCTTGTTTAAGAATTCACAAATCTCCTCCTCTCCATTGTCCATTAGGAATTCAGAAATATAGTGATTTCAATGCCAATAATAGACATCCCTTGCACATGTAATAAATTTAGGATAGGGAAATTTAATCTCAAAATCATATGCATGATTGATTGACTGTTCAGCAAAGTGGAATTGATTATTTTTCCACCTCATGATTGCAACAAAGCACAATTGGGCATCTGAATTTGGACAGGAGAAGAATTGACAAAATATTATTTTCATTCTGTTTTTAGCACACTTGTACACAGCTTAGAATTTGGGTAAGATAACCCTAAACATATCTAATGCAGAAGTGTATGATTAACACAAGCCAATCCTAAATGAATAGCCCCTTGTCAAAACAGTTTATTTAATACCTTATTTTTGAGACCAAGAACAATAACAACACCATCAAACTGTTTCACTGACATTATTGCATATCGGGATAAATGACTTGGCCAAACTGGATTATTGCCTCATAAAACAAAGCAGGAGCACTATTATCACTTAACTGCACCTGAATTCCAGGAAAACTACTTCATTCACAGGGTAGTAAACACAAGGAGTGAATTGTCAAGTATGGCCACTGAAGCAAATAGCATAAATGAGAGTTAGAGATGTTGAGTGCATTTAGAAATAAAGCTGAAGGATACATCGAGGGCACTGAAAAAAGTGTGGGAGTAAATTAAGGTAAAGAATGTTGTACCTTAATGACTAGTCTGTCCTTATTGTTGTTGCTAACTATTATTGTTATGTTGTTTTACACTGTTTTAGGCTTGTCCTAATTGTTATTGCTTTGTTTTTAATTGTATTCTGCCTTGGGCTTGGGCCCCACGTAAGCCGCCCCGAGTCCCTTCGGGGAGATGGAGGTGGGGTAGAAAAATAAACTTCTTCTTCTTCTTCTTCTTCTTCTTCTTCTTCTTCTTCTTCTTTGCACGATGAGCTACTCAATGGTGTTTACTTAGGGGAGAGATAGGGCTTACCAGTGCATGTTTTCATTAATTCTGATTGTGATATAAATTTGAAAATATGGCAAGCCTGTACATTTGGGTGATGTTGTGCTTTTCAAACAGGGCCTTTCAAACTTTTCTCATATTTGGTAAAAGTTACTAGGTTTGTTGGGGAAAAGGAGTGAAGCACTGAGATTAATGTCGTAGGCTACGGTTCCCAAAGAAGTGCTCTTGGATCTACTAACATCCTCTTGGCACCTATTTCGTTACCCTCCCTTTTTTACCAGGGAGGTTGTTGTGCTTTGAGGTGAGTACCAGCTTGTATCATCTTTGTTATCATGAGTCCCAGAACCATTTAGAAAATAAACATGGTGAATGGTTGTAGCCGATCGCTTGGTACTATGCTAGGTTACCCAGGGGCAGGGATAAACAGAGAACATTCGAGAATATATATATATATATATATATATATATATATATATATATATATATATGAACAATCAAACAAAGTGATGGTACTCACCTTTAAGGCCTTGCATGGTCTGGGACCTTGTGTCTAACAGCAACCAGACGCAGAGCCTTTACAGCAGTGGCAGCATCACTCTGGAATACTCTGCCACCTGAAGTCCATGCCTTGAGGGACTTATCAGCTTTCCGCAGGGCTTGTAAGACAGGCCTTTGATTTTTGATATTGCTGTTTTTAAATTGTTTTAAATTGTTTTTAAATTGTGTTAGATTTTAGCCATTCTTGTAAGCCGCTCCGAGCCCCAGGGGAGTGGCGGCATATAAGTTCGAATAATAAATAAACAAATAAATAAAAATAAATAAAATTACCTTTTCTCCTTGCTGGTCAAGGTTATGCATTTGCATAATTTTACAATGAATTTTTTAAAATAATGGGAAACTATTTAATTTATACAAAAATATTTTTCACACAAAATATTTTGTGCAGAAGGTTGAATTTTCTGTAATCTAATTAATAATAATAATAATAATAATAATAATAATAATAATAATACTTTATTTATATCCCGCTCCATCTCCCGCATGGGGATTCGGTGTGGCTTACATGAGGCCATGCCCATCGGTACATTACACAACAATATAATACGAGAACATAATAAAACCAAAAAAATAAAATACATAAATGCAAAACAATATAATAGCAACACAACAATATAAAATCAGTCATTAAAACACAAAAGATTTCGCTGGGCAGGGCCAAATTCAGGATAAAATTATAAAAATTTAAAACACTGGGAGATAGGACAATGTCAAACATCGGGAGGGGGGTCCAGGAATGAGGAAGGATTTAATAGCACGAACCATAAATAAAGTGCTACTGAGGTCATTTAGTGCAAAGTTTTTGGTCAGGGAGTACCTGACCAAAAACGTTTTGTCCAAATAATTTTAGCAAATGTTTTTGAGTGAAATCCTCTTTAAAAAAATGGGAAGAGGTCTTCTTGATTTAACTGAAAGATAAAATTTGTATGATGGTTGAAATCTTTTCTTATCTGTAGATTGCCTTGACAGTTTGAAAAAAAATGATCATTTTCTTCAAGAATGAAACATTTAGATAATGTACAGGTGATATGGAGCATTGGGGAGTGTCGATGGAAAAATCCTACAAATTAAAAAGGGTGGTGGGAAGTTTTGCTTGTGCGTATCATTCATTGTTTTGTTTTGTTTTGCACACAGTTATTTGACCTAGTTTCTAATTTCTGAACCTCATAATCCCAAAGGTTTTCCATGGTCGAGCAGGAATCTAAACCCTAGTCTCCAGCACTCAAACCAACATATCTTCCCCTTTTAATCTTGAAATCTTTAATCATAGTAACAGCTTTCTTCTAGGGCTACTCAAAGATGAAAGAAGAATAACAATACATAAAGAACATTAAAACAGAAAGCACATGTCACATCGATTTTAGATACAACTTTCTTGCATTAAAATACATATAAAATGTCTTAATTTTTTTTAAAAAAATCATATCTACCTGTTTATGAACTGAGCAAGAAGAAAAACTGGAAAAACATTTAAGTAGAAATTGTTAACCTGCCCCTGTCTCTGGGCGGTTCCAGACAGCACTTTATCATGGGCTTTTGTGAGGGTCAAATAATCCTGGGACTTCAGGTGAGGTCCACATACACACCTGTTGGTGTTGGGATTTCTGCCTTTGTTGTCTATTAGGCTTTAAAAAAAGGTTCAAAACCTATTTCGGATATAGGGGGCGCTGGTGATTTGATTTTGAAATGATTTTTGAAATTTTCTGGAAAAAAGGCCGGAAATATCTGAAATTTCTGAAATTTCCTGTTAAACTATAGGACCTTTTGCAATCTCTACCTTCAAGAATAGCTGTGTTTAGTCATGCCCACCTCATCCCTCTTTGCATCGCCATTCTCCAGAGAAGGGAAACCGTGAGATTTTAAAACCATTTGTTTAGGCTTTGCCAAAGTTGCTTAATGGTTCTGAAAATCAAAATAACTGTGGGAGATATCCGAGAATAATTCCGAACAATGGGTAAATGGTTCAAATTCGGAATTGCTCCAAATTTGGCGGCAATTCGTCCAGTGGTTTTTGAGTTATGTTAATCCCACAAACGAACATTACATTTTTATTTATATAGATTCTATATGTGACTTGAACATTTCTGGATTTTGGTATACATGGGGGAACTAAACCCCAACAGATACTGAGAGCCTGAAGACAATTCAGTTTAGGTTACGATTAAATTTTAGTGTTATACTTGTACACACTGATTTATTGGTTCCCCTTTCCTCCCTTTTGTGATTGTTACATTCTTCTCTCCTGGATTATGTTTTATCAGTACCACTGTCACAGCACCAGGAGAAAACTCCATGAGGTTTGGTGATGAGCCTTACACAATTCCATCTCACCCTGGATGCATCTACAGATTTCATCATATGGAACTGGGGTAAGTGGGGGTAAGTGGGAGAATCATCTTCTGTGCCATTGCGCCTGGGGGCTATAGCTCCTAGTGAAAGAGGCATGGATGTGACATCTTTCCCCAGGGGATTGCTTCTTGCCCTCCTTTAGGAAACTGGAACTCTCAAAGACCCAAAACACTGTAGATAACTCAAAATAAGTTTTATTGATCACAAAGAGTTATTTCTTTAAAGCAATGAGCTGGAAACTTCAGAGGGGTGAAGGAAAATATACGTTACAGTCTCAGTTAGTCCTGGGTCCAAGGAGTTTGAAGCTGAGAAGCTTTTCCAAGTTTCCTCTTTCCTAAATGGCTGTGAATGCCAGAGCAATCCACAACCCCAGTTCAAATGGCCTATGTTTGAAGACTCAGGATCTTCCTCTGGTGCCAAAAGAAGGCGCTTGAGACTTCCAGCGTCGTTCAGGTTGTTCTGAAAATGAAGCATAAGTCTCAAGGGTAAGAACCTCAGAATTGGTGCTGAGAGGTAACTTAATCAGGGGCTTTTAGAGCCAAGTCTCTTACTCACGTCCATCTGATAGAAACTCTGATGGCAGAATGAGAAAAGGGAAGCACTCCCCTCCTCCAGGAAGAGGTGGAGCCGAACAATACTGATTGACAGCTATAAATAACCAATCAATCCAACTATACATAAGCAGGGGAAAAGGGCAGGATTAAGCATGATACAACAGTTTAAATCTTGCAACTAACAGTTCTACACATAGGTGGCACCACTCGCACCGTCACATATTCTTTGTGTGGGATTCTGTCTTTAACTAGGACAAAGAATTTACTTACCCCATCACACAGGATCACCTCTAGCTTAGCCATCTGTAGAGGAAACACGAAGCATTGTTTTAAAGGCAGACACCGTTTTTCCTGGCTCCTCTCCTCTTCTATCCAATCTCCTTACTGTCAAGGAGACACAAGGCATGGTTCTTAAGGCAGACACCAATTTTCCTGACTCTTCTCCTTTACCATCCAATCTCCTTACTGTCAAGGAGACACAAGGCACACAAACTCTGTATTCCCAAAGAGGCAGGAGGCATAGTTCTTAAAGATTAAAGCATATCCCCCTTCTCTGAGCTACTCTCCTTTCCTCCCAGTCTAATTAATCTAATCACAGAAGTCTGAAACAAAGTTCAAAAACTAGCATTAGCGCAATTTCAAAAGCCAAGATTACTATGAAGGAGAAATGACAGGAAAAACAAAGTGGTGATATCTTGAAGATTCAGTATGTGTTAATTAAAAAAAATACATACCATGCTCATGAAGCAGGATTTGGAGAAAGAAATATCAGTGCTTAACTCACTCACTATTCCAGAATGGGATTTCTCTAGACATTTTATGGTGGGGCAAAGAAGTTTTCATGCCATGGTTTTTTGCCTTTCCTGGGGGTAGTGGATAAATGGGGTAGTGATAAAATCAAGATTTATACATTATACTCTATATGTTAATATTATGGCTTCTATTGCTAAGTTATGACTGGTGGAATTAAGATGAGTGAAGGAAGACTAGCATACTAAAAGATGAGGAATTGGTGATTTGGGCATGAGGGGGAGTCGATCATGGAGAGAGGTTGGTTTATGAATATGGGCAATGGAAGCTGGTAGCCTGGGGCAAGCATCCTCCATTGTTTTTTTTTTTAATTAACTTTTATTAAATTTTAGATAACAATATAGGTGATAGAATCAAGATGGGGTAGGGGGAAAAGGGTGAAGGGGAAAAAGAAAAATTAATAATAATAATAGTATTTTATTTTTTATTTTATTTATTTACAGCTTTTATATTCTGCCCTTCTCACCCCGCCAGGGGCTCAGGGTGGATTACAGTGTACACATATATGGCAAACATTCAATGCCAATTTTTGACATACAAACATATACAGGCATGCACAGAGGATATTTAACTTTTTTTCTGGCTGTCAGGGGAGCTGTCACTTTCGTCGTCCATCTGCGACACTGATGAAGCACTTCCGCATTCCCCACATGCTTCCTCGCTGGAATGCTTTGCTGGAGTCTTCTTTATGGCCTCATAAATCAGTTAATTTAGCCTCCCCACACTTTAAGGTGGTACCTTATTTTCCTACTTGACAGATGCAACTGTCTTTCGGGTTGCAAAGGTCGACAACAGGCTACACACAATTGGTTGGAAACCCACTCCAACCCGGGCTGGCTTCGAACCCATGACCTTTTTGGTCACAGTGATCTTAATGCAGCTGACACTCAGCCAGCTGCGCCACAATCCCGGTGCATAATAATAATAAAATTAAAATAATAATAATAGTAATATTATTAAGAAGAAAAAAGAAAAAGAAAGAAGAAGAAAGTGCAGGGTTGGTGGGTGGGGGACACTTGTGGTCTTCCTTTTCTCTTCCTTTTTCTTTGTCCTTTTCTTTGTTTCTTGTCTCTGTTTTTTTTAACCTTATCGAGTTCTTTCCATTATAAAATTCGTAACTGTGGTCCAGTCGGCCTCCCCTTTTGTTTTCCCTTGTTTGTTTCTAAGTTTTTGTGTGAGACTGTCCATATTCGTTATGTCTGACACTTTAAGTATCCAATCTTTGATACTTGGAATGTCTTTCTCTTTCCATTTTTTCACATAGATGATTCTTGAAACAGTGGTCAAATAACTGAATAGTTTTCCCTTATTTTTATCTATGTTAAAGTCCATAATTCCTAGCAAGAAGTATTTCGGTTTTAGTTCTGTGGGTTGGCCGATGATCTTTTCTATTGAGTGACAATTTTTTTTCCAGGATTTGACTGCCTTGTTACATGACCACCAGAGATGAAGAAAGGAGCCCGCCTGCGATTGGCACTTCCAACATTTATCTGACACGTTCTTATAACATTTGGATAGTTTGCTTGGAGTTATGTGCCAGTGGTACATCATCTTGTACCAGTTCTCACGTAGATCCTGGGAGTCTGTGAATTTCAATTTGTTGTTCCATATGTTCTCCCATTCTGTTAGACGTATGTTATGGCCAATATTTTGTTCCCACTTCACCATGCACTCTTTTATTTGTTCTTTTTCTGTTGTCCAAGCGAGTTAACATATTTAACATATTTAAAAACTGCATTATATGGCAGTGTATATGGGGTCCCAGCCAAAATTATAGCCTGATTTAATTCAAACCAGGCCATCAGTCTCTTGCGTTGGCAGAACCCCCAAAGCATTTAGGATTTGGAAAATTCCCCACAGGCCACACTGAATGTGAAACCTAGTGAGGGATGGCAGAAGCAGTTTACCTAATCTAAAACAATCAGATGAGTTAAACCTTGCATCAACAAACAAAGGCATTTAGATGTTTCTACAGACCACTTCAAAGCTTCTTCCAAAATCCATCCCAGGTTGATTTTTTTCTTTCTTTCTATAGCCTCCACTTTTCTGATGATTTCCATTTGGGTGGCAATATGTATAGGTCTGTGCTTCATCAACGTTCCTGGCTTGCTGGTAAGGAAGACTAATTTGCTTTACTCTTTTATTTCAGTTTTGTTCTTCATATATGCACAGTACATGATTTTAGAGACAGCTCATTACTTTGCTTATTCTATGGAAGCATACACAGTTATGGTATGATCATCTCGGTAGAATTCAATTCTTTCCCAGGTCAAGCTTTATTGTGATATTTATTGCAGACTAGCTGCCTCAATCCAACACTAAATGCCTATCTTTTTCCATCCCTCCTTCATGATCCTTCTAATGCCAATGCTTAAAAACAAACAAACAACCACCCTTCCAACTGGAAAGAAAACAAGAAAATAGCTTGGGCTGGACTTCAAAATAAGAAGAATTTGTAAAGGGAGCTTCTTGTAAGAAGCATTGTTATGCTTTGGCTGTATTGAGAACATCCCCATTCTAAGAATATAGTTCTTTGTTACCTTAAAAACTTATGTAAAATACATTAGTGTGCAAGTGGGGTACATATGTGTGAATGCTTACACAGACATGACATACAGATAAAATATTAAACCAGTTGTTTGTAGCAGCAATTTTTCAAATGTCAGGAACATTGTTATGACCCATGTTTTGAGAAACATCCAAAATGAAAGCTTTTTCGACAGCCATGGCCAATTACACACGCAGGCTGGTGCTATCTGTGAAACAGAATGCTGGATACCAGAACTTTGAACAGGTGCAATGCTTAAGGCTAATCTGAGCAAAATGGCAGAAAAATATTAACCCTTCGCTGGCATAAAGGTTCCTAAAACTGTGTTTGTTCCTTAGTTTGTTCACAGCAAAAAAAGAAACATTTTTTTCAATAAAGAATCTTCGTTGTTTAAAATCTAGCAAAGGGACAAAAACTCGATTGCTTTCCATATGTTGTTTGACTCAAACTTCCACAATTCCTTACCATTCTATACTGACCAATGTATTGTCATTCACAACATCTGGAAGGCCTTATGTTAATCTCTCAGGAAGCTAGGCGGACAAAAATCAGCATTCTGAAAGAAGCAAAGATCACCAACACTGAAACTACTATTCTTTGCCATCAACTTCACTGGACTGGTTACCTTGTCTAAATGTCCAACGTGCTGGTACGGCTGTACCAGGAGCTCCAACTTTATTTTCTTTCTATTATCTGTTTGCAGTTATAGGACAGGCCTCCTGTCCATCATAATTAAGGTTTGGTTCCACCCCTTGTTCAAGGCTCTGGGAGGGAAAGGAGCCATTTTTTGTGCAGTCTCACATAAGGAAGCTAAAATTTAGGACGTAGACCAGCTCGTCCCGTAGAAAAGCTTATTTTCTCCAGAACATCCGGAGAAACAGAAACAGAAATTCCAAGAAAAGGGTCCCAAGGCTCTGGCTGAGAGCTCACAGCCTCTCAGCCTCACAGCAATCAGAGGGAAAACAGCCCTGAAGTTTCAAAGAATTCTCTGAGGGAGGACAGCATTACAGATCCACGGAACTCCAGCTGAAATATCATCAAGCCTCTGCTGGTAGGTCTACTTGATACCCAGACGCATTTGGAATCGGTAGTAAGACCCACACCGATGAGGCATGGATAGTGAGCAGCCTGGGAGAGGTTAAAAAGGGTTTTTTCCTACAGAGAAAGTACAGTTAATTAAAGTCAGGTACCAGTCCATTGAAGACTAGACTAAGAAAGCCTTGAAGTGTTATTTGAACCATTGAAGATTTGTTGTTTGTTCCATAATAAAGACTTTGTTGTATCATTAAAGACTCTAAAGACCATCACTTCAGAAAAATCCCTGAGAACCTCTCTTTGAGGCACCCCTGGCTTCCCGCTGGGCTTAAAGTATATGTCCTATAGAAAAGACAGCTATTACAGGCCCAGCGCACGACAGAACTGTCTCCCAAAACAGTTACTTTATTCTAAACTTAAGAATGGAAAATGGAATGTCAGTGGACAACAAAATAGATGTAAAGATAGGCTTAAAGCTAACATAAAATGTGGTATAAACACCAAGAACTGGAAAGCCCTTGCATTTGAGCATTGTAATTGGAGATCAGCCTCTTCAGGTTCTCAATTCCCCCAAAGTTTACTTCCCATGTCCTAGGCTACATTAGGGTAAAGGACAAGGTACCAATGTTTATGGTTTGCTCTTATAGGCCTTACAATGAAGTTATGAAAGTCTGAGAAAGTTATAATATTATGAGCTGCAGCACACACCTCTCCTCCCTATACAATTTCTAAATCAGGGGAGGGATGGATGTGAAAAACTACATAGCTTTTAGTTGCTAATTAGCAGCTAGCAAACTGTTAGGTGAATGTCAGTTTTCCTTTTTAATATGGATATGTGAAATACTTGTCCTAAAGGAGACTTCTGACTTCAGGATAATTATCCCATTACCTCTCGTGGCACAAAATTAGCTTTGAATAAAATGATTTTAGGAGGCAAGGAGGGAGTTATGTTTAAAAGGCTAACTGCTGCAAGACGTTTGGCAGCATGTCGCCAAAGTCAAAGTTGTCATCTTTGAGCTCCCATATGCTTTAAAAGTTGAATAGTTATGGCCAGTTTAATAGCTGTAAGAACTGAAATGAAAGGGAGCAAAACTCTCAAAGTAAAGTCCATTGATATTCTCTGCAGTGCCTCACACAAACTGCTGTTTGAGCTTAATTGAAAGTATTGCCTCATTCAGCTTTGGCTTGACCATTTGTGGCTAGAGTTGTCTCAAAAACAGGAGTCAGATACAGAAATGAGGAGACTCAAAAGAAAATGAAGGTTGGTTCACTAGTTTAGACTAGCAATATCTGGAAGACAAGTACGATAGAAGAGCACATTAGTTTAGAAGGTCTTTAGCTCAGAAGTAGGCAATCTTTGGCCTTCCAGATATTTGGGGCTATACCTCCTACAGTCCCTTAACATTATCTACACAGTCCCTTAACATTATCTATGTTCTGTCACACGCTGGGCCTGTAAAGAATTGCCTTTAAAATAGGACGTGCAACTTGAGCCCAGCGGGAAGCCAGGGGCCCCCGAAGAGAAGTTCTCAAGGATTTTCCACCACAAATGGTCTTTAGATGGCTTGTGAAGTATAGCAAAGTCCTTTATTAATGAACAATCAAACAGAAACTTCTCTTGTCTTCAATAAAGTTAAACAATGCTTCCAGGCCTTTATGCAACTGGTGGCTTCCCAATCATGTCCACGAGGGACAGGCAATTGTCTTCAATAACTGTTTCTTTACTTTAAGGAAAATCCCTTTTTAACTTCTCCCAGGCTGACTGTAATCTAAGCCTTACTGATGTGGACTCTGCTACCGGGTCAAACTGCGTCTCAAGCACCAAGTGGACCTACCAGTAAGGCCAGTAGATTCTCCAGCTGGAGTTCTTTGGTCTTCCAATCTGTTTACCCTCCAAAATTCCTCAAAGCTTTAGGGCTGTTTCCCTGGAAATCTTTGGAAATCTTTGGATGCTCTTAAGACTGTTATCCCCTGGAAAGTCTTAAGGGTTGAAGCTTTTGTACAGGAGAAGCTTGTTCATGTCCTCTAAATTAGCTTTCCTTACTGAGACTAACTAAAAATGCTCCCTTCCCTTCCCAATTGCCCTGAACAAGGGGTGGAACCAAAACTTAATGATGATGGACAGGTGACTTGCCCTATGACTGCAACCAAAGGAAGCCACCTTTCTGCAGAATCCCTGAAACCTTGGACTGCAAGCAAACGTTTAATACGAAGCAAATAAAGTTGGAGCTCCTGGTACAGCCGTACCAGTACAATCTACACTATTGGTAACTGAAGTATAATACATTTAGTTGTGTTTATTTTGCGTGCAGACTTTGGACCTCTTCACATGGGGCAAAATCCCCATTTTGCCTCTTTTATTTGCAGCTTGAATTGGGCCTGCTCAGCACCATCAGGTGGTGCACCGCAGGTCCTGTCCACATTCCTCCCAAATTGGAGGGGAAGTCCTGAAAGATGCTTCCTCCACCACCACGGCGAGGAAAGTGTGTTTTGGGTATCTCTGATGGAGCCACCTGCACTTTCCTCCCCCTTTCCCCACATGATGGGGAAAAGAGCGGCAGGGCAACATACATTGCTGCACATTGCCACCCCTACTGTATGATGGGGAAGGAGAGAGGGCACACTGGGCACCATAAGCTGCCTCACACACACCTACTCTTTCACCAGCAACCGCTGGTAAAATGACATGACTCAAAAGGGCCATATGAAGAGGTCCTTTAACCAGAGCTTCAAATGAACATGACACACAGATCAAGGCAGAGCCTATCACTAGGACCTGCTTTTCCCTTGTATCAGAGCTCAGCTCATAGGAGCAAAAGTAGGCAATACAATTCAGAAGCCACATCCAAATTGCCTATTGCCCTAGCATTTAAAAAGCACAGTTAAAGGGGAGACTCTCTCTCTCTCTCTCTCTCTGGATCTTATTTGATCTCTTAAAATTGGAGCTGAAATTGGAGCTCTGGGAGGATTGGCAGCTCATCTGCATACTTTTCCAGTAAGTGTGGTCTTCTGGTACATGCATCTGGAATGTCACAGACACCTAACAAAATCTCACCAATGAGTGTGTTTTTCAATCGGGTTCTTCACGCTTTAGCATCACCGGAGACAGAACCTCCTTATCTGTGGTCCCAGTCTAAATTTGACAACACATGGAAATTAGGCCTGGGCGGTTTCGTTCGTTAATTTTGTAATTCGTTAAATATTCGTTATTTTTAGCAATTACGAAATGAATACAAAACATTTTTTCAAACCCGGAAGGGTTTTTCAATAACGAAACGCATCCTCCATCCTTTTTACGAGCTTCCGCCCGTTTCGGAAATGGGATGGAGGATGCTGGGCCTGGGAGCCAATCCGGCGCTCCCAAGCACCCAAGCAGTGCACCGTGGCTGATTTTGATTGGCCGGGAAGCCCTTTAAAAGCGGCTCCGCGTGGCCGCTTTGCTCATTGTTGCGGAGGCGAGGGAGAAGGGAGGTCCGGGAGGGCGGCTTGCATTGGCTTGCATTGGCTTGCATTGGCTTGCATTGGCTTGGTTGGCTGGCTAAGCTGGATTTCCTTGCATTGATTCCTTAATTCCTTAATTCTGTTGTTGGGAGAGCGAGGGCGGTTTTTGTTAATTTGTTAATTTTCCATTTTTAAATATTTTTGAAAAATACCTTTCTTTTATTCTTAAAAAAAATCAAAAAATATTCTAAAAAAAGGAAAGAATCTTGTGAGCCCGTGTGTGTGTGTTTCCCCCTGTCTTGTGGCTGTTGGCTCCACAGCGGGGAGAGCATTTTGTTAAGTTTCCATTTTTAAATATTTTTGAAAAATACCTTTCTTTTATTCTTAAAAAAATCAAAAAATATTCTAAAAAAAGGAAAGAATCTTGTGTGCCTGTGTGTGTGTTTGTCATTTGTGTAGTTCCAACCAGTGCGCTCCTTTTGCCAACAGAAAGTGCTATAATACAGTGCTCGCTCATTATTTGTGTAGTTCCAACCAGTGCGCTCCTTTTGCCAACACAAAGTGCTATATAATACAGTGCTCGCTCATTATTTGTGTAGTTCCAACCAGTGCGCTCCTTTTGCCAACACAAAGTGCTATATATAATATAATACAGTGCAATTAGCACGAATAACGAAATTTCGTAAATGCTTTGCGCATGCGCCAACGTGGGCGCCATCTTAACGAATCGATTCGTAAATATTTACGAAATTTCATAAATACCGAACTTTTTTAAGGGAAAATTTTGTAATTATTTTAAATATCGAAACAAAAAAACCCCCCAATTACAAATCGATTTTAGAAACAAATTTTTCCGTTGTTACCCAGGCCTAATGGAAATACAACAAATAAGGTTTGGCAGTGGAACAACAATTATCCACTACATCAGTGGTTCTCAACCTGGGGTCCCCAGATGTTTTTGGCCTACAACTCCCAGAAATCCCAGCCAGTTTACCAGCTGTTAGGATTTCTGGGAGTTGAAGGCCAAAAACATCTGGGGATCCCAGGTTGAGAATCACTGCTCTACATAGTTATGTAACTGATATTACAGTGGAAGTACAAATGCCAATTTCAAATGAATGCAGATAGGAAATTTGAAGAGGAGCCACCTCTCTCCAAAAGCAGATTTATTTATTTATTTATTTATTTATTTATTTATTTATTTATTTACAGCATTTATATTCCGCCCTTCTCACCCCGCAGGGGACTCAGGATGGATTACAGTGTACACATATATGGCAAACATTCAATGCCAATTTTAACATACAACATATACAGACATACACAGAGGCTATTTAACTTTTTCTGGCCACCAGGGGAGCTGTCGGTTTCATCGTCCATCTGCGACACTGATGAAATACTTCCGCATTCCCCGCATGCTTTTTTGCTGGAGTGCTTTGCTGGAGTCTTCTTTATGGCCTTATAAATTAGTTAATTTAGCCTCCCCACACTTTAGGTGGTACCTAATTTTCCTACTTGACAGATGCAACTGTCTTTCAGGTTGCAAAGGTCGACAACAGGCTACACAATTGGTTGGAAACCCACTCCAACCCGGGCTGGCTTCGAACTCATGACCATTTGGTCAGAGTGATCTTAATGCAGCTGACACTCAGCCAGCTGTGCCACAATCCTGGTGCACAATTTGTTTTCACAATTTGTAAATGAGAGCATGAAAACAGGCAAGCCATCTCAGCTCATTCTTTAAACAATATAGATTTCTTTTTAATGCTGAAAGGTTTATTGGCAATAGGATAACTTCGATGTGACCTACTGAAAGTCTTCTAAATTTGTAATTTGTTCAGCGTTAGATCTTTTTATTGGAGTGTGATGTTTCACAAACTTGAATGTCTAAAATATAATTAAGAGGACATTCAAGTAAATGAAAAATCAGGTTCAACATTACTCTATTAAAATGGTTATAAATGTGTGTATTGAATAACCAGAGGAAACTATGAAAATAGATTTTTTTTGTCGTATCAGGAGTGACTCCTGGTGTGAGAGAATTGGCCGTCTGCAAGGACGTTGCCCAGGGGAGACCTGGATGATTTGATGTTTTTATCATCCTTGTGGGAGGCTTCTCTCATGTCCCTGCATAAGGAGCTGGAGCTGATAGAGGGAGCTCATCCACCTCTCCCCGGATTCGAACCTGCGACCTGTCGGTCTTCAGTCCTGCTGGCACAGGAGTTTAACCTGTGCCGGCAGGTTAAACCCTGACATGGGATTAATCCTGACATGGGATTAAGAGGCAGACCCTCAGTGTCTGTAAACCATGATAAAGTAGGAATTATTGAGAGGCATTCATAAAACAAGCACGTGAAGCATATTTTTATTTGATTTTTTGAGACATGAGGATGCTTGGATATTAATCTATCTTGTTTTAACTGTTCATTGCTGCCTTCTTCCATGGGAAGCTTTATCTGTGCCATTATTCTCAGCAGAGTTGAAGAAAAGCCAAAATGGTGCAGTCCTGGAGTCAAATGTGTAACAAGGTAAAGCACTCTGTCTGAAATGTCTTTGGTTTGAATAGTAAAAAAATATAGGATGTTGACATGCATTGTGTGTTGTTGTTTTGCTAAAAGGGAACCCAGGAAGTGGGGACAAGTTATTTGGATTGGTGCTGTAGAGTATATATATTCCATTCCATGGCTACTGATGTGAGAAAGGTTTAATCTCTCTCTTTTTTGGCATTAAGGCCATGATTCACACGTTCCTTATAAGTACAGAAGGAGGCCTTTGGAGAGATATGCAGAACTATAAGCAGGTTTAATTAGAAGTAAGTGGCTTGTAAAATGGGAGTTGGGACTAAGTGTGTATGGGACTGAAGCGCTAATCTCCCATAGCCTGGTCATCATTGCTCTTTGAAAAACCACAAGAGGATATTCTCCATTATTATTTTCAGCTGAAATATAAGGTGATGAGAATATTTTCTACCTCTACTATTTCCTATGGGAAGGAAAATATTGCAATGGTAATTTGATTCTAGATAATTTCTCATTGAGGAGAAATCACTGGTGGCATAAAATGCCAAAAATATTGAAACAAATGTGTCACTTGATATTTTCTGGAAGAGCCAAGGATAGGCTGTTAGTCTGTGTGATGAGTTAATTGGGACTGTAACATGCTGGAAACATTTTGGAAGAAACTTTAGGAACTGGATGTGATTTCTCATTGAATATGGCCATTGTTCAAACACTTTAGATGTATATATCTTTTTAGCGGGCTGTGGCTATAATCAGGAGCATGTGATTAGCTATTCCTGATTATTTCCTCTCTGGAATTTCCCTGTGTTTGGGTGTTGTTTTGCTCTATAATTTTAGAGTTTTTTTTAAATACTAGTAGCCAGATTTTGTTCATTTTCATGGTTTCCTCCTTTCTGTTGAAATTGTCCACATGCTTATGGATTTTAATGGCTTCTCAGTGTAGTCTGACATGGTGGTTGTCAGTGTGGTCCAGCATTTCTGTGTTCTCAAATAATATGCTGTGCCCAGGTTGATTCAACAGGTGCTCTGCTATGGCTGACTTCTCTGGTTGAAGTAGTCTGCAGTGCCTTTCATGTTCCTTGATTTGTGTTTGGGTAATGCTGCGTTTGGTGGTCCCTATGTAGACTTGTCCACAGCTGTATGGTATACTGTAGACTCCTGCAGAAGTGAGAGGATCCTTCTTGTCCTTTGCTGAATGGGACTGTGGCACAGCGCAGCTAGCTGGGTGTCAGCTGCATTATGATCACTACTGACCGAAAGGTCATGAGTTGGAAGCCAGCCCAGGTCGGAGTGAGCTTCTGACCAAATTTGTGTAGCTTGTTGTCGACCTTTGCACCCCGAAAGACAGTTGTATCTGTCAAGTAGGAAATTTAGGTACCACTTTGTGGGGAGCCTAATTTAACTAATTTATGAGGCCATAAAGATCAGCGAGCATGTGGGGAATGAGGAAGTACTTCATCAGTGTTGCAGATGGATGGTGAAGCGACAGCTCCCCTGGTGGCCAGAAAAGTTGAAATGTTAAATAGCCTATATTGTCTATATGTGTTGTGTATCTATGGCATTGAATGTTTGCCATGTATATGTACATTGTAATCCACCCTGAGTCCCCTGCGGGGTGAGAAGGGCGGAATATAAATACTGTAAATAAATAAATAAATGTAGCATTTGTTGGATTTTCTTAGTGGGTCTGTAAATAGTTTGTATGTTGTGTTTCCTCATCAGCTTCCCTATGCGGTCAGTGGTTCCCTTGATGTATGGCAAGAACACTTTTCCTCTGGGCGGATCTTTGTCTTTACTCTCGTGGCTTGTTCTCGGTCTTGCAGCTCTTCTAATATCTGAGGTGGAGTATCCATTGGCCTGTAAAGCCCAGTTTAGGTGGTTAGTTTAAGTGGTTCAGCTCCTGTTTGTTGTTTTTAAAGGCAGTACAGCTAAGCAGTTTGTTAATAGATTGTCAACCCTTCCTTTCCCTGCAAAAGCTCACTATTATTGTAATAAACTATTCATAATTTTCCACTAACTACATATAACTGACAGTCAACATTCACTTTCCTTTCCTTAGTAGCATTTAAGGCAGCTATGTCTAAATTAATCCATAACTGCTGATGATGCTGAATTTCCCAGTGATACTAAATTTCCAGGTAGGACTTTTTTCTCTCTCTAACATGTCTCTAGCGGAACGGAAAAAGACACTCTGTGTTAAAACACAGGAACATATCTCAGGGTTCTGTTCCCAGTGTAGGGACCATGAAGTTATGTCATTTTCACATGTGAGGATAAATCATTTCTGTAGTCCTCCCCCCTTTGGACAAAATCAAGACAGTGACTGCATTCTGAGTTGCAGTTGAAATTTAGTATCAGCCTCAGCAGACTGAAAGCCAAAACCAAGGTTACATCAACATCTGTTATAGAACTCCAGTATGCTGATGACAATGTCGGCCGTGCACATTCAGAAGAAGATCTACAAGCCACTCTAAACACCTTTGCAGAAGCATACGAGACGCTCGGCCTGTCATTGAACATTGAAAAAACCAAGGTGCTGTTCCAGCAGACACCAGCCAACCCCTCTCCAGTGCCAGAAATACAGCTTAATGGTGTAACATTAGAAAATGTTGATCATTTCTGCTACCTTGGCAGCCACCTCTCCACCAAAGTCAACATCGACACCGAAATACAACACCGCCTGAGCTCTGCAAGCGCAGCATTTTTCCGAATGAAGCAGAGAGTGTTTGAGGACCGGGACATCCGTAGGGATACCAAGGTGCTTGTTTAGAGAGCTATTGTCCTCCCAATTCTGCTATATGCCTGTGAAATGTGGACTGTCTACAGACGTCACATGCAACTCCTGGAACAATTCCATCAGCTCTGCCTCTAGAAAATCCTGCAAATCTCTTGGGAAGACAGGTGGACAAACATCAGCGTGCTGGAAGAAGCAAAGACCACCAGCATTGAATCAATGGTCCTCCATCATCAACTCTGCTGGACCGGCCACGTTATCCGGATGCCTGACCACCGTCTCCCAAAGTAGTTACTCTACTCCGAACTCAAGAATGGAAAACGGAATGTGGGTGGACAGGAAAAGAGATTTAAAGATGGGCTCAAAGCCAATCTTAAAAACTCTGGCATAGACACTGAGAACTGGGAAGCCCTGGCCCTTGAGTGCTCCAGCTGGAGGTCAGCTGTGACCAGCAGTGCTGCAGAATTTGAAGAGGCATGAATGGAGGGCGAAAGGGAGAAGCGTGCCAAGAGGAAGGCGCGTCAAGCCAACCCTGACCGAGACCGCCTTCCACCTGGAAACCAATGCCCTCACTGCAGAAGAAGATGCAGAGGAAGAATAGGGCTCCACAGCCACATACAGACCCACAAAAATACTGAAAGACAGTCATCCTCGGAAAACGAGGGATCACCTAAGTAAATAAGTCTGAATTGCATTTTAGTCTTAGATGTACAGGTAAAAATCTGAACACTTCAGAACATGTATCGAATAAAAGTCTTGACCATCCCACTGTAATCACGGGCTTGTTCTCAAGTAAAACTACTGCAACATGTATATTTTTTTGGAACAGACTGAAATCCTTCCATTCATGCTTGGGTACTTTATACCAATACAGTAGGTTTGGGTGACTTTCACAACTTAAATTCAAAGATGTATTTACATCTTTGAATATTTAGGAGATGACATATGGATTGTAATGAAATCTGCCATTGAAATAAATATCAAGGACTTGCAAAAACAATACCACTCTAGTATTTGTCTTGACAGAAATAGACATGGCCTTTACTAAGTTTTTAAAAAGCTTATGGTAATATATTTGAACCTGCCGTGCTCTCGGCAGCTTCTGCTGATCAGACATCAATTCACCTGAGGGCATAACTAGATCACAAATATAAGCTTATATACCTCCAACTATTACTCCCTGGGCATAATGGCAGATCCTAGAGTTTAAATATATAGTGCCATAGTGCCTACTCTCTTTCACTCCATAGGTGCCATGGTAGCTAATAAGAATCTGCTGTAATGAGATTTGCTAGACATGTTGGGTTTCTATTTCTACAATTGTGGAAGGCATGGAGACTTTGCTGGGATGTGGTGGGGTGAGAACGTTAGAAAGATTAGAGCAACAGAATCAATGCAAACCTAGTGTTCTGCAAAGCTCTCTGTTGGAAAATTTCCGAGTCTGCTTAAAGGTCCATAATCAGCACAGCATGAACCAGGCATATGTGTGTGTGTGAACAGTTAGTGTACCATAGTATAGTAAATGGTCTTTCAAGCTCAATTCCAGTCAGTCCATAGCAACTGATTAGAGCTGCATTTGGGTCACAGCATGACTCAGTACAGCAGGAGCAAAGAAGACAATAAACTGTAAAATCAGGTCCAGTTATTTATTTGCATGCTGTTTGCATTCCTATTTTTACATTGGATTGCCTAAAGTTGTTATTTGGCCAGGCCTTTCTCCACATAAAATCCTTGCTCCCAAAACATTCATACCCAATACCCACTATCTGCAATTATGATAGCGATTCTATCCACACATCTCAACTATGTAGTAGGAATAGATCTGCTGGAGTGTTTTTATCTTTAACTAGCAGTCCCCTGCCATGCATTTCTGTGGCCCACATGGGGGTTCTGTGTGGGAGGTTTGGCCCAATTCTATCGTTGGTGGGATTCGGAATGCTCTGTGATTGTAGGTGAACTATAAATCCCAGCAATTGCAATTCCCAAATGTCAAGATCTATTTTCCCCAAACTCCACCAGTGTTCATATTTGGGCATATTGAATATTTGTGCCAAGTTTAGTCCATATCCATCATTGAGTGCACCATGATCTCTGGATGTAGGTGAACTACAACTCCAACACTCAAGGTCAATGCCCACCAAATCCTTCCAGTATTTTCTGTTGGTCATGGAAGTTCTGTGTGGCAGGTTTGGTTCAATTCCATCATTGGTGGGTTGAGAATGCTCTTTGATTGTAAGTGAACTATAAATCCCAGCAACAGCAACTCCCAATTGACAAAATTAATTTTTTGAGTGAAGGACATACATTGGGATGTTAGGTGTCTTGTGTCCAAATTTGGTGTCAATTCGTCCAGTGGTTTTTGAGTTGTGTTAATCCCACAAACGAACATTACATTTTTATTTATATAGACAAGTGTACAGGAGATCCAATAAGTCAGTCTTTTATTTCAGGGGCAATGAAATTTTGCAGTAGTGGTTTGGAGCCATAGCACCCTTTCCCTAATTATTTTGTAAATTTAAAAGATTTCAAGCAAAATATTTGATTTGATTTAAAAAAAACTTTTTCCTACTTTTTTGAAGTTTCACTATTTCGAAGCCTCTGGAAGTTCCAGAAGGACCCAGCAGTAACTCTACCCCGAACTATATCAAAGCTGAACCTTAAATAAATCTAGTAAATGATATTTTTGTGTAATTTGTATTAATTGTGTACTGTATCAATTCCTAAATGTATAAAACTATATCAAATGTACAGTGAAGGCATCCATTTCCCCAATGCCCTCTATTTGCATAAGCTTCTGAGAATAGAGATCGCTGTTGCGACCCAGAGCAGGAAACAGGACCCTGTTGACAACAATCCACCACACTTGACTGCAGGAATACAATCCTTTTTATTGAAAAAATGTTGAATGCAAAGCAGAGGAAGAATCAGAGGTACGTAAAAACCATAGCAAAACAGCAACAATCAATGTCCATGAACAAGTCCCAAAAAAAACACAGCAAACAAT
The DNA here is from genome assembly GCF_025583915.1 of Anolis sagrei ordinatus. Lineage (NCBI taxonomy): Eukaryota > Metazoa > Chordata > Lepidosauria > Squamata > Anolidae > Anolis > Anolis sagrei. Next base: position 64,160,012 of record NW_026847660.1, on the reverse strand, counting down.
GATTTACCCTTGATGAATCATGAAATCTGCTAGCTCCCAGCTAACGGCACTTGGTACAACTTGAAAAACTACGAGAAATCCAACCACTTGAATCAGGAGGCCTCCACAGGCATGCACTTGGAACTGGAACGATGCCTGGTCTGAAGGCAGCTTCAGACCCGGCACTCTTAGAGGAGAGAAATCTATTACGAGACACGCCTGAAGTTTTTGTTTGCATTTCTCTCAATCTTTCTGACCTCCATAAACTTTGTGCTTCTCCCCTGCTCTGCCGAATCTGCCCCCTCCTTCCCACATTAGGCCTTAGTTCCCCAGGTGTCAGATTCTCTGGGGACTAAGGCTGGGAGAAAAAGGGAGTGAAACTTCTCCGCTTGGTTCGGAATGACTGTTCTCATGGGAACTTTGACTTTCACTTTCCAAGGGTGTAGGATTTTCACTATTCAACCCATCATTAGTATTAACATCTACATTGGCCTCAGAATCAACATTGACATCTACATTGGCATCAGGAAATACAATCAAAGAATCAGGTACAGGGTCACACAGAGGTTGAACCCCAACAATCGCTGAGCCGTTAGAAAGTTCCCTCCAGTGATTTCCTGGGCTTGAAATAGGCATATAAAATAGGTATACAAATCAAATATCCACTGATAATAAATCAGCATTTGCAAGGCTTGCTAAACAGGTTGATTTTTCTTTTTATGAAGTAAAGCTGAAGCATTTTCTTCAGCATTCTCTGTAAACTGCACATGGTTGCTGAGAGATCTATATAAATGTCTAAAACAGCCACTAGGTGTGTTCAGAAGCCATTTCTGTGACCCCAACATTGTGCTGAGGGGACCCGATTTCGACTTGGGACCCATAGTTCAATAAGCAGTAGTCTAGCTGGAGTTCCTACACACAATTGCTTCTGGGGCACCTTCCATCTCTGTGAGTTTATGTCCTATTGTCAAAGCTCTATGTATTCCTCTTGGTCACAGTCAGGCATGTAGCCAGGCCACCAAATTCTCATGGTGGCTCGCGAAAAGGCCTTAGGTGCATTATTTAAACTGTTATGTTTATTCATATCATAATCTGATCACCTTGCTCAATATATCCCATATACATGGGGGTATTGGGATAATGATACAAAAGGTTTGCTAGGGTAGCCCCCCCCCCCAAATCGAAATCCTGGCTACGAGCTTGGTCACAGTCTATATTTCCCTTAAAGCCTAACTGAATTTGAAGAACTTGGTGAAGCTACATCTGTTGCTGCCACTATTCATGGAGGCCTTTAGAGAGTGGGGTTCTTGGTGGCAGCCCCCAGATTCCGGAACTGTTTCTCATATGATATCAGGTGTGGCAAAAGGTAGGCAAGAGGGGCAACTCTGTTGCCCCGTGTGCTGCTCCAGGTCAGTGATACTTTCCCCATCATACAGGGGAAGTGTCACCCAAATAGGGCAGAAGCCATGTTGTGGGGAAATATGTCTTTGACACTTTCACTCTGGTTGGGAGTGGAACCATAGCCAGAATACATGATGTTGTGTGATAGCTGCCGTGCAATTCCATCCCCAAAGAAGGCTCTAAGCTCCCTAGGACGCTTATTTGCATCAATGTGATGAAGTCCTTGGTCACTTACCAAGAAGACAACGCCGTCCCTAGTTAAACTGCAGGTCTTGGTTCCCCCCTTTGTGGATGTTCATTTCCTTCAGCTCTCTCTGTCTCACATGTGAGTCACGGCAATAATGCGGGGGGTGGGGGGTACCTACAAAATCCCACATCTTGTCATTATTATTGCCTCCTCCAACTCATATTCTCCTTTATTTCTACATCTGAAAACAGTGTCAACGTTTCAATTGATTTTAATGTGACTTTTGACCATAATTTCTTTTTGTAAGGGACTAAATTTAAAAGAATCAGAGGAAATGCAAAACAGTAAAGCCATCAAGGTAATTTCTTAATTTCTGTATAATCTCATAGCTGGGGTCTAATCTTGGCTTTCCAGTTGTCAGGAAGGAGTAAAAACAAGCTATGTGCACCATGGCTAGATTGGGCAATTACAGAGATTAGCAAAGCAGTAAATCACTGGAATTATGAATTTCATGGAGCTTCAAATTATCTACTTGTATGGTATTAGCTAAAGCAACTTTTACAGTGGCTGGGACAGTGTGAGATCTACTTCACAGTATGATGCTGCAGCCTTGAAGCCGCAAGACCAGTTCCTATGGGAGCCATGATAGATAATGTAAGGAATTAAAATAAATCTCTTTAATTTTCTTGTCTTAATTTTTCACACATGACCCACAGGTAACATGTCACACTGCTGACAAGTTTTCAGTCTTATTTATTATGTTTTTGCTCCAGCCTTCCTCCAGGGACTTCCTCCATTATTTTACTCTCATAATATTTCTTTAAGGATGAAAACAAAAAATGTTAGGATGAAAGACTTTGTGTTCTAACATTACTTAAAGGGTTTCCATGCTTAAAAAGGGATTTCAATCTGGGTCTCCCTGATTTGTACATAGTGGCAACTTCTATGCCAACTCATTATTCCTCCTGGTGGGTATATAATTTAATGTTGGCAAGGCATTGATTGTATATCACTCTAAAGGTGAATTAAAATATCTCAGAATTGAAGAACAATTGTGTATTTTTGTTGTCCACACTCCTAGAAAAAGAGGTCTACTCTGCAAAAACATCTTCAAATATTCATTGTTATATCTGGCAAACGTTACCATTCTTTCCATTCCCCTACCATGTAAACACTCTGGAATGAAGATAGGTCTAGTTTATTTGTAGAATGCAATGCGATTGGCAATCTATGAATATAGTTATGGTAATGCCACTTGCAACAGCAGCAGCCCACAAAAAGGAGGAGGGAAAGGAAAAGAGAATAAAAAAGCTCTGCTATTGTCAGTGCCACTGTTGAATTTTTCTGCTCACAAAAGAATTGTTAGAGATCATATGAACATTGTTTTAATCTCCTAACAAACTTAGGACTTCATCAAACGGAGCTGGGGAAAGTGGGGGAAAGTAAAATTGTCTTCTTTTTATGGGATTCCATCTTTAAAGAATATCAGGGTCCTGCCATACTTATCTCTGCAAAGTAGCAGAGCACACAAACGTAGTCCAGGGGCAATCTGAGGTCGACACAGTAATCAATCAGCCAAGCAAGGATGAATTAAGAGTGTAAGATATAAGTCCATTCCAATATTCCAAAGCCTTTTCTCAGCTAAATAACTAGATCTCTGCACTTAATGTTCCAGGTATATGCAGAAGGATTTTGTAAAAGACGTAGAGCATAGTGTTGTACCCTAGCACTGGAACACCCTTTCACTCATCACCACACCAGAGTCCAGTGATCCAATCTAAGAATGTTGATTAAAGAAAGAATATAAAAAGGCAAAAGGGACAAATCCACCAAAGTCAGTACAGACATAAAATGTAATACTCAAAAGAAGCTAGGGATGAGTAGCAGTCATCCAAAAATGGGATTCTTTGGCACACAAAGCTGAAGAATCCCGAAAACACAGAATTAATCCAAGGGTATATCCATGAACATGAAAACAGGAAATTCTCCATGGTAAATTCTCCAAAGAAACATAGGAATAAAACAGAAACACGACACAGGGATCTTGACAATACCGGAATCATGAACAGGAATCATAAACAGGAGATTGATCCCCTATAGCAATAAGAGGCCTGAAATTAAATCATTTAATTTAAGCCCTTTAAGACACCCATGACATCATGCCTGACATATCTGGACTTCAGGGTCTTATCTCAAATACTCTGAGAATAGGTTTGCTGGTTTTTCACTCCCTGCATTCTCAGGTCTAATCTATTCTCCCTGGAAAACTTGCCATCTGCTCAAGGCCTATGAACAAGCAAAATAATCCAAAACATCGGTCTTGTCTGACTGCAGTTCTCTCTGATCACTCACAGACTCCTTACTTTGAAACCCATAATCTCCCTCATCCTCTGAACATTCAGAAAAAAATCACCTGATACTTGCCAGACTAAAACACTGACGAAACACTACAGATTACAGCCAGAAGTCTGTCTGCCTCATATGATTGACTCTGTGGTACTATGAACTGTTTTAGAATTGTGTAGAAACAGAGGGAGGTGTGTCTTGTGTGTTGATAGGCAAACATTTCCCACATCAAAATTATTACAAAAGAAATGCAACTTTTTTGCCCCTTTATAAGCCTATTAAACAATAGAGGTTATTGCTAACACTTCCATGTTAAGAGCTACCTTGCACTTGCATTGGAGGCCTTCTACATCCAATCCCTTTTCCATATTGCTCCATAATAATAATAATATAATAATAATAATAATAATAATAATAATAATAATAATAATCTTTATTTAATACCCCGCCACCATCTCCCTAATGGGGACTCGGGGAGGCTTACATGAGGCCAAGCCCAACAGCATATTACAATAAGGTAAAACCAAAACACAATAACAACATAGTAAAATACATACAACATACGAGTACAAAGACAATAAAGCAAAATCAAACACAGTAAAATAAAATAACATAACATAATAATGAGCGGGCCATATGCGCAAGATAAAAACGAAGATACTAAAAATACTAAAATCAGGATGAGATAGGGATGGAGCAGATTGTTTGTGGGGGGGGGGGGGGATAAGGACCCTTCCAGACATGTCCTATATCCCAAGATCCTATCCCATTTTTTCTGCTTTAATCTGGATTATATGAGTCCACACTGCCAGACAATCTGGGATAAACAGAAAACCTGAGATCAGATCTTGGGATATAAGGCCTGTCTTGAAGGGCCCTGAGTGGTAGTGAATAAGGGAGGGAACTTTAAACACCAGAACAGGTATGTATACAGCAAATGAATATATGTATCAGCTCCCCCATGAGTGAATGGCAGAATCTCTGAAAATCTCTGGTCAGTGAGCCCCAGTCCATTGGATTTTATCTGGAATCTAGACAGGACACTTGGTATCGGTTTTCAGCATGAACTGTCCCAGATTACAACCTTGCCAGCCCGCATATTTACTTGCTTGCTTACTTTTCTATGTTGCTAACCCTTGTAGAGGTTCAACCATGGAACAAAATGTGGAGCCACTATTATACTCAAACACTGGAGATGACACTAGTTAATTTCAGATGCCTGTCTGCCTCCCCCCACCCCAGCCCCATTCCAGAAGAGAAGGAAAGCAAGCATCAAAACCACGAGTAATGGATACTGGATGTAATAATGTTCAGATAATAGAGAATTCAAAAAAAAAAAAAAGCAACAGCAAAGTCATGGGCAGCCAGAAGGCAGTACAAGCTCAGAAAGCATGTCGTCCAAATCTCCTGCTGTCAAAAGCGCTGAGAGAATGGGAGAGGGAGGGAGGAGGAAATATTATTTTCTAATTCAAGGAGCCAGCATATATATGCTCTGCTTTTGGCAGTTGTAACCGGGAAGGGACTGAAGATATGGACAGCCTGGAAACAGAATGGCCCAATGGTACATGGTCAAAGCAGCAGTTGCAGCTGGATTTCGGCTGCTTGGGTATCTTTAGTGCCAGTGTGTTCAAACACTTGCTGAAACCGTATATGGCTGTGAGGATATTTAGAGGGAAGGCAGAGAAGTGGAACAGTGTGGATGCTACTGAAACTGGTGTTGGAGTAAGGAAGGTGTTTTGAATGATTTTTTCTGTACTTGTGTTTATATTCATGTGTGTACCGAGATCCATATATTGAAATCTTGTAACACCTCTCATTTAATGCATTGGTAATTATATAAAATAAAATTGGCCCTAAATAAAAGCATAAGAATGCAGTTTTCCTTATAAATAAATATTTCATTTACACTGTTCTACCCCTGCTTCCATTTCTTCCAACACTTTTGCTTTCAAGATTGTCTCAGTGATTATTTTTAAAAAATACTGTTGTAAAGATGGAAACTAGATAATATTAATAATAATAAACCTTTATTTGTACCCCGCTACCATCTCCCGAAGGACTCAGTGCAGCTTACAAGAGGCCGAGCCCAAATACAACAATAAAACAGCAGCAACAACAACAACACAATAACTAAAAAAAACCAACCCAGAGCAATAACAATTAACAACATCCGATGATGCAATTAAAAACAATGGCCGGGCCAATTGTAACAATTAAGATTAAAAAGTGCTAGGCATGACAAAGTGGGGTGTTTGGAGGGGGATGGGCATGCAGATATCCTGAATCTCTGATAAAGTGCGTTGGGATATAGTGCTAGGAGATTCCTTATTCTGGAAAGGCACACTGGAACAACCACGTTTTCAAGCTCCTCCTAAAGACTGCTAGCGATGGGGCCTGCCTGATGTCCTTAGGGAGAGAATTCCAGAGTTGAGGGGCTACCACCAAGAAAGCCCTGTCCCTCATCCCCACCAATTGCGCTTGCGATGCAGGTGGGATCGTGAGCAGGGCCTCTCCAGATGAACGAAGAGATCGTGTGGGTTCGCACACAAAGATGAGGTCACGTAGGTAGGCGGGTCCCAAACCGTTTAGGGCTTTGTAGGTAAGCACCTGCACCTTGAATTGGGACCGGAAAATGAATGGCAGCCAGTGGAGCTCCTTATACAGGAGAGTTGTCCTCTCTGTAAGGGGCACCGGTTAACAATCTGGCTGCCGCCCGTTGGACCAATTGAAATTTCCGGGCCGTTTTCAAGGGCAGCCCCATGTAGAGTGCATTACAGTAGTCCAATCTGGAAGTGACTAAGGCGTGGACCATCCTGGCCAGATCTGCCTTCACGAGGTACGGTCGCAGTTGACACATGAGTCTCAATTGTGCAAAGGCCCTCCCAGCCACCGCTGACGCCTGAGCTTCAAGCGACAGTGATGAATCCAGGAGGACACCCAAACTGCGGATCTGTGATGGTATACCAGAAACCTCAATATTTAAAGAAAATTGTTAATAAATTTAAGATGATTACCCCCTTTAAAAGCTACAGTTCTAGGCATGTTTATTGAGTTTTAAGACCTGTTAAGCGCACTTTCAATTTTGTACTCTGACATATCAAAACCAACCACACATAAGCTAGTAGCCAAATTATCTTGCTTAAAAGGTTAGGGTTTTTGATAGCAAGGAGATCCTAGTGCAGTTCAGGGGATCTCATTCCTGAAATAAGTATTTTTTCTTACAGATAGCACCACCTTTCAATGGAAGTCATTTTGTTTAGTTATACTGTACAGTGATACCTTGAGGTAATAGTTTAATTCATTCTGTGACCAAGCTCTGAACTCAAATCACTCTTATTTCGGAAGATTGAATTGGGTATCTCCATGTATTCCTCTGCCATGGGACCTTCTACACAGGCTCTAAAATATGTAAGTTACAAGGTTAAAGGTGGGGGGGGGGGGCGCTAAATGACTCTAGTGGTAAATCTGTGCTGATTCACAGCAACGGACAAAAAACACATGTTTAAAATGTCCGCTTATGTCCTGTTTCTGACCGGAAAATGTGCACATCAGGAGACCTGTCTTTATCTGCAGGGCAGCTTAGAAGGACTATCACAATTTTTTCCTTTGCAATTTGAATGCAAAGTTAGTAATTGGAAATATTGCCTATCCTTAGATGTCCTTTTAGAAGTAGTATGGTGGTGGGTCTTAAATGAAGCAATCCAAGGAGTAAATGCTATTAAATTCAGTGGAAGTTACTTCTAATATCTATCTATCTATCTATCTATCTATCTATCTATCTATCTATCTATCTATCTATCTATCTATCTCTATCTCTCTCTCTCTCTATCTATCTATCTATCTATCTATCTATCTATCTATCTATCTATCTATCTATCTCTATCTCTATCTCTATCTCTATCTCTATCTCTATCTCTATCTATCTCTATCTATCTATATAAATAAAAATGTAATGTTCATTTGTGGGATTAACATAACTCAAAAACCATTGGACCAATTGACACCAAATTTGGACACGATACACCTAACAGACCAATGTATGTCCTTCACTCAAAAAAATTGATTTTGTCATTTGGGAGTTGTAGTTTCTGGGATTTGTCGTTTATGTACAATCAAAGAGCATTCTGAATGTCACCAACAATGGAACTGAACCAAACTTGGCACATAGTTCTCCTATGACCAACAGAAAATACTGGAAGAGTTTGGTGGGCAGTGTTCTTTGGTTTTGGAGTTGTAGTTCACCTACATCCAGAAAGCACTGTGGACTCAAACAATGATGGATCTGGACCAAACTCTTCGCGAATACTCAATATGCCCAAATGTGAACACTGGTGGAGATTGGGGAAAATAGAATCTTGACATTTGGAACTTGTAGTTCCTGGGATTTGTAGTTCACATACAATCACAGAGCATTCTGAACCCCACCAACGATAGAATTGGGCCAAAACTCCCACACAGAACAGCCATGTGGGCCACAGCAACACGTGGCAGGGCACGGCTAGTGTGTGTGTGTGTGTGTGTGTGTATGCGCAACATATTTCAATTCTATGCCCATTTTCCTGGGAGTAAGCTGTAATGAAATTAATGGGAATAATAATAATAATAATAATAATAATAATAATAATAATAATAATAATTTGTTATCCTCCTCTCCTAACAGCTTGAAGTAGGGTATAACAAAGCCAAAATATAAAATACATAAATCAAAACACATAAGTATAGAATGCATATGCCAAAACACTTGGTACAGTGATCAAAATAGAATGTGAATTCAAAACTTATTATTCAAAGTTGATGAGGTAGGCCTGTCAGAAGGAATGGGGTTTCAGTTGTGTATTAAATTCTGACAGCGGATTTAGCTGTTGGATGTCTTCCGGTAGGTTATTCCAAAGCCAATGAAAAGGTCCTCTGGATGACAGTTGCCAGTCAGGTCCTAGCTGGCAGGAGTAGACATTCCTCAGAGGACCTCAGTGCCCTAAAGGGTGGAATGTATGGGAGAGGGTGATAACACTTTGTACTCTGCCTGGAACTAATCGGCAACCAGTGGAGTGACCTCAATATGGATGTAATATGGCCACTCCTAGACATTCTTGTGACCAGTATGACCGTCATGTTTTGAACTAATTGGAGTTTCCAAACTTGGTACAGAGGTAGTTCATTGTACAGTTCTTTGCAAAAATATAACCTTGAGGTGACTAGCAGGTGTAGTACCATCTTGAGGTTTTCTAGGAGGTGGCATAGCTGGCCTATCAGCTGAAGCTGATAGTAAAGACTCCTGACTGTAACATTTATCTGAGCTAATACTTGAAGAAACAGACCCAGAGGCAAGCTGTGAACACAGTCTTTTTGGGGGGTGGGGTGGAGGGAGGGGAGTGTAACCCCATCCAGAACTGGTTGACACATCTCAGGTTGGTACCCTTGATGGCAAACACCTCTGTCTAAGTTGGATTCAGTTTCGTTTTTCTTCACCCAGTCCAGGCATTCATTATGAGTACATATGCATAGGATTTTGCTTTTAAGACTACCATTCTTTACATATTTCATAGGGGGTGCCATTGTCATTGTAACAAATTAGAGGCTCAGAGAATAACACATGGGAGATGTGAGGTATTCATTCAAGTTTGCTCCCAATCCAATGGGATTACAGGTGGGAAGTTGTGTGAGAAAAACAGGAAAATAGACAGGCTATATCAGGGGTCCTCAAACTAAGCCGGGGGCTGAATACGGCCCTCCAAGGTCATTTACTGGGCCCTTGCTCAGGGTCAATCTAAGTCTGAAACAACTTGAAAACACACAACAACAACAACAACAACAACAACAGCAACAACAAGAATGCTATCTCATCAGTCAAAAGCAGGCTCACACTTCCCATTGAAATACTAATAAGCTTATATTTGTTAAAACTATTCTTCATTTTAATTATTGTATTGTTTTTAAGTGTTCTTTGCACAACAACTAAGATATGTACAATGTGCATAGGAATTCATGTATTTTTCAAATTATAATCCGGCCCTCCAACAGTTTGAGGGACTGTGTGGCCTGGCCCTCTGTTTAAAAAGTTTGAGGACCCCTGGGCTATATGATCCCATGAATAATATATGTAAGAACTAATGAAATCTCCATAACTATTGGATCATTGTTGTATGACTGGGCATAAACTTATATGGCGAACACACACACACACACACAGTAGAAACATGTCTTTTCCCATGTGTCTTTTCAAACTGCCTTCAGTTTGGATTAAAACAGATGCATGTGGCAGTAAAAGGGTCAAACTGCACAGCAGATGTGAGATAGCCTAGAATATAGATAAGCAATGCTTCAATCAAAGTTTATACTTTGCATATTATATAAATTAATTTGCATATTATGCAAATTTGTCTGCTGGATTTGGAGAGGTGGAATAAAATGACCTCATTCTTGCTGGCTTATACAATTTCCTATACTTTTCAAAAGTTAATAGACAGAAATCTAGTGTGAAAATCAATTTTCAAAGACACTATTTCCAACCAGGAAATAAATTCTTAGTGACTGTGTGTTTGAATGACAAGCAGTGAGTAACTCTATTTACTGTGCTTATCAAGACATGGTTAATGAGATCATCACATCTGGCCTTATGATATCACCAGTGGCCATCCTTAGGTCTCAAGTTTTGGGCCAGAAATCTTATGGCCTGGGCAAATCTTGACCTTGCAAGCCTAGCTAGGTCTGCCCTAAGATAACAAGGAAATCTGTCACGCTCTGCAGATACCCTACCTCCATACTTAGTAAAGGTAGGCATGATGTTCAACCTTTTTTTCTTGTTTTCTTCATGAAGATCTTCATTTATCCCTTTTATACATATGACAAAAGAGGACCCTCAGTGGCACAAGGGGTTAAACCCCTGTGCCAGCAGGACTGAAGACCAACAGGTCGAAGGTTCGAATCTGGGGAGAGAGTGGATGAGCTCCCTCTTTCAGTTCTTTCAGCTCCAGCTCCTCATGCGGGGACATGAGAAAAGCCTACCACAAGGATGATAAAACATCAAAAACATCCAAGTTTCCCCTGGGCAACGTCCTTGCAGCTGGCCTATTCTCTCACACCAGAAGTGACTTGCAGTTTCTCAAGTTGCTCCTGACATGACAAAAACAAAAATAACAAAATAATGATTCCTTTAGTATTATTTTCCAGTTTTCTGTTAGCATTTTGTTGAGAAATTCATTTCAACACCATGCCCAGCATTATTTTTTTAATTTTTAATTAGTATATTTGGCCCTGCCATAGGTTTTTAAATGTTGTTGTGTTATTGTTAATGTTTATTGCTATTTTCTGTTTATGAGTTTTATTTATTGTTGTATTACTGTTGCGGACGACACCCAACTCCTGTTGCACTTGGAGCCTGGAGTAACGTCAATACCTGACAATTTCACCTTATGCCTGGAGGCTTTGTCGAACTGGCTATGTGCTAGCAGACTGAAGGTGAATTCGGCGAAGACTGAGATCCTGTGGCATGGCTGCCCAATAGGTCCGACCCATCCATTACCTACCTTTGATGGCACTGCTCTATCTCCATCGCCTACCGTTAAGAGCCTAGGTGTCATTTTGGATTTGTAGCTGATGATGGAGGCTCAGGTCGCTGCTGCCAGCAAACAGGCCTTTTTCCATCTACTACAAGCGAGGCAACTGGCACCTTACCTGTCGGATGAGGCTCTGGCAACAGTCATCCATGCCACGGTCACATCTAGACTGGACTGTTGTAATGCCTTGTATGTTGGCCTTCCTATTTCTACGACCCGAAAGCTCCGTATTGTCCAGAATGCTGCAGCCAGGTTACTCACAAAAACGCCCATGAAATGCCACATAATACCAGTGCTGCAACATCTACACTGGCTCCTAATTGAGTATTGTGGTTTGTATAAGATGCTGGTCCTGACCTTTAAAACTTTATATGGCCAGGGTCCATTGTATCTTAGAGACCGTCTCTCCTTCTACCATCATCGGAGGTCGCCACGACCATCCCAACGCGATTTGCTCTATATACCGGGTCCTAGGGAAGTGCACTTGGAAAGCACCACACGCAGGGCCTTCTCTATTTCTGCCCCTGCCTTATGGAATTCCTTGCCTCCCTATGTGAGAGCCATGCGTGACTTAGGGCATTTTATCCTAGCCTAGTACTTAAGACCTGGCTTTTTACTAGAGCATTTGACCCATGTTAATTTTAATATTTGTATGTATGTGTTTTATCCTGTATAATTTCTGCTATGTAAATCGCCTGGAGCATCTCGGATGGAGGGCGACTAATAAGTAATTAAAGGTGATGGTGATGATGATGATGATGATGATGATGATGATGATGATGATGAAAGTGTGCAACTCTTGAGATATTGTTGGTAAAGAAAATGGTGATCATAAAAATGCTTGGCTGCCATTACAATAAATGAGTAATAAGCCCCCCCCCCACTACTGCATGAAATAAATTTGATACTTTCATTTGTACTTTTTATGCCCTTGCATGCAGAAGATTGCAGTCTTTTTTTCTTATATACGGAAACTTTTAAACTTTGTCAAGCAAACTGTATTAGCTATGGAAGCATAATTTATTCAATGAGTTTCTAAGAAAGAGGAACAGGAGAACTATGAAGAACGTGTCAGTGTTTTGTTTTTGAAAGTGGCATTTATAATTTCATAGGTTGTACCTGGTTGTGAAGATTAGATTGGCTTTTCTATCAAATCAGAAAGGTGTTATTTTCACCTTCTTTCCTCCACGGGAAGTTTTGATTCAGCGTCTTACCTCACTGGAAGAGGTTGTGCCAAGCACAGTGGTCCCATGGACTAATTTTAAACATTGGCTTCAATTGTCAGTCACACACATGTCATTTTCATTATGCTCTCCCTGCTCCCCTCTTGCTCATAGAAATGAGCAGTAGTTTCACTTTTAAACCCCCCCCCCCCCAGGTAATTGAAAACTCAGCCCTGATGCATAGATTACTATTCTTGTGTGTGTGTGTGTGTGGGTAGGTGGGTGTGGGTGTGTATCTGAACAATAGAACATAAGCAATTTCTCCAGGTCTACTATTCGCTATGGATTACAATCAAGCCAAAGCACTTATTATACAACGTATCACAGACACAGAGCGACAACTAGATCTGGCCTCAGTTCCAACCTTCTTTATCAATGAAGATAGCAGATATCTTGCCTCCCCTATGGCATATTTAACCAACTTAGAGGTTCCTATTCATCGAAGGGCTTTCACCCTGGCTCGATGCCACGCTCTCCCATCAGCTGTACTCGAAGGCCGCTACCGGAAGATCCCTTTCCCAGAGAGACTCTGCCCCTGTGACTCGGGTCATGTAGAAACAATAGAACATGTGCTCCTTCAGTGCCCATTCTACAGGGATACCCGTGCCAGGCTTATCTTACCTCTGATATTTATTTTTATTATTTATTTATTTATTTAAAAGTTTTGTATACCGGCCTTCTCGCCTCTCTTGAGGGACTCAGACCGGTTTCCAACCATAATATCACATACAATCAATAAAACATCATAATACATATTACAGTAAAACATTAAAACAGCAATTACAATCAATAACTATAATGGTCAGTCGTCACACTAAAATCGTTGCTCATCATCCTCCATCCATATCTCAGGGTGTTGGCTCACTCGTCGAATGCCTGTCTCCATAACCAAGTCTTCACCTGTTTCCTAAATGTCAGGATAGAAGGGGCGGTTCTGATCTCCAGTGGGAGAGAGTTCCAGAGTCGAGGGGCCACCACGAGAAGGCCCTGTCCCTCGTCCCCACCAGACGCGCTTGCGAGGCCGGTGAGACCGAGAGCAGGGCCTCTCCAGACAATCTTAATAATCTTGATGGTTCATAGGGGAGAATACGTTCGGAGAGGTAAACAGGGCCGGAGTCGTTTAGGGCTTTATAGGTTAACACCAGCACTTTGAATTGTGCTCGGAAGCTAATTGGCAGCTAATTGGTGTAACAGCGGAGTGGTGTGCTCCCTGTACCCAGCACCCGTTAGTAGTCTCGCTGCCGAGCGTTGGACTAGCTGCAGCTTCTGGGCAGTCTTCAGAGGCAACCCCACGTAGAGAGCGTTGCAGTAGTCTAAACAAGATGTAACCAAAGCGTGGACCACCGTGGCCAAGTCAGACTTCCCAATGATATGCAAGCACCCAGGCCATTCAGGACAATTTTATACCTCCATGCGACTTGCAGATATTAATTCAGCTACAACCTACAATGTTGCAAAGTTCTGTGAAGCAGCATACAAAATCCGTCAGGGAATGACTAGTCCCAAAAGTTAAATGTGTGTCCAGTAATCTTCTTCCCTGAATCTACAATTTGGTGATTGATCTAGTCATTGTATGTTTTTACCCTGTTTCCCCTCTGCTCCCTCACCTGAATTGTGCTTCAATAGTTATATTTATATTTTTAATGTACCAAACATACCAAGTTTGTATGAAAATGTGACTCTATTTCCTGTGCTGGTCAATGACCGAAATACATGATTTGATTTGATTTGAATATAAGCAAAAATAAAACATTTTCTATACAAAAAGGACCAAATAAGGACTGAGCATTTTTCAGGTAAATGTTATGAAAACGCTGTTATAAAAACTAAAAGCACTTAATAAAATTAGTAAACAACACATTCACAAAGTCCTTTTGTCCAATGTGTAGTAGTTGTTTTTATATGGCAAAAAAGCTTTTGTCTCATCTCGTAGGACAATTTGTTATTGTTTTAAATTCTAAACTGTTTTGGTGCAAAAGCAATGTTAATATTTTATTCTTGGGGTATTTGTTTATTGTTTTTAGTCTGCACTACAATGCTGATCTCGCTTATGAAAAGACAACAAAAATCACACATTTTCATTCTGAAGGTGATAAGTTGAAATGATATTTTAATATTTATAGGACTCATTGGATTAAACATGTTTCACTCGTGTAAAATGTATTATTGGTATTCCATAGGTCTCTTTGCTTCCTTGAAGATCAACCCAAGGAGACTCCAAAGCATAATGAGACTTTGAGATCAGAACAGAGCGGCACTCAGAATATCTTCATCCCTAGTTAATTTTATCTCAAATTTTTCATTTGTTTGATAGCATAAATTTGTGATATAATAATAATAATAATAATAATAATAATACTTTATTTATACCCCACTACCATCTCCCCAAGAGACTCGGTGCGGCTTACATGAGGTCGAGCCCAAAATACAATATTTATTTATTTATTTACAGCTTTTATATTCCACCCTTCTCACCCCGCAGGGGACTAAGGGCGGATTACAGTGTACACATATATGGCACACATTCAATGTCCATTTTTGACATACAAACATATATAGACATACACAGAGGCTATATTTAACTTTTTCTGGCCGCCGGGGAGCTGCTGTTTTCATCGTCCATCTGCGACGCTGATGAAGCACTTCCGCATTCCCGCATGCTTTGCTGGAGTCTTCTTTATGGCCTCATAAATCAGTTAATTTAGCCTCCCCATACTTTTAAGGTGGCACCTTATTTTCCTACTTGACAGTTGCAACTGTCTTTCGGGTTGCAAAGGTCGACAACAGGCTACACACAATTGGTTGGAAACCCACTCCAACCCGGGCTGGCTTCGAACTCATGATCTTTTGGTCAGAGTGATCTTAATACAAGCAATAACAATACAAGCAATAACAATAACAATACAAGCAAATTAAAACAACAAAACAAAAAAAACAGTAACACAAACATTATCAATAGGACAACACACTTTAAAATCTATGGGTGGCCAAATGTAATTAAAATTAAAAGATTAAAAAATTATGCTGGACATGGGCGAAAAAAGTGATGGGGCAGTTTGTGGGAACATACAATATAAAGTGCTTTGGAGGACAAAGTGCTATGGGATCATTATTCTGGGAAGGCACACTGGAACAACCACGTCTTCAAGCTCCTCTTAAAGACTGCCAGAGATGGGGCATGCCTGATGTCCTTGGGGAGTGAGTTCCAGAGTCAAGGGGCCACCACCAAGAAGGCCCTCTCCCTAGTCCCCACCAATCGTGCTTGCGATACAGGTGGGAGCGTGAGGAGGTCCTCTCCAGATGATTGAAGAGATCGTGTGGGTTCGTATACAGAGATGCGGTCACGAAGGTAGGCGGTCCCAAACCGTTTAGGTCTTTGTAGGTAAGAACCTGCACCTTGAATTGGGTCTGGAAAATGAATGGCATTAGGCCACTAATGCTTTATTTCACTCTTGGTATAAGTACATGAAAAGGGGGTGTATCTACACTGTACAATTCATACAGTTTGACATCATTTTAACTGCCATGGTTCAATGCTGTGGAATCATCCAGAAGGCACCAACACACATTGACAGAGAAGGTTAAAGATCTCTTAAAGCTAGAGAGCCCATGATTCCATTGCTTTGGGGGGGGGGGGGTGTTGTCATTTTTAAGTATAATTTGTTCTGGTTTCTTGTGTCCTGTTAGCTGCCTTGAGTCCCTATCTGGAGAAAGGCAGGATAAAATAAATCATAAATAAAATAAACAGAATATTGTATTGATGCAGACATTCATCTATTTGCTTTCTGTGCACCTCTCCGGCAATTTTTTCAAAAAATGTATTTTCAAGCAAGCTTGACAGATTTGCCAGCTGTTCACTTTTTAAAATGAGGTTACCTTTTTCAAGTAGATCCACAGAATAAAGATATTTTTGCCAAGGTGACGAGGACTTGCTATGCAACTGTTAATCATGTAGAACTTTCCACGTGGCTGCAGATTTATTATTGAGGTCTGTAGAAGTTTGATATTAATAGTTTGACTTCAAATTGAAATATACTTTCTATATGTGGCTTTTTCTTACTATCCTTGAGTAATAACCTTGGCTGTCTTCAATTTAAATTATTTTTATTAAAATATTTTGTTCTCCTTGTTTTCTGTTATGAATTCAGGTGCTGTTTTGTAATCTGAACACCAAAAATAATTACAGGGTTACCAAGTCAGTACCTCATCATATCCTGAGTTGGGCGATGGATATGCCTTTCTTATGTCAGAGATGATGCATTATGATAGTGTAGGATAGATCCTTGTGATGGTGTAAATGTGGCGTTGGCAAGCACTGGGGAGAAAAACTTCTATTTTCTTTGCTGGTTGTGGAAGTGGGTGTAATAGAAATCCATAGAGTCCAGAATTTGGGTAAAACCTGGCTAGCCAAAAAATATGGCAACATAGTGCCATAAAAAAACTTGGCTATTTATCAGCAGCTGGGAAGGCAACTAAATGTATCCAGTAGTATAGCCTTTCTACTGGTGTACCGTGTGCCTAACGCACCAGTGGACAGCCTATCACAGCTGCTGGAGGTTGTGTTGGAGTGGGCCTTGAGGTTCCCCAGGCTTATTGTTCTGGGGGACTTCAATGTCCACGCTGATGCAGGCTCCTTTTCCTCAGCAGCTGAAGACCTAGTGTCGACCACTAGGACTCTCACTTTATAATACTGGGCCTACACATCAGGCTGGTCACACACTAGATTTGATCTTCGGAGTTGGAATCCAAGTGACCCTAACCTCCATTCTGGAGGTTCCACGGTCGGACCACTGCGCCCTAGGAATCCGTATTGAGCATACCACCCCACCCGGTCTGGGCACCGAACCTATTTGGGTTCGCCTGAAGAGACTTATGGAACCGGTCAGGTTCCTGAATGCTCTGAAGGCCTTGGAACCTGTCAGTGACTCACTGGAGGGACAAGTGGATACATGGAACACTAAATTATCCAATGCAGTCGACGAGATCGTCCCTAGACGCCCTCTCCGACCCCGTAAGAATCGGTCTTCTTGGTTTACTGAGGAGCTCCGTGCGATGAAACTGGAGAAGAGATGGCTAGAGGTCGTGTGGCGGGAACTCCATGACGGGGAATTGGAATCAGCTTATAAGAATTTTAGAGAGTCTTATGAGCATGCTATCACCGGGGCCAAAAAACCTTTAAGGCCTTATATGGTCTGGGGCTGGCATACCTGAGGGCCCACTTATCCCCCTACCAGCCCCAGAGATTACTTCAGTTCGAAGACCAATATTTGCTTGAAGTCCTCAACATCCGGACTTATCATCTGTCCTCTACTAGGCAGAGAGCCTTCTCAATTGTAGCCCCTTATTTATAGAATGCCGTGCCAGTTGAAACCCAATCTATCCGAGAACTACTTGCTTTTCGGAAAGCCTGTAAAACCTTTCTCTTCCGACAAGCTTTCGATGGGTGAATAACTCGGGACTATGTCTGTTCTTGTTTTATTGTATTTTAAAATTAATTGTATTGTTTTAATCTACTGCTGTAAACCGCTCCGAGCCAAATTGGGAGTAGCAGTATACAAGTCAAATAAATAAATAAATAATAGTTGTATCACTTACATCCTATTTAACCATAGCTTATGTGACACATGGGGATTTCATTTTTCTGCATTGTTGTATGAGTCTAAGAACAAATCCACAGAATGTAACTTAGGGACTGCCTGTATATCAATAAAGGGAAAACTCATCAGTGGCCCCATCTTCATTGAGCAGCAAGCACTTCTGTGTGGGGTTGAATCAGTTTGTGGACAGCTTCAAAATGTTTGGGGACTTAGCGCTTAAAATGTTTGGGGGCTTAGCGCTTACACCTTTCCACCAGATTATAATAACTTGGGGGGAAATCTGACTTCTGAATCAGGAGTTAGGTTCTCCCCCAGGTTAGAGCTGTCCAGAGAGCTGCAGCTCATCTCAAAAAATCAAAGTAATCAAATGTAATTGAAAGTCAGTCCTCTGTATCAATGGGTTCTATATGTACGGATTCAACCAACCACCTCTCAAGAATAGGGGGGAAAACCATCCAGTACCTATTTAAGCTGGTCACCATTTTATATAAGGGAAAACATTTTATTATGCCATTGTATATAATGGGACTTGAGGATCATGGAAGAGGCAGCAGATGTGCAGGGAGTGGCATATTTTGACAATACCTGTATAGTAATTTCAGCTTTCAGTCAAATGTCATCTTTGTGTGACTCAACTGAAAAAAAGTTTCCAGATTTTATGCAATAATAATAATAATAATAATAATAATAATAATCCTTTATTTATACCCCGCTAACATCTCCCGAAGGACTCGGTGCGGCTTACAAGAGGCCAAGGCCCAACTCATCAATAAAACAACAGCATAACAGATACAACAATAAATAAAACCCATAAAACAAACAATAAACATTAAAACAATAGCAATAAACATTATACAACAACACCACGACACATTTAAAACTAAGGCCAGGCCAAATGTAATGATTAAAATTTTAAAAAATGCTGGACATGACAGGTGAAATAGATAGGTTTTTGGAGATAGGTGCGGTGTGCAGACAATCTTAAATCTCTAGTAAAGTGCATTTGGGACATGATTCTTGGAGTTTCCTATTCTGGGAAGGCACACTGGAACAACCACGTCTTCAAGCTCTTCCTAAAGACTGCCAATGTTGGGCATTGTCTGAATCTTTAAATCATATTTAAAGAGTCCTGAAGTACAACTTTTGTGTAATGTGCAGGCCACTCTAGATCTCAGAGATTAGACCTGCAGGAGCAAGGTTTCTTCAATAGTTCTTCAATATTTCAAATTGGGTGGGTGCATGAATATCCCAGTTTTAAACAATGTTCCAATAAACAGCATTGTAATTTCAATATGTTATGAAAATCAGGATACCAATCAAAGCTTCGGTACTGTATTCTTGTAAAATGAAAAAGTTCATTAACCACCACCACCCCTTTTTAAAAAGTCCTAGCAACTTCACTATTTAAAGACTATTTGGTCTTTTTGCATATGAGTAATGACAGAAGGGAATGCTCTAAAGAAGAATGAACATCATTAAAAATACATTTACACTGAAATACTAAACAAGGAAGCCCCTCCTCCCCCATGAATACTATTTCTCTCTTTTGCTTCATTTTAGGTAAAAAAAAATGTCAATTTAAGCTTATCCATGCGGAGTTCGATGTGGTCAGTTTATTTAAATTTGCTCCCCATTCACTATTTACTAAACACCAATAAGTTGATGTTTCCAAAGAGAAACCAAAGAACTTTATTTTCCATCTCTAGTTTCAGCAGCCACTGACATGACATGCAAAATGACAAAAGTCACAACAGGCAATCTTCTTTTCTACTGCCCCCCCCCCCTTCCGTCTCCAAGTTGTAAGAGAGCAACATCTGAAGGGAGAGAGCCCAGCATAGAATCATAGAATCAAAAAGTTGGACGAGACCTCATGGGCCATCCAGTCCAAGCCCCTGCTAAGAAGCAGGAATATTGCATTCAAATCACCCCTGACAGATGGCCATCCAGCCTCTGTTTAAAAACTTTCCAAAGAAGGAGCCTCCACCACACTCCGGGGCAGAGAGTTCCACTGCTGAACGGCTCTCACAGTCAGGAAGTTCTTCCTCATGTTCAGATGGAATCTCCTTTCTTGTAGTTTGAAGCCATTGTTCTGCGTCCTAATCTCCAAGGAAGCAGTAAACAAGCTTGCTCCCTCCTCCCTGTGGCTTCCTCTCACATATTTATACATGGCTATCATATCTCCTCTCAGCCTTCTCTTCTTCAGGCTAAACATGCCCAACTCCTTAAGCTGCTCCTCATAGGGCTTGTTCTCCAGACCCTTGGTCATTTTAGTCGCCCTTCTCTGGACACATTCCAGCTTGTCAATATCTCTCTTGAATTCTGGTACCCAGGTGTGGTCTAACCAAAGCAGAATAGAGGGGTAGCATTACTTCCCTAGATCTAGACACTATGCTCCTATTGATGCAGGACATAATCCCATTGGCTTTTGTTGCTGCCACATCACATTGTTGGCTCATGTTTATCTTGTTGTCCACGAGGACTCCAAGATCTTTTTCACACATACTGCTCTCGAGCCAGGCATTGTCCCCCATTCTGTTTCTCTGCATTTTGTTTTTCCTGCCTAAGTGGAGTATCTTGCATTTGTCACTGTTGAACTTCATTTTGTTAGTTTTGGCCCATCTCTCTAATCTGTCAAGATCGTTTTGAATCCTGCTCCTGTCCTCTGGAGTATTGGCTATGCCTCCCAATTTGGTGTCGTCCGCTAACTTGATGATCATGCCTTCTAGTCCTTCATCTAAGTCATTAATAAAGATGTTGAACAGGACTGGGCCCAGGATGGAACCCTGCGGCACTCCACTTGTCACTTCTTTCCAGGATGAAGAGGAAGCATTGGTGAGCACCCTCTGGGTTTGTCCATTTAACGAATTACTGATCCACCTCACCATAGTTTTGCCTAGGCCACATTGGACTAGTTGGTTTGCCAGAAGGTCATGGGGGACCTTGTCAAAGGCCCTACTGAAATCCAGGTACGCTACATTCACAGCATTCCACGGCATTCCCCGCACCAAGAGAGGTCCTTGCCAAAGCAGTTGTGGGAGCAGCAACAATGAAGCTGCAAGTGGAATTCCTACTCCTGCAACAACTGAGCCACAAAATGTTCACAAAATGATGATGCTGCAGTGCTATTTTTCATGGCAATAATAGCAGTTCTAGATCAATGTTTCTCAGCCTATCAGATGTGAGGAACTGGGATATTTTTTATTGTGCCAAGAACTACCACCATATTTGCTTATAGTTGTTGTTTTTTTAAGAAATTAATCAGGGACTGTTAATCTAACCCGGGAACTATCACTTTAAATAGCACTGCTCTAAATTAAACTTATAATTTGAGCAGAGGTTAAGAAACTGTACTTACCTCATGTTAAAATAAAGAAAAAAGTCCAAAAGCAAATACATTGCAAAGGTGAAAAACCCCATTTAACAATTCAGCTTTCTATTGTAAAGAATAAAGATAAGCTTCAGAGAAAAGACATTGATATTCTTAAAACCATGGCAATATTAGTTAAACAATGATAAGGGAAATGGTGGCCTAAGGTAACTCTAATTATTTCCCTAATTGTTTTATTATATTAGACATAAAATTGTAATAAGGAAAAAAATGAAATTATTGCTATGAATTCATGAATACAGCCTTGCTCCAGAATTGTGTGCCTCTTACTTTGTCTTGATCTAATCTATTTAAACACTGTGTTGTTGTAGGTTTTTTCGGGCTATATGGCCATGGTCTAGAGGCATTCTCTCCTGACGTTTCGCCTGCATCTATGGCAAGCATCTTCAGAAGTAGTGAGGTCAGTTGGAACTAGGAAAAGGGGTTTATATATCTGTGGAATGACCAGGGGGTGAGACAAAGGACTCTTGTCTGCTGGAGCTAGGTGTGAATGTTTCAACTGACCAACTTGATTAGCATATAATCACCACGAGATGTAGAGCCAATCTTAAGAAATGGGGCTACAAAGTTGAATCCACGACGTGCGAGTGCGGAGAAGAGCAAACCACAGACCACCTGCTGCAATGCAACCTGAGCCCTGCTACATGCACAATGGAGGACCTTCTTGCAGCAACACCAGAGGCACTCCAAGTGGCCAGATATTGGTCAAAGGACATTTAATCAACTACCAAGTTTGCAAAATTTGTGGGTTTTTTTCTGTTTGTTTGTTTTGTTCTGTTAGAAATGTGATACAATGGTCTGGTTGCTGATGACACAATAAATAAAAGCATATAATGACTACACAGAGAAGCCATTGAAATACACAAGCATGTGGACAATTTCAACAGAAAGGGAGAAACCATGAAAATGAACAAAATCTGGCTACCAGTATTAAAAAACTCCAAAATTACAACAGCACAACAACAGAGAGGAAACAAACAAGGACATCTAATCACCTCTCAAGAAAAGTTTGCTCCAGGCACTGTCAAGCCATTATATGCTAATCAAGGTGGTCAGTTGAAACATTCACGCCTAGCTCCAGCAGACAAGAGTCCTTTGTCCCACCCTGATCATTCCACAGATATATAAACCCTTTTTCCTAGTTCCAACAGACCTCACTATCTCTGAGGATGCTTGCCATAGATGCAGGTGAAACGTCAGGAGAGAATGCCTCTAGAACATGGCCATATAGCCCGAAAATCCTACAACAACACAGTGATTCCAGCCATGAAAGCCTTCGACAATACATTGTTTAAACACTCTCATTGCCTGGACTAACCAATCCAGTAGTGTGTATGCTATGTAAGTCACCTATCTTTTTAACAGGAATAAGGTTGAACTGTCAATACACATGTCCCTTATAAACACACATATATACACATACACACCACACTTTCCCAAGCAGCTGCAGGTAACCATACATTGAGATTTATCCATTGCTCTTAGCACCTTTTTCAGGCTGTAGTTGTTACAGGATGCTGATTGTGGAGTGATTTATAGTTTCCAAATCACGACCTCCCCAACCACTGCAAGCTGGATAGCAAGTGTCTGAGAAGCAATCAAAAATAGTCCTTTCACAGCATAAACATATGCCTCAGCCTGCTTAGCAGCAGTGTCCAACTGCCAGAATCTGACCTTATCTACACACACTCTGTTTAGTAAATTCACAGATTCAGGTTTCATCCAAAATATCTGAAATAATCTTCACAGTTGCAATATATACAAATGTACAAAGGACATGCAGATTCATTTTCCTTGTACTTGCAATCAATCAGAGTCATCAAATAGTCACAAGCAACATAGGCAGATACTCACACTGAGTCACATAGGAGAGAAAAAATTGATTCTTTCATCCTCCTTATATAGCCACCTGTTGATAAGCTATTTGCAATAACCCTCTCATGGTTATGACTCAACCATTACCACATTCCCTTAGGTATTGCATCATGACATTCACAGTCTTTACCCAGGTGCTATTAATATTTTCATCAAACATTATGGCCCCTTCAACACAGCAGTATCAAATTTATTTATTATTTACTAGCTGTACCCGCCACGTGTTGCTGTGGCCAACCTTTCCTCGCTCTTTGTCTCCTTCTTTCTTTGGGGGGAGATGTAGTGCATGCACACACACACACACACACATACACATATGGGTAATATGGCAATGTCTATGTTGAAAGGAAGTTGTGGAGAATACCTACATGGATGTTAATTTTACTATATTTCCTCAACTCTCCCCTCAAATATACACAGTTACATGGGAAGTGGCTCTGCTGGAGTGCATGTCTTGAGGGGTTATTGTGGGGATGATCTTGCATGTGCATTAATTCCACTACATTTTCACTACTCCACACACCCATACGCACTCACTAGGCCTGGGTAACAACGGAAAAATTTGTTTCTAAAATCGATTTGTATTTGGGGGGTTTTTTTGTTTCGATATTTAAAATAATTACAAAATTTTCCTTTTAAAAAGTTCGATATTTACAAAATTTCGTAAATGGTAAAAAATTAACGAATCGATTTCCGAAACAATAACGAATCGATTCGTTAATGGCGGACGCGACTGCGAAATACGCTAAAAAACCTCCAAAACCTTCTGAAGCTTCCCTCTTCCTCTGTTGTTAACTGTTGGTGTGATATTATAATTTTTTTTCACTAATTAAACCATAAAACTGGCCCAGACATGCGGAAATAATAACGAAACGACCTCAAAACAATAACGAAACGAATACAATATTGAAATACGAAGCATTTACAAAACGTTTTTGAAAATTCGTTTTTTTAATAATTGCTCCAGAATGGTTCGTTATCGTTTTGTAATTGAAAAAATTAACGAATTATTAACGAATTACGAATTAACGAAACAAAACCGCCCAGCCCTAGCACTCACTGTTGCTCTGCAAACATGTGTATGTTGCCAAGTTGTAAAAGATAGATAGATAGAATGATTTTCAATTCATATAGCAGTTCAAAAACTGAGTAGAGCAATAGGTACCACTCTGGCAGGAAGGTAAGGGCGCTCCATGCAGTCATGCCAGTGGCCACATGACTTTGGAGGTGTCTATGGACAATACCGGCTCTTCAGCTAAATAATGGATATGAGCACCAGAGTTCCAGAGTTTGACATGACTGGCCCTGTCCCTTGTCCTCACCAAGCGCACCTGTGAGGCAGGCGGGATCGAGAGCAGGGCCTCCCCAGATGATGTTAAATTCCTGGTTCATAAGGAAATTATTTATGATTTATTTATTTACAGCTTTTATATTCCGCCCTTCTCACCCCACAGGGGACTCAGGGCGGATTACAGTGTACACATATATTATTTATTTATTTATTTGCTATGCTTATATCGCTGTTTCTCAGCCTAGCCGGCGACTCAACGCGGTTTACAACAAAATATAACAATCAACAGTATACAATTTAAACCATAAAAGCATAATACACAATTCACATATCAATAACAATCCAATACATCTCCTGACTAAAATCGTGATCCAGTTCGTCGTCCATATTGCCAATCCTTAATCATTACATTAATTGCACTGAGTTAACCAAATGCCTGTTCGAACATCCAGGTTTTTAATCTTCTTTGGAACACCAACAGCGAAGGGGCTGATCTTACCTCCATGGGAAGGGCGTTCCATAGCCGAGGGGCCACCACAGAAAAGGCCCTGTCTTTCGTCCCCGCCAGCCGCACCTGTGAAGCAGGCGGGATAGAGAGCAGGGCCTACCCAGAAGATCTTAGGGTCCTGGTGGGCTGATAGGCCGAGATACGTTCGGATAGGTAGGTTGGGCCAGAACCGTTTAGGGCTTTAAAGGCCAATGCCAGCACTTTGAATTGAGCCCGGTAGCAGATCGGCAGCCAGTGGAGCTGGTGCAGCAGAGGAGTTGTATGCTCCCTGTGCTCCGCTCCTGTTAGTATCAAGGCTGCCGAACGTTGGACTAGTTGGAGCTTCCGGGCCGTCTTCAAAGGCAACCCCACGTAGAGAGCGTTGCAGTAGTCTAAACGGGATGTAATCAGAGCGTGGACTACCGTGGCCAAGTCAGACAATTGGCAAACATTCAATGCCAATTTTAACATACAACATATACAGAGGCTATTTAACTTTTTCTGGCCGCCAGGGAAGCTGTCCATCTGCGACGCTGATGAAGCACTTCCGCATTCCCGCATGCTTCTTCTTTGTGGCCTCATAAATCAATTAATTTAGCTTCCCCACACTTTAAGGTGGTACCTTATTTTCCTACTTGACAGATGCAACTGTCTTTCAGGTTGCAAAGGTCGACAACAGGCTACACACAATTGGTTGGAAACCCACTCCAACCTGGGCTGGCTTCGAACTCATGACCTTTTGGTCAGAGTGATCTTAATGCAGCTGACACTCAGCCAGCTGCACCACAATCCCGGTGCAGGAAAGACACATATATACAAAATACACATTGAATTGGATTAGATGGCAGTGTTGACTGAGATAATCCAGTTCAAAGCAGATATTGTGAATTATCTGCCTTGATATTCTGGGTTATATGGCTGTGTGGAAGGGCCTTATTTTTACTTTGACTAGAAATGCTATGTCATAGTTTGGGCAAAAGGAGAGCCCCAGAGCCCCACCACTTATTCACTCACATACTACAATGGTGAATTCCTGGGCTTTGCTTCTTTAGAAGATAATTTGATTCCAGATGATGGCACCATGGAAAGAATAGGGATAGATTTCTACGCCACTAGAAAGAAAAGCATTTCAACATATTTCATTCCACTTTTCATTCAAAACTAACATAATGCCCCTGTGGAATGAATCAAATGAAATAAGCCTTTTTTCAATCTTTTAGAAACCACTTCCAAGTTTCTTCCGAAAAGCATCCCAGAATGTTTTTTTTTCTTTCTTTCAACAGCCTCCACTTTTCTTATGATTTCCATTTACGTGGTGAAGCTTATACGCGTATTTCGGTGCTTCATCAACACACTGAGGTAGCCGGTGAAACAGGCTAATCTGCTTCCCCTTTTTCTTTCTGCTTTTTCTTCAAACATGCTTAGCTAGATATTTTAGAAGGAGTTGTTTACTTTGCTTCTTCTATGCAAGAACACACAGCTAGGATATGACCACTTGGGCAGATTCCCATTCTTTCCCAGGTCAAGCTTTATTGTGTTGTTTATTGCTGTAATGCCTCTCCCCAAAAACCGAGTGCAATTTACTTTTGCAGTTTCAATTCAGTTTGCAACAAAGTAAACTGAGAACAATAGTGAAAAAAAACAAAACAACCCCTGATATATCTTAAAAGCAGCTGGAAAGTGGGTTTTATGGGAATCTGGTATTTTAAATCTGAAAAGGACCGCAGATTTGCTCTGTGATGAACACCTTTTCACAACTTGCTGTGAAATTATAACGTTCTAATATGTGACTGAATGAAATGAGTATTGAATTTAGTAATAACATTTGTGAAAGAACTGTATGTAGTATGATTTTTTAACTTTTATTTTTTCCATTCAGCCTGTTGTAGTAGAGTCTGTTGGCAACTCTGCAACTGGTAGTAGGAGTGGCAGAGGAGATTCCCATAAAACCCACTTTCCAGCTGCTTTTAAGATATATCAGGGGTTGTTTTTTTTCACTATTGTTCTCAGTTTACTTTGTTGCAAACTGAATTGAAACTGCAAAAGTAAATTGCAGGAATTCAGGAGTTAAATGAGGAACAGCAGAGGAAGAGGATCCGGGAAATACTTATGTCACCCACTGATGAAGAGTTCTTTGAGAGGTTTTCCGAGAGTGAAATGAGTGAAGAGGAGGAAGGAGATACAGTAGATGTGAATAGGGGAACTAAGAGGATTACTCGGGAGCAGGAGTCAGATGAGGAGCATCAAAGAAAGAAGATCTGGGAGATACTTACTGCTCCCACGGAAGAAGAGGATTTTATGGGTTTTTCTGGGAATGATGGGTCTGGGAGTGATAGGGATGAGGAGGAAGCACTGGATTGGACCAAGGTACAAGAGATTCAGAATATGTGTACTCAACTAATGTCTAGAGACACATTTGCGGTGTTTTCTGGTGGTGGGGATTGGCAATCGGGTGAACCTGTAGAATCTTGGGGAGACCTAAGTCTTGACAAGAGGTGGAAGAGTTGGAGGGATAGGTGTTGGCGCTCAGCTGTGGAGGCTAAATCAGCTGAGAGTTTTGAGGACGGAGTGGAGGGCAGCTAATCATTGGATGATGAGTTGTAAGATAAAAGTAGGCACTGAAATGTTAGAACTTTGCAGTAGGCAAAGTCTTGGTATCGTGCCTTGGGTTTTGTCGATGCCACTTTCCTGTTGGGCTTGGGTCCTGGATCTGCAAGTTGTGGCTTTGCTTCATGTTACTGACCAGCTTCGATTCTCGTAAGTGCGGATTTCCCCACTCCTTGACTTCAGACTGCTTTTGACGACAACGCAGCCTTGTGGAGTTCGGAACCTTGCAACTTTAGACTTGGACTTCTTCGACTTTGGACTTCATTTGGATGACGGCTTTTCTTCACGGCTCTTTCTTTGATTGTTTTCCATTTACTGTGTGAGTTTGGGCTGTTTTCGAAGAACTCCTGTTTAATCTGGATTTTTTGCCAGGATAATCTGGATTATTGCCTTAGTTTGTTTTTTTCAAGCTGGAAATTGCTACAACTTTTGAGTTTTGACCTGAGACACTGAAGTAAGTGTCTTTGAGTCTTGTTTATTTTGTTTCAATAAACTATTCTTTTTGATATATTCCTGAGTCTGGGTTCCGACAGAGCCTCCCTCCCCAATACATTAAAAAGCTACAATGGGGGGAAAGTGTTTTCATTGCAAGCCTGTGTTATAGTCACCCATTTTGTGGATGGAAGACAAGGGTTGTAAATTATTGAAAGGCATTAATTACCATGTAGGTGCAAATGTACATTAACATTGCTTACATACACAGAAACCTGATGTTGTATGTTCCCTTTCCTGAATAGATTGGTAGCAATCGGTCTCATTTTACCCATTTTCTTATTACATTAATTTTTCAGTGAATATTTTACAAATTGTATCTGAATGTATAATTATTTCTGTATGAAATAACAGGAGATTCTAAAACAAAGAACCTTTTCTGTGGTGTGCAGTGGGAATAGACTGTTCTGTATTCTGTGCTTTTAAGGCACTCTGTCTCATTTTTGGCTTTATTGATCATCTCCTGTTTAAATGGAAACCAAATTAGACTCAAGGAAACACAGAGAATAAAAGAAACCAACAGAAGCAAAATACAAAGTTTTGACACCTGCTTTCCTGTTTTATGTAACTAGTTAATAATACATTAACATTCTAATAAAAATACCCTGTTTCTACTTTACAGGTTTTGTTTAAAGAATGCCCAGTTTAGAAGAATGGAATTTAAATAAAGATGAACAGGGCAAAGAAAAACTAAGTTTAAATGTTGAAGAATAAAAATAAAATATTTAAAATCATATGCAGTTTGAGCATCCCATATCCAGAATTCCAAAATACTCCAATATTTGAAGTTTTCTAAATGGGTGGCTGGCTGAAGTAGTGATACCTTGACTTTCTGGAGTGGTGGTGCAGTGGGCTAAAGCACTGAGCTGCTAAACTTCTTGACTGAAAGGTTGCAGGTTCGAATCCGGGGAGCAGCGTAAGCTTCCACTGTCAGCCCCAGCTTCTGCCAACCTAGCAGTTCAAAAACATGCAAAAGTGAGTAGATAAATAGGTACTGCTCCAGCAGGAAGGTAACAGTGCTCCATGCAGTCATGCTGGCCACATGACCTTGGAGGTGTCTACAGACAACGCTGGCTCTTCGGCTTAGAAATGGAGATGAGCACCACACCCCAGAGTCGGACACAACTGGACTTAATGTCAGGGGAAAACCTCTATTTTTACCTTTACCTTACTTTCTGGTGGTACAATGTACACAAATCTCCTTTCATGCCCAAAAATATTTCAAATATTGTATTGTCGAAGGCTTTCATGGCTGGAATCACTGGGTTGTTGTAGGTTTTTCCGGGCTATATGGCCATGTTCTGGAGGCAATTTTTCTCCTGACGTTTCGCCTGCATCTCATATAAACCCATTTTTCCTACTTCCAACAGACCTCACTACCTCTGAGGATGCTTGCCACAGATGCTGGCGAAACATCAGGAGAAAAATTGCCTCCAGAACATGGCCATATAGCCCGGAAAAACCTACAACAACCCATTTCAAATATTGTTTATAAAAATACATTCAGAGATGTATAAGAAAGAACCATAAATTGACTTCATGTTGAGACTTGGGTCCCATCTCCAGAACATCCTGTTATGTATGTTGTATGCAAATACAAGAATTCCAAAATCTGAAATATTCTGGAATTCAAAACCTTTTCAGACAAGGATATTCTTTTATGTAAGAGCAAGAGCAAATCTACTTTGACCATATATTTCAGCTTCAAACTGTGCCGGCTACAAAATGCATGCTATTCAAAGCATGCTGCAGGCCAAATTAAGTCCTCTAAAATGCATTAAATAAAGTTGAGGGGAAGTCTGAATTAAACCTGTTAATGTGCTTCAAAGAGCCCTAAATCTAAATCACATTGCACGGTGAAACCGTTTTTGCAAAATGCAAACCACTTTATAGACATTTTTCCTCTCTGTAGGGTTTTATAATTTGGAACAAGGAATCAGGGGCTGCTCAAAAACACCCCAGGGGCATAGATGGGCTCCACTGATGCCACTTTCCCTATTTTCCACCTCTTTTACCTCTGGTGTTCTAGTATACTTATTTCCCAGTAATGGAAAAAAATTGCTGCAGATTCTGGAAACAGTTTGAGGCCACTTTCAGTGACAAATGTTTCTTTGCTTTTTATATAACATCACAGTAACAAATCACAGTAACAGATTACAATCTAAAATTCTACATTATCCCATCCCATCCACCTTCCCTCTCCTCCCCAAATCAAAGACCTTTACAGATTACTTCCCTGTCAGTCCTCTAACTAGTAAATTATTCCCCACTCAGGAAGAATAATTTATGGAACAAATGTTGAAAGGGATCTATAATTATTAGAGCAGACTATATACTAGACAATACTTTTGGAGAGGATTGAAAACTAGATCATAGCTTCTTAAAGTATGGTCACAAAAAATAAAATGATTATTTGGTATATAAAAGAAGTTGCTGTGTAGTAGCACTAGGGAAGACATGGGCAAAAATTGGCCCTCCAGGTGTTTTTGACTTCAACTCAGAAATCCCAGCTATTCTCCCTCTAGGACAGTTGTTCTCAACCTGGGGTCCCCAGATGTTTTTGGCCTACAACTCCCAGAAATCCCAGCCAGTTTACCAGCTGTTACAATTTCTGGGAGTTGAAGGCCAAATACATCTGGGGACCCCAGGTTGAGAACCACTGCTCTAGGAGGTCCTTTCTGTGTATAGTAACTCTATTTTAGTATACACATGAGTAAAGCTGGCTCCCACTGCAAGTATTCACCCCAAAATATGTGGAAGTCTACAAAGATAACAGTGATGGATGGAATCAGCAGACTTATCCCCAGTGTCTTCATGTGATTCTAATTCTTTTTAAAAAAAATCTAATCAGAAGCAACTTGAGAAACTGCAAGTCACTTCTGGTGTGAGAGAATTAGCTGTCTGTAGAGACATTGCCCAGGGGATGCCCGGATGTGTTACCATCATGTGGAAGGTTTCTCTAATGTCCCCACATGGGAAGCTGAGACTGATAGATGGAAGCTCATTCACCTCAAGAACAGACAAGCATCCCGAGCTCTGAGGATTACCTGGGAAGGAATCCCACTGGAGCATTGCAGCACACCCAAATATCTGGGAGTCACTCTGGACCGTGCCCTGACCTACAAGAAGCACTGCCTGAATATCAAGCAAAAAGTGGGCGTTAGAAATAATATCATACAAAAGCTGACTGGCACAACCTGGGGGTCACAACCAGACACAGTGAAGACATCTGCCCTTGCGCTATGCTACTCTGCTGCTGAGTATGCATGCCCAGTGTGGAACACATCTCACCACGCTAAAACAGTAGATGTGGCTCTTAATGAAACATGCTGCATCATCACAGAGTGTCTGCGTCCTACACCACTGGAGAAATTACACTGTTTAGCCGGCATTGCACCACCTGACATCCGCCAGGAAGTAGCAACCAATCGTGAAAGGACCAAGGTAGTGTCATTTCCAACTCATCCCCTGTTTGGATATCAGCCAGCAAGTCAACGACTTAAATCAAGAAATGGTTTTCTAAGATCTACAGAGACACTCGCTGGAACACCTCAGCAAGCGAGAGTCCAAAAGTGGCAGACTCAAACCCAGAGCCTCAATCAATGGCTGATACCAAATGAGAGACTCCCCACTGGGCACACAGAAAACTGGGCAACTTGGAAGGCACTGAACAGACTGCGCTCTAGCACCACGAGATGCAGAGCCAATCTTAAGAAATGAGGCTACAAAGTGGAATCCACAACATGCGAGTGTGGAGAAGAGCAAACCACAGACCACTTGCTGCAATGCACCCTGAGCCCTGCCACATGCACAATGGAGGACCTTCTTGCAGCAACACCAGAGGCACTCGAAGTGGCCAGCTACTAAATTCGTCAGTAGTTGTCCCTGGAATCTCTAGCTCTTCAGAGAAATGGAAGAACACAAAAAATATTTTGAGATTTTTTTCCTGTCATATTTTTTGTTAAAATTCTAGGCTGTCAAAATGGTGCCCTTCTTCTCAAATGAAAAGAAAAGCAAAAATCACCAATGAAAGGAGTATAAATTCTGCTCCAAATTTCTACTTACTTATTAATTATACAACTGACAGTGATTTTTCTACAAAGAACTGAGGACCACAATAATTTCAAACTCGCTATTAAAGGTTTTGTCCAATTTTGCTCATTTATGCAGCATGGGCACCATTAATAAATGTGTTTTTCCCCTCTTTCCATGCAAAACTCATTAAGATAACAGTTAACAGGCAGTAGAGGCAAATACCAGTTTGAATTGGAGTGAATAACTTCAGTATTAGCAATTTAAATTTATAGCTCGAAAACAGATGCATTGCTTCAAATAAATTACCTTATGAGACAGTGAAATCACCAATTATCAGCTCCCTTTCTTGGGCAAATCAATCTGGAGGCAGGGAAGTCATAGGCCTTTGAAAGGAAAAATTGTCAGAATTACAGACCCTATTTACCATACTTTTAAAATGTTTGTTTAAAAGTATAATTTAATGTGATTACTCACTATTTTCCTATTCAGTCCTTTGCTCCAGAATCAATCCAAGCCTAGATCAGAGAGAACCTTATTCATAAAACTATGTGTGTATGTGTGTGTCTACTTGTGTATGCTTATAAGGAGATATTGAGTTGAAGAGGGGTAAATAGAAGGAATATTTGGTACCAGCTGAGAAGTCCTTGGAAGCATCATCCCTATCCATCTATTGATCAGCTAACTACAAAATGACATCCACAAACAATTGGATTGAAAGACATTCCAGGAGTTAAATTAGACTAAGGACTTCATCCCATTGAGGTCCTTAACTCGGGCGACAGTGAGAGGATTCACCACATGGCATGGTGAATCTGGCAGCCAGTGGGGAGGGGGAATTGTTGCCCCACATTGTTCACTGCGCTGCTTTCCTCATCACATGGGGGACAGCATCAGCACCTGGCTTTTCTTGTCCTGTGTTCTCTCTTCCTCTCCCATGTTCTCTGGGAAGCATCCTAACATGCTGCCAGGATGTTTCCTCTATGGAGCCCCAGCAGAAGTAGCATTATGTCATCTAAAGGGGATCCATTGGGCTCCACCAAGGAAACATCCTGGAAATGTCCTAGAACGCTTCCCTTTGTCTGTGTGATGAAGTGGTAAGTAGTGAATACTATTGTAATTTTGTTTGCCATCCAACCCTCCAAAATGAGGAGACCACACAGTGTATTGGGTTCAAATTTGGGCAACTTTATTAACTGTTACCAAACTTTAAATTTCCAACTATTAACTAAGCCATAACCTTTGAGTGTGTATTAGATTTGGTGGGAGCCAAATTACCAGGTAGCGGTCTTTCCCGACCCAATTAGGGCGAAACACCAGGCCTCTGTTTAGATTAAACCCGGATGACCTAAGGGAAACCTAGTGGAGAATTTTGCCCCAAGGAATTGTGGTCAAGCCTCTCCTGTTTTCTAGGCCATTGACATCATCCCTCGCCTGGGTTGTTTGAACCCTAGCCGGGGAAATTCGCTTCTGTCCTACACCAAAAGCAGGTGCCTGGGTGTACACCGGGATATGTACTTATTCTAGAGACTCCGCTAAACCTATTTAACTGACCTCACCTCCCAATTTGCCCCGTTAACAGTATAGGGTAGGCGAAAAACCCTCCCAGAACATGAAAGGGAAAAAATTCCTACCCGGCCTCTGGGCGACCGAAAATACTATACTGTTGGTGGCAAGCAGGCGGGTCAACGTTTGGATCCAAGTGAAGGAGCAGGGCCTCTGCCGAAGCAGAGCCACACGCCTGGCCACGCCTCCCCAACGGAGGGAGGTGGCAAAGCTACTTACCCCTCTCCAGCTTCACGGAGAGGGGGAAGTTTGTTCCTTGCTTTTACAAAGTGAAAAATTGGCTGTTTTTCCTGTCTCCATGAAGGGTAATTGGTTTAATAGAAATGAAAGCTAACTTAGTGTTAGCAGTTAGAATATCAAACTAATACCAGAAGAGCAGGACAGTAAATCATGTGGCCCTCCACATGATATTTATTTGCAGTACATAGAAGCCTGAGTCAATTTAACCTGTTGTGAGGAATGCTGGGAGATGCAATCTAACAATCTCTGATTCCTGCTTTTGCACTAGGATCAAAGACCTCTAGGTCAAGGCTCAAGATCTTCTAGTGAGGGGTCCAGACCAATTAAAGCAACTGAATCATTGATAATAAAATCCAGACTAGGATCCAGAAGTCCTTGATTCAAATATCCACTCAATTTTGTTTCTTACTAGCTGACCTTCTGGTCGCTTCTGGAGTGAGAGAATCAGCCGTCTATGAAGACGTTCCCCAGGGGATGCCCTGATGTTTTGCAATCCTGCGAGGAGGCTTCTCTCATGTCCCCCTCATGTGTCTTATAGTTTTCTAAGATGTACAGAGACACTCGCTGGAACACCCCAGCCAGCGAGAGTCCAAAAATGGCAGGCTCAAACCCAGAACCTCAATCAATGGCTGATACCCCTGGGCACAGAGAAAACTGGGCGACTTGGAAGGCGCTGAACAGACTGCGCTCTGGCACCATGAGATGCAGAGCCAATCTTAAGAAATGAGTCTACAAAGTGGAATCCACAACATGTGAGTGTGGAGAAGAGCAAACCACTGACCACCTGCTGCAATGCAACCTGAGCCCTGCTACATGCACAATGGAGGACCTTCTTGCGGCAACACCAGAGGCACTCCAAGTGGCCAGATACTGGTCAAAGGGCGTTTAATCAACTACCAAGCTTGCAAACTTTGTGTTTTGTCTGTTTGTTTGTTTGCTTGTTTTGTTAAAAATGTAAGACAACTGTCTGGTTGCTCCTGACACGATAAATAAATAGCTGACCTTGAGGCACCATTCTGTTTACCTCACAGGTAAGAATAAAAAGGGCAAGAATCAGGCCCACTGCTTTGGGCTCTTAGGGAAAATGAGATAGATCTGAATATAATAAAAGTCATAAATAGGCAGTGTTTTGTGGTCTAGGAACAATACCACCACCACAGATAGATATACATAATTCATGAAATGCTGGCACCATCACATGCATGTTCTGCCTATGACAAGTTTTCCAGAATTCTCATCTGAGTTTAGTTTAGGATAATATGCTGGAGAGAAATCACTTTTATACTCAATTAAGTGACATACAACATGGCAGACTCAAGATGATCTCATACTATACAGTAGTTCCCAAGAATGTCATCTTCATAAGTCTCCTGTGAGATGTCTCTTTCCAAACACCTCTATAATTAAAATACTTCCCATTAATACATTTTTTTTTAAAAAAATAGCATGACATAACTGGAAGTACTTGGCTATTCAAAATTTTCCATTGTTTCCTGCCTCTCCCAGTGGATATCCTGCATCCAAAAACTTCAAACTAAATGCCAAAATTGAAGTGGGTAGTTTTTGTGCATTATACTATTTATACATGCTCTCTTCTGCCCCTAAAAACAAGAATCAGTGCTGACTGAATATTTTGCTGTAGCCTCTTTTCTACTAATTAGGATCTGTATTTTTCACATCTAAAGATTTTTTCTCTCTCTGAATACACAAAAATTATTTTACTCTGGGTTAAAGCAAAGTTGAAATTTCGACCTTTAAAAAATAAAGCTGAACCTACCTTGCAGAGTATTGAGAGACTCTCTACAAATGATAAGGTAGTGGATGAAATAATGATGAAGTTTATAGCAGGCAGCAGACACTTCTCCATGCAATGCTCACATATTTGTAGGATTCAAAATGGCAACCATTCTGCTAACACAATTGCGGCTATTGCCAATTAAAGAACAATAAAAAGAACTGTGGTG
Organism: Anolis sagrei ordinatus; assembly: GCF_025583915.1. Taxonomy (NCBI): domain Eukaryota; kingdom Metazoa; phylum Chordata; class Lepidosauria; order Squamata; family Anolidae; genus Anolis; species Anolis sagrei. The sequence goes on along the minus strand of NW_026847660.1, from coordinate 64,123,781 downwards.
CTGGAGGAATGTTCTGAGAATGCCTCGGACTGCGAGAAGATCCAACCACTCCATACTTCAGGAAATAAAGCCTGACTGCTTATGGGAGGGAAGGATATTAGAGATAAAGTTGAAGTACTTTGTCCACATCATGAGGAGACAGAAAAGCTTAGAGAAGATAATGATGCTGGGGAAAATGGAAGGAAAAAGGAAGAGGGGCCGACCAAGGGTAAGATGGATGGATGGCATCCTTGAAGTGACTGGCTTGACTCTGAAGCAGCTGGGGGAGGTGACGGCCGACAGGGAGCTCCGGCGTGGGCTGGTCCATGAGGTCACGAAGAGTCGGAAACGACTGAATAAATGAACAACAACAACAACAACAAAAAGAAACTTTTTTAAAAAAAGTAGGAGCTATGCTTCTGTCACTGTTAACAATGAACCTGTTTGATAAATTTAGCAAATGCACCCTTCTCCATTTTTACACTAAAGTACGTATAATTACTTACAGGTTAACTGCTGAATTTTATGGTTATAAATAAATAAATACATCTAGAATTCCACATAAAACTTTTCCCTAATATTGATTATACTACAAAATAGTAGTGCAGGCACTTATCAGGAATGTGCAGACAGTTATATCAGGGATGGGAAGAGGGGAGAGTATAACCAAAATAGGAATATTGCATAGATGGTAGAACATATTGTATTGGTTCATGCATATATCCATGTATTTAGATTTCTGACATTGTTTTCTATGAATATGTAAATTGAAAATAAAACATTGGGTTGTTGTAGGTTTTTTTGGGCTATATGGCCATGGTCTAGAGGCATTCTCTCCTGACGTTTCGCCTGCATCTATGGCAAACATCCTCACTACCTCTGAGGATGCTTGCCATAGATGCAGGTGAAACGTCAGGAGAGAATGCCTCTAGACCATGGCCATATAGCTCAAAAAAACCTACAACAGCCCAGTGATTCCGCCATGAAAGCCTTCGACAAAATAAAACATATTAATCAGTAAAGAAAGGAATGTTTACTATTCAAGAAAGATGGGTCTGAATTTTTGCATAGTGAGGTATTAACAGCAAATACATTTCATGACCAAAGAAGAGTGGCCTCAACTATCCAAATACAACATAAGTTTATTGGGATGAGTACAGAAATGATTTCTATCTAATGCTCATTGCCACAATATTCAATACAGCCTAGCATGTTTAGTTTTGAAATTGCTGTTCATCAGTGACAGATTTCTAATTTATTGGTAGTCTCCTTTTCCATACTCCAAATGATTTGATTCTCTTTATTTTTCAAAGGTACTCTTTGTTTGGCTGGTTTCAGATTTGATGTCTATATCTGTCGCTAGGTGAAAATGTTTTGATATGCCCAATTGCATGTAAAGGGTTGTATTATAGAGCAACTGGCTTTTAAAACTGAAGCTGTGCATTGTTTGACATGTCTCATTTTTTTCTTGTTTCATGCTGTAGTGGGACTTTATGGTGAAGCAAGAGATGGCAGCGCTGGGTTTGACCTGGCCCTCTGGAGTGCTCCCTGCCACAGGGTCATGTGCCATCAAAGCTTGGTAGAAAATTGGCAGCAGCAGCCCAGCAGAGAAGAAAGGCAGTACTAAAGCCAAAAGCTCCAGTCATCCAGTTCTTTCTCAGTCCAGGAATGTGAAAAGAGGCTCTGGGCAAGGCAGCTGCTTCCCAAACTGCAGTTCATTACCTTGGTCATATTGGGCCTCTCCCCAATATAGCGCACTGTAGATAATGGAAATGGCAGTGGTTGAAGCCTCATGATCTCATGCTTGTCTTTGTCATGAATGACTTTTCAATAACTTTGAAGCATAGGTTCTTTTGGATTGTTGTAGGTTTTTCCGGGCTATATGGCCATGTTCTAGAGGCATTTTCTCCTGACGTTTCGCCTACATAGATGGCAAGCATCCTCAGAGGTAGTGAGGTCTGTTGAAAGTAGGAAAATGGATTTATATATCTGTGGAATGACCAGGGTGGGACAAAGGTCTTATGTCTCTTGGAGCTAGATGTGAATGTTTCAACTGAACACCTTGATTAGCATTTAATGGCTTGGAAGTGCCTGGGGGGAATCTTTTGTTGAGAGTGATTTGATGTGCCTGAAGAAAATCCAACAAATGCTACGTTCAGCAAAGGACAAGAGGGATCCTCTCACCTCTGCAGGAGTCTACCGTATTCCATGCAACTGTGGACAAGTCTACATAGGGACCACCAAACGCAGCAATGCCCAAACACAAATCAAGGAACATGAAAGGCACTGCAGACTACTTCAACCAGAGAAGTCAGCCATAGCAGAGCACCTGATGAACCAACCTGGACACAGCATATTATTTGAGAACACAGAAATGCTGGACCACTCTCACAACCACCATGTTAGGCTACACAGAGAAGCCATTGAAATCCACAAGCATGTGGACAATTTCAACAGAAAGGAGGAAACCATGAAAATGAACAAAATCTGGCTACCAGTATTAAAAAACTCTAACATTACAACAGCTCCTGTTCCGTTGAACACAGGCATGTAGCCAGGGGTGGGTGGGTGGGTGGGTGGGTGGGGGGGGGGGCTCGGGGGGATTCAGCCCCCCCCCCCGAAATTCTCATGGTGGTTCGCGAAAAGGCCTTACTGGTGCATTATTTAAACTGTTATGTTTATTCATATCATGATCTGATCACCATACTCAATATATCCCATATGCATGGGGGTATTGGGGTAATGATACAAAAGGTTTGCTAGGCTAGACCCTCTTTCACTCAGACTCAGCCCCCCCCCTGAAACTCAGCCCCCCCGAAACCCCCCCTGAAAATAATTCACGCCCCTCCCCCCCCCCCGAAACGAAATCCTGGCTACGGACCTGGTTGAACAAGACAGACTTGATCTCCCAACTCTCCAAATTAGTTCTGATCTGAGATTTTGCGAAAGAGGGAATTTTAGGGCAAATAATATGGCTTATGCCTAACCACGTTTAAAAACACACTGAAATAGCAAACCTGAGTTCAGGATCTAGTTTGTCATATTTAGAAAAATCTACGGTCTATAATCTTTCTGGGTTCAGTATCAAAATATATGTTAATGCTGAGGCCAAAGAAGAGAGATGTATTCCTGTGGGGCTGGTTTTGGAGTCTCTACAAAGGCATGTATCATTTTCCCATGGCCTCCCTTCTTCCTCTCAAAAGAGGAAATGCTTCCAAAGATTTCATGTTGTACTGAGCCCTGCCAGGAACAGAAGAAAATATGTGATGCATCTTCATAACTCCTTGTTTAAAAAGATGTGTGTGTGTGTTTGGGTGGGCATAAGTTAAGTCCAGATGAATACTTCGACATGCACAACAATGGTTTATCATCACAGCTGTGATGGCCTGGTGTCCTGTCTGTCCCCGGGCAATGGAATTCGCTTTCACATTTTGTTCATTTTTGTAATGACCGTGCATGGCAGTCACCTGATGAACTGTCCTCTGTGAGATTTGAAAGGAATTTTCTTTGCCTGGAGATAAAAAGGACACCAGACCCTCATGGTAATGATAAGTGATTATTGTGAGTGCCAAAGTCTTCCATTGGCTTTGGCCTCAAAGAGTTTGCACTGGCAACAACATCAATATGACATTAGCATATGAAGGAGGCATCAGTTACAAAGCAATCCTTGTGGGATTGCAAAGAAAAAAGGCAAGAGCTTTACCTTCAAGGAGGAAGATTCGTCAAATCCCTTTAGACAAGGAGCAAAATGTCCATCTGCTTTCTATTCCACTTCATTAAAAGAAGTAGCAGAAAAATTCATTAAAAGTGTGCTGACTGCAGTCTTGTCGGGATCCTACGCTTAGGATTTGCTATGTTTTATGTTATGATGCATTCATGCTGTTTTATCATATTGCTACTTCATATTTAATATGTAATAAGTAGTGTATACTGCTATACACTTTGAACATAAATGCTGCTGGGATTTGGAGTAGTTTCTAGAAGCTGCCAGTTGCATCTAATTGCCGAGCCAGAAACTACTACAGTCTATCATATTAATTAGGCACTTGTTGATAAAAGCGAGGATGATCTGTAGTTTTGTTTTGGGAACAACTTGATACTCAGGGCCATTCTCATGTGAAAGATTCAAATGGATGGGATGAGGTAGAGTTTTGATTATTTGACCAATAAGTGAAAAGACCACGAAAAGTCTTTTGAACCAATGGCTTTAATACATACAGAATGTTTAAATGTAAGGCTTATAGAGGCAGTTCCCAAATTACAAGCATTTGACTTATAAACAACTCATAGTTAAAATAGGGGTAAGACAACAGGAAGTGAGAGAAAACTACTTTTATTTCTTTCTTTACCGCATTTGTATACCACCTTTCTCAGCCAGAGGCAACTCAAGGCAGTTCACAATTGGAAGCGATTCTATGCCATAACAAATATCAGAGTACAGTTAAAAAGAATTATAAAAACAATTCAACATTAAAAATATAATATAAAAGAACCAATAATATCTATAAAAACAAAATCTTTGGTGTCTCCTTATTGAAATCGTAGTCCAATTGCATCATCAATCCTTCCATATTCCATTTTCGTCTAATTATGCTCCAGTAGTAAAAGTTTGCTCGAAAAGCCAGGTCTTAACCATCTTGCAGAATGTTAGAAGGGAGGGAGCCGATCTTATATCCCTGGAAAGGACGTTCCATAGCCGAGGGGCCACCACTAAGAAGGCCCTGCTTCGTCCCCACCAAACACATCTGTGAGGAAGGCGGGATCAAGAGCAGGGCCTCCCCAGACGATCTTAAAGTCCTAGATGGTTCATAAGGAGAGATACATTCGGATAGGTAAGCCGGACCAGAACCGATTAGGGCTTTATAGGCTAAAGCCAGCACTTTGAATTGTGCCCAGTAGCAGACTGGCAGTCAGTGGAGCTGATGCAACAGAGGCGTTGTGTGCTCCCTGAGCGCTGCTCCCGTTAGCAACCTGGCTGCTGCTCATTGGACCATTTGAAGCTTCCTCAGTCTTCAAGGGCTACACCACCTAGAGAGCGTTGCAGTAATCTATACAGGATGTAACCAGGGCATAGACTACTGTGGCCAATTCAGACTTCCCAAGGTACGGGCACAGCTGGCACACAAGTTTTAATTGTGCAAATGCTCTCCTGGTCACCGCTGAAACCTGGGGTTCCAGGCTCAACGATGAGTCCAGGATCACATCCAAGCTGTGAACCTGTGTCTTTAGGGGGAGTGTAACCCCATCCAGCACAGGCTGTAACTCTATTTCTAGGAAAGGAAATTCACTCCTGAAAGAGTTATAATGGGGAAAAGGTGTCTCCGCCTAAGCTTTATCACTACTCTTTGTTTCCACAACAAGCCAAATTCTTCAAAATGCAATCATCACAGAGACAGAAAGTGATGTGAAATCTTCTGAACAGGGGCACAGACAGTGAAACAAACACCACAGGGGTGTCAAGCCTTTTCTATTCTGTCCAAAGTGTGTGTATGAGTGTGTATCTACACACAGGGCTGGAGTTACTCTTTAAAAATATGCCTGTTTTGCCTAACATACAAATGCAACTTAAGAACAAATCTACAGAACCTATCTTGTTCGTAACTTGGGGACTGCCTGTACATTTTGTAGCCTTTTAGAAGTTGTCAGTTCTGATAATAAGCAGCTGTAGCAGCTTGTAACCATACTTTCTAAACAAAACTTTATTATCTCAAGTGGGAGTATTTTTGAGACAGTGTTACTGAGCCCCAAAAGACTCCCTCCCCAGCCTAAATTAATGAATTGAACAACTTCAACCTTCAGCGGAGCATTCTCTAGGTAAATGCAGCCTCAACCCCGCACTTCCTTTAATTCTAGCAGCACCCCTTGGTCTGGAGGGGCCCATCAGCAGCCACCAGCATCCTGGAAAATTACCTAACCATGAACACCCTCTTTAATAAAGAATCAAACCTTTCATTGTCTCCTTTTTCCTTTCCCACTACCTTTTACCAGCTTTTCAAACCATTACCACATTTCCCTGCAACCCGGGATTAATGGATATCCTAGGCCCGGAAGAGTCTGCACCTGATCTTGCCTCCCCACCCACCGGACCTAGGAACTGTGTCCCTTTAAATTGAGGGTATTGAAACTCACTTTTCCTCCCCCAGTATCCACGATCCTTTTGCCCCAAGCTCTCTCTGGATCCCCTGAGCCCATCAGCCAAACTCACAACTCTCTAGATGCCCCAGTTCCCCCAGAAGCCCCACACTAAACCCTATACCTTTCCCTCTTCCCCTATCAACTACCTGGGTCATAATCCTTTCCCTTGCACCAAGACCTCATGTCTAACCCAAATCCCAGTGGATTTCTCTTTATCCATGGGACCCTTATGTACATGTTTTCCCTCTCTTTTTTTTTCTTCCCCATGAGAAACCTAGGGGAGATTGAAGCCCCCTGCAAGCCCTGTGAACACCAGTCTGTGCATGGACACCTAACCCATGGGGACTGGGCCTCCAATCATGGTACCACCCCATAACCACAGTTCCTTATCTGTTTTATATGTTTAATCTTGTCTGTACTTTATATTTCCATATGAAATTATTAGAGAAGCTGCCAGCTCAGTCCTGTAGTGATTTCCACCTACACTTCTTGCCCTAGGAGACATGACAAAGTCTTGCTGGGCTTCATTTGCATGAAACTGGATTTAATCAGCTACCTCCATGTAACCTATAGTCGAGGCGATTACATGCAGATTACTGCATGCTGGCATCACTTTTGGCTGTTTGGATGAAAAAACTTTGGTGGCTTTGCTCCAATTTGGTGAGCTTTATTTCTTTGGATTAGACCTCCTACTGCTCGCCAAGCACTCGAACTCTCAGGCCAGCCAGGCTCTGGGGCCAATCATCACTTAATGGGTTTGGTTCTTGGTCCCAGGTTCTGTCGATCCACAGCTCAAATGTCACTATCCGCAGCTGTGCCAAATTGCTCTACTTCAAATGCAAGGGTCTCATCTGAGAAATCTGAGGTCATTCATAAAAGCAATTAAATAAAAATGGAAGCTGAACATCTTTCCTGTTAAGGAAAAGCAGAATTAAAGCTGCTGTACTACTAGCTACCAGGTTATAGATAGAACTTGGAAAAAAATACTTTTTTTATCACCATTCTCAAAATCACCCAAATGTTAAGGCTCAGTGTTCCAGTATCAATAGCATCTATTTCCAATTAGAATTAGAAGCAAGGAGACTGAAATACAATTCTTTAATCTGCAGAAAAACATTAAGGAGTGGTTTCCATAAAAAGTGGAGTGCTACTCCAGACCAATCTGCCTCTTGAGTTTCACGTTGGATGAACATGAGTGAAGTCAACATGCAACACATGCAATTAAACCTCTTTTCCTTTCCCTTCTCCCTCCCAGCTTTATCTTTCAATTTGGTGCCTTTGTTTCTCTCTGTTCCAAAACAATCATGTTTTGAAAAACAATTCTCTTGCACAATGTTTCCCCTCCCATTTCTTTCAACTCATCCAGTCTCTCATCACCTCTTACAAACTACTTTCCCCTGGTGCTTGGCAACACTTATTTCTTTTCAAATTCCTTTACTCTTGACTTCCTCCTTTCCTCTCTGTAACCCATTCTTAGAACTTTCTTCTTCTAAAATTCACTTGTCTATATGGAAAGTCAACTTTTTGAAGGTTATGGATGTCATTTGTTGGCCGCAGTCATCAAGAAATGCAAGAAAGTGGTGGCAGGCTGAAATTGGCTTTGTTTGGATTTTCCCTGACCCATTCCTCACAAAACCTCCCTTACTGTCTATACCAAACAGCAGACACACAAAGAGACATTTGGGAAGGGTTCTGGCTGCAGAGTAAGGGGTTCCTTTAGCTGACACAAAAGGGTTAAAACAGCTTGCATTCGCTGGAGAACTGTCCGCTCCTCTTATCAGGAAAAAATGGAATAGCAGTATGTCCAGCTTTAGCTATTGCTTCTCTAATGAACACAGACTTAGGCCTTGCCTTGCAGTCTGTTCAGCTCTGGGCATCTCATTCACATATCACACAAGGTGTTTCTAAAATGTGCAAATGTGGGTTCCTCCCTCCTTTTTCCTGGGGTGCATGTTCCTCAAAAGGACATCTTTGCTTTTTTTCTCGAGGCATGCTGAAGGATCCCTCCCTTTTCCCTTGGGTTCCTCCCTTTGTCTTGCAATCCTGTCTTCCCAAGGTTCTTCCAGCTTAGTGCACATTCTCACTTTCCTCCACCTACCAAGAGCTTTGTAGGAGCTGCCTTAATGTTGTTGTGGCACTCACTGGCTTTTGGCTCTTGAGAAAATTTCCTTTCACATCCTCTGTGGTCCTCCGTCCCTAGCTCAGTCTTCCTTATACATTGTCAGGCTCCTGAAATCAGCATGTGCATGCACTTCCAACCCTCCTAGAACTTGCAGCCAAAGCAAGCCAACGAAGGTCCTTACAACAGGAGGTCTTAAATGAAAACACGGAGAATTTTCTCGAGTCTTGTCCCGGTTCAGAGAGCTAAAGTCTACCAGAGTTTTGGCTGCATTTCCAAGATGAATTCAAATCTTGTCTGAAAAAGCAAAATTAGTACTGCCTTTCTCAACTACAAATCTCTGTGAAGTGGGATTCTCCACTTAGATAGGTACAGACACTACTTAAATGCGGAAGCAGACAATTGTCTACAATTATTATCAATTGAACCTAAAATAAGAAAACTGCAACCACATGAAATGTTTATGCTATTTTACGTTATGTTTTAATTTAGGCCCACTGTTGCACTCAGAGGCGTCCTTAGGTAATTTTCTACGGTAAGCAAACAGTATTTTGGCACCCCCCCCCCCCCGCCCCAACCAATCACTGATATATATTTTCTGTTTGTCGTGGGAGTTCTGTGTGCAATATTTGGTTCAATTCATCATTGGTGGAGTTCAGAATGCTCTTTGATTGTAGGTGAACTATACATCCCAGTAACTACAACTTGCATATGTCAAGGTCTATTTTCCCCCAAGAGTGCCTCAACAGTGCTCCATGGCAAAATCAACTATACTGCAAATGCTTACTTTGCGTAATAGGTTGATCCGCCCCTGGTTTCACTATACTGTACTCTAGTTCCGTTGTAACACAAACAACTTGATTTATCATATTTTGGAAGAATTCTTATGTACGGCCAAGTTTTGATGGTCGTTGAAAATAAATTGAGATATTATGATAAATTTCAAAGTTTTTAAAATACAATTTCATTACACGGACATTGCACAATTGTTTAGATATCTCTTTACATTTCCTTACAATGCATCCACCCCCCACCCCCCCTCCCCCCGCCGCCTATCTTTGCAATCGCATCTCCCTCTATGAACTGGCATGAACTTTAAGATCTTCCGGAGAGGGCCTCCTTTTGCTTCCACCACCGTCACAAGCACGGTTGGTGGGGACGATAGAGAGGGCCTTCTCGGTGGTGGCTGCTCACCTCTGGAACACCCTTCCTGGAGAAATAACACAGGCCCCATCCCTCCCCTCCTTTTTTATGAGCCTGAAGACCTGGTGGTTTAAACAAACCTTTGAAAACGACTAGTTCTAGCTCTGCCCCAGATGCTGTTGAAATTGGCTATATCCTTTTCTACCAATTACCCAGGTCCCTTTCTTCTATTAAATGTATAGCCATAGACTTTACCTAATTTCCCGGGCCCTCTAAAATCGCATTAGCCCGGCCCAGCCTTTTAAACTGCCTTGAACACTCAGGATCATTTTAAATATATGTGCTATTGTGCTTTTTAATGCCTATATTGTCTTTTTAATTTTATGTTTATGTTGTTTTCTTTGCATGTATTGATTATGTTACTTGGAAACCGCTTTGAGTCCCCTTGGGGAGATAGAGCAGTATGTAAATAAAGTTTTGTTGTTGTTGTTGTTCCTCCCCATAACACTACTACTGAACATAATTGACTTGTAAGATAGATCTAAAGGACTCTGCCATAGAAGCTGATTCTAAAAAGAACTCTGTGTGTCAAAAAGGTTGGGGTCCCTGCTGTAGACTATCTCCACACAGTCATTTACTTAAGTGATATTGTCTTGACTGTTCTAATGTAGCACGAATCCTATGTAAAATCATACTACGTATTTTAGACATTAATATTGAAATCTGAAATATATACAGAAATTTATCTTCCTGAAAATGTATGCACAAACCTCCACATTCAGGCAGTACTAATGATGTGCACAAATGTAAAAGAAAGTGATTTAATTCACAATCTTCTAATGATGTGTCTTTTGGAAACATGGTGAATAGATTGTAATCATCACCCATAGACATGATGCACAGAGATCACAAAGAAATTGGGTTCTTATCTGTACATGATGTTGTTCAAGTAGTCATCTGCACACCACCTGTCCTTCTCTTCTTTGGTGCATATGATGAGGTATCAATATATTATCACTGTTTTGAATGAAAATGAATTAAGAGGGAAGATGCTGGAGTGTGCATATTAAAAAGAGAGGGCAGGCCTACCAACAAGATCTCAGCTTTCCAAAACGTTCCAAATAGTGGCTTTGTATAAGCACAAAACGTTTAGGTGTGGATACACAAATGACTACCCAAAGAACAGCAGTAACAGATATTAAACTATCTGTCTTTTCTGTAAAGTCTTTCCTTTGTATAAACACACAATTTTTTGTACAGAATATAGTCCATTTCCTCTGATCTAGTGTTTAGTTCAAAAGAATAATTTGCAAAGTGCAAATATGTAAATCATTTTTTGGTTCCATTTTGTCTAATTGCATGTGACAAGTGAGACAAATGATATAATGTATCATTTAGTCTTTTTAAATGTCTGGGAAACAGATTCTGTTAGTCTTTTATACAGCTATCAGTTTGTTATATATTGTCCTAAAATGATTTTATTGTATTTTGCCTTGGAATTTTCTTGCATATAGGATCGGACAGGGGGACAATGTCGTATAATGCTTTGAGTGTTAAGACAAGGACTTTGGGAAACCAATGTGTGAGTCACTGCTCAGCCATGTAAATCCAATGGGTGACCTTGGGCAAGGTGCAATCTCTCAGCTTCAGAGAGAGTGCACACCAGCATTAAACAAATCTTGCCATGAAGAATCAAAATCCTTGGCTAGGTTTGCCATAGAATTACCATAAGTTGGAAATTAATTGAAGGCACAATATCACAGCAACCAATTTAATATTAATAAGCACAAATCTATATAAATAAAAATGTAATGTCCGTTTATGGGATTAACAGAACTCAAAAACCACTGGATGAATTGACACCAAATTTGGACACAAGACACCTAACAAACCAATGTATGTCCTTCACTCAAAAAAAAAAGACTTTGTCATTTGGGAGTTGTAGTTGCTGGGATTTATAGTTCACCTACAATCAAAGAGCATTCTGAACCCCACCAACGATGGAATTGAACCAAACTTGGCAGACAGAACCCCCACGACCAACAGAAAATACTGGAAGGGTTTGGTGGGCAATGTTCTTTGGTTTTGGAGTTGTAGTTCACCTACATCCAGAGAGCATGGTGGACTCAAACAATGATGGACCAAACTTGGCACAATTACTCCATATGCCCAAATAGAAACACAGATGGAGTTTGGGGGGAAATAGACCTTGACCTTTGGGAGATGTAGTCACTGGAATTCACAGTTCACCTACAACCAAAGAGCATTCTGAACCCCACCAATGACAGAATCGGGGCAAACTTCCCACACAGAACTCCCATGACCAACAGAAAATACTTAAGGCCATCCAATCCAACTCCCTTCATCAGGGCAAGAAAAGTAATCAAAGTCCTCCTGACAAAGAGCCATCCAGCCATAGAGATAGATAGATAGATAGATAGATAGATAGATAGATAGATAGATAGGGAGCTGTAGTTGCTGGGATTTATAGCTCACCTACAATTAAATAGCATGATAGAATTGAACCAACCGGGGCATACAGGACTCCCTTGACCAACAGAAAATACTTTAGGCCATCCAATCCAACTCCCTTCATCAGGGCAAGAAAAGTAATCAAAGTCCTCCTGACAAAGAGCCATCCAGGCATAGATAGATAGATGATAGATAGATAGATAGATAGATAGATAGATAGATAGATAGATAGGGAGAGAGAGAGAGATAGATAGATATGATGTTCCAGAGTAGGCAAACCAGACAATCTCCACATAAATACTGACATAGAAACAAGGAATACTGTTTACCCACAAGCATAAAGGAATTACATATATTAGAAACCAACATTTTCTCATTACTTTATTTTCCAGATCAACAGACTGGGCCACAGCAATGCATGGCAGGGGCTAGCTAGTAATAAGTAAAAATGAACATCCCTTTCAAAGATACATGTAGAGCTATGTCAAGAGTACTAACCGGTGAGAAAAATTATTAAATGATAAAGCCTTCATGAGTCAAGCAACATGTTTGTAGTGGATTTTTAAAAATATAAACTTGTAACACAGAAGATACTGATATGCAATAGACAAGTCTAGTATAAGATAACATGAAAAATAAAATGGAAGAAAACCTCAGAATTTAAGAGAGGGAGAAAGTGGCAAGTTCTGAGTCTTAGAATAGTACTACCCGGACTTCCGGGGAGCTGAGATGGTGGCAGGCAGCTCCTAAGCATCAACCTTCCAAATTTCGACTGGTGGGCGATTGTACGCCCCCTCCCTCTCAACGGAGAAAGTTGGAGGGGAACGCTAAAGCCTAAAGACCCCTGCAGACCCCAAGAACCCCCTCCCCTCAAGGGCGGGGGTTGGTGGGTAAGCAGGGGTGAGGTTGAGCGAGTCGATGGAAGGGAAGCTCGGCTCGGCGTGAGCCCAGCAATAACTGCAGCCCGACTCTTTTTATTCTAGAACGCAAATACAAAAAAGAATGGCGGCGAACAAGGCTGTCCAAGGAGAAACGTAAGTTTTTTCCGTTCAATTCCCACTTCTCCGCGGTGGGCCTATCCCTTAGGAAGGGCGCTTTAAACAGAGAGATTGAAAGAAACGCGGAAACCACAACGCCACTCTTATCTCAGAGGAAGATTTCTATCCAGCCTAGTCACTATCCAGCCTAGTTACTAAAATTGACTTTAATTTATCCAAAGTTTAAAAGGTATAATGAGTGCAAAGTGAGAGAGAGCGAGAGAGTACTTCGATAAAAGAGTCTTCCGCCGAGTCAATGAACCCCCCCCTCCCCTCCCCGAGGCCCCCATCGAAGATCCTCCAAAAAGATGCATAGATAGAAGGGATTAAACAAACTTACCTACAGAGAAGAGAACCCGATATTTCCAAAAGCGCAGCTAGGTGGGACCGACTCCTTTAGAGAAGGCCCGGCAGGAAATGCGGAACAGACCAGGGTGAGCAGGACGCGATCTCGCGCAAACTCGCGCAAACTCGCGAGAAGACGCGAGAAGACGCTCACCAGAGGACTGGAGAGGAAGAAGGAGATCGCTGTGAGCCTCTCCGAAAGTACGGATTCAGAGCTCTCGAAGGAGAGGGATTGAAGGGGAGGTACAGCCCCCTCACCAGAGGAACCAAATCGAGGGAGCCCACGGAGAGAAGAGAGGGGGGAGAGACGTTCACCGACCCTTAGAAAACACGGCGTGAGAAGGTGAGAGGGGAGGAAGGTCAAGGGATGTGAAGAGTGCCAGGAGGGGCCAAAGAAGTAAGGGGTCTATATATAGAGAAAGAAAAAGTCCAAAGTAAAAAGCAACAGAAGGAAGGAGGAAGAGAAGAAGGAGAGAAGAAAGAGTAAACCTGGGAAAACAAAGAAGGGATGCAGAAGAAGCCAGCAAGAGGGAGAAGTACATGCTTAGCATAGCTGAGCATAGTATAGTACTCAACACCTAGCGAATCTCCCCCCCCCCTCTTCAAGAGTACTAACCGGTGAGAAAAATTATTAAATGATAAAGCCTTCATGAGTCAAGCAACATGTTTGTAGTGGATTTTTAAAAATATAAACTTGTAACACAGAAGATACTGATATGCAATAGACAAGTCTAGTATAAGATAACATGAAAAATAAAATGGAAGAAAACCTCAGAATTTAAGAGAGGGAGAAAGTGGCAAGTACTGAGTCTTAGAATAGTACTACCCAACTTCTAAAATTCTATATAACTTTTTTTTGCAAGACATTCATCCCCCACCTTCACTAGGGGATTTTAATGGGGGCAATCCTATTTTCGATCCATGCCATTGCTTAGATACACAACCACTGGAGATCACAGTGACCACTGATAAGGGAATATAAAGGCTGCTTTATTTAACAGGCTTCAGCTTCCAATACAGAACTTCAAAAGATTCACCATGCCTTTTGTGGACTTGTTCAGAACTATCAGTGAATCTCGAGGTCCTCTGGATTCTATTATGTAATTGATTATTGCCTGTCTTATGTACTGTAGACTCAAACATGCCTGTGTGCTTGAAAGACTCAAAAGCAAGTGTATTTCACTCCACTGAATCTCAACTTTATTCTTTTTTTCAAAGGATGATGAAACGGATTTTGGTGAGTACCTTTCAAGAGAATGATATTGTGGGGTGGAAAAGATGAGAATAAATGGCAAAGAAAATACCTATCACAAATTCCTTGTCCTTCCCTTTGAAGCTATCCATAACCTTGAAAAGGAACCATGCCTGTATGCCTCCATGGTCCTCGACTGTGACTTTTTGCCCCTCCAGCTCATTCACGCTCAACTACCTAAAGCTCTCCCTCTCATTTATATGATGCCACTGGTTGTTCTTTGCTGCCTCTTATTTCTAGGACTCTTTTCCTGACCTCCAACAAGGTGTTCTCATTTCAGTCCTATTCAGGAGTTTTCTTTTATGGGTAAAGAGAATAAGATCCACGTAATACTGTGACTAGATGACTATAAAACATATTCCAGAGACAGTCAGGAACAAACCACCTCTCAATATTGTTTGCCTAAGAAAGCATTATAAAATTCACAGAGTTACCTGAATTTGACAGTCAACCTAAAGGGAAATATATGCACAAAAATGTAAGGAAGGGAGCTGAGTAGGCCTAGACCAATATTTTTGCTTCATTAAAAAGTGATGATGCTGAAGGATGGTGCTTCCTATAAGGAGGGAAGCATTCAGTATGAGCCTGAACCCTGATTTTTCAGGGTTCCGGGTCACATCAAAAGCATTAATGAACACAAGAAGTAATCTACTTCAGACCTTTCATTCTTTCATATATCCAAATGATTTTT
The DNA here is from genome assembly GCF_025583915.1 of Anolis sagrei ordinatus. NCBI lineage: Eukaryota > Metazoa > Chordata > Lepidosauria > Squamata > Anolidae > Anolis > Anolis sagrei. The sequence continues at coordinate 64,108,608 of NW_026847660.1, read as the reverse complement.
AAATTCTGATTTTTTAAAAATTGTGAATTTTGAAGTACATACAAATTGCTTTAATATATATGGATTGCATAGGTTATTTTAAACTATGTTTTAACTAAGTTATATGTTATGTGTTGTTAACTGCTTGTACATGGAATTTTTAAAAATATGTTATCCTTAGAATGTGCTCTTTAACTACCACTATTCACTTTTTTTTCACTATTTGACAACTGGAAAATAGAGGGAGAAAATGTGGATGCCGTGATAGACTTTGTATTTGTAGGTGCAAAGATTACTGCAGATGCAGGCTGTGGCCAGGAAATCAGAAGACGTCTACTTCTTGGGAGGAGAGCAATGTCCAGTCTCGATAAAATAGTAAAGAGTAGAGACATCAGACTGGCAACAAAGATCCGCCTAGTCAAAGCCATGGTATTCCCTGTAGTAACCTACGGATGTGAGAGCTGGACCTTAGGGAAGGCTGAGCGAAGGAAGATAGATGCTTTTGAGCTGTGGTGCTGGAGGAAACTGCTGAGTGCCTTGGACTGCAAGAAGATCCAACCAGTCCATCCTCCAGGAAATAAAGCCCGACTGCTCACTGGAGGGAAGGATACTAGAGACAAAGTTGAAGTACTTTGGCACATCATGAGGAGACAGGAAAGCCTAGGGAAGACAATTATGCTGGGGAAAGTAGAAGGAAAAAGGAAGAGGGGCCGACCAAGGGCAAGGTGGATGGATGGTGTGATGAATCTAACCTTTTTGCCAGGAGGGCCGAAGCCTGGAAGGTCAGTAGCTGGCATGTTGAGAGACAGGCAGGAGAGCTAAGAGGCAAGAGGGAGGAGTCAGCCGACTCCTGATTGGCTAGAGTAGTCAGGGGAGGAGTTGGCTTTTAGAGGGAAAAAAGGCTGCGTCTTTTTGACAAGCAGGAGGGGAGAGCTTTAAACATCGAGGAGTGTAGAAGGATAGTTAGGAAGAGGGAGCTGTGACGAATTTAGACAGGGAGAGAGAACTTTTGAAGTGAGCCTTGTAGTTAGAGCATAGGATAGGCAAAGGTTCCTGGAGCACTGTACATGTTAGGGTCAGTGAAGGAATGCCTGTTTGCTCTATGAGGCAGTCAGTGTACTGTTCTCAGGGACACACTGTGTCAGTGTAGTGAACAGTGTGAAGCAAGGAACTCACAGGAAACAAAAGTTTTTAGTCTTAAAAGGAAAGACTGCTTGTCTAACCAGCTAAGCCTCAGTAACCGCATTACGCTTTTGTACCACTCTTATTAAGAGTTGATTTTGTTCACCAAGTTTAAATAAATCCTGTTTGTATTTCATCTTTAAACTGGTGTCTGCCTCGGTCTGTGAAACTCATTAGATCTCAGCTAGCCTAAAGAAAACTAATTTCAGTCCAGTCAGTGAAAGAAGCAGTTATTGAAGAAGAACTTAGGGCTTAAATACTCCTTACTTATTTCACATTCACACTTATGTTTTCCTCAGACATTAATTGAGGTGGTGGTGGCAAAACTACCAATTACATCAGTAATTAACATCGTTAGCACAGTTGGTCACTCAACAATATTACGGAGGTGGGATAAGAGAGTCTTTCCCCCTCGTCGTTGTCATTTTATCATCGTTAAAGTAGTGTCCAGCTGAACGTTAACGCTTCACACTGGTGGGCAGTGGTGGGATCGTTTGTCCTCCCCTGCCCAGTGTGTCGTTTATCTTTATTATAGATGGCATCCTTGAAGTGACTGGACTGACCTTGAAGGAACTGGGGGTGGTGACGGCCGACAGGGAGCTCTGGCATGGGCTGGTCCATGAGGTCACGAAGAGTTGGAGACGACTGAATGAATGAACAACAACAACAATTCACTTTTTCACATAATCACCAGACAATTGGATACATTTCTGCCAACGATGAACAAGTTTTCTGAAGCCGTCACAGAAGAAGTCGACACTCTGTTTCCACAACCAGTGTCTCACAGTTCTCTCAATGTCTTCATCAGAAGCATAATGATGTCTCCGCAGATCTTCTTTCATTTGCTTGTGAACCTCGGTTGTTCCTGTCACAGGAGTCCAACTCTTTGTTTGTCATGCAAGTCAGATGTTCCCACCTCAACATCTTCAAACTTTCTCACCCAACAATACACAGTACTCACATCAACACAATCATCATAAACAGCTTGCATTCTCTGATGAATCTCCTTTGAGGTGGCATCTTCTGCTGTCAAGAATTCAAGGACTGCATGTTTCTTAAGTCGCATTGACTGACTGTCTGCGCAGGGTTCTATACTTTGAACTTTAACAACACAACCATTCAATGACTTGGCCACAGTAGTCCACGCTCTGGTTACATCCCGTTTAGACTACTGCAACGCTCTCTACGTGGGGTTGCCTTTGAAGACAGCTCGGAAGCTCCAACTAGTCCAACGCTCGGCAGCCATGATTTTAACAGGAGCGGAGCGCAGGGAACATACAACCCCCCTGTTGCGCCAACTCCACTGGCTACCGATCTGCTACCGGGCTGAATTCAAAGTGCTGGCGTTGGCCTTTAAAGCCCTAAACGGTTCAGGCCCAAGCTACCTATCTGACCGCATCTCTGCCTATGAACCCACCAGGACTTTGAGATCTTCCGGGGAGGCCCTGCTCTCGATCCCGCCTGCTTCTCAAGCACGGCTGGCGGGGACGAGAGATAGGGCCTTCTCGGTGGTGGCTCCTCGGCTGTGGAACGCCCTTCCTACGGACATTAGACTAGCACCATCTCTAATGGTATTCCGCAAAAAGGTGAAGACCTGGATGTTTGTGCAGGCGTTTGAGTAATTTAGTACAATCTGGTAATGGAACATAGGAATGGAACAATGGACGACGAATCTGGACTACGCTTGGATGATGAGAAGATTGGGTACGGTTGTTTTTTGTAATAATTGTGCATTGTAATTGCTTATTGGTAATTTATGGATAATGTGTTAAGTCAATTGTTATATGTTGTATGGAACCACTGCTGTTTCTACTGTTTCTACTGTTTGTGAACCGCTGTGAGTCGCCTTCGGGCTTGAGATACAGCGGTATATAAGCAAAGTAAGTAAATAAATAAATAAATAAATGCTAAGGCTTCCCACCAAATTGAACTTGTAGAAGAGAGTCTACTGAACAAGCCAGTACCTGCCGCATACCAGTACTGCCATCTGTTGAGGAGTTACGAATTTGGAGGCATTACTTTTCGTTCAACCCTCATATGATACAATGTACAACTAGATTTCATTGAGAATCACAGATCATGTAACATTCAGGTCATATTTTATACCAAAAGAAATACAGAAATCCTGTAGTGTAAGATAAACATGCTCTGTCTTTTGTTCTGTTATCTTTTTATCCTGATATTCAAGTCTGCAATGTACAAAAATTGGGCTCATAATAATTTTCCATTCTCTCCCCCCCCCCCACCAAGTAACCATGAATTCCACGAGTAGTAGTGATGCTTCTCTCAGTTTCAATAGGAAACGATGAGAGGAGCTCCTTTGTCTACACATCTACATCCATATATGGATAATTCATCATTTCCGATAGAACATTCTTCAACTGTGGGAATTTCAGGATATATTGTTTTAGACAGCAAACACAAGACAACTAACTTCATAATTGCTACAGAATGATCAATCAGAAATTAAAAAGTTTGAAAATTATTTCTTTAGTCTATTAATTATGTTTCTATAGCAAAGGATGCTATTTTGTTAATTCAATTTTGTTAATTCAACCTGGTGTTAATGTACTGCACAAAAATGCAGTCAAAACAAAGCAAAACACCTCCACTGGTGATTTTACTCATTACCTGTCACAGTTATCACTATTTTGAACTTGAAAGAGAAGAGAATGGCTGCATCAATTTTTGAAAAGCAACCAGATAGGTATGACTGAGGCTGTAAAGAAAGACCTATACAAAATAAAAATGCAGGAAGCAAAAAAAAAAAAACTTTACCTGTTTCCTCGGAGAGCATGGAGGTAGCCTTTGGGTATTCTGTGGATGGAACAGTTTCTGTAAGTTCACAAAGGAACAAGAGATGGGTGACAATGGTAGGTAATTCCTTGATGGGTGACAAGTTCCATGGTGCAAAGAGGTGTGCTGTCTAGGGGTCCATCTCCTCTTTCTGAACCACAGGGGACAAATGTTACAGCTAGATAACATGTTACTAAAAACTATAAGATCCAATGAACATTGCTGAAGTTCCTTGGGGGCACAGATTGTTATTTAATCTCTCCTTCCTCTTGGAGGGCATGGCTCTGAAAAACAAAGAGATGAAAAATAGCTCAGCAGGTCAGGAATGATTTGCATGTTCATGCGGAAGGGCTTCAGGCATGAAATGGGCTGCACCTTGTAGTATATCTGAAAACGTATTTGCTAGGACTGTTGCAAACCTCATCAGAAGTGCTTTAAATTGAGTTATGAAGGTTGAAAGTTTTTCAGAGGCCAGGGGCACCACAAATACTGTAGATGATAGCATCAATGACATTGGGGAATTGGAAAAAATAAAGCAGCTAAAAACCAATGGTCTTCAGAAATTCTTATATCAGTGATTCCCAACCTGAAGACGCAGGTTCGCAGCTTGGGTGTGATCTTGGACTCGTCGCTGAGCCTGGAACCCCAAGTTTCAGCGGTGACCAGGGGAGCATTCGCACAGTTAAAACTTGTGCACTAGCTGTGCCCATACCTTGGGAAGTCTGACTTGGTTATGGTAGTCCACGCTCTGGATACATCCCATATAGACTACTGCAACACTCTCTATGTTGGGTTGCCTTTGAAGACTGCTCGAAAACTTCAAATGGTCCAGCGTTCAGCAGCCAGGTTGCTAACAGGAGTGGCACTCAGGGAGCATACTACTCCTCTGTTGCGCCAGTTCCACTGGCTGCCAGTTTGCTACCGGGCACAATTCAAAGTGCTGGCGTTAGCCTATAAAGCCCTAAACGGTTCTGGCCCTACTTACCTCTCCTAATGCATCTCCTCCTATGAAGTGAATTGGACACTAAGATAATCTGGGGAGGCCCTGCTCTCTGTCCTACTTGCATCACAGGCATGCTTGGCGGGGATGTGAGACAGGGCCTTCTCAGAGGTAGCCCCTCGGCTGTGGAGTGCCCTGCCTGCAGATATCAGATCGGCCCCCTCCCTTCTGGCGTTTCGGAGGAAAGTGAAGACCTAGCTGTTCGAACAAGCATTTGATTAAACAGTGTAATTGAACATAGGAATACGGAGTAATAGTTGATGAGACTGGATTCTGATTTTACTATTGAGGCGCTAATGATTGTCATACTGATGTTTAATTATTTATGTTACAATTGTTTTTAATTGCCCTATACTTGTCTTGTGATGTTTTGTATTGATGTTGTTCACCATTTTGAGTCACCTGAGGGCTGAGAAAAGTGATATATAAATAAAGTAAGTAAATAAATAAATAAATTTTGTCTTCCAGTTGTTTTGGACTCCAACACCCAGAAATCCCAGTCAGTTTACCAGCTGTTAGGAACTGTGGGAGCTGAAATCCAAAACACCTGAAGGACCGAAGGTTGGGAACCATTACCCTATATGAATGCAGCTCTCAGAAATCCTAGATAGCTTACCAGATGTTAGGAATTGTTGGAACTGAAGTACAAAACATCTGGAGGAGCAGAGTTCAAAAACACTGACATAGAACATTAGAGGCAAGGAGAGACAATGAAATTGACTTCTTAATACAAGAAGGGATTTTTTAAATAAAAAATAGGCATCACAGAATCCTGCTGGGATGAATGAAATACAGTAATGGAGTCTAGTATGAAGAAACAGATTAAACTGGAAGGTGAGCACTTGTGACTTTATGAATTAAAGCATGGAAAACAGTTTGAGAACACTTGAATAAAAATGAGATAGGAAGGAAACAGCAATGACATCATTCTGGTGGTTTACTACAGATTTACTTTTTTCAAAGACAAACCAATTCAGAGCTAAAATTAGAAAATTAGAAAGGAAGATGTTTCACATTCAAAACACAAAGCACATTCTTGTTATGGGAAATCCAAAAGCAACCAGGGAAAAACTACCACAATTCATTCCCCAGAAAATACACTCAAAATTGTATTATATTTCATTTGAGGAAAACGGCATTATGTTCCAGTTTTAATTATTGTTTATATGAAAATGCAGTCAAAGTAATTAATATTAATGTATGGATTCTGATTTACAGAGGAATCTGTTGGTTAAAAGGAAATTGCAGTTCTTCACTTGCCAGCTTGTCTACTTATTATGAAATGGAGCGGAATTATTCCATTTTCCCCAACGAGCTCAGTTGTAGGACTGGAACTACATTCAGTTGCAAGCAAGGGATAAAAATGACAGAGTAGGGAATCATGTGTTCAGAGGCCTGGGACTCTTTAAAATAAAAATCTAGTTTCATATTTAGCAGCAGAATTTACTTTACAGTTAGCAACAAGCTATTTTTTTTAACTTTGCAGTTAGCAACAAGTTAGATTTTGGTTTTTTCTTCCAAATAGACCTTGCCAGTCTTGGGGACCTTTCCACACAACCATATAACCCAGAATATCAAGGCAGAAAATTCCACAATATCTGCTTTGAACTGGGATATCTGGGTCCACACTGCCATATATTCCAGTTCAAAGCAGATAATGTGGAATATTATTCAGCTGTGTGGAAGGGGTGTGAGACCACTTAAAATCTTGGCATTAATCATGAAACGGATCTGCAACAAACCTTCTAGGATTGCATGGACAATTGTCAAAGGAGGGACTGTCAAATAGGAAGCAGTCAGAACATTGATTCATTCATTTGAGTCAGTGCTGAAACTACACTAATTGTTAGTATTGTAGGGCTCCAGAATTTAACTATTGGAGCTCTTCAGTAGATAATTCCACAGTTGTGCGATGGCCAATGAAAAGGTCCTCTGGGTGACAGCTGCCAGTAAGGTTTTGGCTGGTTGAAGTAAGCGTCCCTCAGAGGATTAAAGGGTCCTTCCACACAGCCCTATAACCGAGAATATCAAGGCAGAATAAGCCACAATATCTGCTTTGAACTGGGTTATCTAAGTACACACGGTCATATATCCTAACTCAAAGCAGATAATGTGGATTTTATTCAGTGGGAAGGGCTGTGTGGAAGGGCTAAGGGACTTTCCTTAGCCCTTCCACACTGTCATATATCCTAAGTGCACACTGACATATATCCTAACTCAAAGCAGATAATGTGGATTTTATTCAGTGTGGAAGGGCTGTGTGGAAGGGCTAAGGGCCCCTCCACACAGCCATATAACAGAATATCAAGGCAGGAAATCCTACAATATCCTACAATATCTGCTTTGAACTGGGTTATCTGAGTCCACACTGCCATATAGTTCAGTTCAAAGCAGATATTGTGGGTTATATGGCTGTGTGAAAACACCTCAAGTGTCCTAAAGGGTGGATTGTACAAAAGAAGGTGATCCCGCAAATAACTTGGATACAAACCATATAGGCTTTTAAAGGTCAAAACTAACACTTTGTACTTTGCCCAGAACCTAATTGTCAACCATTAGGGGTGACTTTAATATGGATGTAATATGCTCACTCCTAGATCTTCCTGTAACCAATTTGGCTGCCGTGTTTTGAACTAATTGGCATTTCCAAACTTTGTATAGAGCAGTGGTTCCCAACCGTTTTTTGACCAGAAACCACTTTGACCAGAGACCATTCTCCAACATTAGTACCAAAAATGTTATGAATCAATTTTTGGTCAACTTTAGATTGTGTTGGGTTATTTGGGATGCTGATTTGGAAAACTGCACTGGATAGACCACATGAGCTCTAGTTTCTGATACAGAACATATGGCATCCAGTAGTCGCCATCTGCTCACCCACAGAAAAGAATATTTAATAAACTAGAGCTGTGGACATTATTTTAGGTCTTGCAGCCCATCAGTGGTCCACAGGTTGGGAACCCGATGTATAGCTCATTTCAGAAATCCAGTCTTGAGGTCACCAGCATGTGCACCAACATCTTTAGGTTCTCTGATTCCAGGAAGGGGCACAGCTGACATATCAGTTGAAGCTGGTAGCAGGCACACCTGAACTTCACATCTACCTGGACTGATATTTGGAGAGACGGATCCAGGAGCACTACTAAGCTGCTAACAGTCTTTCAGGGGATTCTTGGATTCTTCTCCAAGAAAAAACCAAACCCATCATCCCAGAATAACTATCCACCAATCAAGGAGACATTCCCTCTTGCCAGCTGATATCAATCAGTGGATATGGCTTTTCCTAAAGAAATCACATCTCATGTTAATGAACTCCCACAGGTGGAAAGAAGTGACACAGATACAGAAGACAAGCTCAAGAATTCTTCCAATAAAAAGCTTGAGTAAGTTTCTGCTATCCATCTGTATACTCATCAACAATGAATGTATTTTGGCCAAAGAAAGATTTATTACTTATTTTGAACCAATCAAACTAAGAATTGTAATTTGTACCACCCGCGGCAATTACTATCATTTCACAGGTCTATAAAATATTAATGTCTGCAATTGTGGAGTATGTCAAATCTAGGGAAATTCCCCTGATATCCTTCTTTGACCAATGGAGTAATAATCTTTGACTCTGCCCTTTACTTCTGTATATCTGTATTTGGATCACCTGCAGCTTGGAATACTGGGAAGGAACCCTGAGATTTTGAACAAAAATGTTATTTATCATCCTTACATAAATCTGTATTCCCCCAAGTGAAAATTTAAAATACTCTATTTTAAAAGGCGAAACAAAATTTCCTAACAGTTACTATTTACCTCCATCTTAATTGAGGTAGTAAAATTTTATGACCTGCGTATTTACTTTAGAAAAATTATTTTTAGTTTCCAGCCTGGCATTTTTTCTTTTTTCTAAACAAAGGTAGTGGCTGCATTCCAAATCAGGTTACTTGTATCTTTCATGAATATTTAAAATGTCTTAAAGATTTTTTAAAAAAGATTGAAAATTCTTTGCATTTCTCTGCCTATATTCTGTCTATGAAAAGACATAGCCCTTTCATTTATACTGTAGCAATCTCACCCCCCCCCCCCCCCCCCCCACACATCCCGTTTAGCCACAAGGGGATGAATAGACTCACAGTGGGAAAAATAGAATCTTATTCCTAATTTCTGACATCATTGCATTCACATTTTCCCAAAATAAGACCAATTTTCCCAAATGCATTTTAAGAGGGCTGAATAGTGGGCCCCTGAGGATGATCAACCCAATTTTCTAATTCTCATGCCTCCCCTCTCAGTACTCATTTTATTCCTTAAAATAGAGCTAGAAAAACTGAGGAACTAAAACCCCATAAAACAAATCCAGAGATTTTCCTTTTTTGAAATTTAGGATGTCTTAAGGTATATTTAGGATCTAGAACAATTTGCAATTTGGTTTTCTTCACTGATGTCTATCATTCTTCCTCTTTCCCCTTTGTTTTTTCCCCTTCCCATTCAAGATAGCTGGCAGATGCCCATTCTCTCTGCCTCACATTATTATCGGAGGATCTCTGAGGCAATGGATTCAGTGCAGCTCAGATCTGTCAGGCCAGATCAATGAGAGGCTGGAGACTGTTGCCTGCTCTGATTAAAAGAAAATGTAAAAGAGGAAAACACCTCCTCAGTGTTGCCAGGAGATCTATGTACCAGCTGATTCAACTACTCTCTTGGCTAACAAGAGTAATCCGAGTCACTGCACCACTAAACTGACACCTTTTGTGGGTACCCTAGAGAATTATCCATCTATTAGCCCTGAATAGATAGGATTAGAAAGTTAAGAAAAATGAGGATTTAATAGAGAGTTTCTGTGCAGAAAAGAGAACATGCATTGGAATCAATCCACAAAAGCTGCCATTCTGAGAAACAAGGTGCTTTCTTTTCTTGGAAAGAAGTGATAAGTGGAGTGCCGCAGGGTTCCGTCCTGGGCCTGGTCCTGTTCAACATCTTTATTAATGACTTAGATGAAGGGCTAGAAGGCAGGATCATCAAGTTTGCAGATGACACCAAATTGGGAGGGATACCCAATACTCCAGAGGACAGGAGCAGGATTCAAAACGATCTTGACAGATTAGAGAGATGGGCCAAAACTAACAAAATGAAGTTCAACAGGGACAAATGCAAGATACTCCACTTAGGCAGAAAAAACAAAATGCAAAGATGCAAAATGGGGGTCAATGCCTGGCTTGAGAGCAGTACGTGTGAAAAAGATCTTGGAGTCCTCGTGGACAACAAGTTAAATATGACCCAACAATGTGATGTGGTGGCAAAAAAGCCAATGGGATTTTGGCCTGCATCAATAGGAGCATAGTGTCTAGATCTAGGGTAGTAATGCTACCCCTCTATTCTGCTTTGGTTAGACCACACCTGGAATATTGTGTCCAATTCTGGGCACAACAATTCAAGAGAGATATTGACAAGCTGGAATGTGTCCAGAGGAGGGCGACTAAAATGATCAAGGGTCTGGAGAACAAGCCCTATGAGGAGTGGCTTAGGGAACTGGGCATGTTTAGCCTGAAGAAGAGAAGGCTGAGAGGAGATATGATAGCCATGTATAAATATGTGAGAGGAAGCCACAGGGAGGAGGGAGCAAGCTTGTTTTCTGCTTCCTTGGAGACTAGAATGCGGAACAATGGCTTCAAACTACAAGAGAGGAGATTCCATCTGAACATGAGGAAGAACTTCCTGACTGTGAGAGCCGTTCAGCAGTGGAACTCTCTGCCCCGAGTGTGGTGGAGGCTCCTTCTTTGGAAGCTTTTAAACAGAGGCTGGATGGCCATCTGTCAGGGGTGATTTGAATGCAATATTCCTGCTTCTTGGCAGGGGGTTGGACTGGATGGCCCATGAGGTCTATTCCAACTCTTTGATTCTATGATTCTATGATTCTTTTCCACTCCTAACCTTCAAGATTGGAACTCTCCCATGGTCCATAGCTTAAATGAGTAAATCCCCTCTTGACCCCCCCTTTCAAGCCAACGATCAATACATTCCTTCCCCCTTCGCAGCCACATGGTTCAATATCTGAAATGGCTGCAAACAAACCCCCAAGCAAATTCCTCTCATATCAAGCTTTTCAAAACCATTATGGGGTTTTCTTGCCATGATTTGTTCCATGGAAATTTGCCTTTGCCTTCTTCTGAAGTGGGAGTTGCCCAGAGTTACCAGAGGTTTTCTATGACTGTGCAGCAATTCAAATCATGGTCTCCTAGGTAGTAATCCAATGCTCGAACCACTGCACTACACTGGTTCTAGCACATGCATAACAGAATCTATTTTTAGAGATGCATTTGGAAAATCAGTCACAACTGAAAAAAGGCATGTGGTGCCTCTTGTGCATCCGATGAGTTCAGAGGACCCCTCCCATCTATCCACTCTGAAGCTGCACATTCATCCAATACCATCCAGGAGAGATCTTATTCCTCCAGCTATAGGCAGATTGTCTCACCTATCTTAAGTATGTCATGTGGTCATTTGACGTATTACTCACTGACTGTATTGCTCACTGACTGTAACATTTAGCAGTTGTAGAGATCTATAAATGTGCCTTAGCTATCACTGACTAAATATTACATGGAGGGTTCTCACATTTGGAGTGAGTTCATAATCATGTATGTATTACTTTTTTGTTCTGAATTCACAAGATGTCTCTTTGGCCTGTATTGAGCTTAATTCCAATTTCACAGCCAATTTATATCCCATATTTGGAGAATGATGGGATAGATATTTATTTATTATTTACTGTATTTTCTGGCTTATAAGTCTACTTTTTAACCCAAGAATATCTTCTCAAAAGTCGGGGGTCATCTTATACATGGGAGTCGTCTCATACACAGGAGTAGTCTTATACACGGGAGTCATCTTATACACTGGGGGTAGTCTTATAGAGTGGTTGCTGAAACTTCCAATCCAGATTGGAGAATCTGTGATTGCCGCATATGGTGGGGGGGGGGGAGCACAAAAATGGCAGTGGCCGCATCCCTGCTGTATGCAGTGACTGTATGAAAGCATTAAGGGTGACACTGTACAAGTACAGTAGAAGAAAATCCATTCATTGGCATTCATGGGCTTAATCCGGTCCTGATGGTGAGGTGAAGGGGCACCTCATCAGGAAGGTGTAAGTAAAGGGTGGAGCAAGCTGCAGGTGTCCGGGGTGCCTGGTGTATGGAAAAAAGAGAAAGAGTGGCCCTGGGCCCAGAAAAACACACCTCTTTTACCGCTGGCCCGCCCTTGTATCCTATTACCGTACCTCCTCCTCTGCCTCTCAGATCTCACTCCTGAAGACTGCAGTGAAGCAGTGCAGGTACGCATGTGCGAGATCTGAGAGGCAGAGAAGGAGATACAGTAATAGGAAAATTACCATATTGAAATCAAATCTGATGCTTTTTAAATTTTTATTTGGTGTGCGTTGGAAGAGGGGTAGTCTTATACAGTATGGCAAGTATATCCCAAATTCTATATTTTAACTGGAAAAGTTGGGGGTCGTCTAATATGCCTAGTCATCTTATATGCTGGAAAATATGGTATTTATTTACTGTATTTGCACACCACCCTTCTCAGCCCTTAGGCGACTCACGGCAGTTTACAATGGCAATGATTCGATGCCCAAAGCACCATACAACATTTTAAAACATTAACACATAATATAAAATCATAATAAATACATTTACTGTATACCAGTTGATGAGGCATCAATCAATTTCTTATGAAACAACAGAACGTCATTGACTTTATTGTTCAATTATGGGGGTTGATTAATCTGGTTTATTTTGCAAACTCAGAGTCAAACCAACCCTTTGCTGTTCCAATGTCAATTCAGTTCCTATCTTCTCTTTCAACTCAAGTTATTGTACATTCTGTAAATCTACCCACATTTTAAAATTATTTTCTATATAGGCAGTTCCTGAGTGGCAAGCATTACATATGACTTGTAGTTCCAAACAAAGGTGAGCAAGTGAGAGAAAATCTATCCCTAGGAAGGGAAATTCATCCCTGTGAGAGTTATCATGGGAAAAAGTGTTTCCGTTTTATAACAAATCCTTGTCCACAACACCCCAAAATTTTCAAAATCCAATTGAGCTAGTGAGAGAAAGACAGGATACTGGTTGTTGGGATTGGGAGAGGATGCCTGGTCCCTCTCACATGCATGGCAGATGTCTTCAAAGTGTGGTCAGGGAGTGATGCAGTGCAGTTTGAGCTTTATATAAAGTCTCTTTTTATAAGAAACCTAAGCATTTACATTTTTTGGTATTTCAGGGATTCTTGGCACCAATCATGCACAGATACAGAGGACCAAATGTTATCTATTTTGGAGTTATGTCTAAAACTGATAACACCAGATAGGACTGTTATTTCTGTAGGAGCTGGAGTTTCTACCTCTTTCTGTCCATCCACAGTAACCACTCCATTTCATTCCATTTCACCTTTTTGGAAAGTATATTTATAGGAGACTCTCAGGATTTGTTGGGATGTGAGAGGATGTCTGGTCTCCCTCATGTGCCAAGTCCTGAAATGTCAACAGTTTTTGGAAAGCAATGTTCATGCTTCCGAAACAGATAGGATCAAAAGCCAATTGATCCATATAGTTTATTTTCAATTAAAATGTTTTTCCTTTTGAAGACTTCTAATCAAAATAATGCCAGTCTGACAAAAGAAGTAGAAAATCAATACACACATTTGAAATCACATTAACTTGAGAAAGTGCACTTGCTGCTTCACCTCAGTATTTGGGAATACATAAAAAACTTGATCCATCACACTATAGAGTCATTATTGATAGGCAATGACTTGACATAGAGTTAAATTATTTTTTAGATGGGGAAAGTCATGCCAAATTAGCCACTAGGACTGTGCGATCGATAAAAAGAAAGTTTCAAAATTCATTACAAAATTAGGAAGTACCAGCATTTTGTTTCTAAAGTGTTTAAAAATATAATTAGTATTTTTTTGTTACTATACTCTATAGCTAGAGTAACAAAATTTAGTTACTTTTTTGTTAATTGTGCAAGTGGGGAAACTTCAGGGGCTGCTTTCTTCCTCATTTTTACAGCTATTGGAGAGAAACTTGCTATAATGGTAGAACACATTTACCACAGTATGCCCATCAAGTTTCAGAAAGTTTCACTTATTCACAGAGCTTTGGAAAATTTACAAAGGTTTTATAAACAACATTTTTAAAAAGAAAACTACAAGAGCTTTCTTCTTGAATTTTCTATACAATGACACAAGGTAACAGGGGATCTCTCCCCCCCCCAACTTTCAGAAATATGCATGCATCTACTAATTTTAGAGCATTTTAAAAAAGTTTTGACCAAAAAAAAAAAAACAAATTTTAAGCCACAACAGCTATCCTATTAAATGTCTCTCATATTAATCAATAGAACTTCCATTTAGAGATGTCTTCCCAGCCAAGCACAGTTATTTACTTATTAGACATATCAATCAGTCCTCCTCTTATTCAACAATTTATTGGAACTCTAGCTGACTGCTGCTTCAGAGGGACAAATCTCTCCCCTATCCTGATTGGGACTTTCTGATTCTGAGAAGAATTCTGGGAAATGTAGTTTAGGGCAGGGCCTTTTGAATTATCTAGCATAGGGCTCCTCATCTTCCCAAACTATATCTCCCAGAATTTTGTGCCACCATGTCTCTGTTTTTGAAATTATGTATCTATAGATTATCCCAAACCTATTTCACAACTCAAGAATGGAAAATGGAATGTTGCAGGACTGGAAAAGAGATTTAAAGATGGGCTCAAAGCCAACCTTAAAAACTCTGGCATAGACTACAGAATTTGAAGGGGCATGAATGGAGGGCAAAAGAGAGAAACGTGCCAGGAGGAAGGTGCATCAAGCCAACCCCGACCGGGACCGCCTTCCACCTGGAAACTGATGCCCTCACTGCGGGAGAAGATGCAGATCAAGAATAGGGCTCCACAGCCACCTACGAATCCACGCCCAGGATACCACTCTTGGAGGACCATCATCCTAGGACTACGAGGGATCACCTAAGTACTATCTATTACTGCAAATGCCCAGAGAGACATGTTATTATAATGGGACCTACTATAGGTAAGCCAAGGCTGTCCATGTTATACGCAGGTAACCCTGGAAGCTGATAGGAAGGATAGAGGCACTGTTTGGATGAGAAAAGGCAAATAGTGTAAGAGAAAAAGACATTGAGTACAATTGGTCCAATGTCTAGAATCCCACGAAATACACAACCCCCAAGAGCAAAACCAGTTGAGGAAAGTGAATGGTTACAAGAAAGAAATCCCTAAAGTTATTGGTGGCTGACTCAGGACACAGATGTTTGGTCAGCACTTCCTAGTTAACAGACATTGACAATTATGATGCTGTCCTTCTCCTGTTGCTGAACTTGAAAGTAAAAAAACAACAACTCTTCAGCATCCATCAAGAAAGAGAGAGCCCCTAAATCGCTTTGCTAAACTGCTTTGCCTCACCAGATTTGGAGAGAGAGGGAGTCATCATTCAGAGTCATAAACTCCACAATCCAAGTCCTCTGCATCATATTCTTCCAACTCCAGAGGTTAAGTTTTGATAAATGCAAAGATAAATGATAGAACACATATTTTGCTCACTTAGTTCAATGTGATTTGGGTACATTTTTTTTAAAAAAAGAATGTCATATTATAGGGATAGGAATGTATAAATTTAACCAAATGCTTCTGTTTGGATCCAAACTCCAACCTTACAAAACCCTTCAAAATGTGTTAATTCACTGAAGAAAAGCTAGGTGATGGCTGATTGGAAGGCAAAGCAAATGAATCAACCACTGGCCCATTCCATTATTTTTCATTCCATTTTTATTCCTCTCTGTTCCTCTTAAATTGTTCCCAAATCTCATTTTTTTCAGTTCCCTCACAGCTCTTATTGCAATAGATTTCACTACCTAGCATGAGACTCATGTGATACATTTTTCCTAATCCTAGTCTTTATTATAAGATTCCTGATTTATTGAATTTTCTACTGCAAAGCAAAGAGACCCTGGGTACACCAATACTGTAGTATTAATTTGGTTTGGCACCACTTTAATTGCCATGGCTAAATGCAATGGAATCTTGGGATTTATAGTTTGCCGAACACTTTTTGGCAGAGAAAGTCAAAGAAGTAGTAAAACTACAACTCCCAAGATTTCATGTCATTGAGAAATAGGGCAACATTATGGGCATACACAGGCCTGCATTAGTATAAAGAACTGTTTAAGGAGAATGCTAATAATACTACGGAATTATTTCTTGAAGGAGAACTATTTATTCATTTACTTTTATTTTAAATATCATTAATGCATAAATATTTGTGAAGATGTCAAGCTCTGTCTTTCTGGATTAAAAACTGGGTACTGTTTGCATTTTCCAGCTTCTTTTAATATCCTTTTCTCGGAGTATATTTTCATCCCAGTGTTACATTTTCATCCCATTGCTTTCAAAATCCTTTGGCATCGCATTTGAATACATTTCTTACTGCTTAGCTATGATAATTGCATAGAGCTGTATATATGATCCATTCTTGATTGTTCCACTAGCAGAGCGTTGTGTGTGATAAGAAGGGTAGCATAAAACTCAATGGAATACTCTTCCCTGCACTTCTTCCCTGCCTGGTCCTTAATGTGTAGTCCACTTGCATCATTGTGTTTAGATACAGTGAAAGGTATTTTGCTCCATGTGAGGGCTGGTAAATACTGCCCCCAGCAAGGTTCATGTTAAACAAAGTCATGCTACTTTTGGACAAAAACTATTCCAGGACAATTTCCCCTTTGGAAATAGAAATGCAATAAAATTTGATTTTTGGATATCCCTGAATTTTTATTTATTTATTTATTTACTTTATTTATATACCACTTTTCTCAGACCTCAGGCGCCTCAAAGCAGTGAACAACATCAATACAAAACATCACGAGACAAGTATAGGGCAATTAAAAACAATTGTAACATAAATCATTAAACATCTGTATAACAATCATTAGTGCCTCAACAGTAAAATCAGAATCCAGTCTCATCATCCATTATTCCGTATTCCTATGTTCAATTACACTGTTAATCAAATGCTTGTTCAAACAGCCAAGTCTTCACTTTCCTCCGAAACGCCAGCAGGGAGGGGGCCGATCTGATATCTGCAGGCAGGGCATTCCACAGCCGAGGGGCCACCACTGAGAAGGCCCTGTCTCTCGTCCCCGCCAAGCGCGCCTGTGATGCAGGCGGGACAGAGAGCAGGGCCTCCCCAGATGATCTTAGTGTCCTAGTCGGTTCATAGGAGGAGATGCGTTCAGAGAGGTAAGTAGGACCAGAACCGTTTAGGGCTTTATAGGCTTTATTTATTTATCGTGTCATCAGCAACCATTGTATTACAATTCTAACAGAGCAAAACAAACACACAGATTAAAAAGAAAAAGGAAAAAAACACACAGATTTTGCAAATTTGGTATTTGGTTAAATGTCCTTTGACCAGTATCTGGCCACTTGGAGTGCCTCTGGGGTTGCCGCAAGAAGGTCCTCCATTGTGCATGTGGCAGGGCTCAGGGTGCATTGCAGCAGGTGGTCAGTGGTTTGTTCTTCTCCACACTCGCATGCCGAGGATTCCACCCTGTAGCCCCATTTCTTAAGATTGGCTCTGCATCTCGTGGTGCCAGAGCGCAGTCTGTTCAGCGCCTTCCAAGTCGCCCAGTCTTCTGTGTGCCCAGGGGGGAGTCTCTCATCTGGTATCACCCATGAATTGAGGTGCTGGGTTTGGGCCTGCCACTTTTGGACTCTCGCTTGCTGGGGTGTTCCAGCGAGTGTCTCTTGTAGATCTAAGAAAACTATGTCTTGATTTAAGTCGTTGACGTGCTGGCTGATACCCAAACAGGGGATGAGCTGGAGATGTCTCTGCCTTGGTCCTTTCACTATTGGCTGCTACTTCCCGGCGGATGTCAGGTGGTGCAATACTGGCTAAGCAGTGTAATTTCTCCAGTGGTGTGGGGCGCAGACACCCTGTGATAATGCGGCATGTCTCATTAAGAGCCACATCTACTGTTTTAGTGTGGTGAGATGTGTTCCACACTGGGCATGCATACTCAGCAGCAGAGTAGCATAGTGCAAGGGCAGATGTCTTCACTGTGTCTGGTTGTGATCCCCAGGTTGTGCCAGTCAGCTTTCGTATGATGTTGTTTCTAGCGCCCACTTTTTGTTTGATGTTCAGGCAGTGCTTCTTGTAGGTCAGAGCACAGTCCAAAGGGATTCCTTCCCAGGTAATCCTCAGAGCTAATGCCAGCACTTTGAATTGTGCAAACTGGCAACCAGTGGAGCTGGCGCAACAGAGGAGTAGTATGCTCCCTGAGTGTCGCTCCTATTAGCAACCTGGCTGCCGAACACTGGACCATTTGAAGCTTCCGAGCACTCTTCAAAGGCAACCCCACATAGAGAGCGTTGCAGTAGTCTATATGGGATGTAACCAGAGCATGGACTACCGTGGCCAAGTCAGACTTCCCAAGGTACGGGTGCAGCTGGCACACAAGTTTTAACTGTGCAAATGCTTCCCTGGTCACCGCTGAAACCCGGGGTTCCAGGCTCAGCGACAAGTCCAAGATCACACCCATGCTGGCTTTCCTAGCTTCAAGTTATTTTCCAAAGCACTGCTAAATAACAAAGTATTTGCTGCTTTTTCATCCCACCCAAAAGCTGCTGCTCAAGGAAACCATTGCAATCTGTTTTAATAACAGGACTACTCTTGGATCCCAGATATCTGGGATCACAATGTATGTAGCAGTGTGCTTTTACATAAATAATGCAGACAGTACACAGAAAAGACAGAAAGATCCACTTCTGTGTTTATGCTCAATTCAAAGGGAGTTTTCTCAAACAGCTTTCCACAGCAGAGGGTCTGCATGGAAATGCATTTATTTATTTACTATATTTGTATACCGCCTTTCTCAGCCGTTTACAGTTGTCAACAATTCGATGCCTGGATACCATAAAATGCAGTTAAAACATTTACCATAACAATATAAAAATAACCACACAAAGTCAATAAAACGTATAAAACATATATCAGAAGTGACAATTTTTGTGTCGTGCTTCATACTTATCCCACTTCACCCCAAAAGTACCTGTCCAGTATTCAACAATAAGTACCTACTGCTTTGAGAAACTAATGAATCTCCTCCTACCTTGTGTGTTAGCCATCTACAGAGGGACCTAGGGACAATTTCATAAGCACAGCCACTAACTGGTGCAGCTGACATGGTGATATACACATCCCACAGTTCAAACACAAAAGCAGGCTGTTTGTGGAACTATTTGGAATGCAGGCACATTAGCATTTGAATAAACAGCAAAATGCACTTTGCATGGAAATGTAAAGAGGAGGGAAATGAAGCACACATTGTCTATTTTTGTCTTCAGGTGTGAAGTGAAAAGGGTGGTAATAATATTGAGAATTTCTATGTTGCCAGTGCCAATCCCAAATATTTTACTACTAGAGTCAAAGGACAAGATAGTTTACATCATCCTAGTCATGGGTCATCCTAGTCATGGGTCATGGAAACCATCTTGTCATTGAGGTCAGTACTGGCAAGAGAATCACACATCCCATAACAAGTGAATGTGCCAGTTTAAGGGTGTTGCATTGGGTATGTGGCACACACAATTGTCTTCCAGGAGAGGGAAATGGCCAGAAGTTCATTTTGGGGTTGCCACTTATGTGCCCAGCATCCACTACATGAAATAATGTTTCAGTGACTAATGGTGGCTGCAATAATGCCCAGTCATTTTGGACATCCTTGCAGCTCAAGTCAGAGTACAACGTAGTTAAAAACACATAATCATAAAACATTGTGTAAAATACATATATTTCAATGTATTTCTATGAAATGCATAGAATCTTAGGATAATAGAGTTGGATGCAACCACATGGGCCATCCCATCCAATGGCCTGGCATGCAGGAAAAGCACAATAAAAGCACCCCCAGCAGATGGCCACCCTGTCTCTGCTTAAAAGCCTCCAAAGAAGGCGCTTCCACCATTCTCCGAGCCACTGTTTCACTGTTGAACAGCTCCTATGATCAGGAGATTCTTCTTAATGTTCAGGTAGAATCTCCTTTACCATAATTTGAGTCCATTGCTCCGGGTTCTGGTCTCCAGGACAGCAGAAAACAAGCCTGCTCCCTCTTCCTCATGATATCGTTTCACATATTGAATTAAACATAGCTATCATGTCTCCTCTACACCTTCTCTTCTGCATATACGGTATATTAAAATACATACGTATATTAAAATACCAGATCAAAGATTAAGATACAGTAAACAAAGGATATGACTTCAAAATTCATAGTTAGAAACTGACCATGTAGGCTTGCCAGAAGAGATAGGTCTTCAATTGTTGACAGCTGATTTAAGTGTCAGAGCTCTTCTAACAGGTTGTTTTACAGTCTTGGGGCATGTCATGACATCATGTCTCTGTTGAACATGCTACAATATCTAAGTAATTAGAGATAGCCATGACATTTTGATGCCCGAGGTGGAAAAATGGAATGTATCCCCTCTCAACATACACTGTTTAATATGAGACTGTTAAAAGGTGCACTTCTTCTCCTCGGAAAGGAGCAGCAATAATTGTGACATCCATGTTGACAGCAGCCTTTTTTGCTGCATGGGCAGCAAAACTCAGTTATACAATCCATAAACAATGTAATCAGGCTTGTCAATGTTCTTTCAAAAGTTCTTTTATTCCATCTTCATCACAGCAAAGATTTACAGGCTTCTCCTCCCTTCCTTTTTTTGCTTTTCCTCTTCCCCTTACTTCTCCATGCCTCTTCCCTTTATCTTTCCCCAGACCTTGTATCTTTCTGATGTTCTGGACAATCCTGAATTAATTCGCTACAAACCAGGAAAACTCTGGTTTGTGGTGAATTAATTAGATAGTGGGCTTATTCCGCACCTTCTTGGAAGGCGTGGGATAAACCCACAATTTCTATTACTATTTACTATTACTAATTACTATTATAACTATTTATTATTATTACTATTATTATTTAGTATTACTAAATTAGTCCAGAAAACTGTGAGAATACACACCCACTTCCCCAAAGCCTCCAAACCCCTTTTAAAAGAAAAGAAAACTTACCCGGCCTCCAGTACAGTGTTGCAGCAGCTCTCACCCCCCCCCCCCCCCCCATTTTCCTGGTGCATCATTATTACATGCCAGGAGAGCTGCTGCAACACTGTACTGAAGACCAGGCAAGTTTTTTAACTTTTAAAAGGGGTTTGGGGGCTTTGGGGGAGGAAAGTAGGGCTTCCAGATGTTCTTGCGGACCAGTCCCACGAGAGCATCTGGACACCCACCCTAGAGGGCAGATGATCCTGGGATAACAGCCTGTCTGGATAACAGCCTGTGGCAATAAAGGCAGCAAAAAGAATATTTTATGCCAAAACTATTGCTGCAGCAGAAAAATAACCATCAGAGCTGTTTCAGGTGGAGATAAGCCTAATCCAACTGGGCTCAAAAGAGAATTCCACCCATGAAACAGCACGCTGTGAAAAAACCTGCCCATCATTTTGTAGATAAGATTGCATGAACATGGGAGAGGGCCTTTCAGTGGCTGCTCCCAGACTGTGGAACCTCTTCCAAAAGAGACCAGGATGGGCCCATCCCTGCTGGCCTTCCACAAGCAGGTCAATACTTTTTTTTTGTAGGCAGGCACTTGGAGAAAGATAATTGGAGATTCTGAGTGGGATTTGGAGCATTTTGATTGTATTTATTATGTTTTAACTGTATTTTAATCTAACTCACACAATGCTGCTTAATTGTTTTTAATTTTTGTATTTGCTTTGTTTTACGTTGATCAAAGTGTGTGACTGTTATCTGCCTTGGCTCTCCACGGGAAAGAAAGTGGGGTATAAATAAAGTTAATAATGATGATGATGATGTATGGACATTAGCTTGCTAAAAGATAGAATATGAATTAAAAATACCACTGGGTGCCTTGATGAAGGGGCTACTGGAGTGGAGAAGGTATAACCTAGCCTTAGTCTACCCTGCCATTATGTGGTTAGCTAAATCCACAGTGGGTCCTATGTCTAAAAAAGATCTCAGAGCCGGGAGAGCTTTTGCACAATTAAAACTTGTGCGCCAGCTGCGCCCGTACCTTGGGAAGTCTGATCTGGCCACAGTGGTCCACGCTCTTGTTACTTCCTGAATAGATTACTGCAACACACTCTACGTGGGGTTGCCTTTGAAGACTGTTTGGAAACTTCAACTAGTCCAACGGGTGGCAGCCAGATTAATCACCGGAGCATCATACAGGGAGCACACCACTCCTCTGCTACGTCAGCTCCACTGGCTGCCAATCCAGTTCCGAGCACAATTCAAAGTGCTGATTTTGACCTATAAAACCCTATACAGCACCAGCCCAGCGTACCTGTCCGAACGTATATCCTTCTATGTCCTATGTCCCACCACGGAGTTTAAGATCTTCTGGGGAGGCCCTGCTCTCGGCTCCACCTTTATCACAAGTGAGACTGGTGGGGACGAGGGACAGGGCCTTCTCAGTGGTGGCCCCTCGCCTGTGGAATTCACTCCCCGGGGAAATCAGGTCGTCAACATCCCTCCTCTCCTTCAGAAGGAAGCTGATAACATGGATATGGGACCAGGCATTTGGGTAATCTGGCAGATTAACAAGGTAATGATGACTAGAGTTGGAAAGGGCTATGGTAATGCTAAATGGATTTACGGATTTTAGAACTCGATGGACACGGGCTATAGAGCGGTTTTTAGTTGATATTGTATTAATTGTATGTTTTTAATTATTGTGTTTATTGTTATTGCATTTTATTGTAATTGTTGGCATTGAATTGTGCCGGATGTAAACCGCACTGAGTCCCCCCTAGGGGGTGAGAAGGGCGGGGTAGAAATGTCCTAAATAAATAAATAAATAAATAAATAAATAAATACACAGTGCCATTAATTTCACTTCTCAGTATGTTGTGATGTTTGGTACCAATTATACTCCAATGACATCATCCTATGGGATTCTTGAATTTGCAGTTGATGGAGGACTTCAAACTACAGCAGAGAATTCTATGTTACAAACCAAATGACAAGTCCCAGGTTCTGATGGCGGGAGCCCCCGCCCAGCGATTGGTCTGCACTGCAGCGGGGAGTTCCGCAGTTCCTGGTTGTCACAATTGGAGAAAACTGATGAAATGTGCCCCAGAAGGCAGCTCAAAAATGAGGTTACACTCAGCCTCTATTACTTTCCCTCTAGCCCTGACTTAGTATCAAATCCCTAATAGAGACACTTGAAACTCGCAACTTTCAGCCTTTCCGCTTGATACATTGTATCTTCTCCTGCCTCAAACTAACTCATTCATGAAATAAACCCTTTTCTAGGCTCCGGAGAGCCGTGAGCCTGCCGGGGATGCCCTGGCGGCGTCCCCGGGCCGCCGAATCTGCGTCCGTTAAAACCGCGGATACGGAAACCCTCCTATCGGACCCCCTTATCCACTAAAAACTTCAAAATGGCGGATCGGCTCTGTTTTAATTTTATATTTTTCTACAACTAATTCTAAGCCTAACTGCTATCTCACTTTCCTCACTTTTGACCCCTCCGCCCGGGAAATAATTGTTTTGTTTCTAAGAATATATTTTGAAGGAAAACAGCTGATTGTCATTTTCGCCGGTTCGGCCGCCACAGCCCGTTTCCCTCTCTTGCCGCTCGCCCCTGCCAAGCTCCACAGCCAGGGCTTGCTGTGGGCACCCATAGGAGACCCAGGGAGACGGCCAGGCGGAAACCTCGGCCTCTGAGGGGGAGACCTAGTTCGCCAAGGGACGAACGATGGATTCTGTTGTCATCTGGCCCAGCGCTCGCCACCGGACTTCTGATTCATGAACTGAACTGTTTGCCATACTCAGAGCCACGAACTTCCTACTGACACTTGAATTGAATTACCAGCAGCCTCCGTTTCCGCGAGTCTTCCCCAAAGGACTATGAGATTTTTAGTTTGTGCTTTAATAAAGATCAAAATATTGTAATAGATTTCCTGGGATGGGACGGGTTTGCCCTTATGAACTATGTATAACCAATACTGTATGAAATGTAATATGTTCCCCCTGCCTTTCCTTTGACTTTTGCCCTACAAAAAAGTGACCAGAAACCGTTGCAATGCTAGAGGGAAATTCTCTGCTTCCCTCGAAACTCATCCCTGATTGACTTATCTGCATGGGACAATAGCTGTTGATTCCCCCATCTCGCCCTCTGAGCTTGACTAGCGAGAATGAGGAAGTCCACAGAAACCTGAAAAAAAGAAATGATTAAATTCACAAAAGGCAGCGTTGATCCCTTTTGAGGTCCACTGTCCAACTCAGCCGTTACTTCCCCCAGAGCCATTTTCAACAGGAAGACTTTTGTTTACAAAGATCACACCTTGCCGGCCTGAGACAAAGGCTTGCTGGCAACTCCTAATCCCATCATTTCCCCCCTCCATTGTTCACGGCCGTACCGCCTCCTCTCTCCTGATTCGTCCATCTTGCGAGGTGGGCAGAGGGAGCTCATTGGCTCTCTAGAGGCGAAGAAACGTGCTGATTGGTCCAGAGCAGGGGCGGGCCGCCCAGCCTCCTCCCAGCTGTTCCAGCCTCAGCCAATCAGCGTGAAGCCGGCCGGCAAAAGGCGGGCGGGAATTTTGAAAGTTTTCCTTTGTACTTTTGCTATAAATATGTCTGTATTCCTTGTATTGGCATGCTTGTGGTGGAATTATTCCCACTTGCATCTGATTGCAACTGAATCGCTAATAAACACCTCAGTCGCTGAATTCTTCCACCTTGAGTGAGCTTTATTAATTTTAAAAATCCTTTTGGCTGGGATTGGCTTCTGCTGGCCTCACCAAGGTTTCTAAGGGCCCTTTTGAGCGATCCTCAGGGATCTCCTCCGGGGAGACCCCCTCTAAAAGCAGCTCGATATCAGTTCCATATGAGGGAGCCATTGCAAAATGTCATCAAATGCTATAACTGCGGTGGAGATGTATTGTGAGAAATACACATTGCTGTTTTCAACTGAATACCCCAAAAACTTAAAGTTAAAAGCTATAATTATTTGGTGCACTTTTCATACTATACATTGAGCAATTAACTGTACTAAAATTTGTAGTGATATCACCATGTCTAAGTGATCATAGTCATTATTTTTGTAATCTTTATAACATCCTTGTAAGGGTGCCATCCTTAATGCAAATGGAGGGTGGGGGACTGGAAGAGAGAAAAACATTATGAAAGTTGTTTTTTTCTTGTTCCTTCAATCTGCTGTTTTTGTTTACAAAAGCCAATCAGATTGACATTTATTGCTCTCACCCTTCATTCGCACTTTTTCATACCATGGTAATTATGTGCGGAGCAGGCAGCTTCCAAAAACAGTAAGCCAGTGAATTCCTTCTGATATTGAAAACAAAGCGTCTTTCTCTGAAATGCTGATGTTAAGTTAATGACTTCTTGTCATGCAAAACTGTTTTTGCAACCATTCAACTGGGTGAGTGGAATGTCGCACTCTCTTTGAGGTTTCCCCTCTTCATTCAGCAGCAAAGGGGTGGCATTCCCTTCAAGGTCTAATGATAATGAAAAAGTTTTTATTTTTTTTTAAATCTCCATATAACTTGTATAATAAGGCTATAGTCCTACTGATGCTTGCCTAAGAATAAGCCTTATTGAAACCAGTGTAATTTATATCTGAGTAAACACAAATATAGCAGCGGTGTGATTGTTATTGTTAACTGCCATAATGTTGAATTCGACCTATTATTATTATTTGTGGTATTTGTATTCCCACCCTTCTCAATCCCAAAGGGGACTCAGGGTGGTTCACAGACCTATGGTGACTCTATGAATGAGAGGCCTCCGATGATGTAGCTTCTACACTGTAGAAGGAATGCCTGCTGTAATTGCCTCAACTGACTGCTATGGAATTCTTAGATAATATAGTTTTTTATGATCTTTAGCTTTTTCCTCTATAAAGTGCTGATGCCACACCAAACTACTACTTCCAGGATTCCATGGCACTGAATTGTGGTAGTTAAAGTGGTGTCGAACTGCGTTCATTTTAGTGTAGATGTCATCCAAGTCATCTAGCAACATCAACCCTATTGAGATCATGCAGACTGAGAGACTCCAAGTCACCCTATCAACATCAGCCCTATTCAGATCTTGCAGACCAAGAGCCATGACTAACTTGATGGAGTCTAAATGTTATATGAGGGGTATTTTTAAAGTAAGGTCCATTTTGTTGTAGACACTAGTAGTTCGCGCGCATACTGCAATGAGCCCGTGCGTCGTGTACCGGCATGCCTCGGGAACAACTGTGCTCAGTTTCTGCTCTGTAGCTAACCTGTACGGTTCTGTTCTGTGCTTTAAAAATGTTTAAGACTATCAACTCACCCTCCACATGTGAGGTTCGCTCAGTGATACGGTTTTTGACAGCAAGGAACCTGCCTGCTGCAGAAATTCATCAACAGATTTGTGAAGTGTACGGTGATACTGTTATGAGTGAAAGCAAAGTGCGTAAGTGGGTACGACAATTCAAAGATGGCCGTGACAATGTCCATGATGAGGACCGCTCCGGTCGCCCTTCTTTGATTACAGTGAACTCTTGGTTATCGGAGCAGGCGGCAAGTTTTTATGAAGAGGGTATTTTAAAATTGGTTCAGAGGTATGATAAGTGTTTGAACAAACTTGGCAACTATGTCGAAAAATAGAGTGAAGTATGCACTTTCTGAAAATAAATTTACTTTTTTGAAATAAACTTTGGTTGTGTACTTATGTTCAAACTGACCTTACTTAAAAAATACCCCTCGTACTTTGGCTATATCATAAGAAGGCATGACTCACTACAAAAGGCAATCAATGTGTTGTTCAAAGCTTTCATGGCTGGAATCACTGGGTTGCTGTAAGTTTTCTGGGCTGTATGGCCATGTTCCAGAGGCATTCTCTGCTGACATTTCGCCCACATCTATGACAGGCATTTTCAGAGGTTGTGAGGTCTATTAGAAAATAGGCAAGTGAGATTTATATATCTGAAGAATGTCCAGGGTGGGAGAAAGAACTCTTGCCTGCTGGCCCTACAGGCCAATAGGTACTCCATCACAAACATCAGAAGAACTGCAAGACCAAGAACAAGCCATGAGAGTAAAGACAAAGATCCACCCAGAGGAAAGGTGTTCTTGCCATACATCAAGGAACCACTGACCACATAGGGAAGCTGATGAAGTAATACAACCTGCAAACGATCTGCAGACCCACTAAGAAAATCCATTGAATGCTAAGTTCAGCAAAGGACAAGAGGGATCCTCTCACCTCTGCTGGAGTCTCCTTGTATACCATGTAGCTGTGGACAAGTTTAAATAGGAACCACCAAACGCTGTGCCCAAACACGAATCAAGGAACATGAAAGGTACTGCAGACTAACTCAACCAGAGAAGTCAGCCTAAGCAGAGCCCTTGATGAACCAGCCTTGATCTAGCATATGATCTGAGAACACAGAAATACTGGACCACTCTAATAACCACCATGTCAGACTACACATAGAAGCCACTGATATCCACAAGCATGTGAACAATTCTAACAGAAAGGAAGAAACCATGAAAATGGACCAGTGGCTACCAATATTAAAAAAAAAACTCTAAAATCGGGACAGTAAATAAAGAGGAACACTAAAAAAAAACCCCAAAAAACCCAGGAGAATTCTGGACAAGAATCAATCAGGGCCAGTTAACCCAACAAAGGCAGCAACCAGCCAGGCTTTGAAGCTGCAATGCCATTAAATGCTAATCATAAAGGTGGCCAATTGCAACATTTGCACTTGTCTCAAACAGATAAGAGTTTTTTTTCTCCCACCCTGGACATTCCACAGACATACAAACATCATTTCCCTAGTTTCCAGTAGACCTCACAACCTCTGAGGATGCTTGCCATAGATGTGGGCAAAATTTCAGGAAAGAATGCCCCTGGAACATGGCCATACAGCCTAGAAAACCCACAGCAATCCAAAGACAATAAACCTTGGTAAGGTGGAAAGCAGTAGGAAAAAAGGAAGACCTCATCACAGATGAATAGACTCCAGAGGACAGGAGCAGGATTCAAAACGATCTTGACAGATTAGAGAGATGGGCCAAAACTAACAAAATGAAGTTCAACAGGGACAAATGCAAGATACTCCACTTAGGCAGAAAAAATGAAATGCAAAGATACAGAATGGGGGACAGCCTGGCTTGAGAGCAGTACGTGTGAAAAAGATCTTGGAGTCCTCGTGGACAACAAGTTAAACATGAGCCAACAATGTGATGTGGCGGCAAAAAAAGCAAATGGGATTTTGGCCTGCATCAATAGGAGCATAGTGTCTAGATCTAGGGAAGTAATGCTACCCCTCTATTCCGCTTTGGTTAGACCACACCTGGAATATTGTGTCCAATTCTGGGCACCACAATTCAAGAGAGATATTGACAAAGCTGGAATGTGTCCAGAGGAGGGCGACTAAAATGATCAAGGGTCTGGAGAACAAGCCCTATGAGGAGCGGCTTAAGGAGCTGGGCATGTTTAGCCTGAAGAAGAGAAGGCTGAGAGGAGATATGATAGCCATGTATAAATATGTGAGAGGAAGCCACAGGGAGGAGAGAGCAAGCTTTTCTGCTTCCCTGGAGACTAGGACGCGGAACAATGGCTTCAAACTACAAGAGGAGATTCCATCTGAACATGAGGAAGAACTTCCTGACTGTGAGAGCCGTTCAGCAGTGGAACTCTCTGCCCGGGAGTGTGGTGGAGGCTCCTTCTTTGGAAGCTTTTAAACAGATGCTGGATGGTCATCTGTCATGGGTGATTTGAATGCAGTGTTCCTGCTTCTTGGCAGGGGGTTGGACTGGATGGCCCATGAGGTCTCTTCCAATGCTTTGATTCTATGACTCCACCAAGAAAGCCTCAGCAGTATCTCAATAGCCTTTTGTTGGCATTGTGAATTTGAGGCCTCTTACTCATGGGGTCCTCATAAGTCGAAGTTGACAAGATGCCAGTTAACAACAAGATGCTGGGATAAGCTATGTAGAAGACCAAATTAATTAGAATTCATTGGTAGATTTCCTGCATACAACTCATTCTTCTTGCATATGTGAAAAAAGATAAAATGTTTATGAAGGGCTACATGCTGATCTTCATGAGCATATTCATTGAAATGCAGGTCATGTACCATGTAAGTCAATCTCACTTTCTCCAGAACCTCTGAAGTTCTTCTCACAAAGTTTCTGCACAACATTTTCTAAAATGTTTCTCTGGCATTTAGCAGTTGCTTCGGGCTACAATTGTTGGAGATTTCCCGTGGCGTCCCAGGTCTTGGCTAAGCAAACATGCCATGGCCTATTAGATTACAATGACAATGAGTTCTCTGGCTTAAAAAGAAATTTAAGTGGCAGTAGAGACTGCCTGACATTAAAAACAGACTCAACCAGAGCACTGTAAGAATGGGAGTGGCATCCATCCAAGCATAATTTAATGGAATGGGCATCACCTTCTCATTTACCTTGCTGTTCATTAGAGACAGAAAATGGATTTCCAACAAGAGATTGATTGTTACATTAAAACAAACACTGTAATATTTTGTGTTCTGCAAAGTGGGAAAAACATCATTTTTCTCAGTCTAATAAACTGGGTGGGAAAGTGTTGTGTCTACTCCCAGGAGTAGGATGAATTATGGAATTTGTGGGTGCCCAGCATTGGACAGGGTGAGAGTGAGGACAGAGCCAGGAGCTGTTCACATCTTTTCTATCTGCTTTCAGGTCTATTTTGAGCTTTCTGAAACCCAGCATGTTTACTAAATAAAATAGTGTAGACTGAGTAAGAATTTTTTCACTTTTTAAAAAAAAACTCATGCTACAGTGACTGTGGATAATGGAGGCCTTGGCTCCAGCAGTGAATCTCCCTTCCAGTTGTTGTCTTTATTGCCTCCACTCCCCCATTTGAAATTTAAAGGAGCTGTTCAAAGTGCCAAAACATAATACTGAAATAAGGGCCTTCTCAGTGGTGGCCCCGCGGCTGTGGAATGCCCTTCCCCTGGACGTTAGATCTGCCCCCTCGTTAATAGTGTTTCGAAGAAAACTGAAAACCTGGCTATTTGAACAGGCATTTGGATAAATAGTGCAATGAATACAATGAATATGGAATTTATGGATGATGAGATGGATCATGATTCCAGTTACGAGATGTTAATTTGTTGTTATTGATATGTAATTACTTATTATATTATGGTGTTAATTGTTTCTAAATAGTGTGTGTTGTTAGTATTGAATTTTTGCTCTTGTTGTTAACCGCGTTGAGTCGCCTACGGGCTGAGAAACTGCGGTATACAAATAAAGTAAATAAATAAATATTTAAAACATGGCTTCATGTGTGTTTGGATCTCTGTTCCTTAAGCATCCTGGTCCTAGGAAAAATCTTCCAAAAACATGGGGAAGTTACACAGTATGTTTTGTAGGACACCATGAAATTGGGGGCTGGATTAAGGAGCAAGGACTGGGGGATGGTTTTTACCTTCTCTAGAAGGCTTTAGGACAGCTGGTAAATCACCAGCAATGATAAGATCTACCAAGCAAAATATTGCAAATTTGAAGCCCCAGGTGGGCATGAGCACCTGTCTGTCAACCTTGATCACTGTTTACCTAAGCAGTTGGAAAATAGCTTACAGCTGTGATTAGAAAAATTAGATATTGCTAATGTGGGGAAGGTATTTTATGACACCATGAAGAAAAAGATCAAAGAGTGCCGGTGACCAAAAGGAAGGAGGAAGTCCTGATGGCTCTTCATCATAGAGGATGGAGTGACAACGCCCCTTGTGGCTACCAACTACTAAAGGTGCTGACAAACTGGATTTTTTTTTTGTCGTGTCAGGAGCAAGTCGCTTCTGGTGTGAGAGAATTGGCCATCTGCAAGGACGTTGCCCAGGGGATGCCTGGATGATTTGATGTTTTTTTTATCATCCTTGTGGGAGGCTTCTCTCATGTCCCCGCATGAAGAGCTGGAGCTCATCTGCCTCTCCCCGGATTCGAACCTTCAACCTGTCGGTCTTTAGTCCTGCCGGCACAGGAGTTTAACCCACTGTGCCACCAGGGGCTCCCGACAAGCTGGATGTTCAACTGGATGTCAACACAACACAATAATATACCTCCTTTCTGTTCTGTCTGTCTTTGTCCCATTGAATGTTTGCTGTGTTTATGTACTGTGTATATGTACTCAGCATTATTTTTAAAATTTTAACTATTACATTTGGCCCAGCCATAGGTTTTTAAAATGTTATTGTGCTATTGTTGATGTTTATTGCCTATTTTTTGTTTATGAGTTTTATTTTACTGTTTTGTTTTACTGTTGTTGTTGTTTTTGCTGATGTATTGTGGGCTTGGTCTCATGTAGGCCGCACCGAGTCTCCTGGGGAGATGGTAGCAGGGTACAAATAAAGTTTTTATTATTATTATTATTACTGTGATCCGCCCTGAGTCCACTTCAGGGTGAGAAGGGTGGAATATAAATAAAGTATTATTATTATTATTATTATTATTATTATTATTATTATTATTATTATTATTATTAGATCAGCTGATACAATTTTCTATCGTATTTGTCAGCATTGTGAAATTTTCCTAGTGCATGCCCTTTGCAGCATTATCTTAGCAAACTTAGTTATATTAGAATGTAAGAGTTCATGGCTCGGGGAGCCAAATTTTATTATTGTTATTATTTTACTGACACAAAAACACAGTATGTCACAGCTGGATTTCGTATCACAAAATCACAAGTCGAACACTTCCCAAGTGTCTAGGACCGTGTGAAGTATTTTTGAATGATGCGCGCAGATCCAGGTAAGGTGGCCTTTTGCAACTGACAGATCATGATTTTGTCAATGTTTATAGTTTCCAAATGCCGGCTGAGATCTTTTGGCAGTGTACCAATCACCACTGGGACCACCTGTACTGGTTTATGCAGAGCCTTTGCAGTTCGATTTTGAGGTTTTGATAATGGCTGAGTTTTTCCTGTTGTTTTTACTCAATACGACTGTCACCTGGTATGGTGACATCAATAATACAAACTTTTTTCTTTTCCACAATCATGATGTCTGCTGTATTGTGTTCCAAAGCTTTGTCAGTCTGGATTCGAAAGTCCCACAGTATTTTTGCATGTTCATTTTCCACTACCTTTGCAGGTTTATGATCCCACCAGTCCTTTACTACTGGTGGTACTTGTGACATAAGTTCCAATAAATCATTTGGGCCACAGAGTTGTGCCTCTGTTTTTGTTGTTGCTGTTATTATTATTATTATTATTATTATTATTATTATTATTATTATTTGAAACACAGCAAGATGAGCCCACAGCAGACACTCTGCTGGTTGTTGTATTGGATCACATGTCGGACACTTCCCAAGTGTCTAGGACTGTGTGATATATCGGCTGATAATGCGAGATTTTCCCAGTAAGGTGGCCTTTTGCAGCTGGCAGATGGTAATCTTGTCAGTACCGATTGTGTTTAAGTGCAGGCCAAGGTCTTTAGGCACTGCACCCAGTGTGCCGATCACTACTAGGACCACCTTTACTGGTTTGTGCAGTTCGATCTTTAAATCCTCATATCGTGTCAGCTTTTCCAGTTGTTTCTCATCAATCCTGCTGTCGCCTGAGATTGCAACATCGACAATCCATACTTTGTTTTTTAACATGATCATGAGGTCAGGATTGTTGTTGTTGTTGTTGTTGTTGTTGTTATTATTATTATTATTATTATTATTATTATTATTTGCCATTTCCTTCTCTAAATAGAGTTGGATCCAACATGGACTGCTAATCTTTCCTGGTGAGCCTTATGATGCATCTACATCACTTTTACTGTCATGGCTCACTGGGAAGGAATCATGGGAGTTGTGGTTTGACAAGGTCATAGCCTTCTTCATCAAAGAATGCTATGCCCAAAATCCCAAATTTCATAGCACTGATTCATGGCAATCAAAATGGTGTCAAGCTGCACTAATTCTATAGCATAGCTGGACCACAGGAGAAGCAATTCCACTTCAGTACAAAGTATTTCTTAAGGTTTGTGAAAGGAATAATGATCTAATGGTTATATGGAATAAGTAGAAAATGCAGCATTTGCACATTCTGAAGATTTAAGGTGCACCCATAAGGGGATTTTAGGTGTGTGGACTGCTTAAGTGCTTATCTAGCTCAGTCTAATCCTTGCAAGTCACATGGGCCCTGGTAGATAATTTTACAGCTGGTATTCATTTTGTCCATATACTGGACAGAAATGAAAGTTGATCTAATATTGGGCATGCTTATATATTAATATATTGATAATAAAGTAATAAAGCATTATGTTGCCTTTATTACTCCAAAAAGCAATCTGTTGTAAGTAATGCTATCTTAAAGATGAATAATATTTCCTTTATCTAATCTCAGGTTAATGAGTGCATACCTTCCTATACGTCACAGATGAAAACCAGGACACACAGCCAAGCTTTATCAGCAGGTCATTAAAATATGGAAAAACATACAAGCTAGGGCAGGCTGCAGAGGTTTGCTTTTGACTCAGCCTACAGGAAAAGGCAAAACTCCACCCCATCTCCTTTCTTCTCTCTGTATTGTCGAAGGCTTTCATGGCAGGAATCACTGGGTTGTTGTAGGTTTTTTTTGGGCTATGGCCATGGTCTAGAGGAATTCTCTCCTGACGTTTCGCCTGCATCTATGGCAAGCATCCTCAGAGGTAGTGAGGTCTGTTGGAACTAGGAAAAAGGGTTTATATATCTGTGGAATGACCAGGGTGGGACAAAGGACTCTTGTCTGCTGCTAGGTGTGAATGTTTCAACTGACCACCTTGATTAGCATATAATGGCCTGACAGTGCCTGGAGAAAACTTTTGTTGAGAGGTGATTAGATGTCTACCGTGTACCATGCAGCTGTGGACAAGTCTACATAGGGACCACCAAACGCAGCATTGCCCAAACACGAATCAAGGAACATGAAAGGCACTGCAGACTACTTCAACCAGAGAAATCAGCCATAGCAGAGCACCTGATGAACCAACCTGGACACAGCATTTTATTTGAGAACACAGAAATGCTGGACCACTCTCACAACCACCATGTCAGACTACACAGAGAAGCCATTGAAATCCACAAGCATGTGGACAATTCAACAGAAAGGAGGAAACCATGAAAATGAACAAAATCTGGCTACCAGTATTAAAACACTCTAAAATCAGAGGGAGGAAACAAACAAGGACATCTAATCACCTCTCAAAAAAAGTTTGCTCCAGGCACTGTCAGGCCATTATATGCTAATCAAGGTGATCAGTTGAAACATTCACACCTAGCTCTAGCAGACAAGAGTTCTTTGTCTCACCCTGGTCATTCCACAGATATATAAACCCCTTTTCCTAGTTCCAACAGACCTCACTACCTCTGAGAATGCTTGCCATAGATGCAGGCAAAACGTCAGGAGAGACCATGGCCATATAGCCCGAAAAAACCTACAACAACCCAGCTTCTTCTCTCTGTTGACTTAATTAATTGCAAAGTACCTTTTCACTTTGAGTTCAGCTTGAGCAGTTGAAGTAAGCTAAAGACAAAGTGGGAGAAGAAAGAAAAAAAAATGGGGCATTAAAGGGAATTAAAACCTGAGAGAACAGGGAAATAATTGGGACTCTGCTTACTACCCTCCAGATGAGAAAAAAAGTTTATGAAAGTCTCAAGTTTTCTTTCTGTTGAAACTGTTTTTGTTTTGGAGACGCCTATGAAGTTTTCTTCATCCCAAACCATTTCCTAGGAAATCCTGGCTTTGCCAATAATATTTCATTCCTACTTCCCAGGTTAGTTTAATTTACCTCGGTATTTTTCTGAAATGAATACTTCTCTATTTGGCTGTGTGTTTATATAATCCCAGAACTAGCTAAGATAAATCCTACCAGTAAACACAGATATTCTTTCCAGGACACACATTCAACAGAGATAAAACAAAATGAGCCTAATATTTAACTACTGTAATATTCCTAAGGCATAACTCCTGAATCATAATACAGAAAGCTTAATGGAAATCGTTCAAAATAAATTTCAGAAAATTAGCATGAGTTTAGATGTGAGAAGTAATAAAGGGAAAGGGGAGATAACAGAAGATGGGAAATAGGGGGAACCTGGGATATTTTAAGGGTGAGTTTGAATGCAATCCTGGGAATCTGCAGGTAACTTTAAGACAAAAAGAAGTGGAAACAGTAGCTCGAAATACAGTAATATTTTGACATACGAGTTTAATTCAATCTGTGACCAAGTATGTAACTCCATTTGCTCATATGTCAAATAAAATTTCTCCATTGAAATGAACTGAATTATGCTATTAATGTGTTCCAGCCTGCCCCACAAACCACACTAAATTTTGTTACCTCTCTCCACCTTCTCAGTGGTGATTATGAATGTCCACCTCATGCACAAGCTCCTGCCCTTCTTGCAGCCATGCACACACTGCCCTCCCCCAAATGTATCCACCACTCTTTCACTTCAGGAAAGAGGGCCCACTCTCACCCAAAGGGCCCACTCTCTTCCTCCTCTTCATCTCTGACCCAGCTTTGATTTAAGCCCATCATTGCCGCCCATCATTGTGGCAGAAGGAGTCATTCATGCTGCTTTGGGGGGGGGCACCCCTCCATACACAGGGAATGTACATATTGTTCCTTCACAGTGGGCACCCAGCTCATCCAATCTAGCTTCCATCATGGAAGGGAGGAGGTGTGCATTTGTTGTGGTTCAGCCTGCGTGTGAACCTGAACCTGATTCTCTGATTGTATTTCCTGATGCAACTGAACAGGCTACTGAACATGTATTTTTCCCTGATGGTTTGGAAACTGTTGATTCTCAGGTCAGTGGCTTGGAAAGGGAAACTGCACAGCCTGATGAGAATGTTTCAGATTCAGGCAGTGATCGCTCTCCAGAGGAGCTAGCACCTGCCTTTTTAAAATGAGGATAGAAAAGGACAGATTTGGAAAAACAGGAGTGAATCGCAGAGTCTGCGAAGGTCAAGCAGATTAAAGGAAAGGGAGGCACAGGCTTCAAAGTCTGGAGGCGTGTCCCGAAACAGTTTCTTTAGTTTAAAGTGTCTCTCCCCGGGCCGTCTAGCTAGATCAAGCATCATTTAGACTGACGCAATACCTTGGTAGATTTCCCGTTTCCCATGGCCTGCATTCCCAGAGGCTTCTAGTTTCCAAGTACGTTTAGTGAAATGCTAACAGGTTCCAGGTTTTTATAGTATTGCTTTTGGAATTTTGATCTAGTTCTGAGATATTCCTGACTGCTGAGTTTTACTGTGGCTTTTTGACTTTGTATTTTCCTCTATTTTGTAACCATTTTTCATCAATAAAAAAGGATTGTTTTTTCCCACAGTCAAGTGTGGTGGATTAATCTTATGAACTCGTTTCCTGATCTGGGTTGCAACAGCATTATAGATCATTCAAAGGGCAATTGTGTCATAAGGAGGTGGAAAAAAAAAGAAGGGTGGAGAAAAAAAGAGGGGTGGGAGGGTTTGAGAGGAACATGTGGGAGAGGAGACAGTGGCTAAGGAGGAGGACACCAAAAGGGATCTCTAAGTTATAATTCGGATCTCCACTTGTATCTCGAAGCACAAAACAAGCTAAGCGATGGCTCATATCTCGAAAACTCACAAGTTGGTTCACTCCTAAGTCAAGGTATCACTGTACTTTTTGATCACCATAGGAGAGTCTTGCTGGCACAGGAGTGATACTATTTGGATGTACTGCTCTTAAAATCTTCATGCTGTCCCGCTTTCCGACCTTTACATTTTTGCCATGTCCCTCTACTGTCCTCACCACAGCCGTATCTATTGAAGGGAGGGGGGAGGGGGGGGAAGGAAAAAAACCTAATATGTGTACATGGCAAATACAGACATAATTTATATGATTTTTCAGGACCCATAATATATAGATTGTCTTGTAGAGCAGACATGTCCAAGTATCTCCAGATGTTTTTGAATTTCAGTTCCTATAATCCTCACAACTGGCTAGGTCCTGCTGGAGATTGTAGGCCTGGATGGCCAGCTGTAAAATCTACATGTGCATGCAGAATACAACAGGACTAGGACTCATAAAACAAAAAAAACTAATCAGTTGACAGTTCAAAAAAATACTAATAATAATTTCATTGATAAAATAACCTGGCATGCTGGTTGGAAAATTCAAAAGAGCATGTGTTGTTTCAGATGTATATGAACTCTAGCAGGCACTGTAGTTATATCTCTAATGTTTGGAGTGCTCTTGCAGGCAAATAACCTTGGCACTTAAATAACCAATTATCTCCTGAATAATAAAAGATCCTTTGAGATGTGCCATGTTTTACAAATCATTAGTTAATTCAATGAATGTAAGATCCATTGGGCAGATAAACAGTATCACAAAAGGAATCCTGGCTACTCTGTGAGAAAGGAAAAGCCTGTGGTGCTCATCTCTTCTCCCAGAAATCTTGCTTTTTTACTGAATTTATAGAAAGTAGTTACATATTGCCTTTCACCCTGCCCAGGTCCCCAAAATAGGGCGGAATAAAATGGAGATATGATTTTTTTTAAAAAAATGGTCAATTCCCAAGACCCCCAGTTTCAAACTTTCTATTCTAAGTATCTCAGGAAGCAAAGGAACAAGTAGCAAAGACACTGCCTGACTGGTGCAGTTGGTCAGAACAGATCAATCATCCGGAGAGACCCTGCTCATGATCCCACCTGCGTCGTAAGCGCTGCTGGTGGGGACGAGGGACAGGGCCTTCTCTCTGGTAGCCCCCCGACTCTGGAACTCCCTCCCCAAAGACATCAGACAAGCCCCTACATTGGCAGTCTTTAGGGAGAGCTTGAAGACCTGGCTATTCCGGTGTGCCTTTCCAGAATAGGAAAACCCCAGCAACACGTCTCAAAAGCACTTTATTCGAGATTAAGATTGTCTGCACATTGCACCTATCCAAAAATTCTTATATATCACTCAGCATACTCAGCACTTTTTAATCTGTACCCATTACATTTGCCCGGCCTAGTTTTTATTGCATCACGGTGTGTTGTTTTATTGTTTACTGTTATTGCTTCAATGTTTTTGATTTGCTTTTGGTTTATATGTAATTGTTATATTGTTGTTTTATTGTGGCCTTGGCCTTTGTAAGCCGCATCGAGTCCTTCGGGAGATGCTAGCGGAGCACAAATAAAGTTAATAATAATAATAATAATAATAATAATAATAATAATAATCAATACTGGGACAGATAATTCTGTGGTCAGACAAATGGAAACCAGTTTCAAATGCAACATAGCTGCTTGGAGGATTGTAGGGATATAAAAAAAGGGCTATGTCGCAGAATTTTTAAAAAGCCAGGTAAAGAGCCCATGAAAATATTTTATCTTCCCAGATTTTCAAAATGCTTCTAAACAAACATTTCTCAATCAGGGGAAAGATTAACACAGACCCCATCAATACAGCCCTAAAACATGGGCTGCAAAATGGGATTACCCTGAAGTATCCAAATACTTCAGGGTAATACAAAAATACCTGGGAAGGTGTGGACTTTCCTGGAAAGTCATTTTAACTGCATTGAACTACATTATGTGAATCTACACTAAACATATAATGCAATTTCTAACAATATTATATGGCAGGTGTTTTTTATTTTTTTATTTTACTGTTGGGTTGTATATAATATGGCATGCCCTCTTTTCTAAGATATTGTATTTATTTGTCGTGTCAGGGCAACCAGTCAATTGTATTACGTTTCTAACAGAACAAAACAAACAAACAGACAAAACACAAAATTTGCAAGCTTGGTAGTTGATTAAATGTCCTTTGACCAGGATCTGGCCAATTGGGGTGCCTCTGGTGTTGCCGCAAGAAGGTCCTCCATTGTGCATGTAGCAGGGCTCAGGTTGCATTGCAGCAGGTGGACAGTGGTTTGCTCTTCTCCACACTCACATGTTGTGGATTCCACTTTGTGGCCCCATTTCTTAAGGTTGGCTCTGTATCTCGTGGTGCCAGAGTGCAGTCTGTTCAGTGCCTTCCAAGTCGCCCAGTCTTCCGTGTGCCCAGGGGAAGTCTCTCATTTGGTATCAGCCATTGATTGAGGTTCTGGGCTTGAGCCTGCCACTTTTGGACTCTCGCTTGCTGAGGTGATCCAGCAAGTGTCTCTGTAGATCTTAGAAAACTATTTCTAGATTTAAGTCGTTGACGTGCTGGCTGATACCCAAACAAAGGATGAGTTGGAGATGTTTCTGCCTAGGTCCTTTCACTATTGGTTGCTACTTCCTGGTGGATGTCAGGTGGTGCAATACCGGCTAGACAGTGTAATTTCTCCAGTGGTGTAGGGCGCAGACACCCCGTTATAATGCGGCATGTTTCATTAAGAGCCACATCCACTGTTTTAGTGTGGTGAGATGTGTTCCACACTGGGCATGCATACTCAGCAGCAGAGTAGCACAGCACAAGGGCAGATTTCTTCACTATGTCTGGTTGTGATCCCCAGGTTGTGCCAGTCAGCTTTCATATGATATTGTTTCTATCACCCACTTTTTGCTTGATGTTTAGGCAGTGCTTCTTGTAGGTCAGAGCATGGTCCAAGGTGACTCCCAGGTATTTGGGTGCACTGCAATGCTCCAATGGGATTCCTTCCCAGGTGATCCTCAGAGCTTGGGATGCTTGTCTGTTCTTAAGGTGAAAAGCACATGTCTGTGTTTTAGATGGGTTGGAGATCAGCTGGTTTTCCCTGTAATAGGCGGTAAGGGCACCTAGAGCTTTGGAGAGCTTCTGTTCAACCATCTCAAAGCTCCCTGCTTGAGCAGTAATGGCACGATCATCAGGATAGATGAAGCTCTATGCTGATGCAGAGATGAAAATATAAGACTTGCAATGCATACAAAAATCAAACAATGCAAGAATCTTACATAGTCCACAAAACAATGCAAGAATCTTACATAGTCTCTCTTACAGCAAATGAGAGAGCAAAAATAAACCTTGAATAAATGCTATTTCACCATAACCTCCTTCAGAGTAGCTCTCCACCATCCAAACCACCACACACTGTAAGAACCCATACACCGTTGGGTGTGGTTAATCTTGCTGGTTGACCTACTTTCCCAGCTGTATAAGATAATTAACACCACAAGGTTTTCCTTCACACACACATGGTCCTGTTATGACTTACCACAACAAGAATGTGTAATTATTCATTTTGATTGAATTTAAAAAATAAAAATAAAAATAGTATTATATGGCAGTGTAGATGGGGTTTAAGAGCCCATGGTTTGAGCAGCAATGGGGAAGAGGTTCATTCCACCATTTTGGGGTGAGGACCACAATGTATAGATCACAATGGAAGGTTAGTTAACAACACTGGTATATTGCAAATGTTGCTATCATGAGGTGGAATTCTCCCATGTGTTGTTCCTCTTCATGCTCTATTTTGGTGTAGAGATCATTGTGTTTCTTGTCTTAGACCACTGACATGATGATGATGATGAATGATGATGATAATGATAGTGATGATAATGGTGGTGGTGGTTTTTATTTAGATACTGCTTTTTAACTCTTAAATAGACTCAAAGCAGTGAACGGTGGAAAAAACAACAACAACAACAACAACAACAACAACAACAACAAACATCAAACAACTTTATACCCTGCTACCATCTCCCCAATGGGGACTTGGAGAAGCTAAAATGAGGCCGAGCCCAATAATAATACAGGATTAAAAAAAACAATACAATATACAATTTCTACCAATATGGCCCCATAATTGGCATTCCTTCACATAGATTTAATGAATCTTTCCCATGCAAACATTTCCTCCAATTGTTTTTGGGGGTGCTGTAATAACATTCTTTATAAATTTGCAGATAATCTGCATTCTGCAAATCATATTTGCTTCAGTTGACAAACATAGCAGCTCTGTTGTGAGGTATTGTGAGGAAATTTGCCAAACGGGTTTTAATGAAGGGAAGAATAAATTCTGCTATACACATGTATTCCCTGAAGCCAAACTTTTTAGTAAAATACAGTGCCAACTATCACAAGACTCATGATAAAGCCACAAGAATCAGCAGATGCTATATTCTTGGATGATTATCCTTAGCTTTTAAAAATCCCCTTGAGCTTATTTGATTTATGAACATGTTGGGTGCAACAATTCTCTCCAGATGAAAAAAGAGTCAAGATAAACTTATATCTTGCTTTTTAAATGTCTTTGATGTACAGGTTTCTATAAATAGACAGTGAGTAAATGTTTCAGGTAGGCAGGTGTCTAGACATGACTCATCCTTCTTGCTAAGCATCTTGCTTCTTCATGAACTATTTAAATCACATTACCTTAAAGTAATGGTAGGGAGACAGATATTGTTCCGCATCTCTCAGGAGTGGAAGTTTAGGACAAGTTTAAACATGCATGCATTCAAAGGTAGCAGCTTCAAATTGTAGCTGGCATGTATGAATGCATTGTCACAGATCTAACACTGTAGGGAACACTTGCATCTCATGGCAAACACATTCACAATGCTTCTACTTAAAAAAAAAAAACCAAGTGCAAGTTTGCATGAACAAGTCAGGATGTGGTCAACCATCAAGCACTTTTAATTTCATTTATAAGAAAATATTAACTTCTTGTGGGTTTTTTTTCGGGCTATATGGCCATGTTCTAGAGGCATTTTCTCCTGACGTTTCGCCTGCATCTATGGCAAGCATCCTCAGAGGTAGTGAGGTCTGTTGGAATTAGGAAAATGGGTTTATATATCTGTGGAATGACTGGGGTGGGGCAAAGAGCTCTTCTCTGCTGGAGCTAGGTGTGAATGTTTCAACTGACCACCTTCATTAGCATTAGAAGGCCTGGCTGAGCCTGGGGGAATCTTTTGTTGAGAGGTGTTAAGATGTGCCTGGTTGTTTCCTCTCTGCTGTTTTGCTGTTGTAATTTTAGAGTTTTAATACTGGTAGACAGATTTTGTTCATTTTCATGGTTTCCTCCTTTCTGTTGAAATTGTCCACATGCTTGTGGATTTCAATGGCTTCTCTGTGTAGTCTGACATGGTGGTTGTGAGAGTGGTCCAGCATTTCTGTGTTCTCAAATAATATGCTGTGTCCAGGCTGGTTCATCAGGTGCTCTGCTATGGCTGACTTCTCTAGTTGAAGTAGTCTGCAGTGCCTTTCATGTTCCTTGATGCGTGTCTGGGCGCTGCGTTTGGTGGTCCCTATGTAGAATTGTCCACAGCTGCATGGTATACGGTAGACTCCTGCAGAGGTGAGAGGATCCCTCTTGTCCTTTGCTGAACGTAGCATTTGTTGGATTTTCTTTGTGGGTCTGTAGATTGTTTGTATGTTGTGTTTCCTCATCAGCTTCCCTAATCGGTCAGTGGTTCCCTTGATGTATGGCAGGAACACTTTTCCTCTGGGTGGATCTTCATCTTTACTCTCGTGGCTTGTTCTTGGTCTTGCAGCTCTTCTGATGTCTGAGGTGGAGTATCCATTGGCCTGTAGAGCCCAGTTGAGGTGGTTCAGTTCATCTTGGAGGAGGTGGGGTTCGCAGATTCTTTTTGCACGGTCTTCCAAGGCTTTAATGGTGCTTCTTTTTTGACTTGGGTGATGGTTGGAGTTTTTATGTAGATATCTATCTGTGTGTGTGGGTTTTCTGTAGATGGTGTGACTCAATTGTTGATCTGGTTTGCAGATGACTAGGACATCTAGAAAAGGCAGTCTTCCTTCATTTTCTTTTTCCATGGTGAATTGGATGTTTGGGTGGATGCTGTTAAGATGGTCCAGGAACCTGTTGAGTTCTTCTTCTCCATGGCTCCAAATGGTGAAGGTGTCATCCACATATCTGAACCATATCGTGGGCTTTTTGGTTGCTGTCTCCAGGGCTTGTTTTTCAAAGTGTTCCATGTAGAAGTTA
The DNA here is from genome assembly GCF_025583915.1 of Anolis sagrei ordinatus. NCBI lineage: Eukaryota > Metazoa > Chordata > Lepidosauria > Squamata > Anolidae > Anolis > Anolis sagrei. Next base: position 64,065,679 of record NW_026847660.1, on the reverse strand, counting down.
GCTATGACCGGGCTGAGAGGGCTCCCCATAGCTACTCCATCTTTCTGTTCGTAGAATTCATTGTCCCACTGAAAGTAACTGGTGGTGAGGCAATGGTGAAACAGAGCCGTGATGTCTTGGTGGTGAGGCAATGGTGAAACAGAGCCGTGATATTAACTTCGTATGAAAAAATAAGAGGAAATTTTAAGTGTAATGGATGGAACCTTATTTTTTAGTATAGCTAGCTATTCTTAACGTGAAGAGGATCATACTGAACCTGTTTACTCTGTAGCATTTAAAGATTGGGAGAACTCAGAAAAAAGAGGTGGCAACCCTTGTTCAGAAACATAAAGTTGATGAAATGCACAGCTATTTCAGCCAAGCACTCAAAGCCCTCTGGGGGAAAGGTGAATCTGTTAAGTTTACATGTACATTTTTTGAATTTAGGACAAAATTTGTGTTTTTGGACAATTATCACTTGAAAATCTCCCATACCTCTATATCCAACTGCCAGTCATGCCATGCCCATAACATGTCTGAGTTTAGGGTCTAACTACAGGTTATGCTAAACCTAATTCCAATTTTTAATATGCTATTCTAATGGATCTGCTGTATACATTGTGTAAGAAAATTTCCTCCTTAGGTAAGGATTTTGCTGAGAAGCATAATTGTTTCCAGATAGCAGACCAGACCAAATGGCTGCTGATTGACTATGTAGGAGAATGTATCTGAAACATTTCCTCATGCCTTTATTTGTCTGGCCATATTTACCCTCTCTTCTTGGAAGTCCACATAATCATATTGCCAGAAAATTAGTCCATTTATTTGTCGTGTCAGAACAACCAGTCTAACAGAACAAAGCAAACAAACAGAAAAATACACAACTTGTGAGTTTGGTAGCTGGTTAAATGTCCTTTGACCAGTATCTGGCCACTTGGAGTGCTTCCGGTGTTGCTGCAAGAAGGTCCTCCATTGTGCATGTGGCAGGGCTCAGGTTGCATTGCAGCAGGTGGTCAGTGGTTTGTTCTTCTCCACACTCGCATGTCGAGGATTCTACTTTGTAGCCCCATTTCTGAAGGTTGGCTCTGCATCTCGTGGTGCCAGAGCGCAGTCTGTTCAATGCCTTCCAAGTCGCCCAGTCTTCTGTGTGCCCAGGAGGGAGTCTCTCATTTGGTATCAGCCATTGGTTGAGGTGCTGGGTTTGAGCCTGCCACTTTTGGACTCTCGCTTGCTGGGGTGTTCCAGCGAGGGTCTCTGTAGATCTTAGAAAACTATGTCTAGATTTAAGTCGTTGGCGTGCTGGCTGATACCCAATTAATCCATGCCAAGTTTATACAGGATACAGCACACGTTTCACTTATAATTGCAAAGGGACCAAATGTTATCAGGATCACAGCATGTGTATATGTGTATAAATCTTTCTTTCATGTGCTGTGACCCATCACAAGATTGCCCCTGAAAACCAATTAAGGTTATCAAAATGCTTTGAAATGACCTTCAGGAGTGTGGGGGCATTTTCATGAAGGTTCCATCCTCCAGACCATTTTAGGTCCAGGAGATGCTTTTCTTAAAATAGGAAGTGAGCTAGGAAGTCACTTCCTGGTCATTTCTTTTTTTTTAAAAAAGGCTTCTTAAAGTATCAAGGAGCCTAGACCTCCTCCCAAATGTGGTAAAATGCCCCTTATCCCCAGTGGGTGCTTGGGGCAACCCTAAGATTATTATTTATTATTTATTTATTTGCTACATTTGTATAGCGCCCCTCTCACCCTGTACGCGACTCAAAGCGGTTCACAAGGCAACAATTCAATGCTAACAACATAATTAAAACATTAAAACATTAAAAAGCATTAACACATCAATTAAAAACCATGACAGTAATAAAAACAATCATTTCGTCTCCTAGATAAAAAACATAATCCAATCTCAGAGACCAGTTGTTCCATAATCCTGTGTCTAATTATACTGCCTTTTCAAACGCCAGGTTTTGACTTTTTTTCGGAAAGTCAGAAGGGAGGGGGCTGTTCTAATGTCTCCAGGAAGGGCGTTCCATAGCCAAGGGGCCACCACTGAGAAGGCCATGTCTCTTGTCCCCGCCAAACGTATTTGTGACGCAGATGGAGTCGAGAGCAGGGCCTCCCCAGATGTTCTTAATGTCCTAGATGGTTCATAAGGGGAGATGCATTTGGACAGGTATTCTCATGTAACCCAATCAGGGCCCAGAAGAGGACTAACAGTTACATTTATTTAATAATGAAAACAAGAGTAAGAACGCCATATCTGTAATATAAAAAAATTAAAGTGATTGAACACAATAAAAATATTTCATTAAAATCATCAAGCAGAGAGTATGTAGTTTGTACATTAGCTACCTCATCACACGGGCCAATTTGCCTGTTGTACGTCGCTTGCCCTCCACTTTCAGAACGAAGCCCATTAGACAACACACAGGGACTTCTGATCAGGCTCCATTCTGAAAGAGGAGAGCAAATGGCGCACGGGTTACCTTACCAGCAATGGGGGGAAGCTGGGTAGTGGTGCTTCCCCCATGGGATACGGGCCAAGGCAAGTCATGTGATGTAGATCAAGGCAAGTCAAACAATTCAGGGTGTGTAACGATGGGTTCTCCATGTCCCCCACTGGGAGCTCATGGATTCTCCATGGTACACGGTAAATCCATGGGCCTTTGTGATGAGATTGCTGGTATTGCAGTTCTATGTATAGTATATGTGTAATGGTGGAGGGGTGGGGTAGTTATGAGGATGATTGCTTTAGATTGTTTTGTTAACTGTGGTAGTATTTTCAAATGAAAAAGTATTTTGTTTTTGGTGCTGGGTGAGGACTGGTCTTAACTTTTGGGTATTTTGTATTGTGGTTTTTGCTTTTTTGTTTGTTTGTAGGACTGTTGGGTTGTTTCCCATATATATATATATATATATTCCAAACTCCTCTGGACTATAAGCCTTCAAAAACATTGTGAGATTTACTGATGAATATCACTTGGGCTGCCGGAGCCAACACATTTTAGGAGCAATGTGGGCAGATGAGATTGTGAGTTCTAACAGCAATGCACAAGAAGGGAAATTGGCATGAGAAGAAACTGACATAGATGTTCTTGTAAGAAGTCTTTAAAATCATTTTTAAAGATTCGCTTTTTGACAGTTGACAGTGAATACAAAATGAATTTCATCTATCTCTAGTTTTGAAACGTTAAATGCAGCACGCTAATATAGCTTTCCTACATTCAGGGTGTTGGGGAAAGTCCTGGTTTTTGTCAGATCTCTGCTACTTATCTTGTCGTACAGCTTTTAGCACCTACTAGGTAGGTGTAAAATGTTCAAAAATTGAATTACTATATTTTACTTCTGAGAGATCAAAACATAAGTTAGAATTACTTATTAGCAGAAGGATGGGAATGTTTTTTTCCCTATAGCAATTGCAAATTGGGCATGATCATTACCCCACATCAGCAGCGTCCTAATAGTAACAACACAAGGAGGAATAATTTACTGGCAAAATAGCTTGTGTGTAAACATTTCTTCATTCAGTGATCTGTATCCGGTGTTAAAATGCCAGTTCAGATCACATCACATGCTTATGATGTTTTTACTGGGGGTATCAGTATTCCAAATAGCAATGTAATTGGACATCGCTTTGTTTTTCCTATTCCTATTCATGGTTTTAAAAGCTGTAGAGTGAAAAAAAGTCATTTGAGATGTATTGCTAGAGATGAGTCCTACAGGCGAACAAAACAAATCAGGCCTGAGCAATCAAGATGACTAAACTGAGCCTGTTTTGTATTGGCCATATCACGAAAAGACATAACTCTCCAGAAAAGACAACATTGCTTGGTAAGGTAAAAGTAGTAGCAGGGGAGGATACTGCATTTTAGATGGATAGACTCAATCAAAAAAGCCATAGTCCTGAGTCTTCAAGATGTTGTTGATGATAGTCTGTCTGACTCTCATTCATGCACACAGCACACACACAATAAGTACTACTGGCTCCAAAGTTGCTGCAGAAGGAGCTTCAGATTGCTGCATGGTTCAAATCACATCTGAAGACTTCTTGAACAGCTCTAAAATGTTCCGCATCCCTAAAACAGGTTTTGCTTGTTTTCACAAACCAGTTCTAGCAAAGTTGTAAATGTGAGAAAAAAGCTGGGACATTTTATCATATGTGGTGATCTTACAGAAAGGCCCAGAAATGCTGGGCTCAAATCAAATCAAATCAAATAATTTATTTCAGTCATTGACCAGCACAGGAAATAGAGTCACATTTTCATACAAACTTGGTATGTTTGGTACATTAAAAATATAAATATAACTACTAAATACATATGATTCTGGAAGAAATAGCTATAGCTAAAGTCATAGAACCAAGGGTTAAAAATCAACAGACAATGTGTGTGAAGTTCACTCAATAGTTTTAGTGGTTGCATGTCTAGTATGCTCCCTCCTGAGGAATCTGTACAAGGACCAAGTAGCAACAGTCAGAACTGACCATGGAACAACAGACTGGTTCAAGATTGGAAAAGGCATACGGCAAGGCTGCATACTCTCACCCAACCTTTTTAACTTGTATGCAGAACACATCATGCGATGTGCGGGGCTTGATGAATGCAAAGCTGGGGTGAAAATTGATGGAAGAAACATTAACAACCTCAGATATGCAGATGACACCACTCTGATGGCCGAAAGCGAGGAGGAGCTGAGGAGCCTTCTAATCAAGGTGAAAGAAGAAAGCGCAAAAGCTGGGTTGCAGCTAAACATAAAAAAAACCAAGATTATGGCAACAAGAATGATTGACAACTGGGAAATAGAGGGAGAAAACGTGGAGGCCGTGACAGACTTTGTATTTCTAGGTGCAAAGATTACTGCAGATGCAGACTATGGCCAGGAAATCAGAAGACGCTTACTTCTTGGGAGGAGAGCAATGTCCAATCTCGATAAAATAGTAAAGAGTAGAGACATCACACTGGCAACAAAGATCCGCCTAGTCAAAGCCATGGTATTCCCTGTAGTAACCTACGGATGTGAGAGCTGGACCTTAGGGAAGGCTGAGCGAAGGAAGATCGATGCTTTTGAGCTGTGGTGTTGGAGGAAAGTTCTGAGAGTGCCTTGGACTGCGAGAAGATCCAACCAGTCCATCCTCCAGGAAACAAAGCCCGGCTGCTCATTGGAGGGAAGGATACTAGAGACAAAGTTGAAGTACTTTGGCCACATCATGAGGAGACAGCAAAGCCTAGAGAAGACAATTATGCTGGGGAAAGTGGAAGGCAAAAGGAAGAGGGGCCGACCAAGAGCAAGATGGATGGATGGCATCCTTGAAGTGACTGGACTGACCTTGAAGGAGCTGGGGGTGGTGACGGCCGACAGGGAGCTCTGGCGTGGGCTGGTCCATGAGGTCACGAAGAGTCGGAGATGACTGAACGAATGAACAACAAATGTCTAGTGTGTGTTTATTAGTGTAGGTATGTCTTAGGTTAGCGGGTTTGTTTTAATTCGGTTAGATTAAATAGTTTTAGTGCTATATGTTATGAAAATCTAAATTTTGCATTGTCTTCATTTTTCTATTTTTTCTATATTTCTGAATAAAGATTAATTTAAACAACGATGGCTCCAACATGAGCTGAAGATAGGTTTGCAGTGCAATTACAGTATCATGTGATGGTAACTTTTTTCATTCATTGGAGGAAATCTCCAATGTGGGTTACAAGCCTTATGTGATAATGTCAGTCTGGTTCCCATGTCTACTCTAGCAGTCTCTTTTCTCCTGCCAGTAGCAGAGAAGAAGAAGAAGTCATTGATAACCCAGTTAGTGATCAGAGAAAGGAGAGGTTCCTTTTCCCATTCTCAGGTGGTGCTTCTAGGAGGCAGAGTTCATGAGAACCCAGCCATCGCCTGAAAACACCATCTGATTGCATTATGCTCCCTCCCCCTTCTGTATGAAGATAAGAAGTAAGAAGAATGAAATCTCTCATCTAAGAAGACAATTGCAAGAACAGGCTGAGCAACTATCTTTGAGCTCAGGCACCATTTCAGAACACTCCCACCACATATGTAAATAAGTACCTTTTTCTTTATTACAATGCCAACACTTCGAATTCTTTCCTTTTACCATATAAGCCAGTTGTTCAGGAGTTCTACACCATCTTAATATTATATTTTTTAATTAATTATATTTTTCTGTTTTTTATTTTATTCATGTTCCTAATTATTTCCTCTATTTCTTGTGTCTGTAATGATTTAACCCCATTCTATTTATTACATATTGCTCTAATCATAAACTCTTTATCTTCTACCATTAAATTATATATTTTTGCCACTGTTCCTTTACTTGTTTTTTCTCTTGCATTTAGCAATTTATCTACCTTTAGTTCTTCAGTGGCCTGTGCACCCTCTTTTTTACTTTTTTCCAAATCCCTCTTAATTTTAACCAATTTTCTTTTCCCCCTTTTCCAAAAACTCTGGCCAATTAATTATCTCTCCATCTTGTTTCCACATATCTTTTACCCTCCTTAATCCCTTTTCTTCTAAGTTATTTGCTAACCTTTCAGGGAGTCCCATGCTCTTAACTGGAATCTTTCCTGATATTTTATATGCCCGTAGTTTTTGCCAGTTTTGCCAACAATCATATGCTACCTTTCTCGGTCCTGTTAGTTTTTCCTTTGTTTTGTTAATATCTCTGGTGTATAACCCGTATTTTCCCCATCCTACATTTATTTCGTTCTCTACCTTTATCCATTTATCTTCTCCCTTTAAACTCATTTCTAGTAATTGAGCTCAGGCACCATCTGCAACTGCCACCCATCCCTATTTTTCACATAGAGGAAAGGACAAAATAATTGGTTTCCAACTACAATGGTAGTAAGTACTGCTCCATCTGGCACTTGAGTTGGAATTCCAATGATATCAGAGTATAGCCATACTCACTGGCATCAGCCTGAAAACAGGAGTAATTTTTTTGGACTGTGGCACCCCAGCATTCCTTCACACTAATCTGTAGTGGATGGTATGGGGAAACATCTAGTTTGCTCCCTACACTAAAATACCCCTCTCACCAGGCCCGTAGCCAGGATTTCGATTCGGAAGGGGGGCTGATTTTTTGGGGGGGCGGGGGCTGAGTCTGAGTGAAAGAGGGTCTACCCTAGCAAACCTTTTGTATCGTTACCCCAATACCCCCATGCATATGGAATATATTGATTATAGTGATCAGATCATGATATTAATAAACATAGCAGTTTAAATAATGCACCAGTAAGGCCTTTTCGCGAACCACCATGAGAATTTCGGGGGGGGAGGGGGCTGAAGCCCCTCAAGCCCCACCCCACCCCGGCTACATGCCTGCTCAAGGTTCCTTTGCACAGTGGTTCTCAGCCTGGGATCCCCAGATGGTTTTGGCCTTCAACTCCCAAAAATCCCAACAGCTGGTAAACTGGCTGGGATTTCTGGGAGTTGTAGGCCAAAAACATCTGGGGACCCCAGGTTGAGAACCACTGTTTTAGATGATGAAATCCACATTAATGTTTAAAACTGCATGGAACTACATGCGAGAACTGTACACTTGGCCCTATATTTTGCTCTCACACATACATCGGTATTCAGTGGCTTGACAACAGGTATATAAAATCCTTTTTGGTACCACTCCATTAACTTTTGCTTTGCAAAGCAACCCAAAAGCTAGCTGAATGGAGATAAGAAGTGCAAAGTAGTTTTTTTTTAAAAAAAATACTCATCTGATTCATTTTCTATCTTTTGAGTTTTCTAATTTATTAGTTAGAAAATTAAATGTAGATGAAAGTAATTTCAAGGAAAATAGATCTTGCTATAATTTGAGCATCAATGTTTGAGATATTGTGGGGATATGATGAGACTTTCAAATGAATGAGACTTTCATTGTTGTCTAATACAGTAAATAACGGAATAAAGGGAAGTTATTATTAGAAAACTATCTTTTGAAAGATGTTAGGGATATTGGAGACTTCAGGACTTCACTTTGGGGGACCACACTTTGGTCATTCTGATGTAGGATAAAACACCTCACTTTTCTGACTCTCTCTGTTTGTTCTCTTGCCTAGGCCAGCTCTAAAGATGTCATTTAAAATTCAGGTAGAAGATAAGTGTGTTCATTGGAAATGTAATATTTCACTCAGAGCAGACCTAACTAATACCTGTTCATCCCAAGGAACTATGCAAATGTATAGAGGCCTTTGTGAGGTCTGGAAACACTGCAACAAATCCAAATGCACAACTGAGTAAAAACTAATATGCATGCCAAGAAAAGGATGGGTATAGGGTAAGGGACATGGAAATAAGAATTTATACTACTCCACACTTCTATTCTCTGGTCTAAACGTCTAATTCATATTTCACCATTTATGTCTTTTCATTTCATTCTTTCTAAAAGTCAGTTAGTGGTTCTCATTGATTTTCTCTTATTAACACAGAGATACTTTATCAATTTCTGCCAATTCAAACACTTTCATTACCCAATCTTTCCGTGTTGGAATTTTTCCATATTCTTCCATTTCTTTGTATATAACACCATGTGTTGTAGCACCCTCGTGACCAGGTCCAATACAAACAATTTTGGTTTCAATTAATTTTTCTCTTAAATGTATTCTGAATTAAAGAATGCATATCCATTTTTTTTGCTTTTGTCACAAGTCCACCATATGTGATAAAATTTTGCCTTTTATATTTTCAGCATACATTAGTGACCTTTTTATACATTTTAAAATCAAATGCCAATACATAATTTTATAAAAGTTGTTCTTAATATCAAACGCAGATATTAATTAATTCCCTTAAACCACATTTTCCCATTGTTCCACTTCTATATTGTATCCAAAATGCTGTGCCCATAATACCATATAAACGAACTTTTTCCTCCTTCATCTCAATTTTCAGTAACAGCTTATATGTCATACCATTCAAAAGTTATATTTCATTCTTGGTTTCCTCCCTTGTCATATGACATTTGACAAATCCTTTTGTCATTTCTTCAGTTGCACATCATTGGTCAAAAGCAGTATTATCTGAAATACAAACAATATTTTGTCAAAACATCAATTTTTTTCTCACTGAAAATTTCTTTAATAGTGGCAACTTAAATTTGTCCCCTATCTGCAGTTTTTAATACAATTATCTTGAAATAAAGCAGGATTTATTCAGAGGTTTCCCTTTCCTTCTTCTGAGGCAAAGAGAGTGATATTTTTCTAGGACATCCAATGGGTTTCCTTGGTTGAGCAGGAATTTAAACCTTGGTCTCCAGAGATGTAGTCTAGCATTCAACCACTACACCATGCTGGTTCTCTGTTCAAGACCTTATTTCATTTTCTGTTCATTACATTTTTTTATTAAATTTTCATTTATTTTGCTGCCTAGTTTCATTTTGTAGTCCCCCCCCCTTACTTTTTGTTGTTTTAGGAACTGCTTTTGTTTTTGCCAGCAATTAAATTTATTTTGGCAACTACCTCCTTCATTTCATGTGGCTCTCTATCTAAATTTTATGCATCATTTAACTGCTTTATCCTTTTACGAAGAGACTAAAACAGCTTGAAGGAATGAGCTAGCTAGAACTCAGTGACTGTAACAGCAGCTTCCTAATCATTAATGCACATGGGCGGAGAGAACATGTATCAGTTAAGGACACAGCAGAGTTTGAACAAAGAGTTGCCCATGCACAGGTGTGATGTAGCTGCGTAAGTAGGAGACAGCACAGTAGAATGGCATATAAAGCTCCCAGAAAGCCTTGCAAAGTTGGGTCTCACTACTGAGGCCCCTTCTATGTAGACTGCCATATAAAATCCAGATTATCTCCTTTGAATTTAATTATATGGTAGTGTAGAGAAATCCAAATGAGGTAAGAGGAGAAATCAAAGGAAGTAGTTTTGGTTCATAAAACATCTGCACCTGCTAGAAATGTTTGGCTCATTTAGTGAGGAAAGCCTGACTGAATAAAAAGCTTTCAGTCTGCTCGTTTCTGCCAACCATGCTCAAGATGGAGGTGGGACTGAGAGAAGGGCCTCTCCTGAATATCTCAGGGCCCAGGCAGGTTCATACAAGGGGATGCAGTCAGCCAAATAGCCTGGACCTGAACCATCTCAGGCTTTCAACATTATAATCAGCACTCTGTACTGTGCCCAGAAACAGATGGGTATCCTGTGGATCTGCTGCAACAGGGGTTGTCCCCTCCCTATAGCCAGACCCAGTGAGCAACCTGGCTGCAGTTCTTTGGACCAGCTGAAGTTTCCGAGCACTATTCAGAGACAGCCCATGTAGTGTGTTTTACATCCAGATGCGCTGTAAGTAAGGCATGTACCACCATGGCCAGATCTGGCCTCTCAAAGAACTGGTGTGTTGGCTCACAAGTTTGAATTGTGCAAAAGCCCTCCTGGGCTTCCAGGCTCAATGCAGAGTCCCCAAACTGTAAACCTGTGTCTTCAGGGGGAGTGTAACCCCATCCAGCACAGGCTGAATCGTTATTCCCTGGTCTGCCTTCTGACTAACCAGGAGTACTTGTCTTGTCTGGATTAAATTTCAATTTGTTTGCCCTCATCCAGTCCAGGAACTGGTTTAGGATCAGGACAGCTTCCTTGGCATTCGGTGAAAAGAAGTAGAAGAGCTGGGTGCCTCTGCATATAGGTAACACCATACTCCAAAACTCTGGACGACCTCTCCCAGTGGTATCATGTATATGTTAAACAACATTGGGGACAAAATTGAATGATGAGGAACCCCACAGGTCAATGGCCAGGGGTTCAAACAGGAGTTCCCAGCACCACCTCCTGGGTATGGCTCTGCAGGAAGGATCAGAGCCACTGTAAGATGGTGCCTCCCAGTCCTATCCTAGCAAGATGACCCGAAAGGATACGATGGTCAATGGTAATGAAAGCTGCTGATAGATCCAGGAGAACCAACAGGGACACACCAAGGCAACCAAAGCTGTCTCTGTTCCACAACAAGGCCTGAAAATAAATTGAAATGGATCTAGATAATACATTTCACCCAGAAATCCCTGGAGCTGGGAGGCCACCACATACTCCAGAAGGTTGCTCAGAAATTGAAGATTGGACACTGGCCAATGGCCGATGGTTGTTCATTATAAAGGGGTTCAGGGGTGACTTTTAAAATAGATGTCTCACAACCACTTCCTTTAGGCCAGCTGGAACTTTGCCTTGTTCTAAGAAGGTACTGACCACCCTCTTCACCTATTTTGCAATTTCTCCTCTGGCCTATTTGATCAGCCAGGAAGGGCAAGGATCTAGAATACATGTGGTAGCTTGCAAATCTCCAAGGATCCTGTCCACATCCTCAGGCTGCAACAATGGAAACGTATCCACAACACTGGACAAGCTGGAACCAAAGTTACGTCCATTGGTACTGTGTCAATAAAAGCATCCAAATTGGAATGGATCTGAGCGACTTTATCTTCAAATTGCCTTGCAAATTCTTCAGAGTGAGTTGCTAAGTGGTCAGGGATTTCTCCTTGAAGACCAGTATACACTAGCCCTCTGACCACACAAAACAGCTTGGATGGATGGTTACTTGCAGATGCAATGTTGGCAGCAAGGAACAATTTCTCTGCTACCTCCATTGCCACAGAGTAATTTTCAAATATGCTGTAGCCCATGCTTGGTCAGATTTGCTTTCAGTTCTCCACTGACATCACTCTAGTCTCCATTTCACTTTCTTGGTCGCTGCCAACTCCTTGGCTCTGCTCCATGAGAGGGGACATTCAGGAGCAATTATGTCCACCACCCCGGCCATTTCCCCATTCCAGAGGTCTGCCAGAGCTTTGATAGAATCACCTGCCAAGGTGACAGGAAAATCTCCAAGAACTGTCAGAAATCTATCCAGATCAATAGGCCTTCAGGGGTGGACCATCTTAATTGGTTCTCCACCCCTGTGGAAGTTTGGAGTCCCAACGAGTTTAAACCTGACCAGGTAGTGATCGGTCCATGATAATGGGACTGTGACAAGTTCCCCATCCCACTTGAGGATTGCCAAGCAGAGGGGCAGACCCTTGTCCTTGTCCCACCCCTGAAGTGGCTACCCCCAAGGGGCGACCTCACCCCCACATATGTTTTCCTTTTTTCCTCCAGCTTCTGGAGACAGAAGGTGTTTCTGCTGGACCCTTGCTTGTTTCAGGCTCAGGGGCTGAGCCTACAAAGAGCCATTTGCCAGCAACTGCCATCAAAGGCAACTGCAAAGAGCTCACAAACAAATACTGCAAAATAGCTCACAAGAAGCAGATACTGCTAGCAGCTCAAAGCAACAAAATTTGCCTCCTCCTTCCAGCAATTTGATGAAGTTCCCTTGGATTTTTAGTTGGTGTTGTGTCGGTATTTAGAATGTATTGTTAGTGGGTTTAGTATATTAAGAAGATAGGTAACAATAATTAAACATATTTTGAAATATTAACACTTGGATGAGATCCCTATGAAGACATAGCTAGGATCCATCTACTTATCTTGCACCCAAAACGCATTTTAAAAGCCAACCAGCCAATCAAAGGAGTTCTGCAGTGCTGGTAAGAAGGTGCTAAAGGATAATACAATGAGGGCCCACCTAGATGGCCTCTTTAATGTGGGAGTTCCTGCACTTTAAAGGTGGCAGTCCTGATGGTGTTCTGGGCAAACCCAAATTAATTTGTCACAAACCAGGAAAACCCTGTAGCCAGGGTTAATTTCACTACAGGGAAAACCCTGGTTTGTAGTGAATTAATTTGTTAATGGGTTTGTTCCAGGAGAACATGTGGACACCCATCCCAGAAAGCACATGCTTTCTGGAGTATGTGTGGATAAGGGCCCAGGAAGGCACAATGGAGGACCTTCTTGCGGCAACACCAGAGGCACTCCAAGTGGCCAGATACTGGTCAAAGGACATTTAATCAACTACCAAGCTTGCAAATTTTGTGTTTTGTATGTTTGTTTGTTTTGTTCTGTTAGAAATGTAATACAGTTGTCTGGTTGCCCCTGACACAATAAATAAAATAGGGCCCAGGAACATATGTGTTTTTTAAATGCAAATGTTCCTATGATAAAGGGCTGTGTGGAAATGCCCCTTGTCTTTCAGGCCCTTTCTATACTGCCATATAATCCTGTTCAAAGCAGATAATCTGGATTTTATATGGCAGTGTAGAGAAGGCTTCAGGCTATCAGGTTGGTATTTTCCATTTTTGAAAAGTTGGTCTAAAGGCTTTTGTTGTTTGATTTTCACTTTTAAAAAACATGGTTTGGCTATCTTGGCCACAGCTCAGACACTACAAGGTATCAAAATAGAGGCACAAATGCTCTTGAGAACAATGATGTATGCTATGACATTGCCCATTGCCAGGAGCAATGGTGGCCTCTTTTACAAAGTGCACAGTAATTAGACATAAAACTATTAAATTTGAAAAAGCCACCCTAAAATCCCTCGACTACCTTGATGGCACCCCTGCATCTCATTCCCTGTAATGCAAAGTCTACCGGTTTTGGGAATTTGGTTTGTTTTGTTTTTTGGTGTTTTTTTTTACTTTTCCCCCATCTGCCCATTTCTCCAAAATAACCAATATCTCTGCCTCTGAGGATGCTTGTCATAGATGCAGGCGAAACGTCAGGAGAAAACATGGCCATATGGCCCGAAAAAATCTACAACAACCCAACCAATATCTCGCTGGCCTGAAAATAATAAGATTCTGTCTTAATGATTCCCATAAATACATTGGGCACGACAATGTGTACACTGGGTTGTTGTAGGTTTTTTTGCCTGCATCTATGGCAAGCATCCTCAGTATTAGGCCTGGGTAACAACGGAAAAATTTGTTTCTAAAATCGATTTGTATTTGGGGGATTTTTTTGTTTCGATATTTAAAATAATTACAAAATTTTCCTTTTAAAAAGTTCGATATTTATGAAATTTCGTAAGTGGTAAAAAATTAACGAATCGATTTCCGAAACAATAACGAATCGATTCGTTAATGGCGGACGCGTCCGCGAAATACGCTAAAAAACCTCCAAAACCTTCTGAAGCTTCCCTCTCCCTCTGTTGTTGACTGTTGGTGTGATATTATAATTTTTTCACTAATTAAACCATAAAACTGGCCCAGACATGCGGAAATAATAACGAAACGACCTCAAAACAATAACGAAACGAATACAATATCGAAATACGAAGCATTTACAAAACGTTTTTGAAAATTCGTTTTTTTTAAATAATTGCTCCAGAATGGTTCGTTATCATTTTGTAATTGAAAAAATTAATGAATTATTAACGAATTACGAATTAACGAAACGAAACCGCCCAGCCCTAGTAGTGAGGTCTGTTGGAACTAGGAAAAAGGGTTTATATATCTGTGGAATGACCAGGGTGGGACAAAGGACTCTTGTCTGCTGGAGCTAAGTGTGAATGTTTCAACTGACCACCTTGATTAGCATATAATGGCCTGACAGTGCCTGGAGCAAACTTTTGTTGAGAGGTGATTAGATGTCCTTGTTTGTTTCCTCTCTGTTGTTGCGCTGTTCTAATTTTAGAGTTTTTTAATACTGGTAGCCAGATTTTGTTCATTTTCATGGTTTCCTCCTTTTTGTTTCCTCCTTTCCTCCTTTCTTGTCTCACCCTGGTCATTCCACAGATATTTAAACCCTTTTTCCTAGTTCCAACAGACCTCACTACCTCTGAGGATGCTTGCCATAGATGCAGGCGAAATGTCAGGAGAGAATGCCTCTAGACCATGGCCATAAAGCCCGAAAAAACCTACAACAACCCAGTAATTCCGGCCATGAAAGCCTTCAACAATACAATGTGTACACTGACTGCAATAAGTGCACGATTATGATTTGTAATTAGTACAATCTTTAAAAATTATATTAATGCCTTGGGACAAAATTTTATGGTAATCTCAATGCATAGACATCTAAAGGTTAATGAAACCATAATACTCCACTCTCACTGATAAGAGTAGATGACAGCACTTGAAATAATTTAGTGTAAACTTTGTGTAAAACAATTTTGCACAAGACAACTGCAGTTGTTGACACTTCCACTTAGTACAATGGCGATAAAGGATGAATTCTTCAGAAAGCTAGATAGTTAAAGACACATTGTGTAGGTTGACTGGGTTAAATACTTACATACTTCTTCTTTTCAATTGATATCACAAAGGTTACAGAGGTTTAATTGGCTTTGGGAAAAACCTATATTAATCTGATCGTCTATTTAACAGTGGCAATTATAATAGCTTCTGCAGATGAACGACAGGTGAAAATACACTTTAAATAATCAAGTATTTGCAATTAGAGGAGCTCATTGTTTGCCCATTCTTTTGTACATAAATTCTCTTCTCTACAATGAACGTGAGAAATTAACACTGATGTTAAGTGGTAGTTATCTTAGGTAATGTTCAAAAACATTGAGTTTGAGTTTAGTAGAATTACCAAAGAATATCTTTCTCAAGAATTGCTTACACAAAGGCTGCAATACATTTTCTTTGTCTGCAAGATAAATATAGTTTTAAATGGTCACTTCTAGAGTTCTGTAATATTAGCATTTAATTAAGATTGGCTTCTCAACCGTGTTGATGGATATTCAACAACTGCCAATCCACTCTGACTGACTCCACTTGAACGTTGTAAGCCTGGCATGTTAGAGGTTTGTTTCCAATTTCCAACCAATTTGCTTAAATTGATGCCCCCTCCAAATTGTAGTTGGAAGCACCACTCACCTTGAAATGTTTGGGAAAGATGCCATTTTCCATGTCTATTTTGAGGGGATATAGGATTTTAACCTTTGGTTATCAAGTATAGGATGCCAAGAGCAGGTTCAAATCCCAGTGGGAAAAAGATATATACTTCTCCAGAAACGTATCTGTGAGATAGATAGGGATGCTTGGATGACCATGGGCCAATCAATTAACAGAATAAAAACACAATGACCAAAGTTGTTGCTTTGATCTAAAGATGAAAGGGGCTCTTAGCTGTATATGAATAACTCTGGAGAATTCCACTTCTCTCTTTCTCGGCCCTTGTCCAGTAACAATACAATCACATTGCTTTTCTCATTTGTTTGTTTCCTGCTTTCATTATTGGGAGGGTGAATGTTCCAGTCCCCATTACTGGAGTGGAGCTCACTATTACTTTGTACTTTTAAGACATCAACAGAGCTTATAGCATGTCATAAGTTATGGACCCAAATTAGCCACTCTTTCTGCAAAATTCTAGGAGGTGTCATTCAATATTCAACTTTTCCACTTTCTGTTTTTCTCTCAGGGATTCACTACTGCAGAGGAGAGAGAGCAGATATTTCCTCACTCCACAACTATCCTCTGAAAGGGATACTATCTGTCTTGATATTTATTTCTTTATTTATTGTGTCTGAAACAAGAGTTTGGTTGGTTGCATACTGCAAGTTGCTTCTGGTGTGAGAGAATCAGCTGTCTACAAGGACCTTCCACAGGGAACGCCCGGATGTTTTACTATCCTGCGGGGAGGCTTCTCTCATGCCCCCCTGTCTTGATATGACTAGAAGTGACATCTTATCCATTCTGGTTCCAGGAATAAACTCAAATTCAGCTGATCTTAGTACGAGGGGTATTTTTTAAGTAAGGTCCGTTTTGTTGTAGACACTAGTCGTTCGCGCACATACCGCAACGAGTGTGTGCGTCGTGTACCGGCATGCCTCGGGAACAACTGTGCTCTGTAGCTAACCTGTACAGTTCTGTTCTGTGCTTTAAAAATGTTTAAGACTATCAACTCACCCTCCGCATGTGAGGTTCGCTCAGTGATACGGTTTTTGTCAGCAAGGAACCTGCCTGCTGCAGAAATTCATCGACAGATTTGTGTACGGTGATACTGTTATGAGTGAAAGCAAAGTGCGTAAGTGGGTATGACAATTCAAAGATGGCCATGACAACGTCCATGATAAGGACCACTCTGGTCGCCCTTCTTTGATTACAGTGAACTCTTGGTTATTGGAGTAGGTGGCAAGTTTTTATGAAGAGGGTATTTTGGTTCAGAGGTATGATAAGTGTTTGAACAAACTTGGCAACTATGTCGAAAAATAGAGTGAAGTATGTACTTTCTGAAAATAAATTTACTTTTTTGAAATAAACTTTCGTTGTGTACTTATGTTCAAACAGACCTTACTTTAAAAATACCCCTCGTATATAACTTATATATGGTCTGAGGCATAGGGATTTTAATGATAATTATATACACATATTGTTATGCTTATTTATATTTATGTAATTTATGTTTTAAGCAATAAGTTGATTTATTGTTTTATATGTCGTGTTGGGGAGGGGGATGATGGTCATCTGTATTATGTAGTTTTGTTTTTTTCTATTTTGTTTGCCGCTTTGAGTCTCATTCTTGTGGAAGGAAAGTGGAGTAAAAGTAAATAAAATAATAATAATAATAATAATAATAATAATAATAATAATAATTTACTTTTGACCTGAACTGTAAAAGTCCTTAGAAAGTATTGCTTGAATTCTATTGGTTAGTGTTTAAAAACCTATACTCAAATAGTTAATTTGCAATCGTGGTAGATCTCATGTAAGCCGCTCCGAGTCCCTTGGGGAGATGGTGGTGGGGTATAAATAAAGTTGTACTATTATTATTATTATTATTATTATTATTATTATTAGATGGCGAGTTTATGTTCTTTTGTTTTAGTTAACTAAGGACCGCTGTTAAAGAGGATCCTGCCTGGTGAGTCATATGTTAAAGTGCAAATAGACCAGGACAGAGAAACCAACTAACCTAGGGTACCAAATTGCAGGTTTAATAGGACAAAAAACCCCAGGACTCAAGAGCAAGGTCCACACACAGAGCTATTGGTCCTGGGATTTGTACCTATGATGTCCAGACTTGCTGCTTTGTTTCAGGATTTAGAAGCCTGCAAATGGCCACCACAGAATATTTGCCGGAAATTCCAGCATTTTTTAAAAAATCTGCACATTGTTCATACAAGTTTTGTTCCTGGGGTCATACATATCTGTTCCTCATTGCAAAGGTAGAAGGGTCAGCTGCAAAGCCACCCCCCTGGGAGGGCACAATCTGGGAAACACATGAAAATATATGTTGATGGCTTTTGGTGAGCTCAAGAGTCCAGTTCTATACCAAACAAAGGTAGGGGCTTCCAAAAACAAAGGTGTAAGACAGAGATGTTGATCTTAGGTACTCAAGGCTTTACTGTCAACAAAAGGGATTACATTATAAGCCCCTGTTTCTATAGGGAAACAAACATCCACACAAACAGGTTTAAGTCTGGCAGGACATCACCTCTGAAACAATGGGTCTGGCTAATCATTTTGGCTTGTAAAAAGGCCTAGGGGATTTGCCACTCTTCCTGTCCAGGAAATCTGTCTCCAGGGAGGTGAATTTATCTGGGTCTATCTGGTTGTATATTGATACAGAAGTTTATACATTTTATAAATCAATGAAATAGAAATAGTATACAGACAGATAAAAGTTACTTACATTAGTGCCCTGTACCATTTCTCAGTAATCTTTCCCAACTATGTATACTGGACAATCATTAATCCTATATTACCTGCAAGAAACCTAGATTGAAACGCTTGGCTAATATTATGATACATCAACTCCTTACAAGGTGTCATAATCAAAGACCCAATAGAGTTCCAAAGTAAATTGTGACTCCTGGGGGAGAGACAGGACAGCATCAAGGAACAAATATTACCAAATGCATTTAATGTATTTAGACTTAATTTTGTACCAGCAATATACATTTATTGTTGATGGAAAGATAAAACAATTTACAATATGGATAAACAGCCTATTGACTTTGGCAAATAATTTGAAACTGATATAAATGGGTAGAGATGTTCATCCGTTTAAATGTGTCATCTGGTGATTAAATTATCTCGTGAAAACCAAGAAGAACACTCTGAGTCTAAGCAATGAAATAGATATTTGGAATATCACTATTCTAATACGAATCTTACCAGACAGACTCACAATTTTAAAGCAGAATGGCTACATAAATAGGAATTGGTACGTGCACGGGAATATGCAGAGATGTAGCATTTGATGCACCATTCATTTTTATACTATTTTCTTGTCATGCTTTACAGCAAAGCTGTAAAACACTGATTTCTGTTTTTTCTTCTCTTCTTAGACTTAAAGGCTGAATGTATGAAAATCACACTCATAACTTTATTCAGATGGTGGGGTATGTATTTATGCATGTGTACATTTGCTGTCTCGCTCCTCTCCTCTTTCTAACTTTTTTTTGCCATAAAATCACACACACAAAACATTTCCATATCACACTCCATTTTTCCATTATCAGGATGTTGTATATAATTTAGGAAGCGGATGTGACACTATTTGATTTTCATAAGCTTCAGTGATCGTATGGGCCAGTGAACGATATTTGTTTTGACTAATAACCTGAATAAACACAATTGTGTTGTAATCACTGAAGAAACATATAACACCACAGTGTCACTTTGAAGAAGTAACATCTACAACCTAACACTTCAAAGTTATTATTCTTTTACCCCAGCAAATAAAGCATGCTTTACATCTCAGCATGGTTTGCTGGTTAGCATTTCCAGGTTTGACAGCAACCCGCTTATTCAACACTTTTTAAAAATGTATTTTGGTGAACGCTTGCTGACTCCTGCAAATACCAGCTTTGTTGCCTCATTGTGGCAGGGAGATAACCCTGGTCTCCTGAGAAGTATTCCTGCTGACTAGCATACTTAAGTATGGAAAGAAAAGTACATACTTGGGTGATACGTCAAGCCAAGAGTGCAAAATTCATTACACTAACTTTTCCCAGACTTTTCCATCCAAGATTATTTTAAAAATGATGCAGGGGAAGAACAGCGAAAGTCTTAACCATCAGTAAGGCCTTCGACAAGGTCCCCCATTACCTTCTGGCAAGGAAACTAGTCCAATGTGGGCTAGGCAAAACTACGGTGAGGTGGATCTGTAATTGGTTAAATGGACGAACCCAGAGGGTGCTCACCAATGCTTCCTCTTCATCCTGGAAAGAAGTGACGAGCGGAGTGCCGCAGGGTTCCGTCCTGGGCCCGGTCCTGTTCAACATCTTTATTAATGACTTAGATGAAGGGTTAGAAGGCATGATCATCAAGTTTGCAGATGACACCAAACTGGGAGGGATAGCCAATACTCCAGAGGACAGGAGCAGGATTCAAAACGATCTTGACAGATTAGAGAGATGGGCCAAAACTAACAAAATGAAGTTCAACAGTGACAAATGCAAGATACTCCACTTAGGCAGGAAAAACGAAATGCAAAGATACAGAATGGGGGACAATGCCTGGCTTGAGAGCAGTACGTGTGAAAAGATCTTGGAGTCCTCGTGGACAACAAGTTAAACATGAGCCAACAATGTGATGTGGCGGCAAAAAAGCCAATGGGATTTTGGCCTGCATCAATAGGAGCATAGTGACTAGATCTAGGGAAGTCATGCTACCCCTCTATTCGCTTTGGTTAGACCACATCTGGAATATTGTGTCCAATTCTGGGCACCACAATTCAAGAGAGATATTGACAAGCTGGAATGTGTCCAGAGGAGGGCGACTAAAATGATCAAGGGTCTGGAGAACAAGCCCTATCAGGAGCGGCTTAGGGAACTGGGCATGTTTAGCCTGAAGAAGAGAAGGCTGAGAGGAGATATGATAGCCATGTATAAATATGTGAGAGGAAGCCACAGGGAGGAGGGAGCAAGCTTGTTTTCTGCTTCCTTGGAGACTAGGAGCAATGGAACAATGGTTTCAAACTACAAGTTCTTCCTCATCTGAACATGAGGAAGAACTTCCTGACTGTGAGAGCCGTTCAGCAGTGGAACTCTCTGCCCCGGAGTGTGGTGGAGGCTCCTTCTTTGGAAGCTTTTAAACAGGGGCTGGATGGCCATCTGTCAAGGGTGATTTGAATGCAATATTCCTGCTTCTTGGCAGAATGGGGTTGGACTGTATGGCCCATGAGGTCTCTTCCAACTCTTTGATTCTATGATTCTAAACAGAATTGGTTGGAAATTGGAAACAAACCTCTAACATGCCAGGCTTCTTGGCAGGGGGTTGGACTGGATGGCCCATGAGGTCTCTTCCAACTCTTTGATTCTATGATTCTATGAGGTCTATGCCTTGATTTAAATTATTGCTTCACGATTTATTAAGGAAGGGTCTGTAGATGAAAAAAAGATTATGCCACATAGTGGGACAAGGAGTCCGATAAATTAGTTATTTTTCTAACAACAGCAGCCCGCATCTTACTGGCTACAGTATGGAGGCAAAGTGTAATTCCAACAAAGGAAGAGTGGATGGAGAAGATAATGGACATTATGAATATGGACCACTTGGCATACATATTGGCATCCTTACGAAACACACCCGTCAAAGCAGCAAACTGGAACCCCGTTAAAGAATGGTTGAAGGAAAATAAGATCAAGATACTATTATGATACCATCTAATAGAAAGAGGACTACGATTAATAATAAGCTAAAAAGATAAAGCAAATAATATGGAAAATGAGAGAAAAGAAGAAGAAAAGATAAGTTGGGTGACAAGGGGAAGAAGGGGAAAAAGAACAAAAAAAGATGAAGAAAGAAAACAAGGGATAAAGAAAAAGAAAGGAAGAACAGAAGTAAAAAAGGAAAGAAATGTGAAACTACTGATGCTTGCAAACTGGAAAAATAATAAACTAGAAGAGTTGTTTAAAAGTAATTCTGAATGCCATGTTAGAGAAGGGTGGAGGTTTGTTGTTGTGGTTGTTGTTTTTTCTTTTCTATTTTATTTTTTTTCTTTCTTTTCTCCTTCCCTTTCCTCTTTTCTTTTCTCTTCCCTTCAACCTTCTATTTTGTACTCTAATATAATATTTGTGATTTTATCTATGTATATTTGAAAATTTAATAAAAATTATTAAATAAAAAAAGATTATGCCACACACACACACACACACACCCATGGCTCTGAAATAACTGGAAACAAAAATAGTAAACAAAAAATTATATAGTTTCCCTACTGTATTTACACCCACAAATATCTCCTTTTGAGATCTGGACCTATCTTTAGGCACATTTAGAGCAATCCTTTATCCTGGAGCTGATGTGAAGTGTTGAATTCCCTAACAGCCCTGGGATGGTTTTGACTGCTAGCACCCCAGTTTCTGCAGATGCAAGAAGAAGTCCTAACAGTCCAGTGATGCTAAACCTGGTTTGCCACCATCAGATGGCTACCTTCTCATTCTTATTGTAGTAGCAGCACTAGAGTAACCTTGGAGAGGGGAGAGAGGGGAGAGAGGGGAGAGGGAGAGGTGAAATTGTCTCCGCTTTCCCTCCTTCTCTGATTGATCTAGCTTCCCAGACGACCTTATTCTATGCAATGAGTGATGGTTACTACCCATATTAATCCTGCTGGCCACTGCTGTGATGAAAACATGGCAGCTCTGTCAAATCCCCAGCAAAAAGGGATACCTTAATTGCCAATTTTAAGGAAGAAAGAAGATTTAACCTGTGAGATTCATTCCTGGTTGTTGGAAGACATAGATAACCTAAATTTATTATTTGAAAATGGAATGTAATTATTAGACATGTGCATTTGTATCAGAAATCATCGTAAGTTGGATGTTAATTGTAAGTTTCACACATATGACACATATTCCAACACTCCTGAGCGATGTGCTGAAAATATTAAGAAATAGAACCTTTTGAAGTCTTCTATCCTTAAGTTTTGATTCCTTTGGATGTGTCTGCAACACAGTTAAAATTCACAGGGCACTCAAGCCCTGCTGAGAGGCAAAACCAAACCTGTTATCATGCCTCTCAACCAATCAGGGTTGATGGAGGAGGGAGGAAGAGGTGGAGATGCTGCTATGTTGCCTTTAAATTTGGGAAGTGGCGGAACCCTATGTCAAAGAATTCAAACTTCTCTTCCCTAAACTACATTTACCAGTATGCTTCAGAATGAGAAAGGACCAATCAGGAGAGGAGCGAGAGGCTTGTTCCTCCCTAAACTGTCAGTATTCCCTAAAATCAGTAGATGTACGAGTATTTCCAAAAATGGGGGGGGGGGGAAGGAATGAGTCCCTGTTATCTTGTGCCATTGGATAGAAAGTTCAAGGAACTAGCTCTTGTAGGTTTTTTAATTGTTGTTTTTAAAAAGTTTGAAAATTTTCCAAAACTAAGTGGATCAGTGAAATGATCTGAAATTTTGTGGACTAACAGTGGGAAATATGTTCTACCATTGTAGCATGTTTCACCTTAATAGCATTAAAATGAGAAATATAAGAGTACCTCAGTAAGCCCTATTTGCAGTCTAAAGTGTTTCAGCCCAGGACACTTCAGTGTGATCTAGGCATTAGAATATATAGTTTGTAATTTGATTTTTGTTTATTTTCTTTCTTTAAAACCACTACTGTTGAGAGATTTTCAAAATTAAACATTATTTTTTTCATGCACTGATATAATTTTTAAAAGGACTACTATTTTGTAGGCCATCCATACTTATATTTGGCTATTTATGCATCCCCAGGAGAAAAGAGACACAACACTGAAAAAAGACAAAAGAGGATGCACACCTGCACAATATTTTCTGCACACATATGCAAATATTCAATTTTAAAAATAATTACTATAATTCAAATAGAAATGCAATGTTTCTTACCATAATGGGAAGACCTGTGTTATTTGCTGTGGTGGAGAAAGTTGATAGATATCTCCAAAGTCTCTATCCTCTTAGAGTTCCTAATCTTTAATGCAGATTTAAGGACATCATCACACTAGAGCATTGGTTCTCAACCTGGAGTCCCCAGATGTTTTTAGCCTACATCTCCCAGAAATCCCAGCCAGTTTACGAGCCCAGGTTGAGAACCACTGCACTCGAGCATTTATCCACTTTAAATCCTGTGACTACCTCCTGCAAAATGCTTGGGTTTGTAGTTTAGTGAAGCCCATGTCATCTCTGGCTGAGCAGTTTAAAGGCCCCTCCCTAGTGCTTTAGTATAATAATAATAATAATAATAATAATAATAATAATAATAATAATAATCCTTTATTTGTACCCCGCTACCATCTCCCGAAGGACTCGGTGTGGCTTACAAGAGGCTGAGCCCAAATACAATCCAAATAAAATAAAAAAACAAAGCAATAACATTAACAACACACAATGATGCAATTAAAAACAATGGCAGGGCCTAATGTAATGAAAAGTTAAAAAGTGCTGGGCATGACCAGGTGGGGTGTTTGGAGGGGGTAGGCATATAGGTATCCTAGATCTCTGATAAAGTGCGTTGGGACATAATGCTAGGAGTTTCCTTATTCTGGAAAGGCACACTGGAACGACCATGTCTTCAAGCTCCTCCTAAAGATTGCAAGTGACAGGGCCTGCCTGATGTCTTTAGGGAGAGAGTTCCAGAGTCGAGGGGCCACCACCGAGAAAGCCCTATCCCTCGTCCCCACCAATCGCGCCTGCGACGCAGGTGGGACCGTGAGCAGTGAGTATGATAAGGACCTGAGATTGGACAGTCCTTCCATGGCTATCTTGGAGGAAATGCTCTTTGTATGGCCATGTCTGCACATGCTGTGCGAAGATCTGCATTAAGAAAGCTGAATTGTGTAACTTTTTTCTTGGTCAATTCCATTTACCTCCCAATTGTTTTTCAAGAAGCTCAAGGAAGCCCATTTTATTCTTCTGGCACCTTCATGTTAAGCTGGGATGAATGATAACTGGCCCAAAATTTACTTGAATAAATTCCATAGATGATGCAAAAAATGCAAAGGCTCTTCTGAATCCAGCATCCTCTTTCTACTTTACGATGTCAGTTCTTCCCTAGTTTCTAAGAAGTAGGCATGGCTGGGATGTTCAGAATGTGGAGAAGTCACCTTTTTGGATCCCAATTGTATATCTCCTTTGGCAGGGGACTCTGGGGACCATGGTGAGAAAAGTAGTTTTTATGACTTCTGATTTTAACTTTTGAAATAACCTTGGAATAAGTGGAGCCCATTCCAAATTTGGTGCAAATAACTTGGCATATTTTAAGTCAAGTGCAATTTCAAGTCAAGTCGCTCATCACTCATCAACATGACTGTGCATGTAACAAATGTCTTTGGTGTTTGAGAATCAGCCATTAATATCAATAGAAAATAATTAAGTTAAAAGCATTTGCAATTTTTAACATAACCCACTCTTATTTTTCCTGCTGTTGCAGATTTTATGTGGAGACAAATTGAGAAAAAGAGTGCTTAACAAAGCTCAATAAAGAAATTCAACACACATACTATGGTTAAATTAAAGGAGTTGGCATATGGTCTCTTTGATATTATTATTGTTCTTTCAAAACATGTAGCTCAGTGAAAATTTGATACGAAATGCCTCATTTTCCTTCTCCCAAGAGCACAGTGCATTCTTAAAAAGGACAGAGGATGAACAAAATATAAACCCAAACAGCTTTTAACTGCATCACATCCAAATGTAGAATATCAATGCCAACCTCTCTCTGTGTATACAGGCTTTCTTTCCCTGCATAGTCATGCCATTTGTGGGAGTTGTTTTCACATAGTTCAATCCAAAATGGCTGTGAAGAAGAATACTGTATGTAGAAGAATACTGGAGGTATTTAAAGGAAGCAATAATGTATTTCCCAGGTGATTACAACCTTATTTGGGAGGATTCAATGTCAGTCACCATCATGAGTAACTTCCTTTGGAACCAAGTTAAAAGAGCACTGGTGTGGAGAATGTACTAGGCTTGGGCGGTTTCGTTCGTTAATTTCGTAATTCGTTACTAATTCGTATTTAAATTAGCTTACGATCCAATATTGAGCCATGCAGGAATAGTGTGAGGAGTAATTAGATTCAAAACAATTCTTTCAATTTATTTCGTTATTGTTTCATTATTATTTCAAAATTATTTCGTATTTTTTTCGTAATTATTTCGTAATTATTTTCGCATGTCTGGTGCAAGTTTTATAGTTGTTTGTTTTATCACACCAACAGTCAACAATAGAGGGAGAGGGAAGCTTCAGAAGTTCCTCCTGTCCCATTTGGAGGTTTTTTTAGCATATTGCACAATCTCGCCCGCCATTAACGAATCGATTCGTAATTTTACGAAATTTCGTAAATTTCAAAAATTTTAAAAGGAAAATTTCGGAATTATTAAAAAAACGAAACGCAAAGGCCCCCTAAAAACAAAATGAGTTTAGAACCAAATTTTTACGTGGTTACCCAAGGCTAGAATGTACTGTTGCACATCATCAGTCCAATTGATCCATTCTAGTCTGTGGTAGGAAATAAAAGCAGCTCAAAGCAAATAACATTTGAAGGAACATTTTCACTTTGTTTTGAAGAGGGGAAGCTATACATAGATATAGTTGCATACTGAGTATTGTTGTGGTTCATTCATTCAGTCGTCTCCGACTTTTCGTGACCTCATGGACCAGCCCATGCCAGCGCTCCCTGTCGGCCGTCACCACCCCCAGCTCCTTCAAGGTCAGTCCAGTCACTTCAAGGATGCCATCCATCCATCTTGCCCTTGGTCGGCCCCTCTTCCTTTTTCCTTCCACTTTCCCCAGCATAATTGTCTTCTCTAAGCTTTCCTGTCTCCTCATGATGTGGCCAAAGTACTTCAACTTTGTCTCTAGTATCCTTCCCTCCAATGAGCAGTCGGGCTTTATTTCCTGGAGGATGGACTGGTTGGATCTTCTCGCAGTCCAAGGCACTCTCAGAACTTTCCTCCAACACCACAGCTCAAAAGCATCTATCTTCCTTCGCTCAACCTTCCCTAAGGTCCAGCTCTCACATCCGTAGGTAACTACAGGGAATACCATGGCTTTGACTAGGCGGATCTTTGTTGCCAGTCTGATGTCTCTACTCTTTACTATTTTATCGAGACTGGACATTGCTCTCCTCCCAATAAGTAAGCGTCTTCTGATTTCCTGGCCACAGTCTGCATCTGCAGTAATCTTTGCACCTAGAAATACAAAGTCTGTCACGGCCTCCACATTTTCTCCCTCTATTTTCCAGTTGTCAATCATTCTTGTTGCCACAATCTTGGTTTTTTTGATGTTTAGCTGCAACCCAGCTTTTGCACTTTCTTCTTTCACCTTGATTAGAAGGCATACTGAGTACTGCAGAGAAAAGTGGCTACCCGACCTGCCTACTGGCCTGCAACAGACATGGACTGGGGAAAAAGCTAGCATTCCAACTGACATTTTTCCCACCACCTTAACTAGGTGGGAAAATAGTAGCAAGCCGCTTTGATAAATTATGTAAATGCAACCTTTACTTCCTTGAACTAACAATTCAAAGATTTTCAATCCCACCTTCTGACACTTGACAAATGTGCTACCCTTGTTTTCCTCCTGAAAATAAGATTGTAAACTGAAGGAAGACAGTTCACAACAACCCATATAAAATAAACATTTTCGGTCCTGCAATACATTTTGATTTATTAGGGTCAAGTTCTTGCTGGCCAACTTGTGGAGCAGCATAAATCTATACCAACAAAATCATGCTGTGCTTGATGGGTTGGATTGGGAAAGAGAAATAGTTCATTTTTATTTGGAATGTGCAAGAGCAGCCGAAAGCTACAGTGTCACCCTCCCCATCCACTGATTGGCCATGCAACTGTCTTTGCACACACAGGTAAGAAAAAGTAAACCAGTTGCTCTCCCCATCAGCAGAAAAGGGCAGAATCTCCTTGGTTTCCTAGTTGCACAAGTGTCGCTGGATGGGAGCTGGGCACACTGTAGAGGCTATTTGGTGATGGTGGAGGAACTGCACAGGAAGCTTCAGGATGTTTTTCTACATCCAGACTGAAGCCATTGCACAAGGAGGCTCTTTTCAAATAGTACCAAATGTGGCAGCTAGCTAATTTCCAGCCCATTCATATTCTACCTTGTGTGGACCATGTCATTTTACAAATGAAGCATGACAACATATGCCTCTCTTTGTGTGTGTGTGTGTGTTGATAATGTTTTTTTATTGTCATACTTTAAAAAACCAAAAACACATAGTATTGTTCACACACACACAAAGATAAAAATAGAAAGGGGTGGGGGTTGTGGATTTAGTAAATTAGAGTTTTTATAAACATCTATCTGCTGTATCACCAAAGAAAAGGAAGGGATTGGAGAGATGAAGAAATTTTGTTTGTTGTTGTTGTTGTTATTATTATTATTATTATTATTATTATTATTATTATTATTATTTGAAGCACAACAAGATGAGTCCACAGCAGACACTCTCCTGGCTGTTGTAGTGGATCCAGGGGCGGCTCATTCATTACGCGAAGTAAGCGGTTGCAGAACACTTTTTTTTTGCCAGGGGCGCAGAGGCGCCTCTGTAAATGCCCCTCGACTGCCACTTGAGGAGCCCCCCTCAGCTCACAACAGCCCTAGCAGTCTGGGGGGAGCCTCGGCTTTCTTGCCTCGCTGCCGGGCGATCCTCTTCCCAAAGGGGCCGGGCCCTTGAGCCTCGCCTAGCCCCTCTCGTTCCTGCTCCACCCGGCCACCGGGTGCGGGAGCAGAGCCGGCGCTCAATTGTTCTCCACGTTCAATTCCTTCCCCATGACCGGCTCCCTTTCCTGATCCCCCGGCGCTCCCTCCTCCTCTCCTCTCCCCAATCCACGGGTGGGCCAAGGGGCAGAGCCACCGCGTCTGGCCCGCTTTGGGTCTGGAGGCGTGCCTGAAGACACCAGCGTGCACACCAAAAGTCGCTTCTTCTCCTGACTTTCTCTTCAGCCATTGGGACCAAGAGAGAGAGAAAGAGAGAGAGAGCCCCTCCGGCTGGAGGTATCTCCCACCTCCGCTCCCTCCTTTGTTTTTGCGCCTACCTTCAGGAAAGGTGGGCATCTCCACCTCTCTCTCTCTCTCTCTCTTGGTCCCAATGGCTGAGGAGAAAGTCAGGAGAAGAGGTGACTTTTGGTGCACACGCCGGGGTCTTCAGGCACGCCTCCGGACCCAAAGCGGGCCAGGCAAGGGAGCAAGTGCGGCAAGTGTAGTTACTGGGATGTATAGTTCACCTACAATCAAAGAGCATTCTGAACTCCACCAATGATGGAATTGAACCAAATATGGCACACAGAACTCCCACGACAAACAGAAAATATATATCAATGATTGGTTGGGGGGGGGGGAGTGCCAAAATACTGTTTGCTTACCTTTGAAAATTACCTAGGGCCGCCATTGGCCTTTCCCCAGCACTAGCTACCACACTTCTCTTTCTGGCTTTTGAATTCTTCAATCATCATCAGAGGGAAGGAGCAAGAATAACCAGCTAAAGAGACATCTTGTGCCTTTGAAGCTGTGTTGTGTCTGAGATGAGGACAAACTCATCAGAAGTCACTTTTTTGACTATGATTTCGGTCTTGTTTCCCAATCCTCCATGGCAAAACTTGACTAATCATTTAGTGAAAATGTGTGGCTTTATGATGTACCAATGACAATATGAAACTTAGCTAATCATATTATGAGTGTCAGGAAAGGTGAGAGGAGTTTGCAAGTTCAGCTAAGTTATCATTTGAGGTTTATTGGGAAATTTATCTTTGGCTTTGATGCTGAAAGTCTTTCACTGGGCAATTAATTTTAAGGACATGAATTAGCCTATCAAGCTAAATACAATTACTGTATATAAATTTAGGGTTCCTTGGAATGACAAGTCTTGTGAGTTTATGACTTTATGGTTGTGGTTTCATCTGTTTTTAAAAATCGCCTAAATTCCAGGCTTCTGCTTGGGAGAAAGTGCACATACTATTAGTGCACACATACAGTACAACTGAGGGAATCAAAACATATGAATTCACTTGGCATTATAATTCATTACCATCAATCAATGAAACAATATTGTCTGTCATGCTCAAAGGGCATTATTTTATCAACTGACACTAATAAAATGATTTCAATTTTATAATTGTGATGTATGCAACCCTCACTCCATCTCTATTGAAAGCACTTAGCTTTAATCCTAAGCAGCCAGGGCTTCTCCCTTACTTCCTTTTCAAACAAGGCTGTGTGTTTGCTAAGGAAATGTCAAACTTATGTAGAGATATTACCTAGGCAGACTTACATCATCTTGTCAGACAACACAGTGAATCAAGGCAAAAGCTGATTCTATAAAGCTTCATCCCTAGGGCCAGCTCTTTGATTTGAACAGAAATCGCCATCTACAACATCTGGGACAGCGTGTTTCCTACAAACCCCAAGGCCATAGATACAACCACAGCAAATAGTAGGCAATTATAGTAATGGAAAGGCTAAGATTACAGGTCAGACTAGAATGATATGAGTAAATATGTGGAATTTTTTTTATTGTTTTCTGTAATGTGACTATATAATGTTATGGTCTTCATATATATATATAAATGCTCTGTGCATAATGAGTACCTTAAAAACAAAAGAACCAATGAACAAAATCACACCAAATTTGGCAACAAAACATCTCACAACGCAAGGAGTGACCATCAGTCAAAACATTATGATTTTGTCATTTGGGAATTGTAGTTGCTGGGATTTATAGTTCACCTACAATCAAAGAGCATTCTGAACTCCATCAACGATGGAATTGAACCAAACTTGGCACATAGAACTCCCATGACCAACAGAAAATACTGGAAGGGTTTGGTGGGCATTGACCTTGAGTTTGGGAGTTGTAGTTCACCTACATCCAGAGAGCACTGTGGACTAAAACAATGATGGATCTGGACCAAACTTGGCACAAGCACTCAATACGCCCAAATATGAACACAGATGGAGTTTGGGGAAAATAGACCTTGACATTTGGGAGTTGCAGTCACTGGGATTCACAGTTCACCTACAATCAAAGAGCATTCTGAACCCCACGAATGACAGAATCGGGGCAAACTTCCCACACAGAACCCCCATGACCACAGAAAATACTTAAGGCCATCCAATCCAACTCCCTTCATCAGGGCAAGAAAACATAATCAAAGTTCTCCTGACAAAGAGCCATACAGCCAGAGATTAGATAGATAGATAGATAGATAGATAGATAGATAGATTGATAGATAGATAGATAGATAGATAGATAGATAGATAGTAGGCCTGGGCGGTTTCATTCGTTAATTTTGTAATTCGTTAAATATTCGTTATTTTTAGCAATTACAAAATGATTACAAAACATATTTTCAAACCCGGAAGTGTTTTTAAATATCGAAACGGCATCCTCCATCTTTTTTACGGGCTTCCGCCCGTTTCGGAAATGACGTTTTAGGGATGGAGGATGCTGGGTGCGCTGGGAGCCAATCCTGCGCTCCCAAGCACCGTGGCTGATTGTGATTGGGCGGGCTGCCCTTTAAAAGCGGCTCCGCGTGGCCGCATTGCTCATTGCTGGGGAAGGCGAGGAGACGGGAGGTTCGGGAGGGAGGCTTGGCTTGCATTCATTCATTCCCTGGGCTGGGAGCAGCGGGGAGGCTTTGCCGTTCGCTCCACAACAGGGCAAGCATTTTTAAATATTTCTGAAAAATATTTCTTTTATTCTTAAAAAAATTCAAAAAATATTCTAAAAAAAGAAAAGACCCTTGTGTGCCTGTGTGTGTGAGTTTGTCCCTGTCCTGTGGCTGTGTTCGCTCCACAACAGGGCAAGCATTGTTAATTTTCCATTTTTAAATATTTCTGATAAATATTTCTTTTTTAACGAATCGATTCATTGCCACCTTAACGAATCGACCCCCGTCTTCATAACGAAGTTTCAGAGGTGATTTGCGCATGCGCGGGGGGTCCGCCATCTTAACGAATTGATTCGTTAATATTAACGAAATTTCGTAAATACTGAACTTTTTTAAAGGAAAGTTTTGTAATTATTTTAAATATCGAAACGCAAAAACCCCCCAAATACAAATCGATTTTAGAAACAAATTTTTGCGTTGTTACCCAGGCCTAATAGATAGATAGATAGATAGATAGATAGATAGATAGATAGATAGATAGATAGATAGATAGAATAGATAGATATGATTCACACACAGATATAGTATATATTTGAAAGGGACCCTTAAAGAAGGATAATGATATGTTGCATGTTCCAGGGTGGGCAAACCAGACACTCTCCACATCAACACTGGCAAAGACACAGCAAGAAATACTGTTTACCCACAAGCAGAAAGAAATTACATATTTTAGAAACCAACACTTTCCCATTGCTTTATTTTCCAGATCAACAGACTGGGCCACAGCAACACGTGGCAGGGGACAGCTAGTAATCTAATAAAATAATAATAGTAAAGAAACAAACATCAGTTTGCATATAGAGCCAATTAAAAATAATAATAATAATAATAATAATAATAATAATAATAATAATCTTTATTTATACCCTGCCACCATCTCCCCCAATGGGGACTGATTCTATAAAGAGCCAACAGAGGACACCATAGCTATCATGTTCCACACTGCTCCGATCCACCTGGAATGATGGGGGAATGAATGACAGGGAAACTATGTGAGGATGCTTTTTGTAGACTTTAGTTCCACATTCAACACAATCATCCCACATACACTGGTGTCTAAACTTATGGATCTTGGATTGTCATATTCACTATGTTCATTGATTATGGACTTCTTGTCTGGATGTTCCCAGAAGGCTGGATTAGGTCACCATACCTCATCAGCTCTCACTCCCAACACTGAGACAACACAGGGCTGTGTGTTGAGTCCTCCATTTTACACTTTGCACATATGACTGCACCCCCATCAATTAGAGCAATATCATTACCAAATTCACAGATGATACAGTAGTGGTGGGGCTCATCTCTGAAGAGGATGAGTCTGCCTATCGTGTTGAGGTGGATCGGCTGCTCTCATGGTGCAGTG
Source organism: Anolis sagrei ordinatus (assembly GCF_025583915.1). Taxonomy (NCBI): domain Eukaryota; kingdom Metazoa; phylum Chordata; class Lepidosauria; order Squamata; family Anolidae; genus Anolis; species Anolis sagrei. The sequence continues at coordinate 64,032,899 of NW_026847660.1, read as the reverse complement.
ACAATAATTTGCTTCTTAACATCAAAATGAATAGACCAGAAATGAACAGACCAAAAATGAACAGGCCAGAAATCCAGCACTTGGTCATAAATGGGACCAAGTGGAGCAGGTTTCCAGTTTTAAGTTCCTGGTTATCACTGTTAAGGAGGATTTGTCCTGGGGCACCCATAAGGCAGTGTTGGTTAAGAGGACCCAGCAGAGACTGTACTACCTGAGACTTCTAAGGAACCAACAACTCAATGAAAAACCTCTGGCCACTTTCTGTCGCTGTGCTATAGAGAGTGTCCTAACATACTGCATCTGTGCGTGGTTTGGCACAGTAGCAGGTAGGAAGATGTTCCAAAAGGTCACCACTTCTGCACAGAGAATCATTGGTTGCCTTCTCCCCTCTTTGGAAGAGCTTTATAGGTCCTGCAGCCTTATGAAAGCTCAGTGCATTCTTGGGGATCTATCTCACCAACCATATTCTTTTTTTGAATTATTACCATCTGGAAGATGATACTGGATGACAAAGGCAAGGACATACAGACTGAGAGACAGTTTTTATCCTAGAGCTATAACTATATTGAACTCCGTGGCTTTACATTGATGTGGCATTGCAGGCTATGTGGTGAGGTGGGAGTGTGGAAAGATGGGTGTGTTGTTTTGTGATGTGTGCTGGGAAAAGCATTTAATTTCAGTGTACAATGTACAATGACAGTAAAGTTGTTCTTCTATTGTATTCTGCCAGATATGTTCCATCAAATGGTCGGGGAACCATCTCTGATGACCTGTTGCCTTCTAGAGAAATTGAATGACCATACCTACAACCCCAGACATCAGGCATGTAGCTGGGGGCGGGGGGGGGGGCTTGAGGGGCTTCAGCCCCCCCCCCAAATTCTCATGGTGGTCTGCAAGAAGGCCTTACTGGTACATTATTTAAACTGTTATGTTTATTCATATCATGATCTGATCACCATGCTCAATATATCCCATATGCATGGGGGTATTGGGGTAACGATACAAAAGGTTGCTAGGGTAGACCCTCTTTCACTCAGACTCAGCCCCCCAACCAAACTCAGCCCCCCCCCCAAAACAAAATCCTGGCTACGGGCCTGCCAGACATCATAGAATTTGCAATGATGGTTGGGGTTTATGGGCTTTATCATACAAAACCAGTTGATGACAGCCTGGAAGTACAGCCTTACCAAGAGTCAGATATCACCCACAAGCAAATCTGCACTTCAACCACTTGTTAGTCAATTACTGTTTAAAAGAGTTATGTGGGTCTCAATTTGAAAAAGTACTACGTATATTACCTGAACCCTGCCTTTTATTTGTCAGATAGTTCTCAAAATCTGACAAGCATATTAATCTATAGAATCTAGTGTTACAATCTTTAACATAAGATAAATGTCAGTAAAGAGAAAATATTAAATAACTTGATTTAGAGGCATATTTGTGCAATTTCAGGCCTAAATAGTACATACCCTAAAGGTACTAGATACTGTCTGATCTGGAAGCCAAGCAGGAATAGTTCTTGGATGGGAGACCTCCAATGAATACTGGGTGCTGTAGGCTATATTTCAAAGCAAGGAAATGGAAATCTACCTCTGAGTATTTTTGGCCTTAAAAAACCCTATAAGATCCAAAAAGTCAACATAAACTGACAGGTGATTTGAAAGCATACACATGCACACACAATTTAGGAAGAGGGAAAGGGCTTGCTATCACTGTTCACTTCATTAGTGGACTAGAAAGACAAATTTGAGAGGAAGCAACTTGAACCTGAGAGTATCAGTCTATCAGGAAGCAACAGAGCAGAAAAGACAAAGAAAAAATACAGTAGGGAACCCAAACTATCTGCTTTTTCCCTTTTCACTCCACATAGTTCCTTGTGCAAGAAAATCTCTCCCCCACGTTTTTCTCTATTGCCATGTAGCACCCAGTGAAAGGGTCTCTAAGTGGAGAAGCAACTAAGAAGGATACCCCATGGTTAGTTATCATAGTCAGTGACAGCATGACCATTTAATTGTTGGTGGGAGGAGGCAAGGACAAATAATAGGGGAAGAAGTGGAAAGCTGAGGAGAAGCTAATCAGAGGCCTGCTGTTGGAGTCCCAGCGGCTGGTAGTGCTGGAAGACTTCAACGTCCATGCAGAGTCTAACTTAAGGCCTACTCTGCAGCACTGAGGGCACCAGAAAGACTTTCTCAACTACCCACATTGTGTCTGCAACTAACAGACCAACTGAGTTGCTTTGGATGGTCGGGGAGCTCCATCCTTGTGAGGGAGAGGAGACCCCCCAACCACCTGACAGCTCAATGTGGCGCGTTTGCTCATCATTTTGCAGACAATGTCAATTGGATACCTTCCAACTTGGATGCCAGCTTCAAAGTAGTATCAAGGCTGGTAACCGAGGCACCTGCTTCTCTGGTTTTGATGGATTCATTTCAGATCATTCAGCCTGATGATGTGGACAAGATTCTTGGAGAAGCAAGAGCAACCACATGTGCACTAGATCCTTGCCCTTCTTGGCTTATCAAATTTGCCAGTGAGAGATTAGCTGAGTGATTTGTGAGGATTATAAATTCATCACTGGATCAGGGACAAATTCCATCTAGCCTAAAACAGGCAATAGTAAGACCAATCCTGAAGAAGGTGTCCCTTGATTCCTCAGTATTGAATAACTATCAGCCAATTTCTAATCTCCCCTTCTTGGGCAAGGTTCTGGAGTGAGTGGTGGCTTCGCAGCTCCAGGGATTTTTTTTTAATGAAACTGATTATCTGGATCCATCACAGTCTAGTTTCAGGCTTGGTTGTGGTATGGAGATGGCATGGTTGCCTTGGTGGATGACCTCCGCAGAGAGCTTGAAAGGGGGAGTGTGTCCATGCTGGTTCTCTTGGACATCTCAGTAGTTTTGATACCATCGCCCATGGTATCCTTCTAAGGTGGTTTGCCAGAATAGGTCTTGGGGGTACTGCTTTGCAATATCTCTACTCCTTCCTGGAGGGTTGCCCTCAGTTGGTTAAGCTGATGGACACCTGCTCGGACCTCTGGCCTTTGACCTGTGATGTCCTGCAAGGTTCCATTCTATCTCCCATGCTTTTAAATATCTACTGGGCAAGGTCTTCCAGAGTTTTGGGGTTTGATGCCATCTCTATGGAGATAACACTCTACTACTCTTTTCCACTAAATTCCAAGGAAGCTGCTCAGATCCTAGACCTGTGCTTGATTGCTGTGATGGCTGCCGATAAGTTTCTGGTCCCAATTCAAGGTAGATGAGGGCTAACAAGCTGAAGCTTAATCCCGACAAAATCAGGGTATTGGGTGACAACCTGTGCTTGATGGGATTAAACTCCCCCTGAAGACACAGGTCCGCAGCTTGGGGGTCCTCCTGGACTCAGCACTGACACTTGATGCTCAGGTGTCAGTCGTGGCTGGGAGGGCCTTTGCACAATTAAAGCTTGTGTGCCAGCTGCGACATTACCTTGAGAAGTCTGACTTGGCCATGGTGGTCCATGCCTTAGTTACCTCCAGATTGGATTACTGCAATGCGCTCTACAGGGGGCTGCCTTTGAAGACAGCCTGGAATTTGCAATTGGTACAAAGACTAGTGGCCAGGTTGTTAACTGGAGTGAATTATAAGGAGTGGACAATCTCCTTATTAAAACAGCTCCACTGGCTGCCGATAAGTTTCTGGTCGCAATTCAAGGTACAGGTTATCACTTGTAAAGCCCTAAATTGTTTGGGTCCAGCCTATCTTCTCAATCACATTTTCTCCAATTAATGTTTATAATCTTTAAGACCTGCTGGGGAGGCCCTTCTCTTGCTCCCACCTCCATCACAGTTGGTGGGAATGAGGAATAGGTCCTTCTCAGTGGTGGCCCCCCAGCTCTGGACCTCACTCCCCAGGGAGAATAGATTAGTGCCCACTCTGGCACCTTCTGTAAACACCTGAAAACTTGGATCTTCCAATGTGCCTTTGATTAATTGGTTCACTAATTAAGTTAATTTGGCCCTCCTAGCCCTAATTCAATATCTGGCTTTTGTACTTTACTATCAGCCCCACCCTTACATTTGTATTGCACTAATTGACTTGGTCCTTCTAGGCCTAATTTACTAGCTGGCTTTTGCACTTTACTATCAGCTTAGGCCTTGCCATTGTTTTGCACAAACCCTTGCCCCACCCTTTCAACTCTGAACACGTCCACTGTGCCCGGCTACTGGTTGTTGCCTGTTGATGGTTTATGTTTTTATGATGTTCTGTATGGCTTTTGTTTTTAATTTGTTGTACTGCACTTTATTTTACTGTGCTATATTTTAACTCTGTTTGACTGGCCTTGGTCCCCATTTAAGCCACCCTGAATCTCTTCGAGGAGATGGTGGCAGAACATAGGAATAAATTATTATTATTATTATTATTATTATTATTATTATTATTATTATTATTATTTCGATGATGATGATGATGATGATGATTATTGGCTTGTGACTGTTTGAAGACTCATGAAAAATTGTAAAGGGGCAGTAGAAGGATTTTAGAGTTTTCTGACATTTGAAAATAACCTTTTTTCTACATGGGGCAATTAAAATACTATTTCCATCTGTAGGTGAAAAGAAATGTATTTTTAACGATTTGAAAAGAACAGCTCTGAGGTTCTGATACTGTGGCTATTAAAATTCATCTTTACTGATGGTTCATTATGCTTTTCAGCTTCAGTAAACAAACCAATATTTCTGACACTGAAAAATAATGGTTATCCAAATCCCTTTCTTAAATGAATAAAGTACATAAGTTTGTTAAAATCTGGTTGTATGCTTGTACACTGGCTTTCCATGCTCTGGGTACAGAGGGATTTAAAAAAAATCCACAAGTGGTAATGGCATATCTTATAAAGATTAATCAACCATAAAGACGATAATGAAACACATGAGTGTAGTCATTGCTTGATTAATTGTTTCACTAAAATAATCAACATCATATATATATATATATATATATATATATATATATATATATATATATATATATAATTCAGGAGAAGCAGTGTATACAGAGTCTGATTTGGGGGGGGGGTCATTACTACGACTCTTCAGTTTGGTTCCAAAACTTCACTTTCTTTGAAAATAATATGGGTTCTGATTAAAGTTGACAGCCACTTAGCCACATCTTAGAGCATGAGTCATGCCACAGTATTGTGTATGAGTGTGTGTGGGAGGGAGAGATGATTTAAAGTGGCATGGAGCAGAGAG